>OU452312.1:15075994-15728888 GCA_911728475.2 Pterostichus madidus
TACTAGAAGTGAAAATTGATACAGCAATTAAGAATATCAAGGAGAAATTCAAAGAGAATTATAATAATCTTATGAAGAATACTTTCGAAGAACTAGAAAACGTAAAACTAGATTCTTACAATCTTCAAAAAGAAATCATTTTATTGGAACTTGAAAACTAAACAATCTCATATTTTTTCGAATTGCTGAAGAACATAAGGAGAATCTTCTCGTAAAGGTAATCGAACTAATTAATAATACATTAGAAGTCAAGATTTCAGAGCATCAAATTGATCAAATACGTAGACTTGGCTAATTTCAAGAGAATAAAACACGTCCCGTCTTAATTAAATTTCTCAGTAATCATTTAAGAAACCGGGTGAAGTAAAATGCATTAAAATTAAAATGCTAAAACTTGCAGATGATCTAACTGTTGAAGAACGTGCTGTAAGGAATTAGCTTGGCGTGTTCAAAAAGGAGGTTATCGAGAAGAGCCATTCTGTTATATATTTTAAACAAGGTCTAAAAATCGATAATGAAGTTTATTCTTTCCATGATCTCAAGAATAAAAAATATGAAAACACACAAACGGAAAATGGTGACGAAACTCTCATTGATACAATTAATTTCAACACGATAACTCCCGCAATACTAGACATCACCCAAATGACAGCATCTTCAGCTACTACGAACGAAACTACCATCCAATCCTCGTCAATTTATAATAAAAATATGAAATATAATTTTCGGAAACACAGCAAGTAAACATACAATTTCTGATGTTTCAGTACCTACTTCAACCTATTCAAATGACCATAACTATCAATTAAAATTATTATGAATGAATGCGATATATTTCTTGGAATTCAGTCAATTTTTTTATTTTTTATTTTATTATATTTTGTCAACGTTTTGACTGCCTCTGCAAGTCTTCATCAGGACACTAATAAAAATTAACAATAATAATACAAAATATAAAATATAAAATATAAATACTTACAAATAAATATAAATCTAAAACAATATTTATAAATAAATCATTAACAATGATAAGTAAAATTAATTTTACTTATCATTGTTAATGATTTATTTATAAATATTGTTTTAGATTTATATTTATTTGTAAGTATTTATATTTTATATTTTATATTTTGTATTATTATTGTTAATTTTTATTAGTGTCCTGATGAAGACTTGCAGAGGCAGTCGAAACGTTGACAAAATATAATAAAATAAAAAATAAAAAAATTGACTGAATTCCAAGAAATATATCGCATTCATTTTAATCTACAGTCAAGCAAAAAATATATCATTTCTTAAAATTATTATATTTAAACATGCACAGATTAAGACATAAATATCTAGATTTTTAAATTGAAATTGGTTCTCTTAATTAACAACCGGAATTTATATGCATCTGCGAACACTGGATGAAGAAAGATGAAATCAATGTAGCAACTATTCCTGGATAGAAGGTTGCTTCTTCATTCTGCAAGGAAAATTATGAGCGTGGAGGTACATGTGTTTTTATTTATATTTAAAGATATAACTAATTACGATTTCTTGCTGGAAGAAAAAAATTTCGAATTTTCTTTGATAGAAACCATAAGCTTGAACAGGAATATCTGCATTATGGTTATCTATAGAACACCAGATAGCGACTATACAGCGTTCATAAATAAATTTGAAGCATTATTAAGTAACATTTGTGTAATAAACAAAAACATAAATTTGTTAATAGTCGGAGACTTTAATATAAACATTTTAGAAAATTCGCAAAAAGTTAAACAATTTACTGGACTTCTGAATTCGTTCAATTTGAAGTTACATATTAGTGAACCCACTAGAATAAGTTTGAAGTCATGTACATGTATTGACAATATAATCACATTTAACAACTTCCACTTAGAATATCAAATCCTAAGTTCAAGTTTACGATATCTGATCAGGAAGCAATATTTTATAAATTTTCTCAAAATAAGCCAATTCATCGAAAAAAGATATTTTTCTACAAAAAATATTAAAAATTCAACAATATGTTGCAACCAGAATCTTGGTTCAGTCTCCTCCCCAAGCTGTCAGTAGGAAATTTATTTTTAGAATTCAAAAGAATCCTAAACGGGTATTTTGAGAAATGTTTTCTGATAAAGCGCATTAAATTGAAGAAGGCAACAAACACTCGTACTTGGATTTCACAAGGTATTCGAATCTCATGTGAAAACAAAAAAGAAATTAAAAAAATCAATTAAATGCAATCAATGCCAGGAACTTAAACTATATTATAAATCATACTGCAAAATTCCTAATAGAGTTATATCCACAGCAAAGAAAAAAAATCTAAATAAACACATAATAGAATCTGACAACAAACCTAAAACTGCTTGGAAAATTATAGAGCAAGAAACAGAGAAATATCACAAGAATGACGTATTAAGTATCCCTGGTAGTGCACCAGATGTGGCTAATAAATTAAATCTACATTTCCTTAGTACCGGCCAAACATCTCATTCTGATATTCATAGCACAAGTCTCAAGAAAACGTGTTCACTATCATTTTTTGTCCATCCTACTGATGAAGAAGAAATATTAAATATAATTAGCTTAACAAAGAATAATTGGTCTTATGGCATTGACAACTTGCCATCAATTGTTATCAAAAAGAGTGCATCGCATATTGCTTCGCCTCTAGCAAAAATTTTCAATCAGTTTTTTCAACATGGGATTTTTCCGAACATGTTTAAAAAATCAATTGTTACTACAAGTTTCAAGTCAGGAGACAAAAAACTTGTTGGCAACTATAGACCAATGTCCCTGCTATCTGATATTTCACAAATTCTAGAAAGATTGATATACAACAGGCTTCTTATATTTTTGCAAAAAGAGTAGATAAACAGGAGGGTTCCTGGACCATTACGCCTAAAAAGGCAACCCGCAATACAGGCGGTTGCCTACGGGTGGTTGCCTATGTTTTAGGGGCCATTGTCCTTGATGTAGGTCGTGGACCCCGAGGTCATTGCTCTGACCCCCGCCCGACCCCCATCGAGATCGTCCCCAGCCCCATCGCCACACCTCCTCCCAACCCCTCCGAATGTCTAAATATAGATTTGAAGTTGCATCTGTAAAAAATTAACATGTGTTCGCATGATGGTAAAAAATTAACATGTGTCCGCATGATGTTGAGGTCTAAAAAAAATACGAAATCATGTCTAAAAATAGATTTGCAGCTGTTGTTAACAAAAAATTGTCGAGCTATGATATCCGGTCTAAATATAGATTTGCAGCTGTTGTTGACAGCATAATTTAAAAATAACTCCGTGAGATAGTGTGTTTGAGCTTGTTCTCATGTCTAAAAAATATATCAAACTGCGCATGACTATAAATTACTATATATATTCAAGTAAGCTATTAGAGAAGTATAGTTATATCTGAAAATTGAACGATAGCATTATGACTTCATCAATCACCGATATCAACAAGCTAGTGGCACTAAAAAAACTGTGGAGTCTAGCAGATTTAGACGCGGGCAAACACTATCAAGTGCTATCGTTGGATAAAACGAAAACTTCATATGGAGACAGAATTCTAGCCGAGTTTCAAGATTTCAGCTCTTTCTTGGGGGCACGATTCAACAAAATTCCTGCCGATGATCTGCAGATGCTGAATAAAAACGCTGCCGAGGGGAAGCTATTCATTGTATCACAAGGAAAACTCAGCAAGAGCAAGACAACTAATATTGAATTTGTGGTTGTTTAATATGATTAGCCGCGAAGAATATAATAAAAGGCTGAGAAATTATTTAAACAAACTTGAACTACTGAAAAGTGATTTAAAATTTTATCGTGACATGCAACAATTAATTATTAAATTTAAATTATTAAATATAAACGATGGTGACATTTAAAGAAGAGGGAGCGAAAATATGTCACATTTGTCGAAAACCATTTAACGAAAATGATATTAAAGTTCGAGACCACTGCCATTTCACATCAAAATATAGAGGTCCAGCACATCAGTCCTGTAATCTAAATTATAAAAAATCGCATACTATTCCAATTGTTTTTCATAATCTAAGTGGTTATGATGCTCACTTCATTATTAAAAATATTGCCAAAGGATTTCCAGGGGCACTTCATCTGCTTCCAATAAACAAAGAGCGGTATATTTCATTCACGAAATATGTAAGCAACACCAAAATAAATTATCGTTTCATTGACTCGTTTCGATTCATGGCAAGTAGTATTGATAAACTGTCGATGTACCTTCAAGATTCAGAGAAGAAAATCACCAGAAGCCAGTGTACTAGTGAAGAAGAATTTAAATTGCTAACCAGAAAAGGAGTCTTTCTCTACGAATACTTGGACTGCTGGGGGAAACTTGATGCCGATAGATTACCAACTCAAGAACAATTCTACAGCTTAATCAGAAATGAAAGTGTTTGTGATGATGACTACAATCATGCTCAAACTGTATGGAATAGTTTTAAAATAAAGTCGTTGGGGGGTTATTCTGATTTGTATTTAAAAACCGATGTATTGTTATTAGCTGATATATTTGAAAATTTTCGCACAAGTTGTATGCAATCATATGGACTTGATGCATTATATTACTATACAGCACCAGGTCTGGCATTTGATGCAATGTTAAAATGTAGTTCTATTGAACTTGAGCTGTTGACCGATATTGATAAAATTTTATTCATCGAGAAGGGGATTAGAGGTGGGGTATCTCAATGTGTGAACAGATATGCCAAGGCAAATAACAAATATATGGGTGAACAGTATAATTCAAATTTACCAAATTCTTTCCTAATGTATTTTGATATAAACAATTTATATGGTGCTGCTATGAGCCAATACTTACCATATAGAGACTTTGAATGGGTTAGTGATATTGATATCCATAGTATTGATTTATTAAATATTAGTAATGAATCAGACACAGGCTATATTTTTGAAGTAGACTTGGAATACCCATTTGAACTTCATGAATTACATAAAGATTTACCTCTTTGCCCTGAACATTTTACACCACCAATATCAAAACATTCAAAATTAATTTCAAATTTGTATCCAAAATCTAAATATATTATACATTATCGAAATTTGAAGCAATGTTTAAATTTAGGTTTAAAGATTAAAAAGATTCATCGCGTTCTTAAGTTTAAGCAAAGTGCATGGTTGAAAAAATATATAGATTTAAATACAGAATTACGTAAACTTTCGGATAATGAATTAAAAAAAATTTCTATAAACTTATGAATAACGCCGTTTTTGGAAAAACAATGGAGAATGTTCGAAAGCACAAAGATGTTAAATTAGTTACAAAATGGGATGGTCGTTACGGTGCAAAGTCTTACATTTCACAACCAAATTTTCATAGCTGTACTATACTTGATGATGATATTTTAATTATAGAAATGAAAAGAAAAATTATTCACTTTAATAAACCAATTTATGTAGGATTTTCTATTTTAGATTTATCAAAAACTTACATTTATGATTTTCACTATAACTATATTAAAAAGGAATTGGGGGATGAAGCAAAATTACTATACACAGACACTGACAGTTTAATACATAATTTTATTAACATAAATATATACAATATTATTAAAACAGATATACAAAAATTTTACACTTCTGATTACAATGTGGACAATGTGTACAATATACCGTTAGCTAATAAGAAAGTTATAGGTCTTATGAAAGATGAAAATAATGGTAAAATAATGACGGAATTTATTGGTTTAAGATCAAAAATGTACGCTTATAAAATTTTAAATTCTAGTAAAAATATTAACAAAAGAGCCAAAGGAATTTCGAGCGCAACACTAAAAAACATAACTTTTCAAAATTATCATGATTGTTTATTTAATAATTTAACAGTTGCTAGAAACCAGTATACAATAAGATCATACAAACATGATGTTCACACAATTAAACAAAAAAAATTAGCATTAAGCCCCCATGATGATAAGCGTATTGTTAATTATATATATACTGATACATTACCATGGGGTTATAAATGTATGAATAATATGTAAAATATATTTATTACCTACTAATAAATGTTTTTTAAATGCTATAACTGTAATAATAGGTAAAATATTACTTACTAATAAATGTGTTTAAATATTATAACTGTAATAACAATGTTAAATACTACTTACCAATAAATGCCTTAAAATTAATTGTTTTTAATCATCCACCACATTCACAAATATATCACCATCCTCTGGTGCCGGTAGCCCCAATATTGCTGGATAGGCACCATCATCATCATCATCAATGATGTCATCTTCCAGACGCCATTCCGAACCATCATCCATCATGTATGATGGTTGATTTTCGACAGGTGAAAGGGATGATTCAGACACTCGTGGGATGAATGATTCATGCGGATATTGAATCACGGTGGGTGATGATAACCGTGACGATGATGATGACCCCTGTTGCGTTGTTGGCGGCAGCAGTTGGTCGGCAAGATTTTCCACTGTTGCGTGGATCTCCGCTTGCCTATCGTATAAGTCGTTTACGTATTTTGCTAAATACGTTGTAGCGTTGTTAATTCGATTAATCGCAATGTAATTTTTGTCGATTAATTGACTTAGCCCGTATTGGACTTCTCGAATATTATTCAACTGAACACTGAGTTCTGTAACTAGCTGATACAAATCGTTGGATTGCATGATTTAATTGAACACTACGTATTTCACCAGACTATTACAACTGATTGTAATGTTCTTAAAGAATTTTTACATATTTATACATTCATTGGTTGTGGTGGGATAGTGCGGGAACCCATAATATCTGTTCTCCCACAGGAGTCATATGTGTAAACAACATGTGTACTTCAGACACTTTTTTGCGGGCCAATGTAGTTCAGAATGATGTGAAGAGATGCAAACATTTTATTCACACAATATTTGTCAGTTTTTATCACACATGTGGTTTCCGTTCTCCCACAGGAGCCATATGTGTAAACAACATGTGTACTTGAGACACTTTTTGTGGACCGATGTAGTTCAGAATGATGTGAAGAGATACAACACTTTATTCACACAATATTTGCCAGTTTTAACACACACACATGCGATCCCCCAGGATGACGTCACCCACAGATTGCTGTGAATTGACAAACTAATAATGTTGAAAACAAAACCAATAATCATATGAGGAATGGATAGATTGGGTTTCAGCAAATTAAATTCTTATTTTGTTTATTACATACAAATTTATTTTATTATATAAAATTACATTGCACGTACAGCACTAGTTAATGGATTATATTTAACAATTCTATCATGTAAAATTAAACAATAAGCGGTGGTTTCTGCCGGAATGGTGTCTGTTGTTTCAAAATTAAGACGGATATCAACGGCTCCTGATTTCAGTGTCTCATTTTGATGAGAGCAATCGATAACTATAAGAGGTGCTATTGATTTGAATTTATCGGGGGCCAGTACAGGTTCATTCTCCTTCCCATAGTACGACTGCTGGAACTGTGCATACATTTCATAGAGAATAGCAAATTGATTTTTATCAAAATCTAAATTTAAATTATCGTACGGATACATTTCAGAATTTAAATATAATTTTATGTTTTTTAATTTACAGTGATCAAAATAACTCATATGCGATTTTTGTTTATTTTTTTTACTTGTTTGAAAACCGATAATTACAAAACGCGGTTTTTCTAGCTGTGTTGCCGTTTTTACAGTTCAAGTGTGTTGATGAGTTTGCTGCAAAAGTGGATTTTCATGTAATTCCCAACTTCTAAAAGGGATTTCAAGTTCGGAGCTTTTTTCAATATGTTTCATGAGTATAAGACGTTCTGCATCTGCAACCGCAATATGAGGCATTTTCCACAAAACTTTTGTTAATTTTATGTGGCTTTCATCATTTTCCAGTTCACTGTAAATTGCATTTAGATCAGTATTGCTACGAATAAGAATTAATTCTTGACGCAAATTCAATATAATTTTTCGAAAATCTTCAGCAAAACCTAGTAACATACGAAGTGAAATGCCCATTGTGGACTATTTTAGCTGAAATATCATCTAGAGGAGACCAAGCTGCATTTTGTAAACGTAAACTTTCATTTGTGTTGTATGAAACGTATCCTTTCATTGTTGATGAAATTCCTGGGTTTCTAGCGTTATCAATTTGAACTCCACCAATTTCATATCTAATCTCTTGAAACAAGAAAGATATTCCATTATTTATCAGTTTAGCTGATGTAGAAGCTGTTCCATCTTTTTTCACCAATTGTCCCTCGATATACAGCAAGCTATCCCACGGTAGTGTATAAACGTCCTGCTGTTGGATTGGAATTCGAATTTCATCATTGTTGTTCAATGTGGTAGATGCATATGGTTGATGTGTATGCTTTTCGGCATTAACAATTGCATTATCGAATAATGCACGTTCACTAACATTTAAAATATTTGCGCTCATTTTGTTTCACGAATACAAAATATATAATTGCTACACTTTAAAACTGAATCAAATTTTATTCTTATCCAGATAACCACTGATGTTAATCGTTTTTTCTTTTTTTCCTCCCTCACCCTATTTTTCTTTTGAAGCTCAATTTTAATTATTTATCTGATATCCTAAAGAATTTAAATAATAACTAATTGCTTGTAGATATTTAAAGTTTTCCGATGTTAGCTGATCAATAGCTGGGGGTAAACTAGACCGCTTTGCTATACTTTGTGTATTAATATAGGGCATTTTTTTGTTATAATCGCTATAGTTGTATCTAATCCCCATTTTATCGTTTTTTTAAATGTAGTCTTAACGTGATGGCTTCTCCTCTGAAATTGACGAGTTCTCCGTTCTGATCGAGTATTTTAATTGTTATGGAGCTGATGATTCGTGTATTTATAGGTAAATAGATAATATTTCCAGGTGCTTCTACTATTTTCTCCCCAGGTTCAGCATTTGGAAAAAATTGATGAATAATATGAACATGTTCATTGTTTTTAAATGATCCACTTATCAAATCACATTCAATGCAGATAGCATTAACTTTAAAAATATTTACAGGATGCTCTGATGTGTACAGTCTATTTGCAACTATAATTTGTTTTTTAAAACCCAGTATGTCACCAAAAGTATCATCCCTATTAAAATCTATATTTTTAGTGGCTTTTATTTCACATTTAAGGGTATTTTTATTTGCTTTTATTATTAGCCCATCTTGTTTATTTAATTGCTCCACTTGTTTTCGCAAATATTTATGAATATCTCTTACACCGTATGCACCTGTAGGTATTTTAATTGTACTATTATCAAAATAAAAGTTGCAATTTTTTTCATCAATATTCGGAATTGCATTATAAGATTCAAAATTTATAAACCCCAGAACGTATTGTGAATTGTCATCTAATTCAATTGGTGGATAAATATCTGATGTTAAAACAGAATCACGACCTGAAAATGTAAATGTGTACTCCATGATGGTTCAATAACGACTGTATAACATGTATAATAATTATTTATTATAAAGAAAGGATAAGCACAAATGACCACAATTAATATCATTGTACGACTGAAATACATTATAATTATATTCTACATTACAATTGTTAAAATATAAGGATAACTCATTTGGAGGCTTTAAGTTACCAAAACTGTCAAAGTATATAACATTATTACCATATTTTTTATAGGCTACCCAATGTGTACCAGGACCATCCCAATCATCTAAATTAACAATTGCACACTCATTGTAATTGGGTTTATGTGGCAATCTATTACGCATAAAAACACCACGAAAATTTGAAATTTTTAGTTCTTTTATATACTTTAACAAGTCAAAATTGTCTAACGCTCGCTTTGGTAACTTTATCGGAAGTTTTTTTTCAATGATCTTATGTGGAGTCCAAAACCTTTTTTCCGTGATGTTAAGTATAAACCTTCACCCACAGCAATTGCCTCCATTTTTTTGTTGTGACGTTGTTTTTCTTTTAGTTGTTCAGCTGCTGCTTTTGCATCATTTACAGCCTTAGCAATTCCCGCAGCCCCGCCACTCAACGCACCTAGAGCGCTTAATCCAGCGAAAATTGGTACTAACGGTAGAAGCCCTCCTCTCTTCGGAATGGTAATAATTCGGGGTGTATTCACTTTTCTTTTTATTTTACCCACTGTTTTAAACGCTATTTTTGCAGCTTTATTTAAATCATTATTTGTGGAACTTATGGATTTTTGTGCTCTTTTTACTACATCACGAAAAGATAGCGCGCTACCTCTTTTTTTCGATTTGCGAGCTGGTTTACAACCCATACCCATCTTAACTTTTGCTTTCATCGCTCCGGCAACACCTAAGGCAGCAAGTTTTTCCCCTGTAGATGCGTTTTTAGATTGAAAACGTTCAGCAGCCTTTTGAGCTAACAGCTGATCGGCTTTATGTCTAGTAGACAAATTATTATCGCTAGAATATGCTATATCGTGCTGTTTACAAGCTTCATCAAGATCATTTACACCACGATCTCCACGCAATAATCGTTTGCGCAGTTTTGTACCAGGACCACAATAATTATAACCTGGAATGTGCAGCTCAACAGGTAGTTTATTAATTACAGAATTAAGGAAACCACCACCTTTTTTAACATTTCGCAATGAACTGTGAGGTTGATTTACAAGCATCCTCATTTTATAATGTGTAATGAGCTACTGAACAATAAATAGATGTGATTGGTTATTTATATCTCAGTCAACATGCAGGTTTTGAAGCAGACACAGTCGCTAAATGTTAGGAATTATGATTTCAATGGCGAGGGTGAAAAACTACGTCATAGTGTTCTATTTCCATCAATAGTAAGATGTTTGATAGCTGGTCCATCTGGTTGTGGAAAAACGAATGTTTTAATTGCGCTGCTGGAGCATCCCAACGGTTTACGCTTTGAAAATGTTCGCATATATTCAAAGTCCTCATATCAGCCGAAATATGTATATTTAGAAAATTTACTAAAACCCATACATGGTTTGGGATACTCTGTTCATAATGATAGTACTGACATCGTAAAACCTGAAGATGCAAAGTACAATTCTGTTTTTATATTCGATGATGTGACGTGTGACAAACAGAATATAATTCGTGAATATTTTAGTATGGGTCGACATAAGGCTGTTGACTGTTTCTATCTTTGTCAAACATATACACGTATACCGAAACATCTCATTCGTGATAATGCTAACTTTATTATTTTATTTAAGCAGGATGATATGAACTTAAAACATGTGTACACAGATCACGTGGGGTCCGATATGACGTATGAGCAGTTTAAAAACATATGCTCTTCATGTTGGTGTGATAAATACGGATTTTTAGTTATAAGTAAAGAGGGTAATTTAAACAATGGACGATATCGTAAAGGCTTTGATCATTATATTGTAATATCAAATAAATAGTCTAGAAATATTGTGCAACAATCATTTCTTGCTGAGAGGTTTAACTGACAAGATATATCTAAATATATCTAACAATCCTGTTCTAACTGTTTCAGATCAGTTGAAGCTGTTTCTAATCTGTTTAAATTGTTTTTAACCTGTTTGAGCTGGTTCATAACTGTTCAAGACCTGTTCATAACTGTTCAAGACCTGTTCAAGACCTGTTCAAAGCTGTTCAAGATCTGTTCAAGACCTGTTCAAAAGCTGTTTAAGCTCTGTTCAAGACCTGTTCAAAGCTGTTTCTGACTGCGGTTAAAGTTATTTCACATTTTGAAAAGCTGGTTATACAATAATTAAAAATGAGTAAACGACTAAAACTTGATATCATAAATACACGTAATATTATTAAACAAAAACTAAACGCATTAAAAGAGGGTCGTGCCCAAGAAGAAGTGTTATTGGAAAAATCATATAAACCTGTTACGCAAACTCTAAAACAAATAGCAACTAGTTTGCAAAATATAAAAAAAGAAGAAAGAGATGTAAAACTTGAGCCAAAAGAAGAGGAGAAAAAGGAGGAAGAAAAAGAAGAAGAAGAAGAATATAATGAAAGTTTTTATAATATACCCGCAGCATCGTCTTCAATAATACAACCAAAGTTTTTGGAAACAGAAGTATTAGCTGAGAGTGAGCCAGCTTTAACAGATAAAACATTACAGGAAATGATGGAGGAACCGTCATTTAAAGAACATTTAAAACAATATCATGAGTTACCACGACAATACATTGAAGAAATGCTTACTGATACCGATAAATTTGATCATAATTATGGTGTATACCACGATCCTGAAACCGATAAATTTAAGATGGGTAGCAAAGAAGTAACAATCGATGGTAAAGACTTAATAATTGGCGGTATCCAATATGATGGGACCCCTGGGATTTATGAACTTGTCTTTAAAAAACATCCTATTGGTTTCAACACGGATGATTTAAATAATTATATTGATATGTTACACCGAACAAATGCACATCGTAGAAATCATTTACCTACAGGACAAATTCAAGGTAATAGATCATATAAATATCTACGTATTATATCCCCGCATACGCTTGCGAGATCGAGAATTCATTCGTGGGCTGGTGAATCATCCAAACGTACAAAAAGTGGAAAAGGGCTTCATATGAATTTAAGTAATAAAAATGTAGACTATATTTACTGGGATAATCCAAATGAGCTTGTCAACAGATTACGGCTACTATTGGCATCAAACGATGCCGGCAATACAAGTCATAATAATGAGATAGTTTCTATAATTGAGGAGTTATATGAGGCTAATATCCTTATAAAATGTTAGTAGCAAAATGCAACTCAATAAGTTCGGACGTCATGCTGGTAGGACTTATGATGATGATGAGTCAGATTTTGATGAGGATGAATATTTAAATATGCGCCAGCTATAAATGATGCTGATGCGGTAAATAAAAAATTTCTAGAAGAGCAATTAGAAAAAATTGCTAGTAAACTTAATAATCATATTACAAACGCTGAAACTAATATACAAAAAGCAAACAAGATCATACGTGAAGTTACTGGTGATATAGAAGCTCTATTTAAACATTTAAATATTAAAAAAGGCGCATAAACAGCTTGTACTCTGTACTGTACGCTTGCAAAATATGTCGAAAATTAAGCGAAATATCGTTGAGGAGTTACATAAACCAAGCCGTATAAATTTCAAAAGAAGAAGGGTAATTGTTAAAGGGTTAGATGAGTCGTTTCAAGCAGATTTAGTTGAAATGCTCCCATATGCTAGGGAAAATAAGGGGTATCGCTATATACTAGTAGTTATTGATATTTTCTCTAAGTATGTGTGGGCTGAAGCAGTTAAAACTAAAACAGGAGAGGAAATAAGCAGAGCTATAAATAAAATATTTAATACCGATAAACGCATACCACAAAATTTACACACTGATATGGGGAAGGAATTTTATAACAAACATTTTCAAAAGTTAATGAATAAAAATAATATTAATCATTATTCAACTTATAGCAGTAAAAAAGCTAGTATTGTTGAACGTGTAAATCGAACACTTAAATCAATCATGTGGAAAGAATTTAGCTTTAAGGGTAATTACAAATGGGTAAATATTCTATCTGAAATTGTTGCAAAATATAATAATAAAAAGCATAGCACTATTAACATGAAACCTATAAATGTGAATAGGAAAAATGAAAAATCTCTTTTAAACAGCGTCTACAATCATATTAAAATTGTTGAAAAAATTACCCCAAAATTCAGAGTTAACGATCATGTTCGTATTAGCAAACATCGCGCAGAATTTCAAAAGGGTTACACGCCAAATTGGTCAAATGAAATATTTAAAGTCAGTCAAATAAAATTAACACATCCAGTTACATATATACTCGTTGATCAAACCAATAAACCTATTCAAGGTGGATTTTATACTGAAGAACTTCAAAAAGTTAAACATCCTGATATATATTTAGTAGAAAAAGTATTAAAACGTAAAGGGGCTATGGTTTATGTAAAATGGTTGGGTTTTAATAGCAGCCATAACAGTTGGATTCATAAAAACAACGTTGAGTGAAACATGTGGTCAACATATATATTATTTCTTTTGCTCTGTTCCAACTCATTTGCATCGTTGATTTCGTAGCATTCACAATGTACCCATATATTGTTGATCTACAAGGTTTTAAATTATCTAAAAATAATAAGTTCATTTGCAAAGAACTTGCCATTTTAAATGTTGATAATGGTGGTTGTAAATCAGAAATATTTGCTCCGCCAATTCCAATCTCTGATTTGTGTAGCAAAGATAAACGAAATATCCGGTGTTTAACAAAAAATCATCACAATTTAGACTGGCAGAGTGGATATGAACCATATATAAATTTTGAAACTACTTGCCAAAGTCTACTGGCTAAAGCTGATAAAATATATGTAAAAGGACAAGAAAAAGCTAACTGGCTGGAAAACATTATCCACAAGAAAATAATTAATTTAGAAAATTTGGGTTGTCCAACATTATCTGAACTACTACATTCGCCATTGCAAATATATTATTGTAATTTGCACATAAATAATTGCGCAGTACGAAACGTTAAAGCTTTACATAAATGGTTCAAAATGTAATTTAATATATTTGAATCATTTAAATTATTTCATGAGAATGGTGGTATTCTACATTTTATGCGTGATGAGGACATTGCATGTCTTCCACAAGAATTTATCATGATTTACGCGGGTAAACAAATTCAAGAACAATGGTCAAGGTTTCCGGATTCCTGGCGGGATAATGAAGAGTTCCAACAATACCAGAGCTGTTGGGATCATTCGTGGGATACTTTCGAGGATCAGTCAGGATGTTCAGTGGCAATGAGAAAAGATTGTATAAAATGTAAAACAAAATGTAATATTCTTAAATAACAAATAAATCTGTTTTAAACAAATGTTTGTTATTATTTATTATTTTATAAGCATCTGAAATACAAAAACAAAATAAAACAATGGTATATATATATATTTCATTTATTGTTGCTAAAATTATACAGTCACATTACAATTATAATTAGTAATATATTTAAGTAATTATAGTTTTTAATTTTTGTTCTAAAGCATAGCTTATAATTGGCGAGTATCTTAAAATTTTTAACTTAAAACGTTCGCGGTCTCTTGCATGTTGCTCCCAGAGTGATTTTCGAGCTTCGTGATAGGCATACGTCCAAGCAACCATTAAATGTACTTCCACCTCTTCTTTAAATGTCACCATCGTTTATATTTAATAATTTAAATTTAATAATTAATTGTTGCATGTCACGATAAAATTTTAAATCACTTTTCAGTAGTTCAAGTTTGTTTAAATAATTTCTCAGCCTTTTATTATATTCTTCGCGGCTAATCATATTAAACAACCACAAATTCAATATTAGTTGTCTTGCTCTTGCTGAGTTTTCCTTGTGATACAATGAATAGCTTCCCCTCGGCAACGTTTTTATTCAGCATCTGCAGATCATCGTGAATCGTGCCCCCAAGAAAGAGCTGAAATCTTGAAACTCGGCTAGAATTCTGTCTCCATATGAAGTTTTCGTTTTATCCAACGATAGCACTTGATAGTGTTTGCCCGCGTTTAAATCTGCTAGACTCCACAGTTTTTTTAGTGCCACTAGCTTGTTGATATCGGTGATTGATGAAGTCATAATGCTATCGTTCAATTTTCAGATATAACTATACTTCTCTAATAGCTTACTTGAATATATATAGTAATTTATAGTCATGCGCAGTTTGATATATTTTTTAGACATGAGAACAAGCTCAAACACACTATCTCACGGAGTTATTTTTAAATTATGCTGTCAACAACAGCTGCAAATCTATATTTAGACCGGATATCATAGCTCGACAATTTTTTGTTAACAACAGCTGCAAATCTATTTTTAGACATGATTTCGTATTTTTTTTTAGACCTCAACATCATGCGTACACATGTTAATTTTTTACAGATGCAACTTCAAATCTATATTTAGACATTCGGAGGGGTTGGGAGGAGGTGTGGCGATGGGGGTGGGGACGATCTCGATGGGGGTCGGGCGGGGGTCAGAGCAATGACCTCGGGGTCCACGACCTACATCAAGGACAATGGCCCCTAAAACATAGGCAACCACCCGTAGGCAACCGCCTGTATTGCGGGTTGCCTTTTTTAGGCGTAATGGTCCAGGAACCCTCCTGTTTATCTACTAAAAAGAAAACCTGATATCAGTTAGTCAGCATGGCTTCTTGAAATCTAAGTCAACCACTACCGCCATCAATACATACGTTTAAAACATTCTTGACTATTTTGACTCCAATCATTGCGTGTTCGGTATATCAAGTGATCTGTCAAAAGCATTTGACATGGTTAGTCATTCTATTTTAATAAATAAACTCGAAAATTATGGTGTAAGCGGAGTAGTTCTATCGTGGTTCACAACCTATTTGGCGGATAGAGAACAGGCAGTGACAAACAATACGATATTACCGTATATCTCCGATTGGGGTGACGTCATATCTGGAGTCCCGCAAGGCTCTGTCTTGGGCCCTCTGTTGTTCTTAGTATACATTAATGATCTACCAGACTTTGTTAGTAATACTGAGTGCATTTTGTATGCAGACGATGCTTATTTTCTTGTGTGTCGGGAAAATACCACAACAGTCGAAACAGAAGTGTCTACAGTCCTCAATAAATTAAATCAATGGTGTTCTTTGAATAAACTAAATTTAAATCTCAACAAAACCAATTTTATACAATTTTCGCTCGCTTCCGCTAATCGCGTTAATATTACAACTGATCATGATCGTGTTATTCAAGTAGACACTATTAAGTGCCTAGGTTTGCTCATTGATAGTGGAACAACAACGCAAAATTAATGATTCAAAAATTAAATAAAGCGTGTTACTGTCTCCGAATATTAAAACCAAGAATAGACACTAAAACTCTAAAAATTGTGTATTATGGTTATTTTTTTCAGTATTAACCTATGGTATGATTATATGGGGTTCACATTCAGTTCTACAGGATATATTTGTAACACAGAAGCGAGCCATTCGAATAATACTTGACGTTAGTCCTAGAACCACTTGCAGGGGAAGGTTTAGAAGTTTAAACATTTTAACAGTACTATGTTTTTACCTACTGGAATTAGTTAAATACTAGCGGTCAGCCTGGCTTCGCCAGGCCTTCACGCTATGCTCCGCGGACACTGAAATAGGATTCACTTTTGTAAGACAATTGACACTATATAAATCAAATTATTTCCGAAGTAAAACCTTCAATAGATCATTCATTTGATACCAAACACGATAGGTTTTGATGCACTCTTACTAAAACAATTGCCGATCGAATAATATTTAATTTTGTACGCGAGCCCTTCAATAGACTTTTCGTTTGATACCAAACACGATAGGTTTTGATGAATTTTTACTAAAACAATTGCCGATCGAATAATATTTAATTTTCTACGCGAGCCCTTCAATAGACCTTTCATTTGATACCAAACACGATAGGTTTTGATGCACTCTTACTAAAACAATTGCCGATCGAATAATATTTAATTTTGTACGCGAGCCCTTCAATAGACCTTTCATTTGATACCAAACACGATAGGTTTTGATGCGTTTTTACTAAAACAATTGCCGATCGAATAATATTTTTTTTGTACGCGAGCCCTTCAACAGACTTTTCATTTGATACCAAACACGATAGGTTTTGATGCGTTTTTACTAAAACAATTTCCGATCAAATAATATTTAATTTTGTACGCGAGCCCTTCAACAGACTTTTCATTTGATACCAAACACGATAGGTTTTGAAGCACTTTCACTAAAACATTTGCTGATTGAAAAAAATCTTAATTCTACATGCGTGACCTTCAAAACTTTTATATTTTACCAAATACGATAAGTTTTGAAAAACTTTCAATAAAATAAATATCGATAATAAATTTAAATAAATAATAATAAACAATATTTGCTTAGTTTCACTATATATTTTTACCGAGGACAATTTTGGTTTGGTTTACCTGTATACTTTATATAACTTGTCAATTTGACGTTTAAACCAACTTCACAGTGAACTGTTAAAAATTTACTTTTTAAATATACATATTTGAAATGTGTAATTATAATAAAAACGTCCCCTCATATCCCCAATATGTGTAAAATATTTCAAAACTACTCACAGATATTTCATATTTACGTAATTTATAATTAAAAATGCGACATGTCCACTGACAAACGTCAAAGTGACGTTTGATCTTCTTCTTAAAAATTTCAAAGCCTCCACACTCTTAGTTGATTTTGCCCCAAAAACGCAGGTTTTTTCAAGTTTTCTCGCACATCATGCGTAATAAAATTATGAATTTATAAAAAGGTCACATTTCAAGTTGGCCTCTATCAAATAAAAAAAGTTTCAAATTAATCGGACAAACCGTCTAGGCTGTAGAGGTGAGCAATTGACCGTGTTGAATCTATACAAATATACAAACATATATACCTCTTACGCTTTTAGTATATGGACTAGCGGTCAGCCTGGCTTCGCCAGGCCTTCACGCTATGCTCCGCGGACACTGAAATAGGATTCACTTCTGTAAGACAATTGACACTATATAAATCAAATTATTTCCGAAGTAAATTTTACATGTCTGTCCTTTGAAATATATTTAATTGATCCAAACACGATAGGTTACGAAGCTCTGGCACTACAAAATTGACAATAAAAAAAAAGGCCCATTCAGCACACGAACTTTCATTTGATACCAAACACGATAGGTTTTGATACATGTTTACTAAAACAACTGCCGATCGAATAATATTTAGTTTTCTACGCGAGCTCTTCAATAGGCCTTTCATTTGATACCAAACACGATAGGTTTTAATGCATTTTTACTAAAACAATTGCTGATCGAATAATATTTCATTTTCTACGCGAGCCCTTTAAAAGAACTTTCATTTGATAGCAAACACGATAGGTTTTGATGCAATCTTACTAAAACAATTGCCGATCGGATAATATTTAATTTTGTATGCGAGCCCTTCAAAAGACTTTTCATTTGATACCAAACACGATATGTTTTGAAGCACTCTTATTAAAACAATTGCCGATTGAATAATATTTAATTTTGTACGCGAGCCCTTTAAAAGATCTTTAATTTGATACCAAACACGATAGGTTTTGATGCAATCTTAGTAAAACAATTGCCGATCGAATAATATTTAATTTTTTACGCGAGCCCTTTAAAAGAACTTTCATTTGATACCAAACACGAAAGGTATTGATGCACTCTTACTAAAACAATTGCCGATCGAATTATATTTAATTTTTTACGCGAGCCCTTCAATAGACCTTTCATTTGATACCAAACATGATAGGTTTTGATGCATTTTTACTAAAACAATTGCCGATCGAATAATATTTAATTTTCTACGTGAGCCCTTCAATACACCTTTCATTTGATACCAAACACGATAGGTTTTGATGCATTTTTACTAAAACAATTGCCGATCGAACAATATTTAATTTTCTACGCGAGCCCTTCTATAGACCTTTCATTTGATACCAAACACGATAGGTTTTGATGCGTTTTTACTAAAACAATTGCTGAACCAATAATAATTAATTTTCTACGCAAGCCCTTCAATAGACCTTTCATTTGATACCAGGCACGATAGGTTTTGATGCATTTTTACTAAAACAATTGCCGATCGAATAATATTTAATTTTGCACGCGAGCCCTTCAAAAGACCTTTCATTTGATACCAAACACGATATGTTTTGAAGCACTCTTACTAAAACAATTGCCGATTGAATAATATTTAATTTTGTACGCGAGCCCTTTAAAAGAACTTTAATTTGATACCAAACACAATAGGTTTTGATGCACTCGTACTAAAACAATTGCCGATCGAATAATATTTAATTTTCCACGCGAGCCCTTCAAAAGACCTTTCATTTGATACCAAACACGATAAGTTTTGATGCACTCTTACTAAAACAATTGCCGATCGAATAATATTTAATTTCGTACGCGAGCCCTTCAAAGGACCTTTTATTTGACGCCAAACACGACAGGTTTTGAAGTACTTTCACTAAAACTATTACTGATTGAAAAAATCTCATTTCTACATGCGTGACCTTCTAAACTTTCGTATTATACCATATACGATAAATTTCGAATTTTGATAATAAATTTAAATAAATACTAATAAAATTGTATTTAATGTACATTGCCGTGAACAATATTTGCTTAGTTTTACTATATATTTTTACCGAGGACAATTTTGGTTTGGTTTACCTGTATACTTTATATAACTTGTCAATTTGACGTTTAAACCAACTTCACAGTGAACTTTCAAAAATTTACTTTTTAAATATACATATTTGAAATGTGTAATTATAATAAAAACGCCCCCTCATTTCCCCAATATGTGTAAAATATTTCAAAACTACTCACAGATATTTCATATTTACGTAATTTATAATTAAAAATGCGACATGTCCACTGACAAACGTCAAAGTGACGTTTGATCTTCTTCTTAAAAATTTCAAAGCCTCCACACTCTTAGTTGATTTTGCCCCAAAAACGCATGTTTTTTCAAGTTTTCTCGCACATCATGTGTACGAAAAATCTGAGACTATCAAAAGGCACTCCCCGAGATTGACGTCTATCAAATAAAAAAAGTTGCAAATAAATCGGATAAACCGTCTAGGCTGTAGCGATTTACAAATGGGCGTGATGAATCCATATATATAAACAAATATATATATATACCGCTTATCAAAATAGTATATAGGACTAGCGGTCAGCCTGGCTTCGCCAGGCCTTCACGCTAGGCTCCGCGGACACTGATATTGGATTCACATTTGTAAGTCGATAGGTTTTATTGCACTTTCACTAAAACAAGTACCGATCGAATAATATATAATTTTGTACGCGAGCCCCTCAAAAGATTTTACATTTGATACCAAATACTATAGGTTTCGTAGCACTTTTACTAAAAATATTCCCGATCGAAAATAATTAAATTTTTCACTCGAAGTTTCCACAGTTGGCAAACAATTTTCACCACATTCAAACTACCACTGTGCCTCTCCCTTCTCTCACATCTTTGGGTGCCATGCCTTAACGGATGATAACCGCAATCAGCAACGTGTTTCTAGAATAAATGACAGTTTAAAATATTAGCAAAACATTAAAAAGAAAGTCCCTAGATGAACGGTGCAAAGTAGAATTATTTTAAGTAAAGTTTTATTTAGTTAATCGCAAATTTAAGATTAGTGGTGCAAATAGGCATTTATGATTGAAGTTATTATTTTCTATAAATCAAATTAGAGATTAAATTTAAAACGTACATAAAAATTATTTATCTGCATAGTTTTATTAGTTCTGAAAATGAATATTTAAATAATTTCTGCCCCGTTTTTCATTCAACTGTTAAGATTTTGCTATGTTTATTTATTTATTAAATGTAGGAAAATATATAATTTATATTGCTGTTTGTTAACATTTTCTTAACAGTCGATTGATAAACCGCAAATAAGCTCTGTATATGTCTTTATTTTAATAGCGAAATGTTACAAGTAATTAACCAAAATATAAATGTAAATATGTAGTAGTCACAAAATATGTGGTAACGTGGACTTGCATATACAAAAGAAAAATGAACCTCTGACATTTGTCTGACGTTTAAGGGAAAAAACCACATAAAAAAACCTTAAACAGAGGCTATGTTACTAATGCTGGGTTTCATGAAAGCTTTATCGGTTCATTAGCAACTAACGGTTCAATAAATTTCAGAAAATCGCCATTGATACTGTTGCTAGATAAACAATTCTTTAACTAAAGAGCTCTTTATTTTTTTCTTGCAACCCAGCATAAGTCTGAATAGTAAGTAACCAGGACATGTTATATTAAATTCAAAGCTTGTATTTAAATTATTAGTAGATTTCTTGACTTTCCTTTTCTCTAATTAATCGTTTCATCCAGTTATTCTTTCTTGAAAAAAACTTCGTATTTTAAAATTAATATCGTGTCATTCTTGAATGGTATATTCAGCTACAGTAGATTTATCAGGATGATTCAGTCTAATATGGTATTGATGTTCTTTTAGTCTCTTTGCTACAGTTCTTCCAATCTGGCCAATGTACACTTTACCATGTTCACAAGGAATCTCACATACTCGACGAAATTGTAGGGGAATAATGTCTGACACTGACAAGATGTTGTATGTTGTTGATGTTGTTGATGTTGTTTCCATATAAACAATCTTGAAGCCGCTTATCCAATTTCCATTATAACAACCATGATCTTTAGAGAAAAAATCGTATATTACTAATTAGGGTATAAATTCGTAATATGATTTAAAAATACTTACATCTTCACTACGTTGATAAAAATAATCCATTCTTTAATATTAGTATTTAATTTTCCATTTATTTTGAAGATCTGACATGACAATTCAGTTTACTGGTGTCCCGTATGACGAGATGAAGATAAAAGTCGTTTGTGTATGTCAAAATCTTAAAGAAAATATATATGATAATTAAGTATTAAATAAGATTGAAATTGTAACAAATTATTGCTACTTTCGTTCTTTTAGGTTAGGTAAAGACTTGAAAAATGGTATTTCCTTGCTAATTTAACTAAACTTGTAGCTCTTATAGTTTTCAAGATAGCAATGGTGGTACATTTAAATTGAACAGCCTGTATAAATAGCTATTATAGTCATTAATATTTTATTAAGATATAAATTTACCGTGTGCCCCACCAAATTTTATATCACAATACTGTCAATATCCCTACATCTTATTTAAAACATATTATTTAATTTTGATAACGTAATTTAAAAAATATTAAGAAAAGTAATTCTTAATTTTTGTTTATTGCTACTGACGTAAAGTGCTTGCAATTTGTTTTACATAAATATCTTAATCCGTCATTGTAATATCATGAAAATTTTAATTTGTCAAACGGACAATCCAATGCGATCATATTAATAAATATAAATAAGAAATATGCAATATATACACAAAAATAGAAATATGTAACTAAATCACTTTCACGAGTAATAGTAACTCACAGATAAAAAAATAAGTGCAAAATACGAAACAATCATATGTTGAATGCATTTCAAATATGTAAAATATTTCTCAAAATCCAGTCTACCAGAATACGCAATTCTTAAGTTTTCAAGTCTAGCACATACCATTTTTGAGCATGGATAAGTACTTGGTTTGCGTTGCAAAATCTGGGAAAGGAGTTGCCGTCAATTAAATTTTCAATATTCAAAAAGGTGCGTATAAATCAAAATCAAACAAAAAAACCTTGCAAAGACAACAATTTCTAAAAAAATAAAAAAACTATACTAATATAATCACATTGCAAGAAAAATATGTACATGTATAACGGATGAAACAGAAGTAGTAAACAAAATACAAAATACGTGTTACCTGTGATCTGATTAGTTGCATATTTCAAAATTTCTTGTGCGTAACTGATGTACCGTCCTTAAACTTTTAACAAAGTTTACACGGTGGTCGCATTTTTTGTCTATTGCCTCCGCATCTTCATCCATCCATTCGTTTCAAGTCAAAGCTTTCATCTCATAGGAATATTTGGTATTTGGAGATCACGACTTTTTCTTTAAAAAAATATAAATAATTTATGATTATAAAAATTAATTTGGAAATAAATTTTTATACATTTTTCTGTGATTTGATAATCCTCACGTCCTACATTCAATTAATTAGTTTAGTAATTCGACCTCATTATAAACTTTTGTTTTTATGAAGAAATACTGTAGCGACGTTCATTCATGATTTGATAATAAGTTGTAAAAAATCATTACAACCAAGCAAGTTTATAAGACGCACGGTAAGAAGTGTTGCTGTCAATTATCTGTAAAATTATAATTCTTTTAGCAGTGTAAATTAGTTCAGTTAATAGCAAAAAAAAGTAATATTTTACAAATTTAATGATTTGTGTCATTGTGCGTTATATAATTTTAAATTAATTTCATTCTTGATGTTAGAGATTGTCGATTCCAAAAGAAGATATTCTATTTTAGTAGCTTTCTGTACACATGATCCAGATATATTTGTAGACTGTAGATTAGACTCCCGATTATTCCCTAAAAAATATAAATAAATTTTGACAATATGATAATTAATTTGTAATAAATAATCATACATACATTTTAGAATAATTTGATAATCATCATCGTAGCATTTTTTACCATTATAACCAGTATCCATACATTCATCCATTCTTTTGCCATCACAATATGTTTAATAATATAGATTTTTTTTGTGCAAATTAAAGAAAAAAATAAAATTAAGAAAATATTTGATTAATTGGATGGCAAACACACTCACGCTCATACACACATTGCGTATTTTGTACTCGTATTCGCTAAAACCTCACAATTGTGGAAAAAGTGGACCATTTTTCTCTCACATGTATTTTGTTTTAAGGTTTCATTATTAAAGATTTAAGTACACTGATTTGGCCGGTTTATTTTTTATTTATTATTATTTAAATAATACGGCATACAGCCGTATCTGTGCACTTAAGAAAAATACATTGAAAAATTTCAAACCATTACTGGTACCGAATTTAAAACTTATGAATGTAGACCGTTGCGCCCTCCTACAAACAATTTTGATACTGCTAATTAATTCATAATACTTATAGAGGTGCAACGATCTAGCATTCATAAGTTTTAAATTCACCAGCAATGGTTGAAATTTTCCAATGTATTTTTCTGCTAGTTTTTGAATGCTGAACCTCTTATAAGTATTATGAAGACAGTATCAATATTTGTAGTGGGAAAAATAAGATTATATTTTCTCATAAATACAATTTTATGGTGAGTATTCGTATTATTTTTCAGTTTAGTTATTTTTATTTATTTTTTTTTAAATTACTCATCATCACAACAGTCCTACAAGGACTATTTATTGCATGACTAATTCGTTCTGGTGCAGTACGAATCTCAATCTGTGACTGCATTTGATAGCAATTGATTGATTAAAATTTTTTGAAATGTTTCTCTTGATTACATTGTTATATTTATAGTTTGACAAAGGGAAATACAACCCTTGGAGGTATGTTTTTAGAGATCGTTACTATCGTTGATATATTAAAACTTTTGTTTCGTTACAAAGTAGTTTTAAACTGATTCTGGTTGTAAATAGAAACCAAATTAATTCGCATTAGAACTTGAAGATTTTATTGTTGAGGATGACGACGAAATTACACAACTTTTATCTAGGTAGCGTAAATTAAAAATGATCGTATTTAAATATATTTTAATCATATTTGCTTCTTGATTCAAAATATACAAAAAATATAAGTAAGATGGCTGAAGCAACACTTTTTGCTGCTAATTCATAATTGTCATATGAAATGTTAAACTACTTGTACGAAACAGTGCTCTTTGGCCACTCATATATTTATGACGTCTTAAATGAATACGCTTTGAAAACATGCAAGAATACAGTTCAACGCAAAAATGGTTTGAAATATTTATAGTTAAATTCAATTTTAAAAAATGTCGGTGTATTCGAATTTATTTAACTTTCATTTAGAAAATTTGCATATGAGAAGAATAATAATTATGATGGACTAATAATAAATAAATATATCATTAATGCATGTGTTTTCATTGTGACTGTACATTTCATTTTCATGCCAAATAGAATGACGCCATTCGTTACATATCTGACTGAGCGCTGATAAAGTACATTCCTACCGCGGATTTATTTCCCTTTGTCAAATAATATTAATTATATTTTGTGTTGATCAGAAATATTGCTTTCTGTTTTATAAAAATATTTTCTTTAAGTCATTTACCCATTTGCTAATTACTGCGAATTGGATACTTTCATTTGTTATTTTTACTTCAAACTGTATATTTCTTTTAAAATTGGTATTAAAAATGTTTATATTATTTTTAAATTCTTGAAATATATATTTTTTTATTTATTTTAATGAAATGATTTTAAATTATTTATTTAGAATTTCTTTGAAAACTATATTTAAGGTGTATCCTTCATCTTTTTGTTCATCTATTTGGTTTTCAGGCAATTTTATTTTTAAACTATTAAATGATTTTACCCTTGACATTGCCACATAAAGCTGACCATGAGAAAAAACAGATTTTTCTAAATTTATTCCTACTAAGTCAAATGTTTGGCCCTGAGATTTATTTATCGTTATGGAAAATGCTAATCTAATAGGAAATTGTCTTCGTTTTAGAGTGTATGGCAAATTATTATCTGTTGGTGCAAGATCTATACGAGGAAGAAAGATTCTTTGTCCTTTACTTTGGCCAGTAACGACCTCTAAATCTAAATAATGATTACGCATTTCTTTGACAATTAATCTGGTGCCATTACACAGACCGCGTTTAGGGTTCATATTACGTAGTAACATAACAATTGCACCTACTTTTAGTGTTAGTTTGTGACGTGGCATACCTGAGGGTGTTTCTTTATTAAGCACTTCAATGGGATAATTTAATTTATTGTCTTCATCGCAGACAGCCGTATCTGCACTAAAGTAAGTTTTACTGGGACCAGCTATTTTTTCTAGTACAATATCATTTAATATCATAGTATCTTCATTTTTGGGTGACAAAATTGCTCTATTTATAAATGCGTAAATATCTTCTGGCATTATAACATTTTCCCCAAATATTTCGTCAGCCAGAGAAGCTTTGGTCAAACATTGTGATGGTATTGTTACAATATCTTTTATACCATTACCAACATCAAGTAGATATTCTGAAAATTCTTTTTCATTTTTATTGACACGCATGTTTTGTGTCAGTGAATATTTTTTAAACAGTGGCCATAGATGACTGTTTAACATTGATATTTCTATTATAGCTGTTCTGTGATTTGTATGTTTTACAATTGGTAGGCACTGTCGAAAATCACCTCCTAGTATGATAACTTTTCCCCCAAATGGAATCGAATTATTCATAATATCTTTAAGAACCAAATTTACGGCTTTTAATGCATGAGAAGGAGCCATTGTAATTTCGTCCCATATTATTAGTGATGATTTCTTTATCAATTTCCCTGCGTTACTGGTCGCTTTAATTTTACAGATACTATCTGAATTTATTGGCACT
Source organism: Pterostichus madidus (assembly GCA_911728475.2). Lineage (NCBI taxonomy): Eukaryota > Metazoa > Arthropoda > Insecta > Coleoptera > Carabidae > Pterostichus > Pterostichus madidus. The sequence continues at coordinate 15,103,068 of OU452312.1, forward strand.
GGAAGCTTAAATGTTGAATGTGCTGTCTGTCCGCCTTTAAGCAATGTAGCAGCTATACCGGTCCAAGCTACTGCAAGAACTGTTAGTCCTTGGCCTCGCATAATACTTATTATTGTATTATATAAAAAGGTTTTTCCTGTTCCGCCAGGACCATCAACAAAGAAACATCTTTCTTTATAGGTTAAATCGTTTACTGCATTTAAAATATTTTGTAGAATTTGTGCTTGTTCTTTGTTAAACAATGCAACATTTTGTTCCCCTTCTAGTTTTTCTGCATCTTTGTCAATTGGATCGTCTAAATCATCTATCTCATTTCCCTGGTCTGGTTCTGGGAGACAAAAGTCTTTTAATTGGAGTCTTTGTGTTATTAATATCTCCTGGATTCTTGATAGACATTTATTTTGTGCTGTTTGTTTAGAATAATGTTGCAAATAGTCTTCCATCAAATCATCTTTAAATTTTTCCCACAATGCAACTGCATCAACTGATGTGTGGAAACAAAGCAAGTATGCGAATAATTCTCTTAATTGATTTGGAAATTTATCTAGAACTGCTTCTTCCAAACATTTTTGGCATTCATCATCACTTGCGAGCAATCCTTTAGCTCGGGCAGCTTCTTTGTAGGTATTATGAATTGTACCATTAACTGTTTGCAAATCTGTAAAGCTCATTGCACCTTTCGCATGAACTAAAATCATTCTTAGATGGAATCTTTCAATATCTTTTGGACTTACTGATACCATTCTCCCTATTGGTGGTTTCTTCTCTCTTTGTCTTTTCTTCCACGTATTGTCACTTGTGAACACGTAATATTTGGGTATGTCCATGTATCGATATTGCCTTGCTGTGACATCTGATTGATTGAGTAAGAACCAGGCGGTGAGTGTTGTATTTCTTTTTGCCGCTCTTTCTACTGCTTGTTTAATTTGTCCTGGGAAAAACGTGACACTTTGTTGGTGTTGTAAATGAACTGCTAATTCGAAAATGGTGTGTGATTTATCATGCATTGGATATTCTAGTAATCGCCAGCAACTTTCTGGAGGTGAAACATAACGTGCATCTAAATATCCATTTATTTCATCCCATTGAACAGTTTTTGTACTATCTAATTGACCTAATTTCACACTTGCGCAATCGTGCCCCTTGCATAAATAATCGCAAATATATTTTATACTTTTAACCGAGGAGCAAATCTCGACATTAATATGTGTTCCGTATTTTTTAAGGAGATACGGATTATATGGTACAATCCAGCGATTATCAACTATGTACTTGGTCGTTCCATTTTTCCAAAGGATGTACATTTTTCTATTATTATCACGCCTTTTGTATAGCGGATATCCGTTTACATTTTCATGCGTTTCTTTTCGAAATTCCTTCGGATATTTTTTAGTACACTTGTTATCATGCATACATGGTGAATTTTTATTTAAAATGCCACATGGTCCATGTATCATGTGTGTTTTTACAATTTGAAATAACTCGGGTTCTTCATCTTCGTCTGGAATTTCTGCACATACAATTGCGTCTATATCGTCTTTGTTACGAATTTTACTATCTTCATTGAGTGTCAGTAACAAATGCATGTGTGGTAGTCCTCTTTTTTGAAATTCAATAACGTAAATAAATGATACAACTTTTCCAAAAATGTCTTCGTGTATGAACTCGTACAACATGCTTTTGATTTTACCATAAAAAACGCGAGATACGATATCTGGTCTATCTGATGCAGTTTGACTACTTTGCAATTGATCAGTTATTTCGTGCCATTTTGGATTGCATGTTACAGTTATAAACAAATCAGGTTTTCCAAATTCACGTACCATAGCCATAGCGTTTTGATATAATTTTTGCATATATCGGCTACCCCCTTGGAAAGTCGATGGTAAAATAACCATTGTACCCGGTTTTGCGCCCTCATTTTTAGCTAGATTGTTAATATGATCCATTAATCCACTATACAGTTCGACTCTGAGAGCAGGCTGATTTTGACGTATATAATTTAATCTTTCGCTTTCAACTTTTACGTACGCGTCTACTATGTATTGTTGTGTTAGTTTACCGGCCTGTAAACACGGATTGAATTGACCGCGATCTGCTAATCGATTCATATAAAACTGAAGCGGTGATTGTTTTTTGATCCCATCAGCTTGCTTTAGGTGAATTCCCCATCCTTCCTCACCGTACGGGAATAATAAAGGGTACGACATAGGGTCACAATTTTCACTACAAGGATTAATTCTTATGCTGTTCTGACCTCTTGGATGAATGGCAATGTCTCTTTGACACGGTGGTTCGCCATCATTTGAGCTAAATACCACAGCTACTTCATTGCTGGTTGGAATATTATATCTACGTTTGTCATTCTTTCGATCGTTTACTATCCACAAATTTATTTCCGGTACAGATTGATTGTTTTGTTTAGCTTTTGTTATTTCTCGGTCTTCTACTTCTTTTAGCATCATAAAGGCAACATAGTATGGATTGACTTCACGAATTATTTTATCTAATTTTTGCATTATTTCTGGTTTACATTTTTTGTTATAATCTACATTCATTCGTTTTGTGAGCGCATCTGTCGTGTCAATTATGTATAATTGTGCATATTTTTCTGTCTTGCCAGTTTCTGGGTATAGCGATGTTGTATTATGATAAATTTGTCCGTGGATACGGAAAGTATACGGTCCATGGCCCGGAGGAGGTGCAATTTGAGCTCCCATTGACGCAAATGCTAATGCGCTATTATATTGACGTATGTTTTCTTTAAAATTTTTGCTGTTGAGATCGTTTCCAGTTAATAAATCTTTCATATACTGTGGATAATTTTTTAGTTGGTCTGGAATCAATTTTCCTTTTCTACAGCAGTGAGTAAACTTTCTGTCGGGTGGTCGTTCATAAGCAAAGTTTTTAGATGCGCATGTCTTACAAATTACATTCATTTCACCTAAGCTATGTTTTTCTATAACTTCTTGTAAACCTGTGGATGCCAGATTATATGTAATTTTAATTTTATCTTTTTTAATTTTATTTTGTCGTTTCTCTTCACTCTCATTTTTAATATTAAGCTTATTTAATTTTAACTTTTCTAAACGTTTTTGTCTGTTAGTTTGTGATTCATTTAAAATATAAATTTGTTGATTTACTTTAAGTTTTTCTAGACGTTCTAGTTTTTTAGTTGGTGTCTCATTTGAAATATAATTTTGTTGTTTTATTTTCTGTTTTTCTAAACGTTCTAGTTTTTTAGTTTGTGTCTCATTCGCAATATAATTTTGTTGATTTATTTTTAGTTTTTCTAAACGTTCTAGCTTTTTAGTTGGTGTCTCATTCGCAATATAATTTTGTTGATTTATTTTTAGTTTTTCTAAACGGTCTTTTTTTTTAGTTGGTGTCTCATTTGAAATATAATTTTGTTGATTTATTTTAACTTTCTCTAACCTTTGTTGCTTTTCCTTATTTGTTTCCCTTGTTATATTATTTTAAAAAGTAATTCTAAGTTTTTCTAATCGTTTTTGATTTTCAATAATTGCTTCATTTTCAAAGTAGTTTGTTTTATAGTTTTTATTTAATTCCAAACGTTGTTGTTTTTCATCTTTAGTTTCCTCTAATTTTCTTTTCAAATAGTTTTGATTTAATTGTATTTGACGGTTCAATGTTGGAAATAACGTAATACGATTCGTTGTAAAAATATCAGCTGCATGAGTTCTAAGTTTGCTAATATCGTACGTTTCCTGTGTAGGGTCCCGATCATGTAAAAGACTAGTACTAAATGCTAAAGCAAATAAACCACAGTCGTAGGTGTTTGTTTGCCGCTGAACTTGCGCAAAAATAATGGATGGACGGAAAGGGTATAGTCTGTTTAAATAAATTTCCGCATCCTGATGCAATTGTGTACTATTCAAACTATCATAAATTGTTATTGTAACTCCGTCATAGTAAGTACAAATCCAATGTCCGATTCCATTTCCAAAATTACTCAGATATAATATTTGAATGTACTTAGTCCCTTGCGGAACAGCAACAATTCGTTCTGGAACCTGTAGGTAATAAGTAGGCTGTGGCCTATAGTTGGAAACGTTACTAAGAAGTGCCAAATAATTGTCCATATGTATATCTTCTAAATATCCTTGCTGATTTAGTAGGGTATTCATATCGCTAACTAATAAATTACATTGAAATCCTTTTTGTTCTAATTTGTTATTATTTTTAATTTCTTCTTCCTTTATTACTTCGGTTTTACTTTCCATATTTTTATTTTTCCGTTTTTCGCGTTGTAAGCGCGCTTTGGAAGGCATTTTGGCTAAATTGTCTTTGCTTAATAATAAATTTGAATTATATTATGAATTAATTAATTACTTATAAAATAGAATTAAAATTTAGATTATCAATCTATGTACTCGTATGTTTTGTTGAGTAAATGAATAAGAAATTAGTTGTTATATTATTTTTTCTACAAAATTAAACTGTATACGTACTATATTTTAATTATTGATATTTAATATTTCTTACTTTTGCTCGCTTTTTACCTACTTTCCTGGCATCTATTGAAGTTTTTCAGGGTAGATAGAACATGGATATTATCTCTTTCATCAATACTCTAAGAGGAAAGATAAAATATTTGTAGCGTATAATTTAATAACAAAAGAACATGATATAAAAAGCAAGTTATTAGCTGTAAATTCGATTATAAATATTTGTATTTCGCGCGGAATGGCGAATTACAGTGAAACTAAACAGGTAACTGAGTTATAATGGAGCTCGACAAACCAAAGTAAAACCCTCAGTGTCAAAAGTTGCATTTATAAAAATGGCGGTTTATTTGAGTTTATGAAATAATAAGACGGTATGTCATTCTTTCCATATCATTAATAAATTTACATAAATGCGCATATCGTACATGGTGAAGAGGCAAAATGTTTTCGTTGAGACTGTAATTTCACTTTCGTGTCAAAGTAGAGCCACGCCATTCGTTATATACCGGAATGGGTCGAGTTATAGCGCATTCCACCCACGGTTTTACTTTTGTTTGTCGAGCTCTACCGACAATTCCAGATACGAAGTACGCATGCGTTTGAACAGCTGTCAGCGAAGTCAACTGTCACGTCAAAATTTCAGATGTGTTCCGTTACTGTCATACGTATGACTCACATACCGGTATGAAATATGCGATTTTCATTGTATAGATAGATTATATTTTCAACAAGTATAAATAATAAATCCAAGTATTATGACAATATGTTCAGGTCATTTCGTGAATAGTAACTATATATTACGGGGTAATTATAAATATTAGCACTTAATTTCGAAGATATATACTAAATACTGTCATAAATGTACAATTATATACTTTCTACTACATTTCTGAAGTGTGGTTTAGTTTGTAAATATTCAAAAAAAAATATATTATGCTACGTTTAACTGTTAAAATCAGCAAATTTAACGTAATTTTAACAGCAATTGTATGGCGTTTGATAGCTACATAACTTCATACATGAATAGAGATGGCAACGATTAATCGAATGATTGAAATAATCGATTAATTCGTTTCAATTAATCGATTAATCATTTGATATTTTTTGTTTCGATTAATTTATTATTAATCGATCAGTTTATTTTTACATTTCATCCCTATTTTTCTTATAATGATATTATAGGATATACGAGTATTATTATAATATTAACCCTTTCAATTTTAACTAAGAAAAATAGGGATAAATAAAATTTAGTCAATATTATTTAATCCTAATGGATTATTAGATCCAGTTTAATATAAAAATATTAAATTAATTAATACTGCAGCTAATACAATAAATGGAAGTAAAAAATGAATTTAATAAAACCGAGTTAAAATTGCATTATCAACAGCAAATCCTCCTCAAATACATATATACTAATAAAATTAATTAATCGATTAATCGATTATTTCCCTACCAATTTAATCGAAAATCGATTATAACGTTTCGATTAATCAAATGATCAATTAATCGATTAATTATTTTTTTGCCATCTCTATACATGAACTGTTCGCAGCGCCGCTACCGGTGCTTTGAGATGATAGGATGTAGGCAGTCACTTGACGAAGCCGACCTCGAAAAAACTTGACAGCGTGGACAGCTGTTAAATGTAAAATTTTTATTTTGACTTGTGCTTTTTTCTGGTGTTTTATCATTTATATATTTTACTATTGTTTTGTTCTTGAATTGTACGAAAATTGAAAAATTTACATTATTTTCAACGACTGAAAACAGCGACTAAGAAAACTTTAATTGGAGATGGCGCTTCAATCGGACGCCACAAATTTATTTTATTTTTATTTTACACTAATCAGCAACGCAAACTGTTTATAGTAATTAAGAAGGACTAATAAATAAAAGAAACAACAAATAAAGCATAATACACAAGAAAAAAGAAAATATAAAAATATGACGTTGCAAACTAAACAGCTGTTCAAGCTGTTGTGGTTTGTAGTGAAGATATCCTTCGTCACTTGATTGTCTGCCACCTATGTGTGCATATAATTAGAAAAATTGATAAGTTTTGATTTTGTGCATCAACATGTGCTTGACAAAGTGTGTGATTTATTTTATCAAATGAAACGTAATTCGAAGATTTTATCGCCAGTACATACTTCCAGAATTTGATAGTGTTTACCATATTTAACAAGTAGAAAATAAATGTTGAAAAAACAATTTTATATGTACGAGTATAGTTTATTATGTGAAGCCAAATAATTGTTATAATGTTCGGTAGTTTTACTTTTATTGAAGACTGAACAGTTAAATTTGGGTTATTTTTTCCCAAAAGGAACTAATTTCGCTAAATTTTTAAATATTTTAATGTAATATTTAGTTATATTTACATTAATTTTATATTTTCTATTCATTTAAAATTAAGTAATAATGCCTGTTTGTTATTGTCTTGTCGATTGTAACGGAAATTCCAAAAAATCGCCAAGACGTATGTTTAAGATACCATCTAAAATGAATTAAAAAAGAAAAGGAAGGAAGGTCGTTCTTTTTGGTTATGAATGTGAATTGAAAACATTTATGTTAAGTTTTCTTTAAATAAATTTTAATGTTCCAGTTAAAATTGCAAACCATGCTTATTTTGTTGTAATCAACATATTAAAATACATTGTTGTAAGCAATGTTTTGACGTTTGATGCATTAGTATATTGTTGTAATCAAAATATTGTTATAATCTTAATATTATAATGCCTATGTATCACTTTGCACTATGAGACAGGCGTACATGTGAATCACTCCAAATCTAAACCTTTGAACTCTGTTGAGCGTCTGTTGACAAAATGCAAACTTTTGTAGCTCTTATTATATCGGAATCTGATATGTAAGTCACACGTTCGACAGTTATGGAAAACGTCTGAATTGGTAACACTACTATGTACTGCAAGTAATTTTAAATATTATCATACCTACATACCTAGTTGTATTTTGTATTAAAGATATGGTTTTTAAACTAAACTACACTTATTATAAATTAAACGAACATTTAAAATAAATCAATGTGTACTTACTTGTAATTAAAGTTCTTTTCCTTAAATAGCACTGTGAAGGTGGAGTGACAGCTTTGTACTAGTGGTGGCGTCAAACTCGCAAATCGAAATAAAAAAATATGATCGGATGTCGAAGATTTCGAAACACACACCACGTTAAGAATCAGAATTAAATAATCACTTTTAATTACACAAAGAAAAATTCAATCATAAATTCGTTTACAAAATTTTTATTTTATAAACAATGTTCATTTTTTTATGTTGCTACGTAGTTGTCAAATATATAACTTGTAAAATAATTAAAATATATTTACATTATAGATAATTGGAAATATCTTTTCACATTTTTTATTCTGAAATGTAGAGTGAAAATCAGCCAAATTTATTTAGATATTAAGCAATTGATAATTAAAAATACGACAAATGTCAAAATGACAGTAGATGTTCTTTTTAAAAATTTCAAAGCCTCCATATTCTTTATACTTTATAAAACTTGTTAATTTGACGTTTTGCTTTAAAACCAACTTCATAGTGGAGTGTCAAAAATTTACTTTTTAAATACACATATTTGAAATGTATAATTATAATAAAAACGTCCCCTCATTTCCACAATATGCGTAAAGTATTTCAAAACTACTCACAAAAGTTTCATTTTTAAGTAATTTATAATTAAATATGCGATATGTGCACTGACAAACGTCAAAGTGACGTTAGATCTTCTTCTTAAAAATTTCAAAGCCTCCACACTCTTAGTTGATTTTGCCCCAAAAACGCATGTTTTTTCAAGTTTTCTCGCACATCATGTGCACGAAAAATCTGAGACTATCAAAAGGCACTCCCCGTGAGTGACCTCTATCAAATAAAAAAAGTTGCAAATAAATCGGATAAACCGTCTAGGCTGTAGCGATTTACAAATGGGCGTGATGAATCCATATAAATATATATATATAAATATATATACCGCTTATCAAAATAGTATATAGGACTAGCGGTCAGCCTGGCTTCGCCAGGCCTTCACGCTAAGCTCCGCGGACACTGAAGTAGAATTCACTTTTGTAAGACAATTGACACTATATAAATCAAATTATTTCCGAAGTAAAAGTTTTCAATTTTGCATGCCTGTCCTTTGAAATACATTTAATTGATCCAAGCACAATAAGTTACGAAGCTCTGGCACTACAAAATTGACAATAAAAAAAGGCCCATTCAGCACACGAACTCTTTAAGTGACCTTTCATTTGATACCAAACACGATAGGTTTTGTTACATTTTTACTAAAACAACTGCCGATCGAATAATATTTAGTTTTCTACGCGAGCTCTTCAATAGACCTTTCATTTGATACCAAACATGATAGGTTTTGATACATTTTTACTAAAACAATTGCCGATCGAATAATATTTAACTTTCTACGCGAGCCCTTCAATAGACTTTTCATTTGATACCAAACACGATAGGTTTTGATGCATTTTTACTAAAACAATTGCCGATCGAATAATATTTCATTTTCTACGCGAGCCCTTTTATAGACCTTTCATTTGATACGAAACACGATAGATTTTGATGCACTTTTACTAAAACAATTTCCGATCGGATAATATTTAATTTTCTACGCGAGCCCTTCAATAGACCTTTCATTTGATACCAAACACGATAGGTTTTGATGCATTTTTACTAAAACAATTGCCGATCGAATAATATTCAATTTTCTACGCAAGCCCTTCAATAGACTTTTCATTTGATACTAAACACGATAAGTTTTGATGCACTCTTACTAAAACAATTGCCGATTGAATAATATTTAATTTTGTAGGCGAGCCCTTTAAAAGAACTTTCATTCGATACCAAACACGGAAGGTTATTGATGCACTCTTACTAAAACAATTGCCGATCGGATAATATTTAATTTTGTACGCGAGCCCTTCAAAAGACCTTTCATTTGATACCAAACACGATAAGTTTTGATGCACTCTTACTAAAACAATTGCCGATCGAATAATATTTAATTTTGCACGCGAGCCCTTCAAAAGACCTTTCATATGATACCAAACACGATATGTTTTGAAGCACTTTAACTAAAACAATTACTGATTGAAAAAATCTCATTTCTACATGCGTGACCTTCAAAACTTTGGTATTATACCATATGCGATAAATTTTGATAATAAATTTAAATAAATAATAATAAAATTGTATTTAATGTAGATTGCCATGAACAATATTTGCTTAGTTTCACTATATATTTTTACCGAGGACAATTTTGGTTTGGTTTACCTGTATACTTTATATAACTTGTCAATTTGACGTTTAAACCAACTTCACAGTGAACTGTCAAAAATTTACTTTTTAAATACACATATTTGAAATTTGTAATTATAATAAAAACGTCCCCTCATTTCCCCAATATGTGTAAAATAATGTTTAAATTTTTTTATTTCGTCTGAAAGTTCTTTTAAAGCCCTTTCATATGATATCAAACACGAAATGATTCGGAACACTTTAAGTTTAAAACAATGGACTGTCGTAAAATTTCAATAAAATATGTTTTTTATTTCCGAAAACATTTTGCTAAACTAACTTTTTTTATATCATCTGAAAGTTCTTCTAAAGCCCTTTCATATGACAGCAAAGAAGGCATGATTCGGAATAATTTATGTTTGAAACAATTGAGGATCGTAAAATTTAACTTTTTTGTTTTATCGGAAAGGTCTTCTAAAGCCCTTTCATATGACACCCTACACAGTATGATTCAGAATACTTTATGTTAGAAACAATTAACTATTATAAAATTTCAACTCTTTTTATTTCATCTGAAAGTTTTTCTAAAGCCATTTCATATGACACCAAATATGTTAATTTTAGGAATACTTTAAGTTTGAAACAAATGCCTGTCGTAAAATTTTAACTTTTTTTATTCCATCTGAAAGTTCTTTTAATGCCCTTCAATATGACACCAAAGATGGTATGATTCGGAATAATTTATGTTTGAAACAATTGAGGATCGTAAAATTTCAACTTTTTTTATTTTATCTGAAAGTTCTTCTAAACCCCATTCATATATCACTAAACACGGTATGATTCGGAATACTTTATGTTTAAAATAATTGACGGTCGTAAAATATATATTTTTTATTTCATCTGAAAGTTCTTCTAAAGACCAAACAAATGAGACCAAACAAGTTATGATTTGGAATACTCTAAATTTGAAACAATTGCCTATCGTAAAATTTCAACTTTTTTAATTTCATCTTAATACATTTTGCTATTTATTAAAAATCCTTCGAACGTCATTTCTAATAACATTCCACATTTATATTTATATATATATATATGAAATCAATTGAAAATTTTCTTTAAACTTTTTTGAAAAACTGTTGGAAATCGCTGGAATATTATTTCCGACATCGTTTTTTCGAGTTACCTTTGTTTGCATTGTAGCATGCTGCGGTCAATATTTTTTTTTTTACTGGATATTATTACTGCTGACAAATTATGCTTTGTTTCACTATATACTTTTAAAAATTAACTGACATTTTTTGTTCAAATAATATCAGTTGAATTATCATTTAATGCCTAAATCAATTTTAAAAATTTCTCTAACTTGTCTAGAAATTGAAATAATTCTATCAGAAAATTCCATGCGTAGCAAACAGAATTAGTTTTGCTGCACTTTCACTAAAACAATTATCTGTCGAAAAAAAACAATTTTTCACGCGAGCCTTTCAGAAGACCTTTCATTTGATACCAAACACAATATGTTTTGAAACACTTTCAATAAAATAACTGACGATCGAAAAGAATCAATTTTTCACGCGAGCCCTTCAAAAAACCTTTCATTTAGTACCAAACATGATATTTTTTAAGCTCTTTCACTAAAACAATTGACGATCGAAAATTATTAAATTTTGTACGCAAGCCCTTCAAAAGACCTTTCATTTGATACCAAATACGATAAGTTTAGAAGCACTTTCACTAAAACAATTGACGATCTAAAAGTGATAAATTTTATACGCGAGCCCTTTCAAAGACCTTTCATTTGATACCAAATACGATAGGTTTTTAACCATTTTCACTAAAACAATTGCCGAACGAAAAAATTCGAGCCCTTTAAATAACCTTTCATTAGATATCAAACACGATACGCCTTTCACTAAAACTATTGCCGATCGAAAATATTTTAGTTTTGCACACGTACCCTGTAAAAGAACTTTCATAATATACCAAATATGATTGGTTTTGAAGCACTTTCAATTAAATTATCGATAGAAAATTTAGGAATGCACAAATGATTCTAATTCGAGTTATCTGGTTTTTCTAAATTGAACTTTGCCGTAGACAAAATTTGCTTGGTTTTACTGTATATTATTATCAAGATCAATTTTGGTTGAGTTCACCTGTATAAATTATAAAACTTATTATTTATTTACTTTTTGAAAAGTGTAATTATAATAAAAGCGTCCTCTCATTTCCACAATATGCGTAAAGTATTTCAAAACTACTCACAAACATTTAATATTTAAGTAATTTATAATTAAATATGCGACATGTCCACTGACAAATGTCAAAATGACAGTAGATGTTCTTTTTAAAAATTTCAAAGCCTCCATATTCTTTATACTTTATAAAACTTGTCAATTTGACGTTTTGCTTTAAAACCAACTTCATAGTGGAGTGTCAAAAATTTACTTTTTAAATACACATATTTGAAATGTATAATTATAATAAAAACGTCCCCTCATTTCCACAATATGCGTAAAGTATTTCAAAACTACTCACAAAAGTTTCATTTTTAAGTAATTTATAATTAAAAATGCGACATGTGCACTGCCAAACGTCAAAGTGACAGGAGATCTTCTTCTTAAAAATTTCAAAGCCACCACACTCTTAGTTGATTTTGCCCCAAAAACGCATGTTTTTTCAAGTTTTCTCGCACATCATGTGCACGAAAAATCTGAGACTATCAAAAGGCACTCGCCATGATTGAGCTCTATCAAATAAAAAAAGTTGCAAATAAATCGAATAAACCGTCTAGGCTGTAGCGATTTACAAATGGGCGTGATGAATCCATATATATAAATATACCTCACTTATCAAAATAGTATATAGGACTAGCGATCGGCCTGGCTTCGCCAGGCTTTCACGCTATGCTCCGCGGATACTGATATTGGATTCACATTTGTAAGTCGATAGGTTTTATTGCACTTTCACTAAAACAAGTACCGATCGAATAATATATAATTTTATACGCGAGCCCTTCAAAAGATTTTACATTTGATACCAAACACTCTAGGTTTCGTAGCACTTTTACTAAAAATATTCCCGATCGAAAATAATTAAATTTTTCACTCGAAGTTTCCACAGTTGGCAAACAATTTTCACCACATTCAAACTACTACTGTGCCTCTCCCTTCACTCACATCTTTGGGTGCCATGACTTAACGGATGATAACCGCAATCAGCAACGTGTTTCTAGAATAAATGACAGTTTAAAATATTAGCAAAACATTAAAAAGAAAGTCCCTAGATGAACGGTGCAAAGTAGAATTATTTTAAGTAAAGTTTTATTTAGTTAATCGCAAATTTAAGATTAGTGGTGCAAATAGGCATTTATGTTGAAGTTATTACTTTCTATAAATCAAATTAGAGATTAAATTTAAAACGTACATACAAATTATTTATCTGCATAGTTTTATTAGTTCTGAAAATGAATATTTAAATAATTTCTGCCCCGTTTTTCATTCAACTGTTAAGATTTTGCTATGTTTATTTATTTATTAAATGTAGGAAAATATATAATTTATATTGCTGTTTGTTAACATTTTCTTAACAGTCGATTGATAAACCGCAAATAAGCTCTGTATATGTCTTTATTTTAATAGCGAAATGTTACAAGTAATTAACCAAAATATAAATGTAAATATGTAGTAGTCACAAAATATGTGGTAACGTGGACTTGCATATACAAAAGAAAAATGAACCTCTGACATTTGTCTGACGTTTAAGGGAAAAAACCACATAAAAAAACCTTAAACAGAGGCTATGTTACTAATGCTGGGTTGCATGAAAGTTTTATCGGTTCATTAGCAACTAACGGTTCAATAAATTTCAGAAAATCGCCATTGATACTGTTGCTAGATAAACAATTCTTTAACTAAAGAGCTCTTTATTTTTTCTTGCAACCCAGCATAAGTCTGAATAGTAAGTAATCAGGACATGTTATATTAAATTCAAAGCTTGTATTTAAATTATTAGTAGATTTCTTGACTTTCCATTTCTCTAATTAATCGTTTCATCCAGTTATTCTTTCTTGAAAAAAACTTCGTATTTTAAAATTAATATCGTGTCATTCTTGAATGGTATATTCAGCTACAGTAGATTTATCAGGATGATTCAGTCTAATATGGTATTGGTGTTCTTTTAGTCTCTTTGCTACAGTTCTTCCAATCTGGCCAATGGAATCTCACATACTCGACGAAATTGTAGAGGAATAATGTCTGACACTGACAAGATGTTGTATGTTGTTGATGTTGTTTCCATATAAACAATCTTGAAGCCGCTTATCCAATTTCCATTATAACAACCATGATCTTTAGAGAAAAAATCGTATATTACTAATTAGGGTATAAATTCGTAATATGATTTTAAAATACTTACATCTTCACTACGTTGATAAAAATAATCCATTCTTTAATATTAGTATTTAATTTTCCATTTATTTTGAAGATCTGACATGACAATTCAGTTTACTGGTGTCCGGTGTGACGAGATGAAGATAAAAGTCGTTTGTGTAAGTCAAAATCTTAAAGAAAATATCGATGATAATTAAGTATTAAATAAGACTGAAATTGTAACAAATTATTTCTACTTTCGTTCTTTTAGGTTAGGTAAAGACTTGAAAAATGGTATTTCCTTGCTAATTTAACTAAACTTGTAGCTCTTATAGTTTTCAAGATAGCAATGGTGGTACATTTAAATTGAACAGCCTGTATAAATAGCTATTATAGTCATTAATATTTTATTAAGATATAAATTTACCGTGTGCCCCACCAAATTTTATATCACAATACTGTCAATATCCCTACATCTTATTTAAAACATATTATTTAATTTTGATAGCGTAATTTAAAAAATATTAAGAAAAGTAATTCTTAATTTTTGTTTATTGCTACTGCCGTAAAGTGCTTGCAATTTGTTTTACATAAATATCTTAATCCGTCATTGTAATATCATGAAAATTTTAATTTGTCAAACGGACATTCCAATGCGGATCATATTAATAAATATAAATAAGAAATATGCAATATATACACAAAAATAGAAATATGTAACTAAATCACTTTCACGAGTAATAGTAACTCGCAGATAAAAAAATAAGTGCAAAATACGAAACAATCATATGTTGAATGCATTTCAAATATGTAAAATATTTCTCAAAATCCAGTCTACCAGAATACGCAATTCTTAAGTTTTCAAGTCTAGCACATACCATTTTTGAGCATGGATAAGTACTTGGTTTGCGTTGCAAAATCTGGGAAAGGAGTTGCCGTCAATTAAATTTTCAATATTCAAAAAGGTGCGTATAAATCAAAATAAAACAAAAAAACCTTGCAAAGACAACAATTTCTAAAAAAATAAAAAAACTATACTAATATAATCACATTGCAAGAAAAATATGTACATGTATGACGGATGAAACAGAAATAGTAAACAAAATACAAAATACGTGTTACCTGTGATCTGATTAGTTGCTTATTTCAAAATTTCTTGTGCGTAACTGATGTACCGTCCTTAAACTTTTAACAAAGTTTAGACGGTGGTCGCATTTTTTGTCTATTGCCTCCGCATCTTCATCCATCCATTCGTTTCAAGCCAAAGCTTTCATCTCATAGGAATATTTGGTATTTGGAGATCACGACATTTTCTTGAAAAAATATAAATAATTTATGATTATAAAAATTAATTTGGAAATAACTTTTTATACATTTTTCTGTGATTTGATAATCCTCATGTCCTACATTCAATTAATTAGTTTAGTAATTCGACCTCATTATAAACTTTTGATTTTATGAAGAAATACTGTAGCGACGTTCATTCATAATTTGATAATAAGTTGTAAAATATCATTACAACCAAACAAGTTTATAAGACGCATGGTAAGAAGTGTTGCTGTCAATTATCTGTAAAATTATAATTCTTTTAGCAGTGTAAATTAGTTCAGTTAATAGCAAAAAAAAGTAAAATTTTACAAATTTAATGATTAGTGTCATTGTGCGTTATATAATTTTAAATTAATTTCATTCTTGATGTTAGAGATTGTCGATTCCAAAAGAAGATATTCTATTTTAGTAGCTTTCTGTACACATGATCCAGATATATTTGTAGACTGTAGATTAGACTCCCGATTATTCCCTAAAAAATATAAATAAATTTTGACAATATGATAATTAATTTGTAATAAATAATCATACATACATTTTAGAATAATTTGATAATCATCATCGTAGCATTTTTTACCATTATAACCAGTATCCATACATTCATCCATTCTTTTGCCATCGCAATATGTTTAATAATATAGATTTTTTTTTGTGCAAATTAAAGAAAAAAATTAAATTAAGAAAATATTTGATTAATTGGATGGCAAACACATTCACGCTCATACACACATCGCGTATTTTGTACTCGTATTCGCTAAAACCTCACAATTGTGGAAAAAGTGGACCATTTTTCTCTCACATGTATTTTGTTTTAAGGTTTCATTATTAAAGATTTAAGTACACTGATTTGGCCGGTTTATTTTTTATTTATTATTATTTAAATAATACGGCATACAGCCGTATATGTGCACTTAAGAAAAATACATTGAAAAATTTCAAACCATTACTGGTACCGAATTTAAAACTTATGAATGTAGACCGTTGCGCCCTCCTACAAACAATTTTGATACTGCTAATTAATTCATAATACTTATAGAGGGGCAACGATCTAGCATTCATAAGTTTTAAATTCACCAGCAATGGTTGAAATTTTCCAACGTATTTTTCTGCTGGTTTTTGAATGCTGAACCTCTTATAAGTATTATGAAGACAGTATCAAATATTTGTAGTGGGAAAAATAAGATTACATTTTCTCATAAATACAATTTTATGGTGAGTATTCGTATTATTTTTCAATTTAGTTATTTTTTATTTTTTTAAATTACTCATCATCACAAAAGTCCTAGAAGGACTATTTATTGCATGACTAATTCGTTCTGGTGCAGTACGAATCTCAATCTGTGACTGCATTTGATAGCAATTGATTGATTACATTTTTTTTTGTGTGAAAATGTTTCTCTTGATTATATTGTTATATTTATAGTTTGACAAAGGGAAAACAACCCTTGGAGGTATGTTTTTAGAGATCGTTACTATCGTTGATATATTAAAGCTGTTGTTTCGTTACAAAGTGGTTTTAAACTGATTCTGGTTGTAAATAGAAATCAAATTAATTCGCATTAGAACTTGAAGATTTTATTGTTGAGGATGACGACGAAATTACACAACTCTTATCTAGTTAGCGTAAATAAAAAATGATCGTAGTATTTAAATATATTTTAACCATATTTGCTTTTTGATTTAAAGTATACAAAAAATATATGTAAGATGGCTGAAGCAACACTTTTTGCTGCTTATTCATAATTGTCATATGAAATGTTAAACCTCTTATACGAAACAGTGCTCTTTGGTAACTCATATATTTATGACGTCTTAAATGAATACGCTTTGAAAACATGCAAGAATATAGTTCAACGCAAAAATAGTTTGAAATATTTGTAGTTAAATTAAAATAAAAAAAATGTCGGGGTATTCGAATTTATATATCTTTTATTTAGAAAATTTGTATGTAAGAACAATAATAATTATGATGGACTAATAATAAATAAATATATCATTAATACATGTGTTTTCATTGTGACTGTACATTTCATTTTCGTGCCGAAATAGAATGACGCCATTCGTTACATATCTGACTGAGCGGTGATAAAGTACATTCCTACCGCGGATTTATTTCCCTTTGTCAAATAATATTAATTATATTTTGTGTTGATCAGAAATATTGCTTTCTGTTTTATAAAAATATTTTCTTTAAGTCATTTACCCATTTGCTAATTACTGCGAATTGGATACTTTCATTTATTATTTTTACTTCAAACTGTATATTTCTTTTAAAATTGCTATTAAAAATGTTTATATTATTTTTAAATTCTTGAAATATATATTTTTTAATTTATTTTAATGAAATGATTTTAAATTATTTATTTAGAATTTCTTTGAAAACTATATTTAAGGTGTTTCCTTCATCTTTTTGTTCATCTATTTGGTTTTCAGGCAATTTTATTTTTAAACTATTGAATGATTTTACCCTTGACATTGCCACATAAAGCTGACCATGAGAAAAAACAGATTTTTCTAAATTTATTCCTACTAAGTCAAATGTTTGGCCCTGAGATTTATTTATCGTTATGGAAAATGCTAATCTAATAGGAAATTGTCTTCGTTTTAGAGTGTATGGCAAATTATTATCTGTTGGTGCAAGATCTATACGAGGAAGAAAAATTCTTTGTCCTTTACTTTGGCCAGTAACGACCTCTAAATGATTACGCATTTCTTTGACAATTAATCTGGTGCCATTACACAGACCGCGTTTAGGGTTCATATTACGTAGTAACATAACAATTGCACCTACTTTTAGTGTTAGTTTGTGACGTGGCATACCTGAGGGTGTTTCTTTATTAAGCACTTCAATGGGATAATTTAATTTATTGTCTTCATCGCAGACAGCCGTATCTGCACTAAAGTAAGTTTTACTGGGACCAGCTATTTTTTCTAGTACAATATCATTTAATATCATAGTATCTTCATTTTTGGGTGACAAAATTGCTCTATTTATAAATGCGTAAATATCTTCTGGCATTATAACATTTTCCCCAAATATTTCGTCAGCCAGAGAAGCTTTGGTCAAACATTGTGATGGTATTGTTACAATATCTTTTATACCATTACCAACATCAAGTAGATATTCTGAAAATTCTTTTTCATTTTTATTGACACGCATGTTTTGTGTCAGTGAATATTTTTTAAACAGTGGCCATAGATGACTGTTTAACATTGATATTTCTATTATAGCTGTTCTGTGATTTGTATGTTTTACAATTGGTAGGCACTGTCGAAAATCACCTCCTAGTATGATAACTTTTCCCCCAAATGGAATCGAATTATTCATAATATCTTTAAGAGCCAAATTTACGGCTTTTAATGCATGAGAAGGAGCCATTGTAATTTCGTCCCATATTATTAGTGATGATTTCTTTATCAATTTCCCTGCGTTACTGGTCGCTTTAATTTTACAGATACTATCTGAATTTATTGGCACTGGAAGCTTAAATGTTGAATGTGCTGTCTGTCCGCCTTTAAGCAATGTAGCAGCTATACCGGTCCAAGCTACTGCAAGAACTGTTAGTCCTTGGCCTCGCATAATACTTATTATTGTATTATATAAAAAGGTTTTTCCTGTTCCGCCAGGACCATCAACAAAGAAACATCTTTCTTTATAGGTTAAATCATTTACTGCATTTAAAATATTTTGTAGAATTTGTGTTTGTTCTTTGTTAAACAGTGCAACATTTTGTTCCCCTTCTAGTTTTTCTGCATCTTTGTCAATTGGATCGTCTAAATCATCTATTTCATTTCCCTGATCTGGTTCTGGGAGACAAAAGTCTTTTAATTGGAGTCTTTGTGTTATTAATATCTCCTGGATTCTTGATAGACATTTATTTTGTGCCGTTTGTTTAGAATAATGTTGCAAATAGTCTTCCATCAAATCATCTTTAAATTTTTCCCACAATGCAACTGCATCAACTGATGTGTGGAAACAAAGCAAGTATGCGAATAATTCTCTTAATTGATTTGGAAATTTATCTAGTACTGCTTCTTCCAAACATTTTTGGCATTCATCATCACTTGCGAGCAATCCTTTAGCTCGGGCAGCTTCTTTGTAGGTATTATGAATTGTACCATTAACTGTTTGCAAATCTGTAAAGCTCATTGCACCTTTCGCATGAACTAAAATCATTCTTAGATGGAATCTTTCAATATCTTTTGGACTTACTGATACCATTCTCCCTATTGGTGGTTTCTTTTCTCTTTGTCTTTTCTTCCACGTATTATCACTTGTGAACACGTAATATTTGGGTATGTCCATGTATCGATATTGCCTTGCTGTGACATCTGATTGATTGAGTAAGAACCAGGCGGTGAGTGTTGTATTTCTTTTTGCCGCTCTTTCTACTGCTTGTTTAATTTGTCCTGGGAAAAACGTGACAGTTTGTTGGTGTTGTAAATGTACTGCTAATTCGAAAATGGTGTGTGATTTATCATGCATTGGATATTCTAGTAATCGCCAGCAACTTTCTGGAGGTGAAACATAACGTGCATCTAAATATCCACTTATTTCATCCCATTGAATAGTTTTTGTAGTATCTAATTGACCTAATTTCACACTTGCACAATCGTGCCCCTTGCATAAATAATCGCAAATATATTTTATACTTTTAACCGAGGAGCAAATCTCGACATTAATATGTGTTCTGTATTTTTTAAGGAGATACGGATTATATGGTACAATCCAGCGATTATCAACTATGTACTTGGTCGTTCCATTTTTCCAAAGGATGTACATTTTTCTATTATTATCACGCCTTTTGTATAGCGGATATCCGTTTACATTTTCATGCGTTTCTATTCGAAATTCCTTCGGATATTTTTTAGTACACTTGTTATCATTCATACATGGTGAATTTTTATTTAAAATGCCACATGGTCCATGTATCATATGTGTTTTTACAATTTGAAATAATTCGGGTTCTTCATCTTCGTCTGGAATTTCTGCACTTACAATTGCGTCTATATCGTCTTTGTTACGAATTTTACTATCTTCATTGAGTGTCAGTAACAAATGCATGTGTGGTAGTCCTCTTTTTTGAAATTCAATAACGTAAATAAATGAAACAACTTTGCCAAAAATGTCTTCGTGTATGAACTCGTACAACATGCTTTTGATTTTACCATGAAAAACGCGAGCTACGATATCTGGTCTATCTGATGCGGTTTGACTACTTTGTAATTGATCAGTTATTTCGTGCCATTTTGGATTACACGTTACAGTTATAAACAAATCAGGTTTACCAAATTCACGTACCATAGCCATAGCGTTTTGATATAATTTTTGCATATATCGGCTACCCCCTTGGAAAGTCGATGGTAAAATTACCATTGTACCAGGTTTTGCGCCCTCATTTTTAGCTAGATTGTTAATATGATCCATTAATCCACTATACAGTTCTACTCTGAGAGCAGGCTGATTTTGACGTATATAATTTAATCTTTCGCTTTCAACTTTTACGTACGCGTCTACTATGTATTGTTGTGTTAATTTACCGGCCTGTAAACACGGATTGAATTGACCGCGATCTGCTAATCGATTCATATAAAACTGAAGCGGTGATTGTTTTTTTATCCCATCAGCTTGTTTTAAGTGAATTCCCCATCCTTCCTCACCGTACGGGAATAATAAAGGATACGACATAGGGTCACAATTTTCACTACAGGGATTAATTCTTATGCTGTTCTGACCTCTTGGATGAATGGCAATGTCTCTTTGACACGGTGGTTCGCCATCATTTGAGCTAAATACCACAGCTACTTCATTGCTAGTTGGAATGTTATATCTACGTTTGTCATTCTTTCGATCGTTGACTATCCACAAATTTATTTCCGGTACAGATTGATTGTTTTGTTTAGCTTTTGTTATTTCTCGGTCTTCTACTTCTTTTAGCATCATAAATGCAGCATAGTATGGATTGGCTTCCCGAATTATTTGATCTAATTTTTGCATTATTTCTGGTTTACATTTTTTGTTGTTATCTACATTCATGCGTTTTGTGAGCGCATCTGTCGTGTCAATTATGTATAATTGTGCATATTTTTCTGTCTTACCATTTTCTGGGTATAGCGATGTTGTGTTGTGATAAATTTGTCCGTGGATACGGAACGTATACGGTCCATGGCCCGGAGGCGGTGCAATTTGAGCTCCCATTGACGCAAATGCTAAAGCGCTGTTATATTGACGTATGTTCTCTTTAAAATTTTTGCTGTTAACATCATTTCCCGTTAATAAATCTTTCATATACTGTGGATAATTTTTTAGTTGGTCTGGAATCAATTTTCCCTTTCTACAGCAGTGATTAAACTTTCTGTCAGCTGATTGTTCATAAGCAAAGTTTTTAGATGCGCATGTCTTACAAATTACATTCATTTCACCTAAACTATGTTTTTCTACAACTTCCTGTAAACCTCTGGATGCTAGATTATATGTATTTTTAATTTTTACTTTATCTTCAGATTTTTTATTGGCAACTCGTTCTTTATTTTTTTTAATTCTATTTTGCCGTTTTTCTTCACTTTCATTTGTAATATTATTACGCTTATTTAATTTTAACTTATCTAAACGTTTCTGTCTGTTAATTTGTGATTCATTTAAAATATAATTTTGTTGATTTATTTTTTGTTTTTGTAAACGTTCTTGCTTTTTAGTTGGTGTCTCATTTGAAATATTATTTTGTTGATTAATTTTAAGTTTTTCTAATCTTTGTACTTTTTCATTATTTGTTTCCGTCTTTATTTGATTTTTAAAAGTAATTCTAAGCCTTTCTAATCGTTTTTGATTTTCAGTAATTGTTTCATTTTCAAAGAAGTTTGTTTTATAGTTTTTATTTAATCCTAAACGTCGTTGTTTTTCATCTTTAGTTTCCTCTAGTTTTCTTTTCAAATAGTTTTGATTTAATTGTATTTGACGGTTCAATGTTGGAAATAACGTTATACGGTTCGTTGTAAAAATTTCAGCTGCATGAGTTCTAAGTTTTCTAACGTCGTACGTTTCCTGCGTAGGATCCCGATCGTATAAAAGGCTAGTACTAAACGCTAATGCAAATAAACCACAGTCGTAGGTGTTTGTTTGCCGCTGCACTTGTGCAAAAATAATGGGTGGACGGAAAGGGTATAGTCTGTTTAAATAAATTTCCGCATCCTGATGTAATTGTGTACCGTTCAAACTATCATAAATTGTTATTCTTACTCCGTCATAGTAAGTACAAACCCAATGTCCGATTCCATTTCCAAAATTACTCAGATATAATATTTGAATGTGCTTAGTCCCTTGTGGAACAGCAACAATTCGTTCTGGAACCTGTAGGTAATAAGTAGGCTGTGGCCTGTAGTTGGAAACGTTACTAAGAAGTGCCAAATAATTGTCCATATGTATATCTTCTAAATATCCTTGCTGATTAAGTACAGTATTCATATCGCTAACTAATAAATTACATTGAAATTCTTTTTGTTCTAAATTGTTGTTATTGTTAGGTTCTTCTTCCTTTATTAGTTTGGTTTTACTTTCCAAGTTTTTATTTTTTCGTTTTTCGCGTTGTAAGCGCGCTTTGGAAGGCATTTTGGCTAAATCGTCTTTTAGGGAACTTGTTTAAAATATTGTATTAGTAAACACTTGTTTCTTATGAAATGAAGTTTGCAAATAAATTATTTAACTATTTATGTGTCAAAAAAAATTGATATTTATAGATTCTTTCATTTAATTATTAATATTATTTATTTTGTAACTCAATAATTAATTTGGAATATACGAGTACTATGAATTAATTAAAATTTAGATTTTCAAATTATATACTCTTATGTTTTGTTGAATAAATGAATAAGAAATTAGTTGCAATATTTTTCTTTTTTTACAAAATTAAACTATATGTGTACTATGTTTTAATTATTGAAATTTTAAATTTCTTACTTTCAGTTCGCTTTTACCTACTTTCCTGACATCTATCGAAGTTTCTCAGGATAGTTAGAACATGGATATTATCTCTTTCATCAATATTCTAAAAGGAAAGATAAAATATTGGTAGCATACAATTTAATAAATAAAATTGAAGTTTATTATTTTATATACGCAATAAAAAGCGAGTTATTAACTGCGGATCATTTGATTATACATATTTGTATTTCGTGCTGACTGGCAAACTACAGTGAAACTAAACAGATGACTGAGTTTTAGTAGCGTTCGATTTGCACCAAATATCAACTAATCTCACCTCATCTCAATTTAACAGCTTTTTGTGTTGTTCTATTTACACTGACATAACTGAGATCAAGTGAAATATTTACCTCGCCCCTTGCCGATGCTACGGTGAAGTGCGGTTACCAGTCGTCAAATCACGGCCCCCAAAGATGTTAGTGGTGGGGGAACCACAGTTAAATTGGTTGGCTGTGGGGATCGAACCAGGGTTCTTTGGATCCACAGGCCGACTTGATATCACTGAGCCATTATTACCCCATAAATTGTATATGTTTTTATAAATCAAACCTCATAGCTACTATTCAACAAAAACAGGTGAGATTGTTTGCAAATCGAACGCTACTAATAATACCAATAATTCATGATACGAAATATGCATGCGTTTGAACAGCTGTCAGCTGTCAACGCAGTCTTAAGTGTCAACATATCTACTATCAAGTGTATTGTCTGTGGTATGAAGTCATAATTTCAGTTGTGTTCCATAACTGTCAAACGTTTGACTCACATATCGGTATAGATAGAATATATTTTCAACAAGTATTGACGATTCTAGAAATACGATATGACTGACATTTTGTGACAGTAATTTTAATTATTGTATGAAGGTATCTAAAGTAGCGGTTACATGTAATTTGTATGTGCTTTAGAAAGTTTTATGTAATGAAAATAGTAAAAACAGAGAAAAGTAATATAACGTATCATATTTACAAATGCTATTCAAATACGGGACAAGAGGAAAGTTTAGGTTTTCATATTTTTCCCAAAAAAAGATGAAAATATAGTGAAAATAACATCACTTGCCGGTGTTAAATTTATATTTGAGCGTTTCAAGACACAAGAATTTGTTATTCGATCAAGGAAAAAGTAAATCCAAGTATTATGACAATATTATCAGATCATTTCGCGAATAGTAACTATATATTACAGGATAATTATAAATATTATCACTTAATTTCTAAGATATATATTAAATACTATCGTTAATATAGGCAAATAAAATTAAGATCGCTGCGCCATCTAGAACACTTCGCGAACTACTGTATCCAAGAGACTTTTGACATCTTAAAACTACAAAACTTAAATCGCACTTTAATATTATGAAACACAAAATAATTTTCTCTTTTATATTTAATTTATTTATATGATTGTCACTGTATATTAAATCTCTTGAATTTACAATAAAAATTAGTATATCAAAAATTTCTATGCCTGAAATGGTTAAGTGGTCTTTCTGTATTTATTAATTATTTACTTGTACTTCAGAATTTCCAAACGTTTTCGGTTGATTATTGAATAAATTTATTATAGTATCTACTGTTTCTGTCTCTTCTATTGTATTTGTATCGTGGCCTTTCTCTATTTCGACAATATTATGCGTAGCATTTTAATGTTCACTTTGTGAGAAATTTTGTATATCATTCTCAAAATTCTGTCACTATTTTGAATTTATTTATCGTATTTTCTTTGCCTCTAGCAAATTAATAGGTATTGCATTTCGTTTGAGATGTACAGTGAAAATTTTTATTTGGCAACACTTCTATTTACATATTACTTGATTAATGACTTACCATAAAAAAATAGTTTGTTTCATTAGGACTAAAAATACCAGTTTTCGTATGAATTAATAAAAGTTATTATTATTATTATTTATCACCATAACAATTGAAGTAAAAATATTATTTTTGGTCCTAAGACGTATCCTTGGTAACGTAAACATTCCTGAAATAGCATTCTTTTACTACTGAAAAAGTTGAAATAATGTAATATTTTTTTGTGATATGTAGGGAACATACTACCGTGTGCGAGTTAACTTTTTTTCCCTATTTTTAATCGCATAATCTATACTGCATGTTTATCTATTAATTTGGCAACCCTAAATTTTGTCTCAAATTTTGCTTTTTGTATTTCTTTCTTGGGCAATACATGAAAAGATACATCTGGATGTTTTTTTTACATCCGGGTTTGCAGTAATAATCGTTCTACATTATATATTTTATCAACAAACCGAAAAATATTACAGAATATCTGTATCTAATATATAATACAGTTCAAAATGAGTTTTGGATACAGTAGTTCTAAAAATTACCGCCAGGTGGTATAACGCTTAGCTGCATTTACCAGTATAATAATATACTTTATACTACATTTCTGAAGTGTGGTGTAGTTTGCAAATACTCGAAAAATTGTACTATGCTAAATTTAACTGTTAAAATTAGCAAATTTAATTTACTACTACTATCTTAAAGCTACATGTCTACATAAACGAATTGTTCGCAGCGCTATCATCGGTGCTTTGAGTTGACATTAGGACGTGAGCAGTCACGTGACGCAGCTGACCTCGAAAAATCTTGACAAAAGTGTTAACAGCTGTTCAGTGTGCAAATTTTTGTTTTGACTTGCTTTTTTTCTGGTGTGTTATTATTTATATATATATTGCTTGCTATATTTGTTGTGTTCCTTGATTGTTATAAACAATTTTTGTTGCTGAATTGTACGAAAACTGACAAATTGACATGATTTTTTATGACCAAGAAGCACGACCAAGAATGG
Organism: Pterostichus madidus; assembly: GCA_911728475.2. Classification (NCBI taxonomy): domain Eukaryota; kingdom Metazoa; phylum Arthropoda; class Insecta; order Coleoptera; family Carabidae; genus Pterostichus; species Pterostichus madidus. The sequence goes on from OU452312.1 coordinate 15,129,304, forward strand.
AGATGGCGCTTCAATCGGACGTTATAAATTTATTTTATTTTTATTTTACACTGATCTGCAACACAAATTGTTTACAATAATTAATAAGGATTAATAAATAAAAGAAACAACACATAAAGCATATTACACCAGAAAAAACGAAAATGTCAAAATTTGACGTTACACACTGAACAGCTGTTCACACTGTTGTTTTTAGTAAAGATTGCCTTCGTCACATAATTGTCCATAACCTACATGTGTATATAATTAGAAAAACGACAAGTTTAGATTCTATGCATCAGTTTGTGCTTGACAAAGTGTGTTTATTTTATCAAATAAAATGTAATTCGAAGATTGTAGTGTTAACATATTTAATACATAGAAAATAAATGTTGAAAAAACAATTTTATATATTTCCTTTATTTCGTGAAGCCAAGTAATTGTTATAGTATTCATTAGTTTTACTCTGATTGAAGATAGGATGCGGGCACTCACGTGGCAATGTGACGTAAAAACAGCTGTTTGGGCTGCGATCACTGCGCCACCTACAAAAATAACTATTTTGTTCTTAGTTATACGTTTTGGTTGTAAACAATTATTTAAAGTTTTCTATGTTGAATTTATCGTTTGTTTATAATAATATACATGTCTGTTTATTTATTAATTATGAAGTATAATTATATTGGGTTGTGCATTAACTTCAGGTCGGTCACGTGTCTGCCCACAACCCATTAGATTTGTCATAAATAATAAATAAACGATAAATTCAACATAGAAAACTTGAAATAATTGTTTACAACCAAAGCCTATAACTAAGAATGATTTTTTTCAAATTTCTTCCCAAAAAATAATTCATTTTGTAGGTGGCGCAGTGATCGCTGTTCAAACAGCTGTTTTACATCATATTGTTACGTGAGTGCCCGCATCCTATTAACCAGTTAAATTTGGGCTCATTTTTTCGGTTAAAACTACTTTTACTATATTTTTTAATATTATACTGTAATGTTTGATTTTTTTGGTTATATTTACATTAATTTAATACTCTTTATTCATTAAAATTAAGTAATAATGCCTGTTTGTTATTGTGTTGTCGATTGTATCGGAAATTCTAATGAATCGCCAAGATGAATGTGTAAGATACCATTTAAAATGAATTAAAAACGAAAAGGAAGGTAGTCGTGCTTCTTGGTGCGGGATATTTTAATTACAATAATATAATTGTAAATTAAAAACATTTATGTTTAGTTTTCTTTAAATTTTTAATGTTCCAGTTAATAGTGCAAATCATGTTTATGTTATTGTAAGCAATGATTTTACTTTTGATGCATCAGTATATTGTTGTAATCAAAATATTGTTGTAATCTGAATATTATAATGCCTATGTATCACCTTGCACTGTGAGGCAGGCATACATGTGAATGACTCTAAATCTTTGACTTTGACTTTGTTGGACGTCTGTTGACAAAATGCAAATTCTTGTGGCTCTTATTATATCGGAATCTGATTTGTGTCACACGTTCGACAGTTACGGAAAACATCAGAATTGGTAACCCTACTATTTACTTCAAGTAGTTATAAATATTATCATACCTACATACCTAGTTTTACATAATTATAAATAGACGTTAATTTGATAGTACTATCTGTTTTAATGTACATTAAAATTCGTGTTAAAGGTATGATTTTTTAACCAAGCTACTCTTATTATAAATGAAATGAAAATTTAAAATAAATCAATTTATTATAGATTAAATGTAAATTTAAAAGAAACAATTTATTATAATTTAAATGAAAATTTAAAATAAATCAATGTGTACTTACTTGTAATTATATGCACGTCTTTAATAATATCTGATCCAAAACTCGCAAATCGATATAAAAAAATATGATCGGGTGTCAAAGATTTCGAAAGACTCACCACGTTAAGAATCAGAATTAAATAATCACTTTTAATTACACAAAGCACAATTCAGAATCATAAATTGGTTTACAAATTTTTATTTTATAAACAATGTTCAATTTTTTTATGTTGCTACGTAGTTGCCAAATATACCTGTATAACTTGTAAAATAATTTCAGTATTTTTACATTCTATATAATTGAAATATCTTCTCACATTTCTTATACTGAAATATAGTGTTAAAACCAGTTAAATTTGTCTAGGTATTAAGCAATTTTTAATTAAAAATGCGACATGTGCACTGACAAACGTCAAAGTGACAGTAGATCTTCTTCTTAAAATTTCAAAGCCTCCACACTCTTAGTTGATTTTGACCCAAAAACGCATGTATTTTCAAGTTTTCTCGCACATCATGTGCACGAAAAATCTGAGACTATCAAAAGGCACTCCCCGTGATTGACCTCTATCAAATAAAAAAAGTTGCAAATAAATCGGATAAACCGTCTAGGCTGTAGCGATTTACAAATGGGCGTGATGAATCCATATATATAAATATACCTCACTTATCAAAATAGTATATAGGACTAGCGGTCGCCCTGGCTTCGCCAGGCCTCACGCTAGCTCCGCGGACCCTGAAGTAGAATTCACTTTTGTAAGACAGTTGACACAATATAAATGCAATTATTACAAATCTAAAACATTTCTGCGTATCATTCCACCCAAAGACCTTTTAATTGATACTAAACACAATAGGTTCCGAAGATCTTTCACTAAAACAACTGACGATTGGAAAAAATCCAATTATGCACGCGAGACCTTTCATTTGATACTAATCACGAAGAATTTTGATGCATTTTCACTAAAACAATTGAAGATCTATAAGTATTAAATTTTGTACGCGAACCCTTCAAAAAATCTTTCTTTTTGATAAAAACGCGATAGGTTTAAAACACTTTCACGAGAACAATTGTACATTTTGCTAAACTATTAAAAATATTTTGGACATCATTTTTTATAATGTTCTACATTTATATTTTATATGTACATGAAATCAACTGAAATTTTCTCTAAACTGTTTTGAAAAACTGTTGGAAATCGCTGAAATATACTTTTTTGCATTGTAGAATGCTGCTGTCAATTTTCTTTTTTTTCTAAATGTATATTATTACCGCACACAAATTTTGCTTTGTTTTATTACATACTTTTAAAAAATATTTGTCAAGTTGACGTTTTGTCTTAAAAATTTTTACGCTAGCCCTTCAAAAAATCTTCCATTTGATACCAAACACGGTAAGCACTTTCACTTAAACAATTGCCAATCGTAAAATATTTAATTTTGTACGCGAGCTCTTCAAAAGACCTTTCATTAGAAACCAAACACGATAGATTGTTAAGCACTTTCACTGAAACAATTGCCGATCAAAATTAAATTAAATGCTACATGAAAACACTTCAAAAGACATTTCATTCGATATCAAACACGATAGGTTTCAAAGCAATATCACTAAAACAATTGCGGATCGAAAAAAAAATAATTTTGCACGCGATCCCTTTAAAAGATTTTTTATTTGATACCAAAAACGGCATCGTTCGAAATATTTTTTGCTTAAAACAATTTTCATATGACATTAAACACGGCATTAATCCGAATATTTGAAATTTGAAACAACTGATAATCGTAAAGTCTTAATTTTTTTATTTCGTCTGAAAGTTCTTCTAAAGCCCTTTCATATGATATCAAACACGATTTGATTCGGAATACTTTAAGCTTAGAACAATTGACGGTCGTAAAATTTCAATCAAATACGTGTTTTATTTCCGAAAACATTTTGCTAAATGAACTTTTTTTTATTTCATCTGAAAGTTCTTCTAACGCTATTTCATATGCTCTAGCATTTCTTCAACTAAAGGTTGCACGAAAGGCATGAGTATTCGCCGAGTGTTTGTAGCTCAATTGGTTAGAGCAGTCACCATGCGAGTGAAAGGTTCTGGGTTCAAAATCCGGCGAACGCTCATTGCTTTTTCAAAAACTAACTGTTTAATTATTTTATCTAAAGGTTCGGCTAAAACCCTTTCATATGATGATGAAATAATTGACAGTCTTAAAATTTCAATCAAATACGTGTTTTATTTCCGAAAAGATTTTGCTAATCTATTAAAAATCCGTTGGATGTAATTTTTGATAGTTCCACATTTTTTTATAGAATTTATTAAGTTTTTGTTTTAGTGAACTGTCTAAAATTTTCTTTTTAAATACACATATATAAAATGCTTAATGATAATAAAAACGTAGCCTCATTCCCCCAATATGTGTAAAATATATCAAAAGTAGTCTAAAAAATTAAATACTTCAATAATTGTTAATTAAAAATGCGATATGTCCACATACAAATGTCAAAATTAGAGTAGGTGTTCTTTTTTAAAATTTCAAAGCCTCCACACTCTTTGTCTGTATATTTTATAAAACTTGTCAATTTGACGTTTTGAATTAAAACCAACTTCATAGTGGACTGTTAAAAATTTTCTTTTTAAATACACATATTTGAAATTTGTAATTATAATAGAAACGTCCCCTCAGTCCCCCAATGTGCGTAAAATATTTCAAAACTACTCTAAAACATTTAATATTTAAATAATTTATAATTAAATATGCGACATGTCCACAGACAAATGTCAAAATTACAGTAGATGTTCATCTTAAAAATGTCAAAGCCTCCACACTCTTAGTTGAAAATGCATGTTTTTTCAAGTTTTCTCGCACATCATGTGCACGAAAAATCTGAGACTATCAAAAGGCACTCCCCATAAGTAATCCCTATCAAATAAAAAAAGTTTCAATGAAATCGGATAAACCGTCTAGGCTGTAAAAATGTCAGACTGATCGTGATGAAACTATATATAGGGAATTAAGCCGTTTAGTATATAAGATAGCGGTCGCCCTGGCTTCGCCAGGCCTCACGCTAGTTCCGCGGACCCTGAAGTAGAATTCACTTTTGTAGGACAGTTGACACACGAGCTCTTCTAAAGACCTTTCATTTGATACTAAACACGAAGAATTTTAAAGCATTTTCACTAAAACAATTGAGGATCTAAAATTATTAAATTTTGTACGCGAACCCTTTAAAAAATCTTTCTTTTTGATACAAACGCGATAGGTCAAATTTCAACTTTTTTATTTCATTACAATTTTCTTCTAAAGCCTTTGTATACACCAATACTTTAAGTTTGAAACAGTTGACGGTTGTAAAATAATTTTTTTTTATTTCATTTGAACTTTCTTTCAAAACTCTTTCATATCACACCAAACTCGGCATGACTCGGAATACTTTCAGTTTGAAACAATTAACAGTTGTAATATTGAATTTTTTTCTTTATTCCATCTACAAGTTCTTTCAAAACTTTTTCATATGACATTAAACCCGATATGATTCCGAATACTTTAAATTTAAAACAATTGACGGTCGAAATATATATATTTTTTATTTCGTCTGAAAGTTCTTCTAAATCCCTTTCATATGATATCAAACACGATATGATACGGAACACTTTAGGTTTAAAACAATTGAAGGTCGTAAAATTTCAAATACGTGTGTTATTTCCGAAAACATTTTGCTAAACTAACTTTTCATAAGAATTTGTTTATTGACACAATTATTTGTTTGTAGATATTATAAATAATTTTTGAAAAAGCAATGAGCGTTCGCCGGGATTTGAATCCAGAACCTTTCACTCACATGGTGACTGTTCTAGCATTTCTTCAACTAAACGTTGTACGAAAGACATGAGTATTCGCCGAGTGTTTGTAGCTCAATTGGTTAGAGCAGTCACCATGCGAGTGAAAGGTTCCTGGGTTCAAATTCCGGCGAACGCTCATTGCTTTTTCAAAAACTAACTTTTTAATTATTTTATCTAAAGGTTCGTCTAAAGCCCTTTCATATGATACCAAACATGGCATAATTCGGAATACTTTAAGTTTAAAATAATTGACAGTCGCAAAATTTCAATCAAATACGTGTTTTATTTCCGAAAAGATTTTGCTAATCTATTAAAAATCCGTTGGATGTAATTTTCGATAGTTCCACATTTTTTTATAGAATTTTTTAAGTTTGAAACAATTACCTATATCGTAAAATTTCAACTTTTTATATTTCATCTGAAAGTTCTTTTAAAGCCCTTCAATATGACACTAAACACGGTATGATTCGGAATACTTTAAGTTTAAGTAACATTTGCTTATTATAAAATTTCAACTTTTTTCATTTATCTGAAAGTTCTTCTAAAGCCCTTTAATATGACGCCAAACACGATAGGTTTTGTAGCAATATCACTGAAATAATTGCCGATTGAAAATATTATAATTTTGCCCACATGCCCTTTAAAATAACTTTCGTATTACCGATAGAAAATTTAAAAGTGCTCAAATGATTACAATTCGAGTTATCTGTTTTTTTTTTTAAATTGTACTCTGCCGTGGATAAAATTTGCTTGGTTTTACTGTATATTATAACTGGAGACAAATTTTGTTGGATTTACCTGTATACTTATATAACTTGTCAATTAGACGTTTTATTTTAGTGGACTGTTAAAAATTTTCTTTTTAAATACACATATTTCAAATGCGTAATTATAATTAAAACGTTCCCTCATTCCCCCAATATGTGTAAAATATTTCTAAAGTTCTCCAAAAAATGTAATAATTAAATAATTTTTAATAAAAAATGCGGTATGTCCACATACAAATGTAAAAATTAGAGTAGATGTTCTTTTTAAAATTTCAAAGCCTCCATACTTTTTGTATACTTTATAAAACTTGTCAATTTGACGTTTTGCTTTATAACCAACTTCATAGTGGACTGTAAAAAATTTTCTTTTTAAATACACATATTTGAAATTTATAATTATAATAAAAACGTCCCCTCAGTCCCCCAATGTTCGTAAAATATTTCAAAACTACTCTAAAACATTTAATATTTAAATAATTTATAATTAAAAATGCGACATGTCCACTGAGAAATGTCATAATGACGTTTGATGTTCTTCTTAAAAATTTCAAAGCCTCCACACTCTTAGTTCATTTTGCCCCAAAAACGCATGTTTTTTAAAGTTTTCTCGCACATCATGTGCACGAAAAATCTGAGACTATCAAAAGGCACTCCCCGTAATTGACCTCTATCAAATAAAAAAAGTTGCAAATAAATCGGCTAAACCATTTAGGCTGTAAAATTGTCAGACTGATCGTGATGAATCTATATATACATAGGGAATTAAGCCGTTTAGTATATAAGATGATATTAGTAACCGGAATAGATTTGATATGGTCTCGAATGACTACTGTACTCGATAAACAAATATTATAATTAACACTCCACGTCAAAAATCATCCGCCTATGAAAAAAGTACCAAATACATGGCTATCAAAGTTTTCAATAGCTTGCCGTCAACTTTAAAACGTATGAGTAATACTAAATGTACAAATTTGCTCAAAATTACATTAATTCAAAAAGAATATTACTATCTCGATGACTTTTTTAATAATTTAACTCTGGTACATTCTTATAAATTGTGATAATAATTCGGAGATTCTTTATCAAATAATGTTTATGCAACTACATTGTAAACTGCAAATAAGAATTATTAATATTGTTATCATTGTGTTGTTATTATTGTATTTATTGTTATTATTATTGTATTTATTTAAAATAATTATTTCGGCTCGTCAATTGTGTATGACTTAATAACTTTAAATGAATAATTCATATTTTGTTTAATTTTTCATATTTGCATTAGTTTAATTAAGTGCAATTTTTTTATGTCTAAGGTGGATTTGAAAACCAGCCTGTGCTGAAATCCAACCTATTAAGCTTGTATACTATGTATACATATCTTGTTTTTGATAAATAAATATTATTATTATTAAAAAAAAACATTGCAGCTTAAAAAGTTTAAGACGCACCTGCGTTGTTGTGTGGGCGGCTAAGCGCACGTTTACATTTTCTATATTTTTTTTTTGAATTTCAAAAATTAGAGTATGTTTTGATTGGTGTATTGTTGTTGGTACATTATTACTGTTTCAAAAATATAATAAAATCCTACTTGATATATTGTTAACAAAAAATGTATGAACTAGGTGAAGCTGAGGTGTGGGTACGTTTTAATCTGAACGTACATACTAATTTTTTAATATATAAATTCATGACAAAAACATTGAAGCTTAAAAAGTTTTTAGACACACCTGATATAATGGCTCAGTATACACAGTGCAGTGTATTTCCCTTATATGTATTATGATAGCTAATTACCAGCTCATGATGCTTATACGATGTTCGCTGACTAAAACTAATAATGCGTTTCGTTTAAGCTATAAATTTCTTTATTACAACTTGCATAATTATGTTGATAACATCCGCTAACAGCTCTGCACACTCATCACACAAATTACCTATATTTATCGAATTCGCACCATTGTGTAATAATAAAGTTACTTTACACCTTCAATAAAAAATGCAAAAATTTTCCATTATTTGTTCAATTTACAAATGTGTCAAACAACGTTCGTGATGTTTAGCTCAAAAATAAATACTTGTATAAAATAAGTGAATATGTGGTACAATTTGTTTAATTAAAAAACTTACTAAGGGATACATACGAGCGCATTATTACTTCTACCTATGCAAACGCGAATAAACTGTCCTTTTTTTCGCCCAACAAACAAACAATATACATATACAACATACATATATATATATATATATATATATATATATATATATATATATATATATATATATATATATATATATATATATATATATATATATATATATATATTAGGGTGTCCGTTATTTTGGCAAAGTCGGAAATTTGATGCTCTCACCCTCTAAATCTCCTCATAATAAATTTTAAAAAATTGGGTTAAAATTCCAGGTCTGTCAAATGACGCAAAACGTGTCGCAAGAGGGCTCAATATTTGCATGTAGTTTAAATGGGGAAATTGCCTTTTCGATACTTTTATGTAATAACTTTTTATGATTTAGACCTAAAAATATTTCAAGATAACTGGCAGAAAGCTTATGAAATAAGCTTTCAGGCAGACTAAAATTTAAGTTATTTGGATAAAAATCAACGCTGTAGCGTCAATTTGAGTAATACGAAGTTTGAGCATAAAAACGACCAAAACGTTAATATGAGAATTTTGATTAATATTTCAGTTCTCGCCAGTAACATTTATTCAAAAAGGTCAAAGAACAACAAGATCTCCAAAGTTTATACACAAAAATTTAAAATTCATATTTGTTTATGAGCTCCGAAGCATTCTCTCATGAACACAGTATGCTGCTCCGGTAAGTCTATCAAGAAATATTAAATAATTAGTTTCTTGCAAAGAAAGTCCCGTTGCAGTAGACTTTCGACATCAACTTAAGGCAACAAATATGAATTTTAAATTTTTTGTATATAAACTTCGGAGATCTTATTTTTTGACCTTTTAGAATACATTTTACGGGTGAGATCTGAAATATTAATCGTAATTCGTATATTAACGTTTTGTCGTTTTTTATGCTTAAACTTCGTATTACTCAAATTGACGCTAAGGCGTTGATTTTTACCCAAATAACTTGAATTTTAGTCTGCCAGAAAGCTTATTTCATAAGCTTTCTTCCAGTTATCTTGAAATATTTTTAGGTCTAAATCATAAAAAGTTATATATAAAAGTATCGGCAAATGCAATTTCCCCATTTAAACTACATGCAAATATTGAGACCTCTTGCGGCACGTTTTAACGTCATTTTACAGACCTGGAATTTTAACCCAATTTTTTTAAATTTATTTTGAAAAGATTTAGAGGGCGAGAGCATCAAATTTCCGACTTTGCAAAAATAACGGACACCCTCATATATATATATATATATATATATATATATATATATATATATATATATATATATATATATATATATATATATATATATATATATATATATTGGATTTATTCATATTTTTCATGAGTACAAATCAGTTATTTTCAAACTTTTCAAAGCTTGGGTAGCAAAAAGAAATCTTTCTCGACCTCTTTACTATTTATGTGATGAAAGGCTAATTTAATAATGTGCATTACAAAAATAAAACCACGAATTTAGAAATTTGTAAAGGAAAAACTACACATTACGAACATTAATGGTTTCTTGGAAAACTTAAAAAAAAAATTAATGACCAGTTGCATCGTTGTTGCTTAAATTTTAATTCTTCTTTAAATGAACAAGATCTTATCGACTTGAACTATTAAATGAGTAATTTCACATTGCTGTCATACATTTGACTAGAAATTTTTCATATAAATAATTTCAGTGAACGCAGTGCAACACTGGATAAATATTTAAATACATGTTTTTAAAATTTCCAAATAGCATCCTGTGACCTACTCTTTGAGAACGACTGGTGTAAACCAACTGATATTTCTTCATCTCTAAAATCAATTTGATCTAAAAAATTTATAGATAAGTTGTGTATTATTTGAACAATAAAAATTTTAACGCACTATTGTTCGTATAAAGTACTATTTTTTTTGACAACGTCATCATAATTCTCATTAATAATTCGATGTAATATATTTTGATATATGATTAACTTCGTATGATCTTTAATGTAATATATTGTAAAGAATTTAAAGCCAGACAGTCGAGAGCATTCCAGAAGCCTTTTCGAGAACAAGTGCGTAGCAGCGTGTCCGCTCAAGTACATAGAGCTCGCTCGCATGTCTGAGCGTGTGGTTTGAGGGAATATTCTGGGACGTTCTGGAATATTAGAGAACTGTTCTGCGTACGGGAGTATATAAAAGCCGAGGTCAGGCGACGAGGAGGTTCAGTTGCCAGTAGACTTCGAACGCGTAATATAAATATGGTGAAATAAATAACAGCACTAGTGTACGTAATATAAATAGTAGTTTTAGTGACCATTATATAAATAATATTAGTGTTTGAATACTTATTAGTAGTGTTTAATATTTATTATAGTGTTAGTTAGTTTTAAATAAGTTTCTGTTATTTTTATATTCATTTATTAAATAAATAATTTTATTTTCGTTTAATATAAATAGTTGTAAGTCATTTCTGTGCCTAAACATTCTACACACTTCAGAAAGACGAAAAACGTTACAATTTGTGTCAGGTGTGGGGTTATTAAATAGTGAAGTGTGTAGTAAAAATAAATAAAATGGCGTCGTTTGGTTTAAGACTAAGTGAATTAAAAGAGGGAATTAGAGGAGCGAGATTTGGACTCATCCGGGTTAAAATCAACGTTACAACAACGTCTGCGAGAGGCTTTAGTGGCGGCTAATCAGGATTCTGACGAATATGTATTTGAAACTAATTCAAGTGACAATCGTAAAATGTTAGAGAAATTAAAAGAAGAATTAAAAGAAAGTTCTAAAACTTTAAAAGAAGAATTAACAGAAAGTTCTAGAACTCTAAAAGAAGAATTAACCGGATCCCTGCCACATCAAATAGAAGAAAGTTCCAGAATCCTAAAAGAAGAATTAGCAGAAAATTCTAGAACTTTGGAACAGAAGTTGGAAGAAAGTTCTAGAACTCTAAAAGAAGAAGTAACAGAAAGTTCTAGAACTCTAAAAGAAGAATTAACCGGATCCATGTAACATCAATTAGAAGAAAATTCCAGAAAATCTGAGGAACGTTCTAGAACTTTTGAACAGAAATTAGGAGAAAGTTCTAGAATTCTAAAAGAAGAATTAACAGGATCTGTACAACAACAGTTAGAAGAGAATTCCAGAAAATCTGAAGAATGTTCTAGAATTTTAAAAGAAGAATTGGCAGAAAATTCTAGAACTTTGGAACAAAAATTAGAAGAAAGTTCCAGAATTCTAAAAGAAGATTTGGCAGAAAATTCTAGAACTTTTGAACAGAAATTAGAAGAACGTTCTAGAATTTTAGAACAAAAGTTAGAAGAGGATTTAAATGAATTGAAAAACGAATATGAAAACAAAAATAGAACAGTTAGAAAATAAATTCCTCACTGCAACTGCAGCATCGAGTTTATGTCCTGGTGTGGCTGAAACAGAAGCAGCAAGTGAAAGGAAAATAGCAAAAGGTGAGACTGCATCAACAATTCGTATAAAAACACCGGAATTTGATGGAAAAACATAGTGGCCGAATTATTTGAGGCAATTTGAAGCTGCCGCAAAAGCTAACGGATGGTCACCGAGAGAGAAAGCAATTTCATTGACAGTAGCGTTGCGTGGAAATGCCGTCGATATCTTGCAGATACTGAAGCAAGAAGACTACGACCAGCTGGTTAACCATTTAGATATGCGATATGGAAATGCGCACCTAGAACAAGTGTATCAAACGCAATTAAGAAATCGATATCAGAGGTCGAATGAAACTCTCCAAGAATTTGAAGCTGACGTTGCTCACTTGGTTCGCCTCGTACATCCTACAGCCCCGGGCAGCGTAATAGAGTGATTAGCTATGCAAACATTTATTTATGGTATCCGAGATGGCGAAATTCAGCAAGCATTAAGATTGGCTCGACCAAAAACAGTAACCGATGCACTGTCTCTTGCTTTAGAACAAAAGGCTGCAAAACTAGTTTCGCGTAGTTACGACGAATCGCTACGGAAATACTTGGAGGCAAGAAGAGAATACATTGCTGGAACTGCGGTGAATTAGGACACCCGCGAAGACTTTGCGGGAAGCCGCTTAAAAAGAAAATATGCAGAGTCGGAAAACTAAGTCGGGTTGATGCGAGGGGCGCAGTCGTCGACCCGTATTCTGGTAGCCCCACATTCCATCGGATATGTCGCCTCTCTTCATCATCAAGTCAACAGAATTTTCGTGGATGGTCTTGTTGACGGAAGGCCAGTCAAAATGTTGCTGGATACGGGTGCGACAAAAACAATAATAAGATCCGACTTGACTAAGAAGTTTGCACCAACATAATTATATCCGACAAAGTGGCGATTACGTACAGCAACTGGAGAACTAGATACATCGTCAGGAGAGTTAGATGTGACCATCAACATCGGGAACATCTCCCTCAAACATCGTGTGTTGGTAGCCGAAATCGAAGATGACTTTATTCTTAGAATGGATGTCATGGAAAAATATGGTTTTAAACTGGACCTCAAGCACGGCTTAATAGTAGAAAATGATGAAGAACTCGTACTGCATCCACGAGAGGATGAAGTTGCACGTGCTTTAATAACCGAAGATGTAGTACTTCCGGAGCGAAGTGAGACCATTGTGGAAGCACAACTTGAAGGAAAATTTTGTACAGGAAATGTTACCATGTTGGAACCCCGAAATAATGATGAAGAAACTGGTTTAAAACAATTGAAGGTCGTAAAATTTCAAATACGTGTGTTATTTCCGAAAACATTTTGCTAAACTAACTTTTCATAAGAATTTGTTTATTGACACAATTATTTGTTTGTAGATATTATAAATAATTTTTGAAAAAGCAATGAGCGTTCGCCGGGATTTGAATCCAGAACCTTTCACTCACATGGTGACTGTTCTAGCATTTCTTCAACTAAACGTTGTACGAAAGACATGAGTATTCGCCGAGTGTTTGTAGCTCAATTGGTTAGAGCAGTCACCATGCGAGTGAAAGGTTCCTGGGTTCAAATTCCGGCGAACGCTCATTGCTTTTTCAAAAACTAACTTTTTAATTATTTTATCTAAAGGTTCGTCTAAAGCCCTTTCATATGATACCAAACATGGCATAATTCGGAATACTTTAAGTTTAAAATAATTGACAGTCGCAAAATTTCAATCAAATACGTGTTTTATTTCCGAAAAGATTTTGCTAATCTATTAAAAATCCGTTGGATGTAATTTTCGATAGTTCCACATTTTTTTATAGAATGTTTTAAGTTTGAAACAATTACCTATATCGTAAAATTTCAACTTTTTATATTTCATCTGAAAGTTCTTTTAAAGCCCTTCAATATGACACTAAACACGGTATGATTCGGAATACTTTAAGTTTAAGTAACATTTGCTTATTATAAAATTTCAACTTTTTTCATTTATCTGAAAGTTCTTCTAAAGCCCTTTAATATGACGCCAAACACGATAGGTTTTGTAGCAATATCACTGAAATAATTGCCGATTGAAAATATTATAATTTTGCCCACATGCCCTTTAAAATAACTTTCGTATTACCGATAGAAAATTTAAAAGTGCTCAAATGATTACAATTCGAGTTATCTGTTTTTTTTTTTAAATTGTACTCTGCCGTGGATAAAATTTGCTTGGTTTTACTGTATATTATAACTGGAGACAAATTTTGTTGGATTTACCTGTATACTTATATAACTTGTCAATTAGACGTTTTATTTTAGTGGACTGTTAAAAATTTTCTTTTTAAATACACATATTTCAAATGCGTAATTATAATTAAAACGTTCCCTCATTCCCCCAATATGTGTAAAATATTTCTAAAGTTCTCCAAAAAATGTAATAATTAAATAATTTTTAATAAAAAATGCGGTATGTCCACATACAAATGTAAAAATTAGAGTAGATGTTCTTTTTAAAATTTCAAAGCCTCCATACTTTTTGTATACTTTATAAAACTTGTCAATTTGACGTTTTGCTTTATAACCAACTTCATAGTGGACTGTAAAAAATTTTCTTTTTAAATACACATATTTGAAATTTATAATTATAATAAAAACGTCCCCTCAGTCCCCCAATGTTCGTAAAATATTTCAAAACTACTCTAAAACATTTAATATTTAAATAATTTATAATTAAAAATGCGACATGTCCACTGAGAAATGTCATAATGACGTTTGATGTTCTTCTTAAAAATTTCAAAGCCTCCACACTCTTAGTTCATTTTGCCCCAAAAACGCATGTTTTTTAAAGTTTTCTCGCACATCATGTGCACGAAAAATCTGAGACTATCAAAAGGCACTCCCCGTAATTGACCTCTATCAAATAAAAAAAGTTGCAAATAAATCGGCTAAACCATTTAGGCTGTAAAATTGTCAGACTGATCGTGATGAATCTATATATACATAGGGAATTAAGCCGTTTAGTATATAAGACTAGCGGTCGCCCTGGCTTCGCCAGGTCTCACGCTAGCTCCGCGGACCCTGAAGTAGAATTCACTTTTGTAGGACAGTTGACACGCGAGCTCTTCAAAAGACCTTTCATTTGATACTAAACACGAAGAATTTTGAACATTTTCACTAAAACAATTGAGGATCTAAAATTATTAAATTTTGTACGCGAACCCTTTAAAAAATCTTTCTTTTTGATACAAACGCGATAGGTCAAATTTCAACTTTTTTATTTCATTACAATCTTCTTCTAAAGCCTTTTTATACACCAATACTTTAAGTTTGAAACAGTTGACGATTGTAAAATAATTTTTTTTTTATTTCATTTGAACTTTCTTTCAAAACTCTTTCATATCACACCAAACTCGGCATGACTCGGAATACTTTAAGTTTGAAACAATTAACAGTTGTAATATTGAATTTGTTTCTTTATTCCATCTACAAGTTCTTTCAAAACTTTTTTATATGACATTAAACACGGCATGATTCCGAATACTTGAAATTTAAAACAATTGACGGTCGAAATATATATATTTTTATTTCGTCTGAAAGTTCTTCTAAAGCCTTTTCATATGATATCAAACACGATATGATACGGAACACTTTAGATTTAAAACAATTGAAGGTCGTAAAATTTCAAATACGTGTGTTATTTCCGAAAACATTTTGCTAAACTAACTTTTTATAAGAATTTGTTTATTGACACAATTGTTTGTTTGTAGATATTATAAACAATTTTTGAAAAAACAATGAGCGTTCGCCGGGATTTGAATCCAGAACCTTTCATTCGCATGGTGACTGCTCTAGCATTTCTTCCACTAAACGTTGCACGAAAGGCATGAGTATTCGCCGAGTGTTTGTAGCTCAATTGGTTAGAGCAGTCACCAGGCGAGTGAAAGGTTCTGGGTTAAAATTCCGGCGAACGCTCATTGCTTTTTCAAAAACTAACTTTTTAATTATTTTATCTAAAGGTTCGTCTAAAGCCTTTTCATATGATGCCAAACATGGCATAATTCGGAATACTTTAAGTTTGAAATAATTGACAGTCGTAAAATTTCAATCAAATACGTGTTTTATTTCCGAAAAGATTTTGCTAATCTATTAAAAATCCGTTGGATGTAATTTTTGATAGTTCCACATTTTTTTATAGAATCTATTAAGTTTGAAACAATTACCTATCGTAAAATTTTAACTTATATATCATCTGAAAGTTCTTTTAAAGCCCTTCAATATGACACTAAACACGGTACGATTCGAAATACTTTAAGTTTGAAACTATTGACACGTAAAATTTCAACTTTTTTTTTATTTTATATGAAAGTTCTTCTAAAGCCCTTTTATATGACACCTAACACAATATGATTCGAAATACTTTATGTTAGAAACAATTGCTTATTGTAAAATTTCAACTTTTTTCATTTATCTGAAAGTTCTTCTAAAGCCCTTTAATATGACACCAAACATGATAGGTTTTGTTGCAATTTCACTGAAATAATTGACGATTGAAAATATTATAATTTTGCCCACATGCCCTTTAAAATAACTTTCGTATTACCGAAAGAAAATTTAAGAGTGATCAAATGATTCCAATTCGAGTTATCTGGTTTTTCTAAATTGTACTCTGCCGTGGATAAAATTTTAAATACACATATTTGAAATTAGTAATTATATTAGAAACGTCACCTCAGTCCCCCAATGTGCGTAAAATATTTCAAAACTACTCTAAAACATTTAATATTTAAATAATTTATAATTAAAAATGCGACATGTCTACTAACAAATGTCAAAATGACAGTAGACGTTCTTCTTCAAAATTTCAAAGCCACCATATTCTTTATACTTTATAAAACTTGTCAATTTGACGTTTTGCTTTAAAACCAACTTCATAGTGAAGTGTCAAAAATTTACTTTTTAAATATACACATTTGAAATGTATAATTATAATAAAAACGTCCCCTCAGTCCCCCAATGTTCGTAAAATATTTCAAAACTACTCTAAAACATTTAATATTTAAATAATTTATAATTAAAAATGCGACATGTCCACTGAGAAATGTCATAATGACGTTTGATGTTCTTCTTAAAAATTTCAAAGCCTCCACAATCTTAGTTGATTTTGCCCCAAAAACGCATGTTTTTTCAAGTTTTCTCGCACATCATGTGCACGAAAAATCTGAGACTATCAAAAGGCACTCCCCATGAATGACCTCTATCAAATAAAAAAAGTTGCAAATAAATCGAATAAACCATCTAGGCTGTAAAATTGTCAGACTGATCGTGATGAAATATATATATATAGGGATTTATGCCGTTTAGTATATAAGATGATATTAGTAACCGGAATAGATTTGATATGGTCTCGAATGACTACTGTACTCGATAAACAAATATTATAATTAACACTCCACGTCAAAAATCATCCGCCTATGAAAAAAGTACCAAATACATGGCTATCAAAGTTTTCAATAGCTTGCCGTCAACTTTAAAACGTATGAGTAATACTAAATGTACAAATTTGCTCAAAATTACATTAATTCAAAAAGAATATTACTATCTCGATGACTTTTTTAATAATTTAACTCTGGTACATTCTTATAAATTGTGATAATAATTCGGAGATTCTTTATCAAATAATGTTTATGCAACTACATTGTAAACTGCAAATAAGAATTATTAATATTGTTATCATTGTGTTGTTATTATTGTATTTATTGTTATTATTATTGTATTTATTTAAAATAATTATTTCGGCTCGTCAATTGTGTATGACTTAATAACTTTAAATGAATAATTCATATTTTGTTTAATTTTTCATATTTGCATTAGTTTAATTAAGTGCAATTTTTTTATGTCTAAGGTGGATTTGAAAACCAGCCTGTGCTGAAATCCAACCTATTAAGCTTGTATACTATGTATACATATCTTGTTTTTGATAAATAAATATTATTATTATTAAAAAAAAACATTGCAGCTTAAAAAGTTTAAGACGCACCTGCGTTGTTGTGTGGGCGGCTAAGCGCACGTTTACATTTTCTATATTTTTTTTTTGAATTTCAAAAATTAGAGTATGTTTTGATTGGTGTATTGTTGTTGGTACATTATTACTGTTTCAAAAATATAATAAAATCCTACTTGATATATTGTTAACAAAAAATGTATGAACTAGGTGAAGCTGAGGTGTGGGTACGTTTTAATCTGAACGTACATACTAATTTTTTAATATATAAATTCATGACAAAAACATTGAAGCTTAAAAAGTTTTTAGACACACCTGATATAATGGCTCAGTATACACAGTGCAGTGTATTTCCCTTATATGTATTATGATAGCTAATTACCAGCTCATGATGCTTATACGATGTTCGCTGACTAAAACTAATAATGCGTTTCGTTTAAGCTATAAATTTCTTTATTACAACTTGCATAATTATGTTGATAACATCCCCTAACAGCTCTGCACACTCATCACACAAATTACCTATATTTATCGAATTCGCACCATTGTGTAATAATAAAGTTACTTTACACCTTCAATAAAAAATGCAAAAATTTTCCATTATTTGTTCAATTTACAAATGTGTCAAACAACGTTCGTGATGTTTAGCTCAAAAATAAATACTTGTATAAAATAAGTGAATATGTGGTACAATTTGTTTAATTAAAAAACTTACTAAGGGATACATACGAGCGCATTATTACTTCTACCTATGCAAACGCGAATAAACTGTCCTTTTTTTCGCCCAACAAACAAACAATATACATATACAACATACATATATATATATATATATATATATATATATATATTAGGGTGTCCGTTATTTTGGCAAAGTCGGAAATTTGATGCTCTCACCCTCTAAATCTCCTCATAATAAATTTTAAAAAATTGGGTTAAAATTCCAGGTCTGTCAAATGACGCAAAACGTGTCGCAAGAGGGCTCAATATTTGCATGTAGTTTAAATGGGGAAATTGCCTTTTCGATACTTTTATGTAATAACTTTTTATGATTTAGACCTAAAAATATTTCAAGATAACTGGCAGAAAGCTTATGAAATAAGCTTTCAGGCAGACTAAAATTTAAGTTATTTGGATAAAAATCAACGCTGTAGCGTCAATTTGAGTAATACGAAGTTTGAGCATAAAAACGACCAAAACGTTAATATGAGAATTTTGATTAATATTTCAGTTCTCGCCAGTAACATTTATTCAAAAAGGTCAAAGAACAACAAGATCTCCAAAGTTTATACACAAAAATTTAAAATTCATATTTGTTTATGAGCTCCGAAGCATTCTCTCATGAACACAGTATGCTGCTCCGGTAAGTCTATCAAGAAATATTAAATAATTAGTTTCTTGCAAAGAAAGTCCCGTTGCAGTAGACTTTCGACATCAACTTAAGGCAACAAATATGAATTTAAATTTTTTGTATATAAACTTCGGAGATCTTATTTTTTGACCTTTTAGAATACATTTTACGGGTGAGATCTGAAATATTAATCGTAATTCGTATATTAACGTTTTGTCGTTTTTTATGCTTAAACTTCGTATTACTCAAATTGACGCTAAGGCGTTGATTTTTACCCAAATAACTTGAATTTTAGTCTGCCAGAAAGCTTATTTCATAAGCTTTCTTCCAGTTATCTTGAAATATTTTTAGGTCTAAATCATAAAAAGTTATATATAAAAGTATCGGCAAATGCAATTTCCCCATTTAAACTACATGCAAATATTGAGACCTCTTGCGGCACGTTTTAACGTCATTTTACAGACCTGGAATTTTAACCCAATTTTTTTAAATTTATTTTGAAAAGATTTAGAGGGCGAGAGCATCAAATTTCCGACTTTGCAAAAATAACGGACACCCTCATATATATATATATATATATATATATATATATATATATATATATATATATATATATATATATATATATATATATTGGATTTATTCATATTTTTCATGAGTACAAATCAGTTATTTTCAAACTTTTCAAAGCTTGGGTAGCAAAAAGAAATCTTTCTCGACCTCTTTACTATTTATGTGATGAAAGGCTAATTTAATAATGTGCATTACAAAAATAAAACCACGAATTTAGAAATTTGTAAAGGAAAAACTACACATTACGAACATTAATGGTTTCTTGGAAAACTTAAAAAAAAAATTAATGACCAGTTGCATCGTTGTTGCTTAAATTTTAATTCTTCTTTAAATGAACAAGATCTTATCGACTTGAACTATTAAATGAGTAATTTCACATTGCTGTCATACATTTGACTAGAAATTTTTCATATAAATAATTTCAGTGAACGCAGTGCAACACTGGATAAATATTTAAATACATGTTTTTAAAATTTCCAAATAGCATCCTGTGACCTACTCTTTGAGAACGACTGGTGTAAACCAACTGATATTTCTTCATCTCTAAAATCAATTTGATCTAAAAAATTTATAGATAAGTTGTGTATTATTTGAACAATAAAAATTTTAACGCACTATTGTTCGTATAAAGTACTATTTTTTTTGACAACGTCATCATAATTCTCATTAATAATTCGATGTAATATATTTTGATATATGATTAACTTCGTATGATCTTTAATGTAATATATTGTAAAGAATTTAAAGCCAGACAGTCGAGAGCATTCCAGAAGCCTTTTCGAGAACAAGTGCGTAGCAGCGTGTCCGCTCAAGTACATAGAGCTCGCTCGCATGTCTGAGCGTGTGGTTTGAGGGAATATTCTGGGACGTTCTGGAATATTAGAGAACTGTTCTGCGTACGGGAGTATATAAAAGCCGAGGTCAGGCGACGAGGAGGTTCAGTTGCCAGTAGACTTCGAACGCGTAATATAAATATGGTGAAATAAATAACAGCACTAGTGTACGTAATATAAATAGTAGTTTTAGTGACCATTATATAAATAATATTAGTGTTTGAATACTTATTAGTAGTGTTTAATATTTATTATAGTGTTAGTTAGTTTTAAATAAGTTTCTGTTATTTTTATATTCATTTATTAAATAAATAATTTTATTTTCGTTTAATATAAATAGTTGTAAGTCATTTCTGTGCCTAAACATTCTACACACTTCAGAAAGACGAAAAACGTTACAATTTGTGTCAGGTGTGGGGTTATTAAATAGTGAAGTGTGTAGTAAAAATAAATAAAATGGCGTCGTTTGGTTTAAGACTAAGTGAATTAAAAGAGGGAATTAGAGGAGCGAGATTTGGACTCATCCGGGTTAAAATCAACGTTACAACAACGTCTGCGAGAGGCTTTAGTGGCGGCTAATCAGGATTCTGACGAATATGTATTTGAAACTAATTCAAGTGACAATCGTAAAATGTTAGAGAAATTAAAAGAAGAATTAAAAGAAAGTTCTAAAACTTTAAAAGAAGAATTAACAGAAAGTTCTAGAACTCTAAAAGAAGAATTAACCGGATCCCTGCCACATCAAATAGAAGAAAGTTCCAGAATCCTAAAAGAAGAATTAGCAGAAAATTCTAGAACTTTGGAACAGAAGTTGGAAGAAAGTTCTAGAACTCTAAAAGAAGAAGTAACAGAAAGTTCTAGAACTCTAAAAGAAGAATTAACCGGATCCATGTAACATCAATTAGAAGAAAATTCCAGAAAATCTGAGGAACGTTCTAGAACTTTTGAACAGAAATTAGGAGAAAGTTCTAGAATTCTAAAAGAAGAATTAACAGGATCTGTACAACAACAGTTAGAAGAGAATTCCAGAAAATCTGAAGAATGTTCTAGAATTTTAAAAGAAGAATTGGCAGAAAATTCTAGAACTTTGGAACAAAAATTAGAAGAAAGTTCCAGAATTCTAAAAGAAGATTTGGCAGAAAATTCTAGAACTTTTGAACAGAAATTAGAAGAACGTTCTAGAATTTTAGAACAAAAGTTAGAAGAGGATTTAAATGAATTGAAAAACGAATATGAAAACAAAAATAGAACAGTTAGAAAATAAATTCCTCACTGCAACTGCAGCATCGAGTTTATGTCCTGGTGTGGCTGAAACAGAAGCAGCAAGTGAAAGGAAAATAGCAAAAGGTGAGACTGCATCAACAATTCGTATAAAAACACCGGAATTTGATGGAAAAACATAGTGGCCGAATTATTTGAGGCAATTTGAAGCTGCCGCAAAAGCTAACGGATGGTCACCGAGAGAGAAAGCAATTTCATTGACAGTAGCGTTGCGTGGAAATGCCGTCGATATCTTGCAGATACTGAAGCAAGAAGACTACGACCAGCTGGTTAACCATTTAGATATGCGATATGGAAATGCGCACCTAGAACAAGTGTATCAAACGCAATTAAGAAATCGATATCAGAGGTCGAATGAAACTCTCCAAGAATTTGAAGCTGACGTTGCTCACTTGGTTCGCCTCGTACATCCTACAGCCCCGGGCAGCGTAATAGAGTGATTAGCTATGCAAACATTTATTTATGGTATCCGAGATGGCGAAATTCAGCAAGCATTAAGATTGGCTCGACCAAAAACAGTAACCGATGCACTGTCTCTTGCTTTAGAACAAAAGGCTGCAAAACTAGTTTCGCGTAGTTACGACGAATCGCTACGGAAATACTTGGAGGCAAGAAGAGAATACATTGCTGGAACTGCGGTGAATTAGGACACCCGCGAAGACTTTGCGGGAAGCCGCTTAAAAAGAAAATATGCAGAGTCGGAAAACTAAGTCGGGTTGATGCGAGGGGCGCAGTCGTCGACCCGTATTCTGGTAGCCCCACATTCCATCGGATATGTCGCCTCTCTTCATCATCAAGTCAACAGAATTTTCGTGGATGGTCTTGTTGACGGAAGGCCAGTCAAAATGTTGCTGGATACGGGTGCGACAAAAACAATAATAAGATCCGACTTGACTAAGAAGTTTGCACCAACATAATTATATCCGACAAAGTGGCGATTACGTACAGCAACTGGAGAACTAGATACATCGTCAGGAGAGTTAGATGTGACCATCAACATCGGGAACATCTCCCTCAAACATCGTGTGTTGGTAGCCGAAATCGAAGATGACTTTATTCTTAGAATGGATGTCATGGAAAAATATGGTTTTAAACTGGACCTCAAGCACGGCTTAATAGTAGAAAATGATGAAGAGCTCGTACTGCATCCACGAGAGGATGAAGTTGCACGTGCTTTAATAACCGAAGATGTAGTACTTCCGGAGCGAAGTGAGACCATTGTGGAAGCACAACTTGAAGGAAAATTTTGTACAGGAAATGTTACCATGTTGGAACCCCGAAATAATGATGAAGAAACTGGTTTAAAACAATTGAAGGTCGTAAAATTTCAAATACGTGTGTTATTTCCGAAAACATTTTGCTAAACTAACTTTTCATAAGAATTTGTTTATTGACACAATTATTTGTTTGTAGATATTATAAATAATTTTTGAAAAAGCAATGAGCGTTCGCCGGGATTTGAATCCAGAACCTTTCACTCACATGGTGACTGTTCTAGCATTTCTTCAACTAAACGTTGTACGAAAGACATGAGTATTCGCCGAGTGTTTGTAGCTCAATTGGTTAGAGCAGTCACCATGCGAGTGAAAGGTTCCTGGGTTCAAATTCCGGCGAACGCTCATTGCTTTTTCAAAAACTAACTTTTTAATTATTTTATCTAAAGGTTCGTCTAAAGCCCTTTCATATGATACCAAACATGGCATAATTCGGAATACTTTAAGTTTAAAATAATTGACAGTCGCAAAATTTCAATCAAATACGTGTTTTATTTCCGAAAAGATTTTGCTAATCTATTAAAAATCCGTTGGATGTAATTTTCGATAGTTCCACATTTTTTTATAGAATTTTTTAAGTTTGAAACAATTACCTATATCGTAAAATTTCAACTTTTTATATTTCATCTGAAAGTTCTTTTAAAGCCCTTCAATATGACACTAAACACGGTATGATTCGGAATACTTTAAGTTTAAGTAACATTTGCTTATTATAAAATTTCAACTTTTTTCATTTATCTGAAAGTTCTTCTAAAGCCCTTTAATATGACGCCAAACACGATAGGTTTTGTAGCAATATCACTGAAATAATTGCCGATTGAAAATATTATAATTTTGCCCACATGCCCTTTAAAATAACTTTCGTATTACCGATAGAAAATTTAAAAGTGCTCAAATGATTACAATTCGAGTTATCTGTTTTTTTTTTTAAATTGTACTCTGCCGTGGATAAAATTTGCTTGGTTTTACTGTATATTATAACTGGAGACAAATTTTGTTGGATTTACCTGTATACTTATATAACTTGTCAATTAGACGTTTTATTTTAGTGGACTGTTAAAAATTTTCTTTTTAAATACACATATTTCAAATGCGTAATTATAATTAAAACGTTCCCTCATTCCCCCAATATGTGTAAAATATTTCTAAAGTTCTCCAAAAAATGTAATAATTAAATAATTTTTAATAAAAAATGCGGTATGTCCACATACAAATGTAAAAATTAGAGTAGATGTTCTTTTTAAAATTTCAAAGCCTCCATACTTTTTGTATACTTTATAAAACTTGTCAATTTGACGTTTTGCTTTATAACCAACTTCATAGTGGACTGTAAAAAATTTTCTTTTTAAATACACATATTTGAAATTTATAATTATAATAAAAACGTCCCCTCAGTCCCCCAATGTTCGTAAAATATTTCAAAACTACTCTAAAACATTTAATATTTAAATAATTTATAATTAAAAATGCGACATGTCCACTGAGAAATGTCATAATGACGTTTGATGTTCTTCTTAAAAATTTCAAAGCCTCCACACTCTTAGTTCATTTTGCCCCAAAAACGCATGTTTTTTAAAGTTTTCTCGCACATCATGTGCACGAAAAATCTGAGACTATCAAAAGGCACTCCCCGTAATTGACCTCTATCAAATAAAAAAAGTTGCAAATAAATCGGCTAAACCATTTAGGCTGTAAAATTGTCAGACTGATCGTGATGAATCTATATATACATAGGGAATTAAGCCGTTTAGTATATAAGATGATATTAGTAACCGGAATAGATTTGATATGGTCTCGAATGACTACTGTACTCGATAAACAAATATTATAATTAACACTCCACGTCAAAAATCATCCGCCTATGAAAAAAGTACCAAATACATGGCTATCAAAGTTTTCAATAGCTTGCCGTCAACTTTAAAACGTATGAGTAATACTAAATGTACAAATTTGCTCAAAATTACATTAATTCAAAAAGAATATTACTATCTCGATGACTTTTTTAATAATTTAACTCTGGTACATTCTTATAAATTGTGATAATAATTCGGAGATTCTTTATCAAATAATGTTTATGCAACTACATTGTAAACTGCAAATAAGAATTATTAATATTGTTATCATTGTGTTGTTATTATTGTATTTATTGTTATTATTATTGTATTTATTTAAAATAATTATTTCGGCTCGTCAATTGTGTATGACTTAATAACTTTAAATGAATAATTCATATTTTGTTTAATTTTTCATATTTGCATTAGTTTAATTAAGTGCAATTTTTTTATGTCTAAGGTGGATTTGAAAACCAGCCTGTGCTGAAATCCAACCTATTAAGCTTGTATACTATGTATACATATCTTGTTTTTGATAAATAAATATTATTATTATTAAAAAAAAACATTGCAGCTTAAAAAGTTTAAGACGCACCTGCGTTGTTGTGTGGGCGGCTAAGCGCACGTTTACATTTTCTATATTTTTTTTTTGAATTTCAAAAATTAGAGTATGTTTTGATTGGTGTATTGTTGTTGGTACATTATTACTGTTTCAAAAATATAATAAAATCCTACTTGATATATTGTTAACAAAAAATGTATGAACTAGGTGAAGCTGAGGTGTGGGTACGTTTTAATCTGAACGTACATACTAATTTTTTAATATATAAATTCATGACAAAAACATTGAAGCTTAAAAAGTTTTTAGACACACCTGATATAATGGCTCAGTATACACAGTGCAGTGTATTTCCCTTATATGTATTATGATAGCTAATTACCAGCTCATGATGCTTATACGATGTTCGCTGACTAAAACTAATAATGCGTTTCGTTTAAGCTATAAATTTCTTTATTACAACTTGCATAATTATGTTGATAACATCCGCTAACAGCTCTGCACACTCATCACACAAATTACCTATATTTATCGAATTCGCACCAATGTGTAATAATAAAGTTACTTTACACCTTCAATAAAAAATGCAAAAATTTTCCATTATTTGTTCAATTTACAAATGTGTCAAACAACGTTCGTGATGTTTAGCTCAAAAATAAATACTTGTATAAAATAAGTGAATATGTGGTACAATTTGTTTAATTAAAAAACTTACTAAGGGATACATACGAGCGCATTATTACTTCTACCTATGCAAACGCGAATAAACTGTCCTTTTTTTCGCCCAACAAACAAACAATATACATATACAACATACATATATATATATATATATATATATATATATATATATATATATATATATATATATATATATATATATATATATATATATATATATATATATATATATATATATATATATATATATATATTAGGGTGTCCGTTATTTTGGCAAAGTCGGAAATTTGATGCTCTCACCCTCTAAATCTCCTCATAATAAATTTTAAAAAATTGGGTTAAAATTCCAGGTCTGTCAAATGACGCAAAACGTGTCGCAAGAGGGCTCAATATTTGCATGTAGTTTAAATGGGGAAATTGCCTTTTCGATACTTTTATGTAATAACTTTTTATGATTTAGACCTAAAAATATTTCAAGATAACTGGCAGAAAGCTTATGAAATAAGCTTTCAGGCAGACTAAAATTTAAGTTATTTGGATAAAAATCAACGCTGTAGCGTCAATTTGAGTAATACGAAGTTTGAGCATAAAAACGACCAAAACGTTAATATGAGAATTTTGATTAATATTTCAGTTCTCGCCAGTAACATTTATTCAAAAAGGTCAAAGAACAACAAGATCTCCAAAGTTTATACACAAAAATTTAAAATTCATATTTGTTTATGAGCTCCGAAGCATTCTCTCATGAACACAGTATGCTGCTCCGGTAAGTCTATCAAGAAATATTAAATAATTAGTTTCTTGCAAAGAAAGTCCCGTTGCAGTAGACTTTCGACATCAACTTAAGGCAACAAATATGAATTTTAAATTTTTTTGTATATAAACTTCGGAGATCTTATTTTTTGACCTTTTAGAATACATTTTACGGGTGAGATCTGAAATATTAATCGTAATTCGTATATTAACGTTTTGTCGTTTTTTATGCTTAAACTTCGTATTACTCAAATTGACGCTAAGGCGTTGATTTTTACCCAAATAACTTGAATTTTAGTCTGCCAGAAAGCTTATTTCATAAGCTTTCTTCCAGTTATCTTGAAATATTTTTAGGTCTAAATCATAAAAAGTTATATATAAAAGTATCGGCAAATGCAATTTCCCCATTTAAACTACATGCAAATATTGAGACCTCTTGCGGCACGTTTTAACGTCATTTTACAGACCTGGAATTTTAACCCAATTTTTTTAAATTTATTTTGAAAAGATTTAGAGGGCGAGAGCATCAAATTTCCGACTTTGCAAAAATAACGGACACCCTCATATATATATTGGATTTATTCATATTTTTCATGAGTACAAATCAGTTATTTTCAAACTTTTCAAAGCTTGGGTAGCAAAAAGAAATCTTTCTCGACCTCTTTACTATTTATGTGATGAAAGGCTAATTTAATAATGTGCATTACAAAAATAAAACCACGAATTTAGAAATTTGTAAAGGAAAAACTACACATTACGAACATTAATGGTTTCTTGGAAAACTTAAAAAAAAAATTAATGACCAGTTGCATCGTTGTTGCTTAAATTTTAATTCTTCTTTAAATGAACAAGATCTTATCGACTTGAACTATTAAATGAGTAATTTCACATTGCTGTCATACATTTGACTAGAAATTTTTCATATAAATAATTTCAGTGAACGCAGTGCAACACTGGATAAATATTTAAATACATGTTTTTAAAATTTCCAAATAGCATCCTGTGACCTACTCTTTGAGAACGACTGGTGTAAACCAACTGATATTTCTTCATCTCTAAAATCAATTTGATCTAAAAAATTTATAGATAAGTTGTGTATTATTTGAACAATAAAAATTTTAACGCACTATTGTTCGTATAAAGTACTATTTTTTTTGACAACGTCATCATAATTCTCATTAATAATTCGATGTAATATATTTTGATATATGATTAACTTCGTATGATCTTTAATGTAATATATTGTAAAGAATTTAAAGCCAGACAGTCGAGAGCATTCCAGAAGCCTTTTCGAGAACAAGTGCGTAGCAGCGTGTCCGCTCAAGTACATAGAGCTCGCTCGCATGTCTGAGCGTGTGGTTTGAGGGAATATTCTGGGACGTTCTGGAATATTAGAGAACTGTTCTGCGTACGGGAGTATATAAAAGCCGAGGTCAGGCGACGAGGAGGTTCAGTTGCCAGTAGACTTCGAACGCGTAATATAAATATGGTGAAATAAATAACAGCACTAGTGTACGTAATATAAATAGTAGTTTTAGTGACCATTATATAAATAATATTAGTGTTTGAATACTTATTAGTAGTGTTTAATATTTATTATAGTGTTAGTTAGTTTTAAATAAGTTTCTGTTATTTTTATATTCATTTATTAAATAAATAATTTTATTTTCGTTTAATATAAATAGTTGTAAGTCATTTCTGTGCCTAAACATTCTACACACTTCAGAAAGACGAAAAACGTTACAATTTGTGTCAGGTGTGGGGTTATTAAATAGTGAAGTGTGTAGTAAAAATAAATAAAATGGCGTCGTTTGGTTTAAGACTAAGTGAATTAAAAGAGGGAATTAGAGGAGCGAGATTTGGACTCATCCGGGTTAAAATCAACGTTACAACAACGTCTGCGAGAGGCTTTAGTGGCGGCTAATCAGGATTCTGACGAATATGTATTTGAAACTAATTCAAGTGACAATCGTAAAATGTTAGAGAAATTAAAAGAAGAATTAAAAGAAAGTTCTAAAACTTTAAAAGAAGAATTAACAGAAAGTTCTAGAACTCTAAAAGAAGAATTAACCGGATCCCTGCCACATCAAATAGAAGAAAGTTCCAGAATCCTAAAAGAAGAATTAGCAGAAAATTCTAGAACTTTGGAACAGAAGTTGGAAGAAAGTTCTAGAACTCTAAAAGAAGAAGTAACAGAAAGTTCTAGAACTCTAAAAGAAGAATTAACCGGATCCATGTAACATCAATTAGAAGAAAATTCCAGAAAATCTGAGGAACGTTCTAGAACTTTTGAACAGAAATTAGGAGAAAGTTCTAGAATTCTAAAAGAAGAATTAACAGGATCTGTACAACAACAGTTAGAAGAGAATTCCAGAAAATCTGAAGAATGTTCTAGAATTTTAAAAGAAGAATTGGCAGAAAATTCTAGAACTTTGGAACAAAAATTAGAAGAAAGTTCCAGAATTCTAAAAGAAGATTTGGCAGAAAATTCTAGAACTTTTGAACAGAAATTAGAAGAACGTTCTAGAATTTTAGAACAAAAGTTAGAAGAGGATTTAAATGAATTGAAAAACGAATATGAAAACAAAAATAGAACAGTTAGAAAATAAATTCCTCACTGCAACTGCAGCATCGAGTTTATGTCCTGGTGTGGCTGAAACAGAAGCAGCAAGTGAAAGGAAAATAGCAAAAGGTGAGACTGCATCAACAATTCGTATAAAAACACCGGAATTTGATGGAAAAACATAGTGGCCGAATTATTTGAGGCAATTTGAAGCTGCCGCAAATGCTAACGGATGGTCACCGAGAGAGAAAGCAATTTCATTGACAGTAGCGTTGCGTGGAAATGCCGTCGATATCTTGCAGATACTGAAGCAAGAAGACTACGACCAGCTGGTTAACCATTTAGATATGCGATATGGAAATGCGCACCTAGAACAAGTGTATCAAACGCAATTAAGAAATCGATATCAGAGGTCGAATGAAACTCTCCAAGAATTTGAAGCTGACGTTGCTCACTTGGTTCGCCTCGTACATCCTACAGCCCCGGGCAGCGTAATAGAGTGATTAGCTATGCAAACATTTATTTATGGTATCCGAGATGGCGAAATTCAGCAAGCATTAAGATTGGCTCGACCAAAAACAGTAACCGATGCACTGTCTCTTGCTTTAGAACAAAAGGCTGCAAAACTAGTTTCGCGTAGTTACGACGAATCGCTACGGAAATACTTGGAGGCAAGAAGAGAATACATTGCTGGAACTGCGGTGAATTAGGACACCCGCGAAGACTTTGCGGGAAGCCGCTTAAAAAGAAAATATGCAGAGTCGGAAAACTAAGTCGGGTTGATGCGAGGGGCGCAGTCGTCGACCCGTATTCTGGTAGCCCCACATTCCATCGGATATGTCGCCTCTCTTCATCATCAAGTCAACAGAATTTTCGTGGATGGTCTTGTTGACGGAAGGCCAGTCAAAATGTTGCTGGATACGGGTGCGACAAAAACAATAATAAGATCCGACTTGACTAAGAAGTTTGCACCAACATAATTATATCCGACAAAGTGGCGATTACGTACAGCAACTGGAGAACTAGATACATCGTCAGGAGAGTTAGATGTGACCATCAACATCGGGAACATCTCCCTCAAACATCGTGTGTTGGTAGCCGAAATCGAAGATGACTTTATTCTTAGAATGGATGTCATGGAAAAATATGGTTTTAAACTGGACCTCAAGCACGGCTTAATAGTAGAAAATGATGAAGAGCTCGTACTGCATCCACGAGAGGATGAAGTTGCACGTGCTTTAATAACCGAAGATGTAGTACTTCCGGAGCGAAGTGAGACCATTGTGGAAGCACAACTTGAAGGAAAATTTTGTACAGGAAATGTTACCATGTTGGAACCCCGAAATAATGATGAAGAAACTGGTCGTGGAGTGATGG
Source organism: Pterostichus madidus (assembly GCA_911728475.2). Taxonomy (NCBI): domain Eukaryota; kingdom Metazoa; phylum Arthropoda; class Insecta; order Coleoptera; family Carabidae; genus Pterostichus; species Pterostichus madidus. The sequence goes on from OU452312.1 coordinate 15,160,297, forward strand.
TTGGAAAATCACTGGTAAAGGCCAACAAGATAATACCAGATCGAATAATGAACATTAATCAGTATCCAGTTACAATTAAACAAGGAACTATAGTAGGGGAATGTTCATCCGTATCTTCGATTATTAGAACAATGGTAGCTCAGAAAACCCCAATTAGCAAGATTCCGGATACTTTGCTCAATAAAATATCATCATCTTTTTACGGGATATCAGACGAGAAAATCAAAGCGAAGAGCTTAATTAGCAAGTATCAAGACATCTTTGAATATGATAAGAAATCCAAGGGCAGAACGAACGTTGTTCAGCATAAAATCTATACTGGAGATGCAAGACCCATCCGTCAAGGAGCAAGACGATTACCACTGGCAAAGCGTGATGAAGCCGAAAAGATAATTGAAAAAATGAAGAAAGATGGCGTGATTAAACTTTCAAATAGTCCATGGGCTTCACCAGTGGTATTAGTGAAGAAAAAGGATGGATCCACCCGATTCTGTGTAGATTACCGTCAACTTAACAACGTGACGATAAAGGATAGCTATCCACATCCCCGAATAGACGATACACTAGACACGTTGGCTGGGTCAAAAATATTTTCGACGTTGGACTTAAAAAGCGGATACTGGCAAGTTGACTTGGACCCGAAAGACCGAGAAAAGACAGCTTTTACCATCGGAACAGGACTTTGGCAATTCACAGTTATGCCATTTGGACTTTGCAATGCTTCTGCAAACATTTGAACGACTTATGGAAACCGTGTTAGCTGGGCTGTCATGGAAAACCTGTTTGGTGTACCTCGATGATATTATTGTGGTTGGAAAAACGTTCGAGGATTACATGAAGAATTTGGAAGAAGTTTTTCAAAGATTGAAACAGGCAAATCTCAAGCTCAGCCCGAAGAAGTGTCATCTGTTCCAGGAGAGAGTGCATTATCTCGGACATGTGGTTTCTGGTAAGGGAATTGCAGTGGATGAGGACAAAATAAAAGTTGTAAGGGAGTGGCCAGTACCAAAGGACAAGCATGAATTGAGAAGTTTCCTTGGTTTATCCACTTACTATCGGCGATACGTGCATTTATATTACGCGTTCGAAGTCTACTGTCAACTGAACTTCTTCGTCGCCTGACCTCGGCTTTTATATACTCCCGTACGCAGAACAGTTCTCGAATATTCCAGAACATCCCAGAATATTCCCTCAAACTACACGCTCAGACATACGAGCGAGCTATATGTACTTGAGAGGTCACGCTGCTACGCATTTGTTCTCGAGAAGGCTTCTGGAATGCTCTCGACTGTCTGGCTTTAAATTCGTTACAGTATTAAAATTCAAATCCCAAGTATAAAACGTAATCACAAATATTTATACATGTTTGTCTATTCAACTGAAGCAAAATTTGTTACTTTACAAAAAATGTAAATATAAAACTTTAGACTCTCATAAAATGTAAGTTCATGATTTTAAACATACATAATATGTAAGTTGAAACTATTAGACTATCATAATATTATCTAATGTCAAATGAGTGGTGGGGGATTACCGACAGCGCCCACAGCTGACAGTGATTTTCTTTTCGGATTTCACCGCTAGATTTCGCTGAACGCAGAGTGACAAATACAATTTATTTATAATTAATAAATACAATTAAGTATAAGACCCTAGCTCCTGTTATTTTAAATCCGAAAAGTAGGTGTACATTGCAATTTAATCAATTTCCAACCTTTTATTTGTACTTGTTTTATAATTCATATTTATCACACCTTCGAAATTCAGTCCTGTCCAGACATGCCCTGCCATCTTTTATCTGGCTTATAAATTAATTTCTATTCCCCCACTACTGAACTGACATTAGATAATTTTATGTGAGTTTGAAATTATCAACTTACATATTATGAGAGTCTAATATTTCCAACTCACATATTTTGTAGGTTTAAAAATTTCAACTTACATATTATGTAGGTTTAATATTTCCATTTTAAATATTATGTAGGTTTACAAGTTTCAACTTACATTTATTTTTGTTCTACAGAATTCACACTAATGATTCACAAAAATTGCATGTTTTATATTTTGCTATTACATTTTAATTTAAAGTATAAAAGTGATACCTTAAAAGAATTTATGTTGTAATGTTGTAACTTATGGAAGTATATTTAAAATGTAAGTTAATAGATCGACTTACAAATTTTTTCTTGTTTTTATATGAATCATTGCAGAAGATGCCATGATTAAATTGAATATGATTAAAATTGAATGTTGATAAATTGTCATTTGCTTGTATATGAAAATTTAAAATAATTTCATACATTTTCGCTGGTTTTCTCTAATATTAATAAAGAAAATTACTTCAATAAAAAGTAAACCGGGTATTCCATAGTAAATGATTAAATTATTTTAGAATCTTAATTTAAATAAGTAAAACATTACCTTTATTGTACTCGTATCTACTAGAGTGTAATAAAACTATTTGTGCAATAGGTAAGGAAAAGTCACATTTTTCCGTATTGGGTGTGTAATTTTTAATCAAGGGTAGCAAAAATTAAATATACGCCGTGTACGGAAAAAGATAATCTTGAAAAATAATTTTAAATAAATATTTCATAATTTACTTGTTTTGAATTTTATGTTCAAGACTGTTAATTGTTTTCGTGTATTTATGAACATACCCTATTAGATATAATTAGAAATATATCAAATTTGCTGGTTGGCCTGTAAGGCCAGTTGTAAATGTAATTATGTCAAAATAAAAAAAAAAATACCCTATTAGAAATGTAATTGATTTACATTTACGTACTAGTGCAAAATATAACTTTTTCTAACTCTTTTAAATATTGGAATCAAAGACTTTTTCAATCAATAGTAGAAATAATGGCTGGTACCACGAGCTCTGTTTTTGGGTGTTTTAAGAGCGTTGTTTTTGGGTGTTCTAAATATATGTACTACGAGCTCTGTTTTTGGCTGTTTTTGCATGTTTTAAGTCAACTGTTTAGTAACGTATTCTAAAACTGCCTAGAGTTGTTTTAAGCAGTGTTTTAAGACAAACATGGCTGACGTCTATGATAGAAATTGTACGATTCGCCCAGTAAGTAAAGTAAATACGCATTGAAAATGAGAAATTTTATTTAAAGAACACAAGAACCCATTTATTGTGTTGGATGTGAGAGTATTTATACAAAAATACCGTTGTTCCGAAGAAACAGCGAAGAATATAATATAGTGAAAAATGTTTTCTCGTGAAATGCAAGTTTTGGTGACACTGCGGTACTTCGTCAAAGAAATGAAGATGATAAAGATAAGTAAAATTTAAATTAAATGTACGCGCCAGTTATTCAGTATCTGCGCGCAGTCGCAAATCGCGTGACTTTCTGTTTCTTTACAGCTGTCATAATGACACAATACATAACCACAATTCTGTATTTTGTAGTTCGGTGTAATTTAAATTACATTAAATGTACAAATAGGTATGTATATTATAACAATTCATTTTATTGTCTTCAGGTGATCTACACGACATTTCTCAAAAGTACGACAGCAGAATTATAAGAAATGTAAAACTATATAGTTCTGGCATCGCATCTCCAGATATTCATCAAATTGTACAATTTAGTGAAAACCAGACAATAATTTTACAGTATAGCAGACCACTACTCTTTATCGAGTGTGATTATTGTCATAATTAATATACTTTTTGTTAATTCGTGCGCTTTTTATAATGAAAACTATCCGTTTTCTGATTTTATTTGATTAATTGTAACATAAGTGAATATTGTTAATAACCAAGTTTTATTATTAATAAAATATAATTTACAAAAATATGTATTGTACACAATTTTCATTTAATTTTTTAAGTGCTACAGTTTTCGCATGTACCAAATTATTTCAAACACATTCATTATTTTCTAGTTTTCTATTATACCTATTCTTTAATTCGGTTATTCAGTCAGCAAATTATTTTCCTCGGACGTTCAATTATCCGTTTTAAACTTTAGGCTGCCATTCTCTTTCTAAAATACAATAATAACATATTAATGTATGTGATTAGGTGCAAAATATTAGAATCAAAATATGTTCCTGTTAAATACTTATGTTTTAATTGTGGAAGCGCTTTTTACAGTTCACCCAAGGAGCAATTAGTGTTCTTTCATGAGTTAACGAAGTACCTGACATCTAAAAATCATAACCTGTCAAACTGCTTTCATATTGAATTGGAAACTGTCAAAAATATTCACGAAACGCGCATGCGTATTGCGTCTTTTACAACGTTGTCATATATATTTTCTTGTTTACATGATTTTAGCTAAAACAGACTTAAAACAATGCTCGTGGTAAGCATTATTTTAAGAGTGTTTTAAGATGTCGTCATGGTTTTAACTAAAACACCCAAAAACAGTGTTTTAGTAATATGCTCGTGGTACCAGCCAATATTTTTTTACTTGCATCTTTCAAAATAATGTTTACCCAGGAATCTGATGAAAGGTTTGATTTTGCATATTCATGCTTAGTAGTAATTGAAGAAAACACTCATTTTTATAGTTTTAAATTTTTACTAATAAAACGCTAAAATTATTTACTGCTTTAATTGTGGCTTTTCATCATTCGAGAGGCGTATGAAAATAAATATTCACATGAATTAGACATATTTGTACAAACTTTACGAGAAAAAATAAACAATTTATTTTCAAATAGCAAAAGTCAATATACGGCGTACTAAACTGTCATTGATATAAATTCACGTTTTAAATTTAATACATTTTCTCATTGTCGGTTATATAATTTTTGCTCGTTACAAAAAGCTTTGTACAAACCTCGTGCACGAAGACGTCATTTGCTCCATTCGCGCAAATTAAAGTTCGAACTTTAAATACACTCGATGACAAATCTAATAATTTAATAAAGGTAACATTTTATTTACTTCAATCAAAATTGTAAAATAATTTAATTTTTTAAGTAATTAATCAAAATTTACAATAAAAAAATAAAAAATTATAAGAAATTTTTATTGTAAAATTACACTCATTTAACACTGCAATTTTCCTCAGTATTTAGCGAGAAGAAATTTAAATTTCCTGCGCATGTCGTGAAAAAATTTACATGGAAAATTACCAAAAATATTAACACAAAAATTTTGAAAATTTTGCAAATTTAACAATTTTTTTGAAATTTTCATTTCGCAATATTTAAAAAAATTGAAAAGATAATGAAAATCTGTGAATAAGAATGAATTCCTCTCGTAAATATATAAGTATGCAAAATTTCAGACAAAAAAGTTTTTATTACAAAAAAAACGAAAAAATCACTGTTTTCTTATATTTTTGAAGATTTTGACGAATTTTGGCAATTTTTAGTTTTGTTGCCCTAAAAATTGTATCCCTGAAGTAAAATGTCTGAAATGTTACATATGTATTTACGAGAAATCCACTGGTGTTTAAAAATTTTCATTATCTCGTCAAGTTTTTCAAATAAGAGTAAAAGAATTTTTTTGAAAATTGCAAAATTTACAAAAATTCAGTTTGAGTTACTTAGAGGAGGAGAAATACACTCGTTCAAATCGCATTTCAATATCTCTTTTAGTTTTCGAGATATGTGTCTTCAAAGTTCAGATTTTAAAAAAGTCAAAAATCACTGTAACTCAAAAACTAAAAAAGATATGAAGATGCGCTCAACGGCATTCGATTTCTGGTAGTGTGAATGATATAGAACCATATTTTCAACAAAAAAGCATTAGCATTTTCGTTATACGAAATTCTTGAGATCATGACTCCAGCGATTAAAACATATATATATATGGAATCGAATGGTAAAATCCTCAATTTCATAACTAGTGTTATATTATTTTAAATTAATCCTTATGGTGGTACTATCATTTACGACAGATTTTAATGAAATTTAAATATGTTATTTTTCATGAGTTTCTACATTACCATGAAAATTTGTTGTTTTGTTTATAACTTATACTATGCATAAAACTAAATACTTGTTTTTATAAACTTTTTCGGTTACCTATACTTTTATGAGAAGTCGTGGTTCTATGTTTGTAATGTACATTATTAAAGCAGCCTTTTACAAACTGCAATTTTGATCACATATAAAGAAAGGAGGTCGCGAAAGAATATCTTTGTGATTTTTTTTTCCAAGGGGGTCATGGCTCCGAAAAATTTGAAAACCACTGATCTAGAACATATCGGCAACACCGAGAGAATGCATCACTCCACTTCTGTACTTTAATTATCTTTTCAAGTGAGTGTATCTTTTAAATTAATCGAGTTACGATAATTTGGGCTACTAATATAATCTGAATGTCAATTTTTCGATAACTGTAGATTGACATTTTTTAATCGGTTGTAATTCCAATAGTATACTAAAAACGTTACAAAGATCGACTGACGTCATCAAAAAATATAACTAGATGAATGACATAGGGTGTTGCTACCATTTTTAAATTGTATTGCGCGTTGCTTCTTTGGAGATGAAAAGATTTCATGTTTCTTTGACTTCGCAGATATTTTAGAGACTTAGTGCGTCCAGTATTCTCTAATAAATTGTAAATTTATAATAAAAATAAATAACATATATACTAATTTACCTCTCGTACAGCACTTAGAGGTAAAAGCGGTCCATTGCCTGTATATTCTTATGCAAAATAAATTATTAAATGAAGAACCAGCAATTGACATTTCTTTGGCAAATTTCTTTCCTTCGGTATTGTTATACTACAGCTTTTAAAAGCTTAGTATATTTATCTTCTTAAATTATTAGCTTTAAAAAAGGTCGTTTCATAAACTAGAAATTCTTGAATTATGAAAAAGATATTTTTTAAACAGCTGTAGCTTCCGAATCAGTAAAGATAATTAATTCAAATCTGCATCTCTTGAAATATACTCATTGATATTTTCAGCCCCTCAGAAAGTTATTATTTAAAAAAAATCATTTAAGAGTAAAAAATAATAAAGTTAATAACGCCAGCCAACTTCACCTATGCAGGGTCAGGAGGGAAGAGTACGATAGACCTTATATGGGTCAACGTGCATTGTTTCCCGCTTATAAATACCTTCAAAATATGTATGGAAATTACAGTTTCGGATCATTTTATATGTGAACTCACCCTACTGAATATTTTAAAGGCCCCAAAAGCTCAACAAATAATCAAAACTCCGCCAACAAAAAGTACAAAGTTAATATGGGATGTTGATAAAGAGGATGAGTTTAGGACAGAACTCCATTACATGGTACCAAATATCTCTTCTTATAATGCGGAACAGGCTTATGAACAATTGTTGACATCAATAAACACAGTCTCAGAAAAACTAGATATGAAAAAATCGATATCCCATCCGAAAAACATTAGTAAAAATAAACAGTGGTACACAAGCGAATGTAAAAACCTTAAACAGTTAATGAAGAGGGCCCTAAGAGAATGCAGAAAACATAACTTTCAAGAAGAATGCCTCAAAAGATTCATTCAAGCGAAAAAAATATATAAATCCCAAATATACTTAGAGAAGAATAAATATAGAGACCAAATGAAATACAGACTAATAAACACAAAAAATCAAACGGAATTCTGGAAGACAGTTAAAACACTAAGCCCAAGAAAACAGTTAAACTCTGACATAAGTATTGAGGAATGGACTACTCACTTCCATGAATGGTTTAATTCACATATATACAACGAAACTAACTACATCGACGCGAGACATCCGTTCTTAGATGGCGAGATAACTACACAGGAACTAAACTACGCAATCAGCAGAAGCAAACCTAACAAAGCTCCGGGCTTAGATAATATTTTGAATGAACACATGCACAATCTTCCATATAACGCTAAGATTTATGTCAAAAACCTTTTCAATACTTTTCTAAACGAAGAACGTATTCCAAAATATCTATCAAAAATCAAACTAACAATGCTGCATAAAAAAGGAGACCGAACTAACCTAAACAACTACCGACCAATTGCCCTTGTCAGCTGTCTTCTAAAAACCTTCACTTTTATCATAAATCGCCGTTTGCAAATATGGACAGAAAGCTACGAGATACTCCCGGAAGCGCAATCAGGGTTTAGGAAAAATAGATCGTGCTTAGACAATCTGTTTGTTTTCAATACCATAATACAATCTCGCTTTCTTACTACTAAAGCTGGGACTTATGCTCTTTTCGTTGATTTTGAAAAGGCTTTTGATTCTGTGCCCCACGAAAAGCTATGGAACAAGATCTTCGCACTAGGTGTTAGTGGACGAATCACACGCCTCCTTAAAAACATATACCACGAAGCCACTATTCAAATATCGTCAAATAACTCCCTATCTGAAGAAATAAATGTAACTAAAGGTGTTCTTCAAGGCGAATCCACTAGCCCGCTATTGTTCGCAATGTTCATTTCTGATTTAGAGCAAAAACTTAAGGAAGCAAAACTTGAAGGCATATTCATCAATCATAAAAAAGATATCCTTTCGCTGCAGTATGCTGATGACTTAGTCATCTTTGCACTATCTCCTCAGGACTTACAAAGGAAACTGAATGTACTTCACGCATACTGCGACAATCTAGATCTCAAAGTCAACGCAAGCAAAACTTCAATTTTGCACTTTCATCTGGGCAGACCAAAAAGAGACAACAGGAAATATGTATGTGGAAATCAAGAAATAAAGCATACCAAGACATACACATATCTTGGGCTAACCTTCAAAACTACTGGACGTTTCAACGATCACCTTAACAACTCTTTGCAAAAAACAAATAAATTATCTGGAGGTATAAAAAGCACTCTACTTGGGGCAAAAGTTTATAATTGGGAAACTATTAACACACTGTTTGACTCAGTGGTAACACCATCCCTCTTGTATGCTGCAGAAATATGGGCTCACAACTACTATGAAGCTGTTGAAAGAGGGCAAGTCAGCTACTTCAAAAATATTCTTGGTTGGCAAAAATCAACTCCAAATTACGTGGTCCGAAGAGAAACCGGTAAAAACAAATTAGAGGTTCAAATTGTCAAACAAGCTTTAAACTGGTGGCTCAAAACTCTATTGCTACCAGAATCGAGGTATGTCAAGATGTGCTACAATAAGTTGCTATACCTCCACAACCAGAGCTCTATATCAGATGACAAGCATCAAAAGTACAACTGGTGTAGCAGTATCAAGACTATATTAGTAAAAGCTAACTTTCTTGAGCTGTGGGAGCAACAAAATTATATAGTTATAAAGCAAGAGCTTCCCAACATTTTACTTTCGTACAACAATATACTCCACAACAATGATACCATGAGAATCTCAAAGTCATCCTACAATCCCTATTTTCAAACATACTTATACAATTCTAATTTTCTAGCTCTAAACTTCCCCTATCAAGTTCTCAGAATAGTTGGCCAATTAAGGACTGCGAACTCAGAAAACTTCACGATCTCCCATAGAGGCTCACTTTACAAACTCAACCAGGACAACCTGTGCACGCTGTGCAATCTTCACGAAAAAGAAAACCTTCAACATTTCCTATTCTTCTGCCCCTTATACGATGCACCGAGACAGCATTTCCTGACGAAATACCTGGACAACGTCCCTCATCAAGAGCTTAACCAAGCCCTCCTCTCAGACATATCAACTGATGCATTATACAATATATATAACTTTATTCTCACTGCACTGAAAATCAGAACCTTTGTATTAAATGAATAAGTCATTGCTTTATACATATTTTTACATTTACATTTAACTGGCATAGCTGCTAAAACAACAATCTGTTTATTTTCCAAGTCTGTAATTATTTAACCATTGTGTCTACTCATTTGTATGATTTTTATCGTTAGCAAATATATCATTATTATTATTATTATTATTAATAAAGTTAATAAATTTATAAAATAAATACATTCTCAAAGCCATTCCTATCCTCTTAGTTCGGTCTTGCAGATTCCAAAAATGTCATCCAAAATATTTTATGGCCTTTAGTTTTTGAGATAATTGCTAATTACTATAGTGATGCTACCAATTCATGTGGAATTCTCACGGCTAAAAATGAACTAAACTTCACATTCCTGAACTAATTCAGATATCATGATTAATTAGTTCAGAAAAACGAGTTTAGTTCACTTTTTAGCCGTAGGAATTCCTGACGGCGGCACTGACATTAATAAATAAATATATCATCACGCCTTTTACCCATTACAGGGTGTGGCACTCTGCCGAAGCAGATCTCCGTAAGTGATATATTTATGCGCTTGAAGTGCAGTTACCAGCCGTCAAATCACGGCCCCCAAAGATGTTATTGATGGGGGAGCCACAGGGGTAATTTTAATTTGGTGAAAATGTTTGTCGCCTGTGGGAATCGAACCAGGATTCTCAGGATGCACGGACCGACTCGATACCACTGAACCATTATATATGTCTACATACATACATACATATCTTCAATACCATTGGGCGCATATTCATATCTTGTTTAGTTCATTCATTCTAAATTTTATCTCATCAGTTTTAATACTTTTAAAATCCTATATCCCAAAAACTAAACGTGAATTTTCTGCAATTTTTATAGTTTCACCAAAAAAACAGTTTTTTTAACATACAAACGCATATACATAACATCACGCTATATCGCATCAAATAAGATAGTATAATCCCTATAATCATTCAGAAAACATTTGCCCATCAGATTAATCAAATAGTCAGTCCTCGTCACATATTGTCATCATAACACACCACCCTCACTTTAACCACATTCATAAATCCCTCCATATAAGCCCATTTACTCATCACACTCGAAATCATTCATCACACAACAAATCTTCAATCACATCCATCCAATCACTCCTATTCACTTTTTATTCATCTTTCGTCGACGTATGTTATGCGCAATACATCTCAAATTACTCACGCTTATTCTTCTAATAACGAATCTACAAATATTAGAAACGAAGAAACTACATCAAAAACTAGAAGACATAGGTTTGTACCTAGGTAATTTACAAATTGATTCAGCGGCCCAAAATACATATGTATATAAATTTTCAGTAATAATGGAACAAGAGAGTGACAATAAATTGAAGATAATTGGACAGATCTTTCGAAAACTTGTTGCTAGGCAATAGAACATTCACTCATCGGTAAATAAATAAATAAATATATCATTACGCCTTCTACCCATTACTGGGTGTGGCACTCTGCTGAAGCAGAGCTCGGTAAGTGATATATTTTGCGCGTGAAGTGCGGTTACCAGTCGTCAAATCACGGCCCCCAAACATGTTAGTGGTGGAGGAGCCACAGGGATAGCTTTTTCAAATTATGAAAATTTGTCGCCTGTGGGAATCGAACCAGGGACATCAGGATCCACAGGCCGACTTCATACCACTGAGCTAGCCATCGGATTTATCAAAAACTCAGTATGCAGCAAACATTCACAATGTAAGATCAGAAAATGAATAAAAAAGATAAGAAAGGAAGGGAATGTTGTGCCTGCGCTTGTTATAAAAATTATATAAAATATATCACCACGCCTTTTACCCATTACTTGGTGTGGCACTCTGACGAAACAGATCTTGGTAAGTGACATATTTATACACGTGAAATTTTAAAAGTGAATTTTTTAAACTCGATAAATAAAACGTGTTGTTTTTTGATCGATTGGACCCAGTTCAAAATCTTTTAAGTTGAATGAATCAATCTCAACAGCTAAGTTCAAAAATAATTTAACTAAATATAACACAAGAGTTCGATAAATTAGAAAATAATTCTCCAGTATATCTCAAACTTGTTGCCATTTGGCAATAGTCACGAAAGCCTGTAGGGCTGTTGAGATCGATTCATCCAACTTAAAAGATTTTGAACGGGCTACCTATCGATTGATTACTTATTAATGTATTCTTGGAAATTGTTTCCAAAATTTGTTAGTGTATTTATGTATCTAAAATGGAACTAAATCGATTTATGCCACACACTTTACTTTACGCGTTGACAGTTTTAAATAATTATTTAACAGCTACCTATCATTTGTCACAAACAAAAAAGCATCTACAGAGATTATTCCCGGTAATAATCACAAAAGCTTTATTCTCAGTATAATGACAGAATTGGTTAAAACGTAGACATTTCATTGGTTTTGAGAAAAGTGAAAAAATAATCGTTACAATATTCGTACAAAAAAAGAAAGGAATTTAGAACAAACAGAATGAGAATTTAAAAAAATCGCACATAATTATCTTTTACGATAAGTAAAATCTGATGCGAGGAATTCAATGGCGTTAAGTGCATTTTCATTTGTTAATAATAAACTTCCATTCATATTTATCATATCTAGTCGTATTCATAAGGTTGGTGGCACAGTGGTATCGATTTCCACAGCCAACAAATAATTTTCACCACATTAAAACTACCTCTGTACTGGGTAATGTAGTAATGGGTAGAAGGCGTGATGATATATTTATTTTGTACTAATTTTTGGTCAAAATTTTCTCGTACAAATTACATACTTTTTAAAATGTACATTGCAAAGTACAAAACAGGAAACAGTAATGTTTCTCCACAAGCTTTTGAAAATTTTGAAAATAAAAGCCATTTGATTCGTGTTTACGAGGAGCACATTTTATATCATGTACATAATTTCAATATCTTTGATAGTTAACGAAGCCTCGCGAGGTAACGTCACAGAAACGCTGTTCCAGGCCTCTTCATATAGACGGCAATGTCCTTGTCTTGTTCATACACAAACCAAATGTTGACTTTTTTCATTGATTATGGATACAAAGATACAATTTTAGAACAAAAGTGTAAATATAAAAACTGTTCAGAGTTAAAAGCTGCATCAAATGAACCTAAATATATTGATATTGTACTTTCCTATACTACGATGGATGTTTCTTGTTTTGTTTGAGAAATTATTTTTACTTGTATCATTTGTTCGCACGGATATTTTCAGAAACAAATGATACAACAAATAAACGTCAAAATAAACATGAAACATCCAGTCTAGCACCCTGATAATATAAAAGAGATTTTTTTTATTAAGAATTCATGTGTTTAGTACCATTGCAAGGTTAATTTAAAATACTTTCAGAAAAAATACATTACATTTAAAATAATATTATAGAAATCGTTGTCGGTGAAACAGGAAATGAGATTCAGAAACTTTATGAACCAGAAAGTAGTATTTATATTTGCACAAAACTTTGTATTTTTAATTTATTAGATATTTGTCCCTACTTTTTCAATAACTCTGTATACAGTATGTTCAATTTAATTGTACCACCATTGCTATCTCGAGAACTATAAGAGCTACAAGGTTTCTTAAATTAGCAAACAAATATCATTTTCTAAGACTATTACAAAAATATTAATATAAAAAAAATCGACCAGTGGTTCTGTAGATTTAAAAATAAATAAATGAATTATTTGTACCCATTATTTAAATCACCCTGTATATATGTAAATAAGAAGTTACCTGACAGGAAGCTGGACTGCGCTCAATCAGAATTATTGATGTACTCATCAACAACTTCCGGTTCTGAGTCTGAACCCGTTTCCAGGTCCGCTTCCGCTACCGGTTTCATCAGACGAGTTGTGCGTCGAGTCTTAGTTTCTGAAACAACACGTTCATAAACACCAACATTCACGATCTCACATTTAAATAAATATTTTGTTTTTTAATTATAAATCTTTTAACTAATTTCAGTGACACAAAAAATAATATTTACAAAGTGAATTTTATTTGTCAAAAACTACAACTAAAAAAATAAATTTTGGGGATATTTTTTGTGAAGTTGTTAAGATGTTAAATTATAAAAATAAAGGTATTTTGTTTTATGACATAACCTAGATAATTATGAATTTGAACTAACATAACTAATAAATGTCAAAACTAATTTAATTCCAAATATTTATTGAATTTGTCCGTATTACCATCTTTATATTTTATTATTATTTATTTAAATAAAAATTAAGTAATTAATTATTAATGATGGGATACATAGCTCAGTTGTATCGAGTCGATCTGCGGATCTTGAGAAGCCTGGTTCGATTGCCACAACTGAAACCAATTTTCACCACATTAAAACTACTTAAACTGGTAACATTTTAAACACTGGGGTCGCCAAGGTTTTTTTTAATTAATTTTTTTTTATTTGACCCGATATTTTTAAAACTGGTCGATAAGGTTTTTTAAATTCGAATATTTTTTTTTGGCTTAATTAGATATCACTTTTTTTAAATCTGTAATATATAGATATTACAATTTTTGGGGAAGGAATCTGCGCAATCTTGGCGTACCTTTAACAATGTAATTGTTTTTTGGGAGATATCACTTTTTTTTATACAATAGTTTGATCCTATATTATAAATGATATTTGGTATTGGTATATTGTTATTACATCTTTCTATAAAAATCTAATTTCGTTCTAAAATAAATATATAAGCATGTTTAGAGTTTCTCGGCCAAGTTTGTTTTTCAACGTGAGAATCATTTGCAAGCATCCATAATTTTCCTTTTTTAATTATATTGTCTAGTGTCCCTCAGCCATTGAAGTACCATGGTGAAATATAGCACTGATTACTTTGTATTTATATCCTTGAATCAAATAAGTTCCCATCCAAACGTTTTAAATATTACGTGTATCAGTTAGTTTGCGAATATATCAATTTTCATTTTCAAATAACAGAATTTGGCAAATTAATACTGTGCCAACAGAAACTAATTCGGTTTAATGTAATTTATGTGAGTGTAAGCATTCTGAACATTGAGTTTCTACATTTTCTTTCACAACCAATTGTTTATTAATAAGCTCTTGCATAGTAATGCTCTTATTACTACAATCACGTATTAGAATCATAATAAATACTACTAAATAAATAAATAAATAAATTCTACTCTTCTACCGAGAGAACCCTTCTTTTATTTCTTTTGGATAAATGAAAAATAAATGGGTGAAATTTGATGAATGTAAGTTTGGTACGTGGAATGTTAGGGGTATAACTGGTAAAGAAAATGAATTGATGAATGTCATGCGTGTGTATAATGTAGATGTTTTGTGTGTCAGTGAGACTAAAAGGAAAGGATGTAGTGAGGAAGAAGTGGATGGATTGTTTTGCTTGTGGTCGGGTGTTGCTGAGGATGAACACGCGAAGCATGGTGTTGGTGTGCTTGTTAGTGAACGAATGAAACCGTTTGTGAGAGAATATGGTTGTACTTCATCGAGAATTCTTTGGCTGAGATTAAAGGTAGGCTTTCATAGAATCTTCGTTGTGTCAGTTTATGGTCCAACCGAATCCGAAAATGATCTTGAAAAAGATAGATTTTGGAATTTGTTAGATAGTGTTATTGATTCATGTGATTCAGGTGAGAAAGTTATTGTATGTGGTGATTTAAATGGTTGGGTGGGAGTTAAGAGAAGCATGTCTGGGAATGTATTGGGTAAGTTTGGTGATGCAAGAGTGAATGAAAACGGTAGGAAAATAGTTTCTTTCTGTTTGGAGCGTGATCTCTTTGTTTCCAACTCTATCTTTAAACATAAACTTGCTCATTTGTATACATGAGAGAATATTAGTGAAAATAGACGGAGTATGATTGATTTTATTTTGTATGATGAACGATTGAGAAGTTTAGTTGTAGATACGCGTGTGAAGCGTGGTGCTGAATTGGGTACGAATGACCATTATTTGGTGGTATCGCGTATACGTCTAGATAAATGTTGGAGAATGAGGGTGAAAAATACTAATAAAATGTTTCGTGTGAAATCCAGTGCACTGCAGAATGAGGATGTTAGAGATTTGTTTGTTGAGAAAATAAATGAATCTTTGCCTGTATGTGAACTTAATTTTGAATGCAGCATAAATGATGTTTGGTTCAAATTTAAGGATACAGTTCTTAAATGTGCAAAAGAAGTTTGTGGTGAATGTCGATTAGGTTCTTGTCCAAAAAATGCATGGTGGAATAAAGAAGTTAAAGAAGCGATTGAGGTGAAAAAGAGAGCATATTTGCGATTTCTAAATGTGAAAGATGTGCCTGGAAGTTTACGTGATGAATGCTTGCTGGAATACAAGAGGTTAAATAAATGTGTTAAAAGAGTAGTGAGAGAAAGCAAGGCGCGTTTTGATGATTTGATGAGTGAAAGATTAACTAATGATTTTAGTATGAATAAAAGAATGTTTTGGTTGAGAGTGAAGAGATTGAGAGGTGGTAATGTCAGGGCAGTGAAAGCGATTAAGAGTGCGGATGGTGAGTTATTGTGGAATGAATCAGATGTTACTAATAGATGGTGTGAGTACTTTAGGACTTTATATGGTAGCATTAATAGACCGAATGGTTGTAGTGAAAATGTTAGCGAAAATGTTAGTGGTGATGAATGGGATATAGATGAGAGTGATGTTAGTTTCGCATTGATGCGTCTGAAGAATGGTAAGGCTCCTGGTTTGGATGGTATATCGAATGAGATGTTGAAGTATGGAGGCGAGAGGTTATTTGACTGGTTAATTTATTTGTTTAGATTTTGTTTAAAACGGTGTGTGGCTCCTGATGATTGGAAATGTGCTATCATTTGTCCTTTATTTAAAGGTAAAGGTAGTTCGAGTGAATGTACTAATTTTCGTGCGATAAGTTTGCTGAGTGTGGTAGGGAAGTTGTACGGGAAGATTCTTATTCATAAGGTACGAACCTTAACAATCTCCAAGTTAAGTGATATGCAAGGTGGTTTTTTGCCTGAGAGAGGATGTGTGGATCAATTGTTTTCTCTTCGTATGATTGTTGAAAAGTCACTTGCTAAGAACAAGAAGGTGTTCTGTGGCTTTCTCGATCTTAAAAAAGCATATGATAGTGTTCATCGTGAGACATTATGGAATGTACTGTTACAGTACGGTATAAATGGTAATTTGTTGGGGGCAATTCGTGCGCTGTACGAAGGTAGTGAGGCTGCGGTGAGAGTTAATGGTAGATTGAGTGATTGGTTTTGTATAGACATTGGCGTGAAACAAGGTTGTGGGATGTCTCCGTGGCTCTTTAATTTGTACATGGATGTATTGTTACGAACGGCGTTGAATGGGGTGGATGGTGTACATATTGGTGGTAGTGTTGTGCCTGCGTTAGCGTATGCGGATGATGTGGTTGTTATGGGTGAATCTGAAGAGCAATTGAGACGAATGATTCTAAATATAAATGAAGTAGGAAAAGATTTAAATTTGTTATTAAATGTCGATAAATGTAAAGTGTTAGTGTTTGAAAAGAGCGATTTGGTGACTGATTGTAATGTTTCGGTGAATGGTGTGAGATTGGGTCAAGTGAATGAGTTTTTATATTTGGGTAGTATGTTTTCAAGGGATGGACGTATTGATTGTGAGATTGAAAGAAGAGTATCTGCGGGACGCAAGGTATTGGGTGCTCTGGGAACCTTTGCTCGAAATGTGAATGTATCCAGAGATGCTCGATTGAGTGTGTATAATGGTGTTTTAGTGCCTACATTGATGTATGGTAGTGAATGTTGGGTGTGGATGAAGAAACATGAACGTCGTATAACTGCTGTGGAAATGAGGTATTTGCGGGGTGTGTGTGGTTATACTAGAAGAGATCGTGTCCGGAATACTTTGGTGTATGATGAGTGTGAAATTGAGAAGAATGTAGTTAGAAAAGTAGGTATGAGTCAGTTGAGATGGTTTGGGCATGTTGAACGTATGTCGAATGAGAGATTAGTGAAACAGGTATATGTTGGTGAAATTGAGGGTGAAAGATTGCGTGGGCGACCTATGAATAAATGGATGAATATGATAGAAGGATTGTTGCGTGAACGAAAGTTTCCGAGTACGAGGAACAAACGTGCTTGTATGAAAGGAATTATGAATGTGGATGAAGCAAAAGTGGTGTGTCAGGATAGGAACGTTTGGCGAAGATTAATTGCGGAATGAATCTGATGATTTCAGAAAAGCGCAGGGTTTTAGATTTTAGTTTCGTTGTTTAGTAATTTCATTAGAGTGTTTACCTGTAATTGTGTGAAATTCACTTTCAAAAACAAGCGCAGGGACGACACTCCCTTTGTTTCTTATCTTTTTTATTCTTTTCTGATCTTACATTGAGTGTTTAACTGCAATTGTGTGGAATTTACTTCCAAAAACAAGCGTAGAGCGACACTCCCTTCCTTTCTTATCTTTTAATTCGTTTTCAGTTATTACGTAGTGTTTAACTGCAATTGTGTGAAATTCACTTTCAAAAACAAGCGCAGGGCGACGCTCCCTCCCTTTCTTATCTTTTTGTTTCATTTTCAGATACTGCATTGTATGGTCTTTTCTTTCATATATAAGTGCAGACTATCGCTTTCATCTTTTCTAATCTTGTAGATTCGTTGTTAGTTTCGTTATTAGATTCGTTGTTAGGAGTAAACGTGAGTAATTTGAGATTTTTTTTTTATTTTTTTTTTTTTATGCATTCGTTATGTACGTTGAAGAAAGAAAATGAATGGTAAGTGAAAAGGAATGATGTGATTGAAGGTTTGTTGTGTGATAATAATTTCGTGTGTAATAAATGAATGAGTTTATATGGAGTGATCTATGAAAGTGGTTGAAGTGAGGGTGGTGTGTTTGGATGAAAATGTTTGACGATGACTGGTTGTTTGATGAGTGTGATGAGTGAATGTTTTATGAGTGATTTTAGGGTTCGTGCTACCCCATTTGTTGGGATATAGCGTGAAGATATGTATGTATGTATGTATGTATGTATAAATACTATCAGTCGGCCTGGCTTTGTCAGGCCTCACGCTAATCTCCGCGTACACTGAAATAGAATTAACTTCAGTAAGACAATAAACACAATATAAATTGAATTATTACGAATCTAAGACTTTTAAATTCTACACGTCTGTCCATCTAAAAATATATTAATATATACAAAATATGATAGGTTTTGGATCACTATCACTAAAACAATTGCCGATCAATAAAAATCCAATTCTCTAAGAAAGCCCTTCAAAAGACCTTTCAATTGATACCAAAAACGATGAATTTTGATGTCCTTTCATTAAAACAATTAACGATCGAAAAGTATTAATTTTATACGCGAACCCTTCAAAAGATCGTTCATTTGATACCAAATACGATAGGTTTTGGAGTACTTTCACTAAAACAATTGATAATCAAAAAGTATTAAATTTTGTACGCGAGCCCTTCAAAAGATCTTTAATTTGATACCAAACACGATAGGTTTCGGAACACTTTCGCTTAAACAATTGCCAATCTAAAAATTCTAATTTTGCACGCAAGTCCTGTACTGTAATTGGGATTTAATTCCCGTTGTACAGAGTAACATAAATAAATAAATAAATAAATAAATAAATACTAAATACCTACATTGTTTTTATTTGTAAATTACATCAATAAAAATTTATAAAATTAAGTAAATAATAAATTTTTCAAGACAAAACGTAAAGTTTAATAAATAGTTGTTAAAAGTATATAGTGAAACAAAGCAAAATTTGCCCGCGGTAATAAAATAAAGTAATAAAAAAAAATTAACGCTACAATGCAAAAAAAAGGTAACTCGTATAAGCAATGTCAGAAATAATATTCCAGCGATTTCCAACAGTTTTTCAAAAAAGTTTAGAGAAATATTTCATGTACATATAAAATATAAATGTGGATCGTCAACAGAAATGACGTTCAAAGTTTTTTTAATAGTCTAGCAAAATTTATTCGAAAATAAAACACGTATTTAATTGATATTTTACGACTGTCAATTGTTTTAAAGTCATATGAAAGAGCTTTAGAAGAACTTTCAGACGAAATAAAAAAATTAACTTTGCGACCGTCAATTGTTTTAAATTTTAAGTATTCTGAATAATACCGTGTTTAATATCATATGACAAAGTTTTGAAAGAACTTTTATAAAAATACGAAATTTTACAACTGTCAATTGTTTTAAACTTAAAGTATTCCGAATCATGCTGCGTTTGGTATCAAATAAAAGGTCTTTTTGAATGGCTCGCACGCAAAATTTATTTTTTCGTTCCGTAATTGTTCTAGTGAAAGTGATTTAAAACCTATCGTGTTTGGTATGAAATGAAAGGTCTTTTATTTATTTATTTATATTACTCTGTACAACAGGACATGAATTCCAATTACAGAGTGGTTGTTATTATAATTTCTGGCTGGAGTGGGATTCGAACTCAGGATCTCCGAATTCGAATTCCGTCTTTTGAAGGGCTTGCGTCAAAAATTTAAATACTTTCGTTCGTCAATTGGACCGTTTATTTTGAAACTGGTGTAAGTCCATTTAAATGCCTTTCTAAATTTTCTCTTTGAGGTGTTACGATAGAAGCATTGCAAATTAAACAGCAACATTATTGAAAACAAAAAATAATTTCAAGTTCAATTTCTGTTAACTTTTGTTAGTATTTGAAATAAATAAATAAATCTGTTTGCCATTTTTGATAAAAACGATAAGTTTTGTAAGCTAATTATACTATAATAATATACGAAAATAAATTTAAAGATTAATAATAAGTTTTGATAAAATAAATAAATAAATGTATCATCACGCCTTCTACCCATTACTGGGTGTGGCACTCTGTCGAAGCAGATCTCGGTAAGTGATATATTTTGCGTGTCAAGTGCGGTTACCAGTCGACAAATAACGACCCCCAAAGATGTTAGTGGTGGAGGAGCCACAGGGGTAGTTTTTGAAATTATGAAAATTGTTTGCCGCCTGTGAGAATCGAACCAGGGTTCTCAGGATCCACAGGCCGACTTTATACCACAAAAAAAAATTACTTTAACTAATTTACTTCTATATTTAAAAGTCGTCGCGATCGACTTGTTAGCCACCCCTGACCTATACCATACAAAAAAACGTTATTATTGTTTTTATAAACTTTTGTATGTGAGTGTCCTGATAGAACCACCTTAAGTTATGTTTTGTTTACCTTGAACCATGGTACGGATGTTTATAGTAGGCCGTGTAGTGTCCACTATACGTGGTGCCACTGTGGTTGGAGTTGGCATACAAGTTGCCTCGGAACCGTTCCGTCGGTGAGAATCGCTTCAGGTGAATCACCAGCATCCGGGGAAACTTCTGGATGGAGAAATATTTCGTGCATTTGCGACGTTCTTTACACTTCCAACATGTCTACATTACAATACATTATATTACATTACAATACAGAGAGTAGGGTTGTTGATTTTTTGAATATTCGAGACTTCGAATATTCGGATTTATTGAACATACGAATTTGGATTCAAACTTTCGAAATTTTTAATATTCCGAAATTTTCTAATTTTTGAATATTTCGAATTATTCGAATTGTGAATCTGAATCCTAACGTGAACACGGCATATTGATATGAATTATTTTCAGAATAAACTCATTTGCAGAGTTTTGTATTAATTCATAAGTAATTATTATTAATTATTATTATTTGCCAAATTAATTCAATTTAGACTTCAAATTTCGCTACACTGGCAAAAACCTTTTAATTAAGACGTTTTTGTATCCTTTTTATTGTCATTTTAAAACGTTTTACTAAAAGTCCGTAGCATTTAGATAGGCGGTAGGAGAATAGATGTCTAACCTTGCAGAGTTTTTGCACGATACTTCGCAGAGTTTATTATTTAATTCGTGGCCGACTTTTCGCGAATTATGCGTGCGCATGTTTGGAGATGACAGATGGCGTTAATTCATTGGCAAAAAATTCGAAGCTTCCAAAAATTTAAAAATTCGTAAATTCGAAGCTTGAAAAAATTCGAAAATTCGAAAATTCGAATCTTCGAAGTTTTTTTGACGAAGTTCAAAACATTTGAATGTTCGAATGTTCGGAAATTCAAACTTCGGTAGAAATCAACAACCCTTACAGAAAGTGTGTACAGAGGTTATTAATTATTTAACTAACAGGTTTCTCATCACCGTCTAGTGTTTCTTCTCGGGTAAAGACATTGTGCAAGTCTCAGCGGTCCCTGGCGCTGCGGGATCGGCAACAACAGATCCCAGAACGGGTCAAAGGTGTCCACCACGCGTGAATTGTCCATGCGCAGGTAGCGCTGCCAAGACTCGCTCGATTTTTGTGCATCACTACAACACACACACACAAACGATATGTTCATTCTCAATTTTGTTTTGGATAAGCCGAAATAATAATTTTGGAAGTTAGAATGGGTGAAATGCTTTATTGAAAATTGATTTCTAATAAATTTATGAATAAATTTATTCGAAAGACAACGTTTCGGTCTTAGATTGGGCCATCTGCAGGTCTACAATGGCTACAAAAATAATACATTCTCATAGGCCGTATTTATTTGGGCTTTTTAAAGTAACCTGGCATGTTACTTTTGTTTAATTGGCACACTTTAAGTAACGTGGAACTGTTCCTGAACTAAGCCTACTGCCCCAGCTATTTTAGCGGGTTGGTTGATTCAACCCGTTTACTATCCCTTTCTAATTAACTTGTGTTCCATGTTATTCGTGGCGGCATCGCGATTTGTATTAGTATAGAGAGGTTAGGAGTTAATTTTATGCAAAATGTCAGTTATTTTATAATAATATTTTGAAAAAATAAACTATTATTTATGCAGGTGATGGAAGAGCAATATGCAGTATGTGTTTCTTACAATATAAGTCACAGAGGATAATATTAAGACACATAATTGCGACTCCGAAATTAATTATTTCGATACTGCTGATGACAAAATTATAAAAAAATTAACGGACGTTATTTGGTTTTTGACTACATATAAAAAATATAAAATAAATAAATATATCATCACGCCTTTTTACCCATTACTGAGTGTGGCACTAGATGCATCATTTATTTAGAAGTAACACGAGTTAGTTCTAGGTCAGTTCAGGGTTGAATCCAAATTTCCCAAACAAATACGGCCATCATACAATTTTAACAACATTTGAACAAATATTTTTTTTTACAATTTAAACATACCTTTTTTATATAACATTAACGTAGTCAAAGTTAACATGTCTACATATTGTTCCACACATGTAAACTTTGACTACGTTAATTTTATATAAATAAAAACACGACTTTCTTATACACACCATATTTTATACCAAAAACGCTGAATTGAACATTTATGACTTGCTCCTTTCGTTTGACAATTATTATTTGACACATAAATGTTAAACATGTTTGTTTTTTGTTTCTATTGCTACTATGATTATTGAAATATATATATTAGTTTTTTTTTTTAAATTAGACGCATATACAGGAAAATTACAAATAACATTTTATGTTCCAAATATTTTTGCGAACATCTTTTATTTGAAACTTTTTTTCGTAACTGATTCCACTTTTTAAATAAATGGAATTTATTGTTTTGTGTGTTTCATTTTTTGCACGATTCCAATACTTCCTTATACTGCGTATAAGAAAGTAAAAAGGCATGTAAATTTAATTTGAAAAAATTGTATTTGTTCAAATGTTGTTAAATTTGTAATTATGAGAATGTAGTATTTTTGTATCCATTTTAGACCTGCAGATGGCCCAATTAGGGCCGAAACGTCGTCCTTCAAATAAATTTATTAATAAATTTATTAGAAATAAATTTTCAATAAAGCCTTTCATCCATTCAAACTTCCAAAAAAGATATGTTCATTCAATTATGAACTTATTATTATTGTATAGTTGGATATATGATCGCACCATACTGATGAGTCCGGAAGGACGAAACGTACGTCTATGGTTAAAGCTGAACTGACCAGCCGTTTGTTGATGCCCTGAGAAGTTGATGCAAACGTGCTGTAAAAACCTCTGTGGAATTACGAGACAAGTGATGGAAAATTTTTTCCTATTTTTCTTATTTATTAAGACTCAATTCCACATCGCAATAGACATTTTGTCTTTTGTTTTATTTCAATAGCTGTCAAGCAGTTTGCGATTTTGTCGGTAGATGGCACCACGAGTGGCTCCATAGCTCTCATGTCATGTTACCGTTGTAGATAGGTTAACATCAGTCAGTTCAGCTAAGTCGGTATCACAATCCTCTAGATCCTAGTTGATCTAGTTGGATATATGATCGCACCATACTGATGAGTCCGGAAGGACGAAACGTACGTCTATGGTTAAAGCTGAACTGACCAGCCGTTTGTTGATGACCTGAGAAGTTGATGCAAACGTGCTGTAAAAACCTCTGTGGAATTACGAGACAAGTGATGGAAAATTTTTTCCTATTTTTGTTATTTATTATTATTATTATTAGGTTCAGCCGCCGTACCTCAACTTTTCATAAATCTGACCAAGTATCGGTGTAGGTTTCGATTTCACACTGTTGACGTCTTCATGGAGACATGGAGGCCCTCCAGAAGATATCGAAGGAACTCTTGAGTGTCTTGTTACGCGTAACCTATAAACCGGGGAGCGAACCGTTGGATCTGCGGCTTGAGAGACGACCATAGCTCTGATATCACTTGTGAGAAGGCTACAAGAACATCATAGGACGACAGTTTCACTCACCTTCCCTTCATGCTACTAACACTCGTGTTAATCTCATTCATATATTCGTCCCCTTTGACATACTCCAGCAGGTACCTAATGTTGGACAAACACTGCACCACCGAGTTCATGAAGCAGGTGTTTCCGATGTTTTTGAGCCCGTTAAGGCCGCGGGAGCGGCCGCTAGGGGGACCTGTACTGTCCTCGCGCTCGCGCAGCGCCCCCGGGGGCAAAGCTCTGCTCACTGGGGACAGTGACAGGCTGTTCGACGATGATTGGATGCGATTAAGACGGAGAGATGTTGAAATGTCCTGCAGAACAAACAAAAACGTGTTGATTTTATTTTTACGATATTTGCTACTTTGCAAAACAGAAACTAGATTCCAATTACACCAAGTTATAATGGAATTAGAACTACCTGCTAGCACAGTTGTATCTTCCTTTAAGGACATTGATAATAACAATATTATTATTGCGATGTCAAAAATCATGAGATACAAAGTTGGTTATATTCATAACTAGTAATTATTAGTAATACGTATTATCGGTTTTAAAACATGTTTTCTACCAATTTCAAAACATAAAATTGTAAAAATCATACAAAAATATAGTTAATCGGATTAAAAGTTAAATTATTGATTTCTGTTTATTTCAAATTATTTTTTTTTCAGAGGACATACTAAACTTATGAACCCGACAATACAAATTTTTTTGGAAATTAGAAATCTCATGAAATTCCTTCCAAAATCGCATTTTACTGTAGAATTAATTTGTTTGTATTACAGACCTCATGTACCGTAATTAAAATTAATTTTCTATTGTACTACATAGCAGGGTTGAGAGATTTAAATCAAATTGATTTAAATCATGATTTAAATCAAGTGATTTTTTTTTAAATCAGGGATTTATATCAATATAAATTAAATTTAATAATTTCACAAAAAAATGAATAATTTTTATTATTGTATTTATTAAATTAAAAATCCAAAAAAATCACAGTAAAAAAATAAAAACATGTTTTAATAAATCATAAATATTTTAATACGAAAATAGAACAATTCAAATTACAAAAATAAAGTAGAAACGTTTATTCATTTAGTGGTACATTATTATTAAAATGTTTAAATAAAAAGACCAGTTTTCTAACCTTTTCAGTTCCTAGTCGGTTTGTCAATTTTAAATGCACAAGTTCAAATGATGAAAAAACTCGCTCAACACAAGCTGAAGACGAAGTGGCGCATAAAAGTGATTTTATAATTTTCAATATTATATCTTTATTTGGACCTAATTCATCTTTTTCGGATACCCACCATTCAACACTTGAAACGTTTCTTTTGAAAACATTACACAATACATAATATTTAAAAATTTAATTAAAAATACCCGTTTTTACGCACTTAATTCAAAAATTCTAATTTATAAAATAAATAAATATATCATCACGCCTTCTACCCAATACTGGGTGTGGCACTCTGCTGAAGCAGATCTCGGTAAGTGATATATTTTGCGCGTGAAGTGCGGTTACCAGTCGTCAAATCACGGCCCCCAAACATGTTAGTGGTGGAGGAGCCACAGGGATAGCTTTTTCAAATTATGAAAATTTTCATAAAATTCTAATTTAAATTAAAAAAATCTGATTTAAATCAAAAAAATCTATTTTTTTTTTAAATCACTATTTTTATCCACCCTGCTACATAGTTAATAATAATTAGAATTTTAAAATGACCAACTTGGAAAAATACATTGTTTTATAATCAATGTTAAAAAATATCACTTAAGAAACAATATGTCCTTTCTAGAAATATTTTAGCCTTAATAATATTTTGCATTTCGTTACATTTTCGATCAAATTCGATGATAAAGTCAAAGATATGCCAAGGGATAAGATTATAATCAAAAAATTGTTGAAATGATTAAATTTACTACTTTATGATAATAATAACTAAATTTTGTTTCAACAGAGGTAGAAAATTTAATTCTTTGCATATTTTAGTGATCGTAGTACGAAACTTCGACTTATATTTAAAACATACGACTGTCGAGTGCTTTGAATTTTACTATATGCTAATATACCTAATTAGGAGTAAGTTGCTGTTGTGCAGATTAATAAATAAATAAATAAATAAATATTTCATTTAATATACTTTTCTCTAAAATAATCCGACACCGAAGCAATTTAAGTAATCAATCTTAATCTGTATTAAAGTAGATATTATTTTTAGTTTATTATATTAATATTGTATAATTAAATTAAATTTAAAAAATAGATAACAAATATATATTCTAATCTCCAAATTAGAATTATAAATTCAATGTAATACTGCATATTTAGATATGATTAACGTATGATCAGCCAAACATTCACTTTGAATTGTTATTTATATTATGCAAAAATAATGGAATCAGCTTTATAACCTTAAATATTGTAAAAGGTTTGTACAATCATAAACAAGTTGTTCATTGAATGAAATATAAGCTTGTACTAAAAACTAATTTTATGATACATAAATTTAAAGTTTTCGTTCAAATTTGAGAATTTAGACATGCAAAAAGCACGGTTTTAATTTTATTCCAATCATTTTAGTTAATCATTACTTTCAGGTTAGAACACAAAAGTCACACTTATCATTAACCATTCTTAACCAAATCGAAATACTTGATCGTCCGTTACAAAAATAAGTATTGTTTTTACTTTTATTTAGTTTAAAATTTTCGATAAAACCCAAGAAAAACTATAAAATACTATTGTTAAAAGTCCACCCCAAAGAACACATATGAAACACTCAAATAGATAGGAACCTCAGACAAAACATAACTTAGATGGAGAACAACGGCGTTTGTTGTGACGTAGAAAGAGTTAGAGTAACTTGTTGATGAGACGGGTGCGCGGCAAGGAGCGAATACCCTTTGATGTTATGCGGGTTGCATTTTTGTTGATGACAGTTATCAGACACGAGCATTTTATTTATTTAAACACAAAAGTACGTATACAAAACACTTAATATGTCAAAAACTAACCTTTACTTTAATGTATAAACAGTAAGTAATTGAATATAAGAATAACTATACAAATGTTTGCAACTTACATAACATCAAAGGGTACTCGCTCCTTGCCGCACACCCGCCTTACCCACAAGTTACTGTAACTCTTTCTACTTCACAACACTGCATTGACTTGAATACGATAGAATTTGTCTACTTATGGTTGGTCTGAGTATATTCATTATTGTTATCATTATTAGTCAATCATTTTTACATATCTGTCAGCCAAATTTAATTTTAAATAAAACTTCGATACTTGAGTGTACATCATACGTCATCAAAAATCCGAATCACACACCGAAAACTCATGATTCAAGAGCGTCAACAATAAATCTATGCAAATTTGAATTTCAACATAAAATTTCTTACAAATGTCATTATATAGATAAATATAAAGCAGTGTATTACTTTCTTATAACATTGTAGTTCATGAATAAATACTATTCATGAGCAAATAAATCAAGAAAATATATGAAAAAAATTATATAAATGAAGCAGCCAAATTCACAATTTTGAGTCAGATTTTCTCAAAATTTGGCCCTACGGTCTTCATAAAAAATACGTATATTTAAAATTACGATAGCCTATAATAAAAAAAAAATCAGCCAAATTAAACACAACACTTTTGAGAAAAAAAGAAAAACACAGCTTTCATAGTATTTTTGCCTATTTTATTTTTTTACTAAAAATTGTCGTGTTTAATTTGGCTGAAAATTTCATCAGGCTCTTAGTCTATCGTATTTATAATTTACTGTATTTCTTATATTGATATCGTAGGGCCCATTTTTAAATAAATTTAAATTAAATTTGGTGTAATATATAATTTATTTTCTTTTATTATATGAAAGGTATTTCAAATTAGTAATATTATTATACAACTTTAAACTGACTACAAGAATATGTACAATAAATAATATGTTTCATTTATAATAAAACAGATATTTTATTTCAAATAGATCAAGACAGATCGTCGTTCCACCACTGTTCTGTTCATCAGGCGGCATGGTTCACCTTAACTACATCTTCTCGATAAAATGTATTGAAAAATTCGTCGTTTCAAGATATGTAAACCATAAAAGTTATTCATACCTTAAAACTATTTTTATCCATCTATATTCTTTTAACTTATAGATTTGGAAAAAATTAGAATAATCCTCTGTTAAGGTGAACCATGCGTTCTGAAACTAGTATCAGAACGATGATTTGCCTTGATCTCTTTGAAACGAAATATTATTCTTATTATGAATGAAACTTATTAAGTATTGTATATAATATTGAAGCCAAAACTTCAAAGTATGGTAATAAACTAGATACCATTAATGTTGTGTACAAATATTGAAAGAAATTACACTCAAAATTTGAATTTATTTCTCAAAAATGCTAGGAACGATTTTATTTAAAAAATTCTGTATTGTTAAGAATGTGGTCCTCTATAACTCAGAAAATTTTTATCCAATTTGAATTTACAGTTCTGGAGAAAAAAAATAAAATATGCGGAAAATGGCTCAAAACAGGACTTTTTTGTGTATTTTTTGTTTTTTCTCCAAAACTGTAAATTCAAATAGGATAAAAATTTTCTGAGTAATAGAGGACCATGTTCTTAAATATGCAGAATTTTTTAAATAAAATCGTTCCTAGCATTTTTGAGAAAATTAGATCTAAAATTTTGACACCATGCTCCCTTACACTTCAATTTTAATTTATTTGTATTATAAAGATTAAATATTCTTGTTCATACACATAACAAAAAGCTGAATGTTTAGAGATTATGTAGTACTACTTGTTTGTTCATTTGGATGAGATTAAATATATGAAATATTTTTTAGAAATTTGAATTTGTTCAAGCTACTTTGCAAAATTCTCATTTTAATCTATTGAAGAAGGCTTTGGTGTACACTCAGTGCAAAAATGATCTGGCGTTTTAACAGCTGTCATGATTCATGATATATTTTAAAATGTTACACTATGTACATGAAATGAATATTTCAGAATTTGTGGTTTGAAAAATGTTTAGTTTTGTTTTTCGTGTTATATTATAATATTCAAAGTCATGGGTACTTTTTTATGATAAAATATTTTCTCAGTTTTAGGAGAGCATAGTAGTGGAACAGGATTATGTGGAATATTGAACTGTATTATTTATCTTTCAATAAACGATATTTTCAACATAAAAGTATCTAATTATACGGTTATAGAAAGTAATTCATTTTTAACCTCAAAAATTTCATCAAAATAAAATTCATAACTGGACGAAAGGAATGAGATTTTATTATTTGGACACCTCAGTTTATAGAAGTACAGACAATAAAAATTGATGAGGAGTTTGTTCAATGGGTGTTTCCAATAGTGAAGAAATATTATGTACAAGAACTTGCTCCAGAAATAGTTGATTCACGAAAAGAAAGAAGCATGTCGATCAGAAATATGCCACAGAAAAACGGAAAGTAAGAAATTTTAAAAGAGTTCAAATAACCTGATTAATTCAATGGGATGGAAAATACGGTTTTCTGGTGCATTTATAGACATTGGTAAATATTTTTACGCTTATAAATCATTCATTAAATGACACTTCTAATTCGTCATGACTCTAGAATATATTGATATATAAGTGGCATAAACTGGCATAATGGTGAAAGCGAAAAATTGTATATAAAAAGCTATACTATATCAGAATCTATAGAAACAGTTAAAGTTTGATTTTTCTGTCAAATACTCTTCCTGACGCTCGTTAAAATCAAGGAATTTCTTTAGTTTACCTGCGGTAGAAAATGTTTTCCTGCCGCTCACGAGTGGCAGAGAAATTATATGACATAATGGGTAAATATTCCGGCGTTTGAAGAAAAAATAGCATATTTTATGTGGAGTGAAATTGACGTTTTGTGTCTCATTTGTAGTTGATGGACGAGTGCACAAAACGTATCACTTTAACTCCTTATAAAATAATATACTTTATATATGATTATGTATAACTGAAATAAAATTGTAAGTAAATTTTTAATTTTTTTTATTATAATATCAAATAAAATACTATATTTTATTAAATTTTAGTTTTTGTGTTGTCGTCATATAGAAATATTTCTTGTGATTTAAAATAATTTTCTTGAAAATTTTCAAGTTTGTATAGTTTTTAAACGCGCGCCAATACTTTTTTCACTATTCTGTACCGATCCACATTCTTGTTAGGACCACAAGAAACCCTACTTACGCTATAACAAATTGTTGATTAACGAACTTCAGGCCGAATGTTTCACCTTAAAATAATGCTGTTATCCACGCCCAAAAGTCAGTAACAATATTTCCAATATGTAAAATACGCCGCCATTTATACTACAGTTACTTGTTTAATTTGGTTAAAATGAACAATTTGTACTAGAAAACATTGAATAAATTGTCATAATTATAATTTATCTAATTTTAAAATATCTTACATTTAGTAAAAACATGGCAGCCTGCTCCATATGTCGATACCGTCTTTAATGTAGTCACTGTAAAACACGCTCAGACCAACCATAAGTTATGTTTTGTCTGAGAAAACACGCAAACACCCAGCGCCATCTGCAGCAGCTTTCACAGTGACTAATACCATTTTGTTTTGAGCTATGGCGTTGGAAACAAATATCCAGTGTTTTTATTATTTATTGTTTGAAATTTTGTAAATCAACAGTTTTCATTCTATTTTTACAACACTATTGTGTTCTATATTGTATCTGATTGAAATTTTCCTGTAAGTGGTAGTAAATGTGATTCTTATTTTAATTCATATATGAAAGATGTGTGTGGGGGGGTGTGTGTGTGTGTGTGCGGATGCATTATACATCTTTTAAAATTATACTATTTAAACAATCTTTATAGATTCTGAACTACTCGAATTTGGCGATTGCATGCGACCGGTGTGAATTAACCTAATAACATTGTTTTGGAACTACTGATTGAATACGAGGTAGGATAGATAACATTGAAACTTCTTTGAATTATGGTTGTGATTATCTAAATCACGATTCGTTTGATAGTGATGTACATTGATCTTGATTAAATATATGGTTAACGAAAACAACAAACATTAATAATGATTAAAATTTAACCCGATCGATCGATTCTAAATTATGAACATAAAAATCTACAAACTAATCTATGTCATAAATGTGTGTGCCGTTTAAAAATAGATTGTGATCATGCTATATTAGACAAATATTTATTATTATTAAATATGTTGTATGTCTGGATATGTTTTTCAAAAAACTATAAATTCTCTTTTATTCAACGTATGGAGTATTCAAATTTATTTCCGGAAGCTATTTTTAAATTCTTTGGTAAGAATCAGCAAAACAAAAATAATAGAAAAATTATGATTCACAAGGTAAAGGGAATTACCATGGGGATAACAAATAACAATCGAGGAAATCTGATGCTCTTCATCATATAACCTTTTATTACGAATCAGACCAAAAATTCATACCTCATTTAGATCAAATTTTGCTTTTATGTTTCACACAGTAATATTATGTAATAATATTTATAATCTGTTGTTTTTTAAGGTTTTGACAAGTGAAAGAATATGGACGTTCCACCAGATGTGTTGGAAGTGTTAAAATGCAGCAGCTGCGAGCTGTGCTTGTCTCGGGGCCCCGTGTACTTAGAATACGACGGGGCGGCAGCGTGCGGCCGGTGCTACACCCTCCAAGCGCCCGGCCGTCAGGAACACACAATATGAGGCCACCGCACGGCTTCTGAAGTTCCCGTGCAAGAACCGGAAGTTTGGCTGCTTAAAGACGGTGCCGTACGTGGGCCAAGATGAGGTTATTGAACATGAAGAAGTGTGCGAGTACCGACAGTATGTTTGCCCGGTGCTCGGCTCCGCCCGCTGCGACTGGCTGGGCCCCAGGGCGGCCATGTTGGCGCACTGCCGCGAACAACACCCAGACAGCGTGCTCGAGAACCCTGGCAGCTTCACCCACGACATCACCAAGGCCAGTCTACATAACTACATCATCTCTACCTTTCACTTACTGTTCTTGTTACACACAAAGGTTTGTGTGACAACAGGGAAAGTATTCCACGCAGTTCGATTGCTGGGAGGCTCAGTGGAGGCGTCGGACTGGTTCTATAATTTAGACATAAAACGCAACGATGAATTATTATTAAAGAAAGGTCAAGTGGCGCCTCAAGGTTGTCTGGCGATCCAGGAGGACACTTCATTAGCCCTGGATATAAACGGTTTGTTGAGTGTGCTGGGCGGCTTCGACGCCACCACGTTCACCGTGATGGTGAAGCAGAGTGTGAGCAATACGGCCGATCAGCTGGCGAGGGCGGCGGAGAAGTGTTTGAGGTGCAAGGCTAAGCAAGCCTGTTACCTGGGCTGTATGTACACCGACATCAACATCAAGTGCATGAAACACGCGGAGTATTTCTGTCAGCAGAGCACCAACTGTTCCATATGCGATGTGGACGTGTCTCGAGGCTCGTTGTCCGCGCACTAAGGCTCTGCGCACCAGGACATCACGCACCAAGCTGGCTCCACGTGGCGGGTAATTGAGGCACAATATAAATTTTGTCTCGTGTCTAGTTTTGCAGGCATCGCGGTGTGCATGTACTCCATGAATGAATCACGATTTGTATTCTATGTGTATGTTCCGTTATCAAGTGAGCAGCTGAGAGGGTATCGGTGCGAGGTGCGGATCACGAACCCCGCCACTGGACACGCGCACACCTTCACGCCTGATGCCCTGTACAATAATATATATGATTGGCGCATCGAAATTAAGAAAGACGAGTGTTCCTGTTGGAACGTTGTATTTGATGTTTGTGTGAACATCACTAAGATATGAACTTATCCACATTTAAAACATAAACTTTATTCTACATAATATTAATAAGTAAACTGAATAATTTGCCAACCAATTGTTTCAATAAATAGCAAGTTTATTAAATGTGGACTCTAAATTAAAATGTATAGTTTGAATGTTTAAAAAGTGTAATATTTTTGCACATTTCATCATGTCTCTATGTCTACAAACAAGTTGGTAATCATGAGCCATTTGGTTCACACATACTGTTTAGAGGTTAAAGACAAATTACTACAAGTTAATAATAATCAAATATATGTGTACAAATGTTTCCTCTAGAACAAATATGAATAATGTATTTTATTTTATGTGTTATTTTAGGGACAAATTACTTTCTATATATTTATAAATAAAACTCAAGTTTTTATCTGTCAATATGTTTATTTTATTATCACCTCACTCGAGAACAGTTTGGTTAACTTTGGTAGTTTTATTTTTATCAAACCTAAAACAAGCTTACTCGTACATTTGGTGGAGTTTAAATTTTGTAAGATTTTGTATGGAAAAATAACTTGTATTAATTTATCATTGAACGAGAAAATTAATTTTAATTTCAAGTTAGATGTCCAATTATTATTACGAGATGCTACCTAAAAGTTCCCGAACTAATTTTTTTTTAAAAAAGCTCTATTAAAACTTGAAACAAACAAAATATCTCTTTCAAAATAATCCCCACCTACAGTTATACACCATATTCTTAAGCATAGAGAATTTTTAAATTAAAATCGTAGGAAGCATTTTTGAGAAATAAATTCAAATTTTGAGTGTAATTTCTTTCAATATTTGTACATAACATTAAGGAGAAACGTACGGGCTGAAGTTCGTGAACCAACAATTTGTTATCGTGTTAGTAGGGTTTCTTGTGGTCTTGACAAAAATGTACACTTGCCCAATCACAAAACCGTGAAAGAATCTGTTCAAAACAGTGGCCAGAATATTGGCGCGCGTTACAAACATTACACATATAAAGACTTTCTAGAAACGTATTTCAAATAAAAATAAATGTAATTATGTAATATAAAATGGCAATACAATATAATATAAAATTTCAATTTAAATGATGCAACTTTTGTTTTTCAACTCTACATATAATATATAAATTATTTACAGATCAGTTAATTAATCACAGAAAAAAGGAAAACACAGAGTTGCTGGTGGTGACGGAGATGTGACATCTTCTCATTACAGAACATTCGTGTCAGACCAATGTTCGGGCAAATATAAACAAATTTGTTACTAGTTGTCGAAGTTGACATCCATTTTTTTTAGGTATTTGACGCCGTCAAAGTTCACTTTTATAAAATATCGTATTTTATTCACTGTATTCCATGTTAGCCACCTTTTAGTGGTACAAAACATCATTATTGCAGAGAAACCTGTGAAATAAATTTAGCACATTATTAGAGTGTATGTTATAATCATATCTAGGAATATGATATGGAAAACATAATGTGCTTTACCTCAATAGAATGACAATTATGTCACCTTCAACTTTCCTCAGAAGCATCCACTTCACTTGAATCTCAGTATGTTACTGAATTTAGATTACTGCTTGTACTCAGTTACATGTTACAAAAACTACCGTATTAATAACATTCGCTATCCTAGGGACAAACTATAGTAGTTTTAAAAATCAGTGTTGTAGATGATGTACAGCAACGTTGAAAGGAAGACACCTTGGGAGATATTCTTGCTTGGTGAACGTGTATAAGATTACTGAATCAGCTTCATTGGCACCAGCATACCGCAGAGCTTGAGATCATTCCTATTGTGCATGGTATTCTAATTTATAATTTTCGGCATGACTGCTAACCACCTGCACCTAAAAAGTATAAAATAAAACGAAATAGACTTCATTCATGAAATATATTTATTCATGGTCACCGTATGCATACTTCTTATGTTTATTTTAGTAATAATTTCTCGATCCAACTTTCCTAGTCTTACGTCCATTCCAAAACTGTTAAATAAAAACTTTAATTATTCATAAATAAACACTTATTATTACAAATCTACTTACCTCACATACATTTCACGTTTGAGGTTAAAAACATATCCAAAAACTTTATTATTACTTTATTATTTTGTAAAACTTGATTATTTTGCAAACAACATAATATATTCATTATTATTATCATTAATAGTCAATCTTAAAACATTTTTACATATCTGGTAGCCAAATTTAATTTAGACTGAAATTTCGATACTTGTGTACATTATACGTCATCAAAAATCAGATTCACACAACGAAAACTAACGATTCACGAACACCAACGATAAATCTATGGCAAATTTGAATTTCAACAATTAATTTCTTACAAATGCTAATATATAGATAAATAAAAAGTAGTGTATTACTTTCATATTATATTGTAGTTCATGGATAAATACTATTCAAGAGCAAATAAAGTATGAAAATATATGAAAAAATTGAGATAAACAAAGCGGACCAAATTCACAATTTTTAGTCCGATTTTCTCAAAATTGGGCCCTACGTTTTTAATAATAAAAAGTGTATATTTAAAATTAATATAGTCTGTAAAAAAAAGAAAAACTCTGTTTTCATGGTATTTTTGCCTATTTTATGTTTTTGCTAAAAATTGTCGTGTTTAATTTGGCTGAAAATTTCATCGGGCTTAGTCTGTCGTATTTATGATTTACTGTATTTTTTATGTTGACATCGTAGCGCCCATTTTTTAATAAATTCAAATTAAATTTGGTGTAATATATAATTTATTTTCTTTTATTGTATGAAAGATATTTCAAATTAGTAATATTATTATAAAACTTTGAACCTTTGAGTACAAGAATATGTATAATAAATAATATGTTTCATTTATCATAAAAAAGATATTCTATTTCAAATAGATCAAGACAGATTATCGTTACACCATTGTTCTGTTGTTATCTTCAGCCCGTATGGTTCACCTTAAACACAAATACCAACATGATTTAAAGTAGTAAAATCCATCAGGAATGCAACCAGATTGACTTAAAATTGACTGGAATTTAGATAAATTTAAATTTATTGTTTTGTTTGTTTTGATCAAATTCATGAGATTTAGTGATAAAATCAGTAGATTGGCAACACTGCCAGATAATGCGCATTCCAGCCGGAGTCATTTCAATGTTGCCAATAGAGGGAAAACTAGAATAATACCTTTACCGATAAAATATTAATAAAACAATTCTTGTATTTCATACTTATTATTATTATTTAATAGTAAATATACAAATATTTATATAAAGAGATATACTAATTGTTGGAAAATTGTTCTTTATTTATATATTTCAACATTGAATATATTTTTGAATGAAAATAGTTGGCTATAGTTGTTAATAAAAATAAAAAAGTGTAGTGTCATGTTTTGTAAAGAAAATATTATTATTGTATTTTTTCGAGTATTAAAGGAAGTATCACACATTTTATTCAGCTTTTGAATCGAACCGAGAACCCTACAATGGAACGGGTAGTTTTATAATACGTAGTGGTTCATCAACATTTTTTGGCGACCGTGACAGGACAGAAGTGTGTAGGTGTTGCGCAATATTTAGATAGTTCTAAATAGAGAAAACATTTCGCGGACGGGATTAGCAAGGTGCGTGAAGTTGGCAGCCACTTCGAATCACAAATAATTATACATACATTAATCGTTTGTGCTTCGTTTGTGACTGTTTGTGATACATGTAAAAACACAGCAACCCCTAAGGGTCGAAAGTTATTGAACTTTGAAAAGTGGTTGCCAACTTCACGCCCAGCAAACACTTATGAAGCACAAACGATTTGTTGCATACCAAACGATTGTGATTCGTTTGTGACTGTTTGTGATCCATGTAAAAACATAGCAACCCCTAGGGGCGGGAAGTTATTGAACTTTGAAAAGTGGTTGCCAACTTCACGCCCAGCAAACACTTATGAAGCACAAACGATTTGTTGCATACCAAACGATTGTGATTCGTTTGTGACTGTTTGTGATCCATGTAAAAACATAGCAACCCCTAGGGGCCGGAAGTTATTGAACTTTGAAAAGTGGTTGCCAACTTCACGCCCAGCAAACACTTATGAAGCACAAACGATTTATTGCATACCAAACAATTGTGATTCGTTTGTGACTGTTTGTGATCCATGTAAAAACACAGCAACCCCTATAGGCCGGAAGTTATTGAACTTTGAAAAGTGGTTGTCCATCTTACCGAAATTCCACTGCTTATACTATAAAATCGTTCCGCATATAATGTCCATGGCATTCACATGTCCTTAAATTATTCATAATTGCATACATTTATCGTGTTTTGGCAAGGCTCGCTTCGCCCATATTTTATACAAACAAACCTCAAACCCAAAGAACGCACGCATCATACACGCAAACCTTTATATTTGTTATTGCAAATTGGGCTCGACGAACTGTTTCTTTTCTTTATGCCTATGTACTCACGCATATTTCACTAAGGCTCACGGTCACAATCTTAAATTAAAAAATTTGACTCAATCGAACCGAAAAATTTTGAATTTTTTTTATTATAAATTTCGATTTCGTTACGATTTCAGTATTTTGCGGTTGCGGTTTTTTCACGATTTCGGTTAAGAATAGACAAATATATATATATATATATATATATATATATATATATATTATTATATTATTTATTCTCTTCTTCCTATTTACGCTTCAGTACGATATTTATACAGGTTAAAGTTTTAAAACTGTATGATTTTAGAATCCAAAGAACATCTGTTCGCTTACAGGATCAATTTAATTTTCGTATCGGTTTTCGGTTTTTAATATTTCACGAAAAAAATGTGTTTCAGTTTTCGGTTACGGTTTCATGAGAAGGTAAATATCGATGCGATTTTTAGTTACGATTTCGTTAAGATCCGCGTTCCTAATTTAAACTATTAGTTAGTTCTTTGTATTTTCATTAGTTTTTTGTTTTATTTATCAGTTTATGAAATCATTTACTTTTTTAGAGAGGTGCCATCTTCACACCTAGCGCAACAATATTAAAATTATAAAATATTCAAAATATCATTTGTTAGTACAGCGTTTCTTTCTGCTTTTTTTTTTTTATTTTTATGAAGAAGTTGCATACATAATTTTTTCTACGATCGAGTTTTAACTAATTATGCCAATTTAACTAATGAAATTTATTTTTTTTTTAAGTTATGTAGTTATGTTTATTTCAAAGCCACTATTTAATTAGTTTTTTTTTGCAGCTAACTAATGGAAACGTGCAAAAAATTACACGCCGTGCAAAAATAACGTTTTTTAACACTATAAAGATAATAAAAATTAAATTTTTCAACATTAATGGTAGAAAATAGTTATTTATATATTTATATACCTCAGGTATTATGAAGATGTTTATGCTCGAGGGGTATAAATATCCAGTAATGCTCATGATGCATCCAATTTTTTATGTTTCATTAGTATTTTGTTAATAACCTAAATAATAAATTTATTATCTGGCAACAATGAATAGAAGAAATGTTAGTTTTAACAGTATTACCAAAGTAACGTCACTCTTAATGCCTTAGGGTATATTAAAAACATATATTGTCCTAGGGTATTATGAACTAATGTACTTTGTACCCACTGTATTAATAAACAATAATGAACTTGGAAGAAAATAATTAACTTATTTTAATATTAAAGTCCCTTATAAGATTATTCATCTCTTGATCATATCTATTTCTGATATTTCATTTATTAATACTCGTATACATACATAAAAACACGCTATATCCCATCAAATGGTGTAGCACGAACCCCAGAATCATTCATAAAACATTCACTCATCAAATTCTTAAAATAATCAATCCTCGTCGAACATTACATATTACTTGCACGTGTACGTATATATCACCAATAAAGCGTGAAATTCCGGCAAATTGTGAAATGCAGTATTAAATCATAAATTTTATCAAATATAAATGCTTGGATATATGGAGCACGCATTCATATAAACTTGAGGTTTATTTGTTTAAAATTCAAGCGAAGCGAGCTTCGTCAAATACACATTCAATATTTAAGTAAATGTACGAAACTCAAAATAATTTCAGTTAAAATCGAACTTAACAGCTTACAAGTGTGGGCCATGTGTTCAACAGAATTAGGATTTGTTTATAAGAAGTGCGACTGAAGCAAGTTTCGCCAGAAGTCGACCTAATATACAAAAATAATTAAAAAATTACATTTGGAAATTTGTAGATTAACATTGCCAGGGGTCTGATTGATTGTTACTTAGATGCAGAATTTAATTTTCTGCAACATTTATTTAATGTATTTTGGAAAATTTTGTGAAATGAAAAATGGATTTCCCATGTTAAACACCTATTACCAGTTTTCTAATTACGGCCCTTATTACCTCTTATTATAATCTACATTTTTTAAATTAGGCTTTTCTTTAATTTTTATTAACATTATTTAATATTTAATTTCGTTCAAATATCAACAAATCATTGTGACAAATTTATCTTGTTATTATTTAGAATTATATTATTTATATTCGCACGAGTTACGATATCTGCACACCTTGATCTATGCAACCCACTATCAGGCATGGGCTGCATTAAGCAACGTTCTTTTATTATGGCAAACGGTTCTACAGAAATGTCACTCATTAAAGTATTTCTCACATTAGGCATAGAGATAAAAAAATTATCATTGTAATGAGTATTATGGATAATAATTTATAGTTAATTAAGTTATAAAAATTATACAGAAATTATACCAATATTCTATTTTCGTATTTATTATATAAGTACCTATACACGTACGAGTATATTAATAAATGAAATATCAAACAACAATTATATTTTCTACTTCCGGTTGGTAAAGGCTGTTTATTTAATTTATTTGAGGTAGACAATAAACATAATTATTTCTCTCAGTATAATCATGATATTATTATTATAATATAACTCTAATTAGTAGAATATAACTTTATTTTGTTTATTTTTTAATATATAAAAGTATTTGTTTTAACAGTAAGTATTCTGACTTTTGCATACTGATAATGTAATTAAGTAAAAAAATATAAATAAATTTCAAATCTTTGTTATCATTTTATAATAATTATTATCTCGTTTTATTTTATTTAAAATTCCGTAGCTTCTAATAAAAAATCCAAAATATAGGTCTATCTCGTATTTAATAACAGTTCACAAAATATTGAAAAATTAAGAGTGAAATTAAATTTAATACGTAAATATAATCAATAAAAATTATGCTTTCTTGTAATTGAC
Organism: Pterostichus madidus; assembly: GCA_911728475.2. NCBI lineage: Eukaryota > Metazoa > Arthropoda > Insecta > Coleoptera > Carabidae > Pterostichus > Pterostichus madidus. Next base: position 15,200,816 of record OU452312.1, read on the forward strand.
AAATATTATACTCGTTTAGTAAAAAAATGGTACAAAAAATTTCTAAAAGGACCAAATTTTAGTAAGTATATTATTCAGTAATTATATTATCGTAGTATCAAGAGAGAACTACTCGTAAGATATAGAATATCATAATCAGTCCTCTCATTTGAAATAGATATTTTTAACGAGCAATGTAAAAAAAAATGCAATAGTTGTTACGAAACGGCTTAATTTGCTTGCAGTGCGTGAAGTTTTTCTTTTCCGCCGAAGCGTTTATGGTATTTAGCAACGAAAATTTGTTTCTCAGCAATATAAAGATTATATTTCTGTCTCTAATTATATGCTAATGGGAAAAAATTGTACGACCAGCAAAAAAGCAGCCTTTTTGATCATAATTCGGTGACAAAAATTGAACAATTGCAGGCCAAAATTCATTGCAGACCGTTGTAGTTGACAAGGAGCTATTTGTAGACATTTGTGTTTAATAAATTGTTGCTAGCCGAGATGTTGGTAACGACTATACAAAATTAAATAATTTTCGATCTACTAGGGTTGCTATGCTAAGCACAATCATTTGGTATATCACAAATCGAACCGATGTTTTTTGGATTCTAAAATCGTACATTTAAAACTTTAAACCCCTATAAATACTGTATTGAAGCGTAAATAGGAAGAAGAGCATGAATTATATATATATATATATATGTATATAATTCATGCTCTTCTTCCTATTTACGCTTCAGTACAATATTTATAGGGGTTTAAAGTTTTAAATGTACGATTTTAGAATCCAAAAAACATCGGTTCGATTTGTGATATACCAAATGATTGTGCTTAGCATAGCAACCCTAGTAGATCGAAAATTATTTAATTTTGTATAGTCGTTATCAACATCTCGGCTAGCAACAATTTATTACACACAAATGTCTACAAATAGCTCCTTGCCAACTACAACGGTCTGCAATGAATTTTGGCCTGCAATTGTTCACTTTTTGTCACCGAATTATGATCAAAAAGGCTGCTTTTTTGCTGGTCGTACAATTTTCTCCCATTAGCATATAATTAGAGACAGAAATATAATCTTTATATTGCTGAGAAACAAATTTTCGTTGCTAAATACCATAAACGCTTCGGCGGAAAAGAAAAACTTCACGCACTGCAAATTAAGCCGTTTCGTAACAACTATTGCATTTTTTTTACATTGCTCGTTAAAAATATCTATTTCAAATGAGAGGACTGATTATGATATACTATATCTTACGAGTAGTTCTCTCTTGATACTACGATAATATCATTACTGAATAATATACTTACTAAAATTTGGTCCTTTTAGAAATTTTTTGTACCATTTTTTTACTAAACGAGTATAATATTTGTCAATTACAAGAAAGCATAATTTTTATTGATTATATTTACGTATTAAATTTAATTTCACTCTTAATTTTTCAATATTTTGTGAACTGTTATTAAATACGAGATAGACCTATATTTTGGATTTTTTATTAGAAGCTACGGAATTTTAAATAAAATAAAACGAGATAATAATTATTATAAAATGATAACAAAGATTTGAAATTTATTTATTTTTTTTTACTTAATTATATTATCAGTATGCAAAAGTCAGAATACTTACTGTTAAAACAAATACTTTTATATATTAAAAAATAAACAAAATAAAGTTATATTCTACTAATTAGAGTTATATTATAATAATAATATCATGATTATACTGAGAGAAATAATTATGTTTATTGTCTACCTCAAATAAATAAAATAAACAGCCTTTACCAACCGGAAGTAGAAAATATAATTGTTGTTTGATATTTCATTTATTAATATACTCGTACGTGTATAGGTACTTATATAATAAATACGAAAATAGAATATTGGTATAATTTCTGTATAATTTTTATAACTTAATTAACTATAAATTATTATCCATAATACTCATTACAATGATAATTTTTTTATCTCTATGCCTAATGTGAGAAATACTTTAATGAGTGACATTTCTGTAGAACCGTTTGCCATAATAAAAGAACGTTGCTTAATGCAGCCCATGCCTGATAGTGGGTTGCATAGATCAAGGTGTGCAGATATCGTAACTCGTGCGAATATAAATAATATAATTCTAAATAATAACAAGATAAATTTGTCACAATGATTTGTTGATATTTAAACGAAATTAAATATTAAATAATGTTAATAAAAATTAAAGAAAAGCCTAATTTAAAAAATGTAGATTATAATAAGAGGTAATAAGGGCCGTAATTAGAAAACTGGTAATAGGTGTTTAACATGGGAAATCCATTTTTCATTTCACAAAATTTCCCAAAATACATTAAATAAATGTTGCAGAAAATTAAATTCTGCATCTAAGTAACAATCAATCAGACCCCTGGCAATGTTAATCTACAAATTTCCAAATGTAATTTTTTAATTATTTTTGTATATTAGGTCGACTTCTGGCGAAACTTGCTTCAGTCGCACTTCTTATAAACAAATCCTAATTCTGTTGAACACATGGCCCACACTTGTAAGCTGTTAAGTTCGATTTTAACTGAAATTATTTTGAGTTTCGTACATTTACTTAAATATTGAATGTGTATTTTAAACAAATAAACCTCAAGTTTATATGAATGCGTGCTCCATATATCCAAGCATTTATATTTGATAAAATTTATGATTTAATACTGCATTTCACAATTTGCCTGAATTTCACGCTTTATTGGTGATATATACGTACACGTGCAAGTAATATGTAATGTTCGACGAGGATTGATTATTTTAAGAATTTGATGAGTGAATGTTTTATGAATGATTCTGGGGTTCGTGCTACACCATTTGATGGGATATAGCGTGTTTTTATGTATGTATACGAGTATTAATAAATGAAATATCAGAAATAGATATGATCAAGAGATGAATAATCTTATAAGGGACTTTAATATTAAAATAAGTTAATTATTTTCTTCCAAGTTCATTATTGTTTATTAATACAGTGGGTACAAAGTACATTAGTTCATAATACCCTAGGACAATATATGTTTTTAATATACCCTAAGGCATTAAGAGTGACGTTACTTTGGTAATACTGTTAAAACTAACATTTCTTCTATTCATTGTTGCCAGATAATAAATTTATTATTTAGGTTATTAACAAAATACTAATGAAACATAAAAAATTGGATGCATCATGAGCATTACTGGATATTTATACCCCTCGAGCATAAACATCTTCATAATACCTGAGGTATATAAATATATAAATAACTATTTTCTACCATTAATGTTGAAAACATTTAATTTTTATTAACTTTATAGTGTTAAAAAACGTTATTTTTGCACGGCGTGTAATTTTTTGCACGTTTCCATTAGTTAGCTGCAAAAAAAAACTAATTAAATAGTGGCTTTGAAATAAACATAACTACATAACTTAAAAAAAAATAAATTTCATTAGTTAAATTGGCATAATTAGTTAAAACTCGATCGTAGAAAAAATTATGTATGCAACTTCTTCATAAAAATAAAAAAAAAAAGCAGAAAGAAACGCTGTACTAACAAATGATATTTTGAATATTTTATAATTTTAATATTGTTGCGCTAGGTGTGAAGATGGCACGTCTCTAAAAAAGTAAATGATTTCATAAACTGATAAATAAAACAAAAAACTAATGAAAATACAAAGAACTAACTAATAGTTTAAATTAGGAACGCGGATCTTAACGAAATCGTAACTAAAAATCGCATCGATATTTACCTTCTCATGAAACCGTAACCGAAAACTGAAACACATTTTTTTCGTGAAATATTAAAAACCGAAAACCGATACGAAAATTAAATTGATCCTGTAAGCGAACAGATGTTCTTTGGATTCTAAAATCATACAGTTTTAAAACTTTAACCTGTATAAATATCGTACTGAAGCGTAAATAGGAAGAAGAGAATAAATAATATATATATATATATATATATATATATATATATATATATATATATATATATATATATATATATATATATATATATATATATATATTTGTCTATTCTTAACCGAAATCGTGAAAAAACCGCAACCGCAAAATACTGAAATCGTAACGAAATCAAAATTTATAATAAAAAAAATTCAAAATTTTTCGGTTCGATTGAGTCAATTTTTTTAATTTAAGAGCGTGACCGTGAGCCTTATTGAAATATGCGTGAGTACATAGGCATAAAGAAAAGAAACAGTTCGTCGAGCCCAATTTGCAATAACAAATATAAGGGTTTGCGTGTATGATGCGTGCGTTCTTTGGGCTTGAGGTTTGTTTGTATAAAATATGGGCGAAGCGAGCCTTGCCAAAACACGATATATGTTAAATAAATGTATGCAATTATGAATAATTTAAGGACATGTGAATGCCATGGACATTATATGCGGAACGATTTTATAGTATAAGCAGTGGAATTTCGGTAAGATGGATAACCACTTTTGAAAGTTCAATAACTTCTGGCCCCTAGGGGTTGCTGTGTTTTTACATGGATCACAAACAGTCACAAACGAAGCACAATCGTTTGGTATGCAACAAATCGTTTGTGCTTCATAAGTGTTTGCTGGGCGTGAAGTTGGCAGCCACTTTTCAAAGTTCAATAACTTCCGGCCCCTAGGGGTTGCTATGTTTTTACATGGATCACAAACAGTCACAAACGAATCACAATCGTTTGGTATGCAACAAATCGTTTGTGCTTCATAAGTGTTTGCTGGGCGTGAAGTTGGCAACCACTTTTCAAAGTTCAATAACTTCCCGCCCCTAGGGGTTGCTGTGTTTTTACATGGATCACAAACAGTCACAAACGAAGCACAATCGTTTGGTATGCAACAAATCGTTTGTGCTTCATAAGTGTTTGCTGGGCGTGAAGTTGGCTACCACTTTTCAAAGTTCAATAACTTCCCGCCCCTAGGGGTTGCTGTGTTTTTACATGGATCACAAACAGTCACAAACGAAGCACAATCGTTTGGTATGCAACAAATCGTTTGTGCTTCATAAGTGTTTGCTGGGCGTGAAGTTGGCAACCACTTTTCAAAGTTCAATAACTTCCGGCCCCTAGGGGTTGCTGTGTTTTTACATGGATCACAAACAGTCACAAACGAAGCACAAACGATTAATGTATATATAATTATTTGTGATTCGAAGTGGCTGCCAACTTCACTCACCTATTAACAAGCAGTTTAAAATTGTTAACGATGAACTAGAAAAACTAGTTTCGTGGATTGGCAACAATGGGCTAAAAATTTACGTTACCAAATCTTCATTGCTGATATTTGATACTAGCATCATACCTGATATTATATTGGACGGCGTTCTGGTACAGCGTAGCTCTGTTATTATACCGAGACTCTACATTGATGAAAATTTGAATTTCCGTGGTCATTTAAACAAGAAACTAACAGCTGCTCGCATTAAACTCCGTCATCTATATCACTATCGTACAAATTTAAGCTCTCCGGTCAAGCTACACCTTATTAAGTCCTTGATCTTGCCATTGTTTGACTATTGCGCCTGCACTTACGTTCCAAATCTCACGCGATCTGATATAGCATACCTTATAAAAACTAAGTCCAGACTTGATAATCCACTTCCTATCAAATTTTTCAGAAATATACATATATGTACATATAAAGTTTAAACTCCGAGTCTACCATTTGGCTGCCAAAAATAGAAACGCCTCTATTTTCTCCAACTTCATTATGATGCTGGATTTTTCGGTATCTTCACTTTGTTGTTTGACGTATGAATTATTATTGTTTATGATTTTGTTTGATATTTTGTACATTTTTATAGTTAAATACATTTACTTTATACATAGTTAGATACTTTTAAGTTTTTATATTTTTATGTTTTGTTTTATATATCCTAGTTTATAGTTTTTATATTTCTTAATAGTCGATAAATATTTTAAATAGTACAAATTAACAAATAACACTTTAAAATTAACAAATATTTATTTCTGACTGTCAGAAACATCGACCCTATATGTGTCACCCGTTTTGGACGTGGCTCACAGTTTTTAGCAGTTTGTAGCAGACTCGGAGTCTTAACGCTATATGTGTCATGGGCATAATTTAAATCGTCGAGAATTCTTGCAAATTTGAATCAAAAGTCTTTTATTTCGAGGTGTTATCATATGAGGTCTCCCGATATATTTTCCGGCGACATTCATGTTACCAGTTGTTTTTTTATATTTCAGTTCAATGACCAATCAATACATTCGTAAATTTCGCCATGTTAAGACTTTTTGATATTTTAAGCATTGACTTACGTTTAAAGTATTTTATGATAATTATCTCACGAATCTTTTGCATTATTGAATATTCAAGATGGTGAACTCTGTACATGTCAGTGAACAGTCGTGTATGAGGCGCCGTTTGCGACAATATACAGACTCGTAAATATACAATTCTTTTCACAATATATACTAAATTTTTGACAATATCACATAAAATATTGAATATATATTAAATTTATTACAATATCACAAAAAATATTGTATATATACAAATTTTGTGTACTGTATTAAGAAAATCGGGTATATTATAAACCTGTATATTGTGATATTTTTGTCGCGTTAAAAATATATACAGAATAGGATTGTGCCACTTATTCAGAGATGGCGCTGAATTTCAGGTAGTTCACGCTGCATTTTGGAGAGATAGTGCAACATTCGAACGAAATGGCGCTATGAAATGTACACCCAAGGGGTGTACAAAATATTATTTTTAATCTTTTTCTCCAGGTTTAAAATTACTATATTAGATTTAGTTTAAGTAACATTAACAAAACTGGAATTTCTTTATAGCTAACGGAAATGAGATTACAATTTTTAAGTAACCTAAAAATAAATACTTCTAAATTTGTATGTTATGGAAAATTATAACATTGTTATGATAAATTCATATTACATAGAGACATTATAAATAGTTATTTGTTAAACTAGAGAAGAAAGTGCCTCTTTTTTCCACTCGCTCATGAGGCAATTCGAGCGAGAGTGGAAAAAACTGTTTCTTCTCGTGTTAGACACCACATTTTTTCATGACATGTTTCTAAAAACGATTGTCTCAACCTTCAATACATTTTAAGAAAAGATTAGTAGAATAAGGGCCAGTTTTTCAATCGCCGGTTTACGCTCGATTAATGTTAACCATGATTAAATAATAATGGAAACCATAGTTTCCATTATTATTTAATCACGGTTAACATTAATCGGTGATTGAAAAACTGGCCCTAAGGGTAATATTTTGTTTATTTGAATCAAAATAGTTTATATTGACATGACTAGTAGAATGAGGGTAATATTTTATTTATTTGAATCAAAATAGTTTATATTGACATTACAGTTAGTGCAATATCTGTTCTTGGATTTATCGGGTAACAGTTTGTCATTAGTACCTTCTGCAATGTGTCTTATTCCGGGATGTGTATTTGGTTGTCTAATGTACACACTAAGAAATTTTAGAGTGGTAAATTAACCAAACCGAGTGGTACTTACACTCAGTGTAAAAAACAACACTATTATTCGTACATAATCATTCTTGGTAAAATTATACGTTTGGTAAAATTTTGAACGTGTAAAATTTGTCTTTTTTACACCAAATTTATAACAACTATTTTATTTTACAAATTATGTAGATATATAACAAATTTTAGTGTACATTTTATGAATATAATCAAAAATTGGTAATAAATACAATTGACTATTGGAACATATACACTAAAATTGGTTATTTTATGTTTATTGATGTAAATTACAAATTCTAGTGTATTTTTACACATTTTGTTGTACAAATACACGGAATAGTGTCTTTTAGTTTAACACATTTCGACTTGTCGGTTCAAAGCGTAGTAGTATCTATTAGACGTGCAGCCGTACGCGTATATTGTGTTAGTGTTCTTTTGTTTGTCCATTATGATACCGTTCAAAATAAATTTTAACATGTTAAATGGGCTGCAATATCTGAAAATGCAGATTTTTAAGATTTTGTAACTGTCGGTAAGACAGACAAGAACGTTGTGGAAAAGAAAGATAATCGAGTTATACCTGAAGAAAATTTCAATGGTATGATATATAGACATATACTTGTATATATTAATATATTTATTTATATTCACTATTTTAGGTTGGGATCATTGTACACGACTTATGTTTGCATTACTGCATATGCTTCCACGCACAGCAAGAGGGAGAATAAAAGGATCAAGAGGAAAACAATTAACAAATGTTGATAGTTTAATAGTATTTTGTGAAGTAAGTCCGATTCTTTTTTTTAATATTCTGCTAAAACATTAAATCATTTATACTTACATCTAAAAAGATTATGTATAATTAAAGTTTAAACAATGAAATGATCGCCCTCTCGCTGTGTGCGGCCCTGTATATATAAGTATATATAATAGTAATTATAATTTTCAGAATAATGTACCGCTAGATGAATGCATCAATAATAAAGGAACAAAACAACCATTTCTAATAGCAAAGGGTCCAAATATATCAGCCATAGATTATATTATTTAATAATTGATGGGCAAAGTATTCCGGTAATCGGAACTTCATATGAATCTTTTGACACTTTGTTTAAATCACATTTTGTGTTTAAAATAGAATATGATACAAACTTATCTACATTTTGTATTTTCATTGAATATTTTTTTATGGAATTGATAAAGAAAATGTAAAATTTACTCCAACAATGAGGGAATTACTTTCACGTTTAAGTAATTAATAACGGTACGTATGTTTTTCTTTTTCCGAAGGATTTTTGTAATTTGATATATTAAGTAAGACTGCCTTATTTTAGATTTTAAAGTACTGTTCCGCTTTTGTTAGTTTTGTATATATATATATATATATATATATATATATATATATATATATATATATATATATATATATATATGTATATATAAAAATTACTAATTAAACATTTAAGAATTCGACATGCTCTTTTTGAAGGTTCATATTTAAAATTAAAATGTGGAAATCATCACAGTACTTGTTCATTTCATACATTAATCGCCGATTTACTCTCGATTAATGTTAATCATGATTAAATAATAATGGAAACTATGGTTTCCAGTATTATTTAATCATGGTTAACATTAATCGGTGTTTGAAAATCTGGCCCTTAGTGGTTTTAGAAAATTAATAATTCTGAAACTACGTCTTGCCAAATTGAGCCATTTCTTTTCCAATAACTTTTATAATAACATTGATGAACACAATTTAATAGATTTTCAATTATTATATTACAAAGAACCTTTAGAAATTTGTAAATGCGATAACAAACATTATATTGTATTAAAACATGTAGTTGTAAGTCCACTTATATAAGAAAATTATAATTTTTTTATTTTTTTATATATATTTATGTATGTAAAACAATATATAGCTAATATTACACAATAATTTGTATTTTATTTCACCAAAAATTCTAGTGTAGAATGTACACTATTTTTGGAAGAGTTAATATAAAAATTGTGTCTAAAAAAGCACTAAAATGTGTAAGTATACAAAGGTCTAGTGTTGAATTTGACACTATTATGTGTAATTAAACTAAATTCAAGTGTAAAATTTAACACTTTTTTTCGTGAATCTGAAATAAGAACAGTGTATATAAAACACTGAAGCGAGTATGTATACAACTGTTCAAGTGTTGTTTTTTTTACCAAATGAAAGTGTATAGTTTTACCAAAGTACATAATGGTAACTTTAACACCACCGCGTGTGGACCTATATAGACTAATTTTGGTGTTAAATTTTACACCAAATTTTTTAGTGTGTAGATAGATATTTCCTATATATATATTTTAATGTAATGAAAAAAATGTTCTCTTCATTTCTTTTACAAATATTTTTTGCTTTCGTTGTTAGTTATAGTCATAGTTACATCCCCACATATATTTATTATTTATGTTTTATTTAATATTTGAGCCATTTATAGTAAATTTATAATTTCTCCGATTTTTTATTCTGTTTTTTCTGAACATTTGACTATTATTTATTAAGGGTTACTTATCAACTTATGGCACAATGGTAGCTAGCCGGGTTGTGGAAATTAGAACCCGAGTTCAATTTCCATAGCCGGCAACTGATTTTCACCACATTTAAAATTATCCCTGTGGCTCCCTCACCACTTACATCTCTGGAATACTGTAATTTGATGGCTGGTAACCGCACTTCACGCGTATAAATAAATCACTTATCAAGATCTGTCCCGGCAGACTGCCACACATGGAAATGGGTAAAAGGTGTGATGATTATTTATTTAACTAGGGAATAAAGAGTAAAACAAAAATGTTGATCTCTAAGGTAACCAATAATTATTGCAAAGCAATTATTCCAAATATTAAAATAAAGTAGTAGTCTTGTGAATAACAACAAAATATTCCGAAAATAAAAAAAACCAAAAAGTAAACATAAATTTATAATACATGTTTCAAAAATGACGCCATTACCAAAAAAAAAAACAATAATTTTAGTTGAGACCAAAGATACTTTGCATTAATAATAATTATTATTTGTGTACATAGACAGAAGTTAAACTTTGTGTTTGTAATCAATCGAGGCAAATAAATCCCATAAGTACTCATAAAAAGGAGTACCGGGATGCAGAAGAGATAACTTATGCAAATCTATTGTTTATCTACGTTGTTTATTAATCGGTGTTAATCATTGACATCTTCTACATTTAAAAATTTTATTTGTTCGCATTTCGATCATCTTCCACATACTTAGTTAATTTTAATCTAGTTTTTACAGTAACTAATCAAGTAAAACAAGAAATGTTAACTAAACATATGCAATATTGAAATATCTACAATTTTTATTTGAATATTTTCTCTTTAAATTTTATTGGGACACAACGTCTGCGCAAAAAATTATTTTTAAATTTATAGCCGGTGGAGCTGCTTAATACCTTGAGTATTTAAGATATAGTACATAAAACTTATTTGGCTAAGTTGTGAAATAAAAAGTAATAATTTATTTGTAAAAGTTTTGTCATTTATTAGTCAAATATTTGTTTTCTCTTGTCTTGGGACAACAAAATAGAAAACTATACCTATTTATTGTTTAATTAAAAATATTTGTTGGCGTCAATGAAATAGGCAACCATTTACTCACTAAAACTTTGGTCATCCTTGATTTTTACACTATTGGTAAAGTAGGAAATTAATTTAAATTGCTACAGAACACTGTAATAAGCAGAGCCATCTTGCGGCAAATGTTCTAATCCTAGTCTGTATTCTAGAATTATGTCTGATATACGCATTTGAAGTACGACAAAATGCAAGAGGTAATATTTTACACAGTTGCTATTTTTCAATTTATTTAGTATATTTCCTCAAAATGTGTAATATTTTACTACATAAATCTTGTATATACGTTTAATCATAGAATATATTGTTTTAATTTACATGAAATATTCAAAACGTTTTGTCGCAAACGGCGCCTCATAGTCGTGCGATAAATGTAAATTTAAATATACTGATTCCGATGTATGTACTTCATGTGTGGGTATATGTGGTTTATTGTTTCACAATAATTGTGTAAATATTCAAAGAAAAGAATCAACTGTGCCAAGTGAGAAAAAGAACATTAAATGGTTATGTGAAACATGCAGTGACATTCAAGATAAAGTTATAAATGTTATTTTACACAATAATCCAGTTCAGTATAATGTTATAAATGATCTAATCAAATTGGTGAATAATTTATCTCAAAAACTAGATGCGTTAAATAATGAAATAATAAGTTTAAAAGATAACCATAAAAATAAAACAGTAAAATCAGCTGGCAAATCGTTAAATTCCAGTGAAACGTTAGTAGCTGAACATGTAGGTACGGAAAAGAATGTGTTAATTAATGACAAATTGAATGAAATTAATAATCCTAAATCAGGCAATACAGTGGTGTAGTGCAAACGAGTGCACTCGTAAAGCAAAATCCACCAAATAAAAATAAAGTTATTGAAAATAAATATAAAAAAATTATTGGTAAGAAAACCACTGCCGATACTTCCGATTTTCAAGTAGCACCTAAACGAATTTGGTTGTCAAACGTTAGTGTAGAAACAATTAAAAGTTATATTACTACTAATATATGAGGTGTTGAATTCGCAAGGTGAAAAGAAAGCATTCAAAGTGGGTGCTGATTTCGGACTCAAGGATCATTTGTACGATGCGGATTACTGGTCGGCTGGAACTGTCATCAAAACGTTAAATTTGTTTCGAGCCAAAACAACAAGAACGGAAGAAAACACAGCCGATAACAAGAACAGAAATTGGAATAATTGATAATAATACTACTTCTTCGCAACAAGATATAGTTAATAACAATTTTCTATCAATTCTTCATCAAAACATTAGAAATTTGCGAAATAAAGCACTAGATTTGGAAGCATTTGTTGATGGACTATTTTGTGACGTTAATGTTATTTGTCTCACAGAACACTGGTTGAACAGAGAGGAGTCTTGTTTCTCTTTTCTCGAAGACTATGTTTTTGCCAGTTATTACTGCAGAAAGGACTCAAACTACTGTACTGATAACTGCTTTGAATATTCTTGTATATCTTTTTCAGAGTACAAATTTCTAATTATTTCAGTGTATCGTCCACCACAATATGATAATTTTAACCTATTTTTAAAACAGTTTGAATGTTTGTTACTTGACTGTCACGCCAAATTCAAGAACATTTTAATATGTGGTGACTTCAACGTTGATTTTACATCAAATAGCGTATCTTCATGAACAGTTTTGGATTAAACTATCTGATAAATAATCCAACAAGAATTACACACCTCCATCAGTCATGCAGAGTCAATGTTTTCTCAAATATGCAAAATTTGGAGCTAAAGTTCTTTTCTCTGGCTTGTTAGACCATCATACTCAATTAATTAATATAAATATACGTAAAATAGTAACTTTCACTAATGGTTATTATTTTAAGAGAATTCAATATTGATAAATTCAGTGAATATATTAACTCAGTTCATAGCTGCTTGCCTTTTGACAGTTTTGATAATCTCAATGACAAGTTTAATTATTTTATGTTTCATCTAAATAATACTTTCAACGCTTGCTTTCCACTTAAGAGATATCGTAATAAAGTAGCTTTCACCCAACCATGGCTTACAAAAGGAATTAAAGTATCATGTAAAAATAAACGACAGCTTCAAATATTTTGCAAAAATAACAATCACCTTGTATTAGCCAAATATTTGAAGAATTGCTGTAAAATTCTTAAAAATGTAACACATTTGTCAAACTTAAAATATTTAAAACAAAAAATTGATAACTCTAACAATCGAACCAAATCAATTTGGGATTTTATTAATAATAATAACAAACCAAAAAGTGAAACAGATGACAATATAAGTATAAAAGTTGATAATTATGTTTAAACAGATCCAAATATCAATCTTACAATATGTAGATATTTAACTGTCATGCATTCAGGATTTCACTAGTAAGCACAGTATAGAATAGAATAGTACTTATAAAGAATGTTTATAAGTTGTTTGTTTGATATAATACAATTTATTTTAAAAATTCATTTATAATATTCTATTAGCTGTAAATTTTAATCATAATTATATAATAAATAAAACAGTAGCTATTCAATGTCGTCAGAGCCTCGTTAGTAAAATCAGGGAACACCAGCGGGAAGGTGAGGTTGACTTGGACAGTTGCACTGCCTCTTGTCCCCCATTAAGGTGTGGCAACAGATCAGTCGCCAGACCCCGGGAATCGAACCCGGATTTAGTCTATGTGTTTGAATAGCAATCAGACCAAGAAGACAACAGCGTTCAGTTCATGTGGCACGTGGGTCTTTGAGTCTCAGAGGTGAGCGCGTCAGTGGTGCTCAGTTCTTGCATCATCGCTGGCTTCCACGTCCCCGTGGGCCAATATGGCAACAGCCGCCACAATCACTGCCGCCGCTCCACCCCCTCCTCTACCACCCTCACCGCCCTAACCACACGCTCCCAACATAAACACACGATGTTTTGCGCCTGAACCCACCAACGACACACACAACATGCCAAGCAAATTAATATTCAATTTACTTTCCATGGCAACGATCATATATTCTTTACTTTTTATTATTGTATTTGACAATAATATACTTAATCCAATAGTATTACTTTGCTTAATTAAATATATATATATATATATATATATATATATATATATATATATATATTTTGGTGAAATTTACCAACCTAGAAAAATATTGCAGGCACCTATTTCAAAAACCAAGAAAAAAATCCTCAAAAATTCGACCATAGCTCAAAATCTCCTGCCATTACTCCATAAATATAATATAATATTCTATATAAGGGATGTGACAACACCGAAATAAAATTGGACTTAGTGATCTATAAATTTAATCGTCTTTATGATTCTCCCTGTAAATGATTACTTAAATAAGTACTTTCTGTACGACGCTATTCCTAGTTGATCCATTAATGATATTAAAAAATAATAAAATTAAAGATATAATACGAGCCCGGCCCCACTTCAGTTTTGAAGTTATATTTTATAGTTTTATTTCTTGTGTAGTATGCAAGAAAATGAAATGAAATTTTAATTAGACATACACTAGTATGTTGTTAATACACAGATAAAATTTTATGTCAATCGATATATACATCTAGAAATGACAGCCATTGAAAGTGAAAGTAAACATTTCTGTTTTAACTAAAAAAAAAATTGTCTTATTAAAACACTGTATAAAGTTTGTTTTAAATAATAATTAACTTCAATTTCATCCGCCAAACTGCCCACAAGTTAATAATCGTGATAGTTCATTTGTGTGTTAGTTTAGTTTATGTGAAGAAAAAAAAATGAGAGTTACCTATACTGCTTCATATTTTGTGTTTAACGTATATTTAATGTTAAATTTAGTTAAAAATGTTGCAAATTAATTGTAGAATTTAGTAAATATAAGATACCTGGATTTTTAGTATTATTTAAATTTTAAACGATAAAATTAAATTCGGGCCAATTGAAGTGGGAACGGGCTCGTATAGTTAATAAGCTTTCTATTTAGAACTGCTACATCTACTTAGATAAGATAAGAACTACCTCAAACGCCAGCATGTTTCTTTGCGATGGGCTGCATTTGACAACAAACTGGAATAGTAAGTAAAATTTTCTCTAAATATTCTTAGCTTTAGATGATAAATAATCTATATTGCTATTATTAATACTTGGACTACAATAATTTAATCTTTGAAATAAATACTCGTATAGGTAACCCTTGCTATAATAAAGTCATTTTACTTATAGTTATAACAATATAATTAATTAAATTTGATGATTTCAATTATTTTAATCTATCATATTTTTGTTTTGTTTTTGAGAGCTAATCATATTATGAATTTTTAGTTTCGGAGTGGTGTAATTGATACTACAAGTTTAGCAAATCTGCTGAGAACAGAAGTGCACATGGATCAAACTAAGGCCAATACAGTTGCCACCACTTGTAGCAAAAATTCGAGTAAGTATTGAAGGTTTCATTTGCAATTTATATCAATAAAATTGAATATCATGTAAGAACTGCTTGAATGATTTACGATTTTCATGAAACGACATATTCATATTTTAAAGAAAATTTGTTTATGTATTAGAGGATTAAGGATACATATTTTATGGGTGTATTATGTATTTGATTTTGTTAGTTTTTATTGTTATTTGTGTGATAAGTCTTTTCATTTATAAGTTTGCCAAGAAAACGTCAAATTGACAAGTTTTGTGAAATATGGTTGGTTTTAGGCAATTTATTATTATTTTAAAGTAAAACCAAACAATGTTTATAAGAAGCAATGTTGTTGGTAAAAAAAATTAAACCAGGCAAATTGAATTATAAACTTCTGTAAAAGTAAAGTGATGAATTTTCAATCGGTAATTGTATTAGTCAAAAAGTTTTGAAAAGGTTCACGGAATAAAATCGAAAATATTGCAAACGGCAATTATTTTAGCAAAAAATTCTTCAAAATCTTTCGTGTCTACTATCATAAAGCAGCGGTCATACTGAGATGATTAAAATCTATAAAATAAAATAAATAAATATATCATCACGCCATCTACCCATTACTGGGTGGCACTCTGCCGAAGCAGATCTCGGTAAGTGATATATTTTGCGCGTGAAGTGCGGTTACCAGTCGTCAAATCACGGCCTCCAAAGATGTTCGTGGTGGAGGAGCCACAGGGGTAGTGTTTGAAATTATAAAAATTATTTGTTGCCTGTAGGAATCGAACCAGGGTTCTCAGGATCCACAGGCCGACTTCATACCACTGAGCAGCCACGCCATATTAAAATCTATCATCTAATGAAAATTAATGACACATGATCTATATTTTACTGCCTTTAAAAATGCATTTAAACGATCAAGTCGTATGCTAAAAATTATGTTATTGTATTGCTAAATTAAAATTGTCTCTATTTAACAGTGAAATACTTGCAAAACCTTTCTAAATCTCATATAGGTGAAAATAATTATAAATAATAAATTAAACAAGTGTAAGACTGAGCGCTGTCGATCGATTTTAAATCAAACATGTTTAATATATCAAACCAATTTCGTTACATTTGCTTTATCGCTCACCGTTTTTGAGATTTATTACTTTGATCTATTTTTTATTTCTATAACAGAAATTTTTTTGTTATTTAAAAAAGTAATACAATTTATTTTCAGTAAGCGGTGTCAATCCATGTGACGCAGCAGGAACATTATTAACTTGTATGAAGACCAACGGAAAATAAATTTTTATGTTACAACAATGGTATAATAGAACAATAATTATAAACATTTTGTGAAAATATAATAAAGTAATTCGTAATAGAATATAATGAGTAATGAGAACAACATAAAAAAGTTGTAGAATAAATCAGTCATACAAATCTGATTTTAACGCTCTTGCAAATTACCTCTTTTATCTCGATATCCACTTGAAAACTCTACTTCTGTTTCCTGAACTGGAGTACAGAATCATCGCTAGAATTTTAAATATAGGATGAATTTATAATTTAAAAAGTCGTAAATTAACAATATACAAGAATCAGGAATGCAGATACTAATAGCAGTAGAATTATCTCCTTTAATTAACAAAAAGCATTCTTATTCAAACATCAATTATCAAGAGATGAAAATACTAACTTAACGAGTAAGAACACCAAAAACATACACAACTTTCATACTAAACTCATATTCACGTACTAATCTTTATTCTTTATTGACATAAATTGAAGTTATTAATGATTACATTTTGTTACATTTTAAAAATTGTTTTTAGTTAAGAATTTTTCCACTGGTATATGTATTTACTAAAATCAATTCAAAATAATATGTTTTTTTTTTGTGAAAGACTAAATAATAATAAGACTAGCAAATAAAAAACTACTGCTGTTATATAAAGAACATATATATTACACTTTTTTGTCTTTAAAACAGTTCAATATTTGCCTCCACAAATAAGGATTTTTTGCCATTACTTTGTTCACATTTTGTCCGCAGTAATACAGTCTCAGTTTATTTATAAAAATGAATTGAAGTAATAAAAATATTATCTAGAATAATCTACATCTAAATATATACATACATACATACATATCTTCACGCTATATCCCAGCAAATAGGGTAGCACGAACCCTAAAATCACTCATAAAACATTCACTCAACACACTCATCAAACAATCAGCACTCGTCAAACATCATTCATAGATCACTCCATATAAACCCAATCATTTATTACACTCTAAATCATTTATCACACACTTATCATTCGTCTTCTTTCTTCAACGTACATAACATATGCATAAAAGATCTCAAATTACTCACGCTTACTCCTAAAAACGAATCTAATAACGAAACTAACAACGAATCTACAAGATTAGAAAAGATGAAAGCGATAGCCTGCACTTGTATATGAAAGAAAAGTCCACACAATGCAGTAACTGAAAATGAAACAAAAAGATAAGAAAGGGAGGGAGCGTCACCCTGCGCTTGTTTTTGAAAGTGAATTTCACACAATTGGAGTTAAACACTCTACGTAAGAACTGAAAACGAATTAAAAGATAAGAAAGGAAGGGAGTGTCGCTCTACGCTTGTTTTTGAAAGTGAATTCCACACAACTGCAGTTAAACACTCAATGTAAGATCAGAAAACGAATAAAAAAGATAAGAAACGAAGGGAGTGTCGTCCCCGCGGTTGTTGTGAAAGTGAATTTCACACAATTGCAGGTAAACACTGTTTATGAAATTATGAATCAACAAAACTAAAATCAAAAATCCTGCACTTTTCTGAAATCATCAGATTCATTCCGCAATTAATCTTCGCCAAACGTTCCTATCCTGACACACCACTTTAGTTTCGTCCACATTCATAATTCCTTTCATACAAGCACGCTTGTTCCTCATACTCGGAAATTTTCATTCACGCAACAATCCTTCAATCATATTCATCCATTTATTCATAGGTCGCCCACGCAATCTTTCACCCTCAATTTCACCAACATATACCTGTTTTACCAATCTCTCATTCGACATACGTTCTACATGCCCAAACCACCTCAACTCACGTATACCGTTGATTGACTAATAACTTTTATTAGTCAATCAGTCAGGCAAAAAAACCACCTTGCATATCGCTTAACTTGGAGATTGTTAAGGTTCGTACCTTATGAATAAGAATTTTCCCGTACAACTTCCCTACCACACTCAGCAAACTTATCGCACGAAAATTAGTACATTCACTTGAACTACCTTTACCTTTAAATAAATATATCTTGTCATTAATTAAAGATATCCAACAATATTCATTGATTCATTCGCTATAAATATGTTATATTGCATTATAACTTGTAAACATAATTTCTTACTTGAACCGAAGTTATTGGTTTGAATTTACCGAGTGTGTTACCTACAACTTATTAGTTAAAAGATGTGATTGTTAAATAGCGAACGAAACGAGTTTAGTAAAAACGACATTAATAATTTATTTGATAAAACAGATGTTAAGAGGATAAAATTACATCAAATCTTGAGAAAGTAAAGCACTCGCCTCGCCTCTCTTTTAATATTTAAATATAAGGAAACTAGTTTCTCTCTTCTGATTTCCAATAATAATAACATAAGAACTATTGATTTGTTTTTATTTATATAGATTCCACATTTCTATTGGTTGCTTCACACTTTGTTAGCAACTGCTTTACTTTGCTTGGCATGTTATGTGTGTTTATGTTGGGAGCGTGTGGTTAGGGCGGTGAGGGTGATAGAGGAGGGGGTGGAGCGGCGGCAGTGATTGTGGAGGCTGTTGCCACATTGGCCCACGGGGACGTGGAAGCCAGCGATGATGCAAGAACTGAGCACCACTGACGCGCTCGCCTCTGAGACACAAAGACCCACGTGCCACATGAACTGAACGCTGTTGTCTTCTTGGTCTGATTGCTATTCAAACACATAGACTAAATCCGGGTTCGATTCCCGGGGGCTGGCGACTGATCTGTTGCCGCACCTTAATGGGGGACAAGGGGCAGTGCAACTGTCCAAGTCAACCTCATCTTCCCGCTGGTGTTCCCTGTTTTGACTAACGAGGCTCTGACGACATTAATAGCTACTGTTTTATTTATTATATAATTATGACTAATAGAATATTATAAATGAATTTTTAAAATAAATTGTATTATATCAAACAAACAACTTATACACATTCTTTATAAGTACTATCCTATTCTATACTGTACTTACTAGTAAAATCCTGAATGCATGACAGTTAAATATCTACATATTGTAAGATTATTTAAGTCTGTTATAAGTTTTGACATAGAAATAATAAGCTTTACAATTCTCATATTTTTATAATAAAATAAAAATAAATATAAATATATCATCACGCCTTTTTCCTGTTACTGGGTGTGGCACTCTGTAAGTGATATATTTATGTACGTGAAGTGCGGTTACCAATCGTCAAATCACGCCCCCAAAGATGTTAGTTGAGAGCGGGCCACATAGGAAATTATAATGTGGTTAAAATTGTTTGTCGGTTATGGGAATCAAACCGAGATTCTCAAATCCACAGGCCGACTCTATGCCACTGAGCTAGTAACCCCATAATTCAATAGGAAAATTATTCTCGAATGATCTTTAATGAGATTCATTTTTAAAATGTTCTTTTTATTTATAATAGCTCAAATCAAATTTGCTGTGCATTTAAATTAGTTGAAACTCAAATTTGTTTATTTAGTTGTCTTTCTATATTTTGAATTAAATACGATACGATAAAATAAAGAATTTCACATTTGCATTTATAAAATTAAATGCCAAAATTAAAAATATATGTTTTGTTCATACAAACACTCTCATTCCAATTCTGCGCAAAATATGTTTATTAGTTTTGCTTTGAATTAACGAACGGTTAAGAAATCTAGACACATTACATTGAATATATTTTCAAATTATTTTTAATGCTACAAACAAGTAACAACATAGCTCATTAAATACTTTGCATCGTCCGAAAACGTCGTTTCGCGCAGAGCTAGACTAGTCCGGTTACTCGACTTCAGTACAGTGCGGGTGTTTATACAGTGATGTGTTCGTCGTTTTGTGAGCATTTTAGTGAATATTTTAATGTGTAAAATTATTTAAATTGTGTGATATTGTTTTTCGACTGTCGAGTAAGTGATGATAGATCTCCTAGGATGTCAGAGGGCAGTGTGGGACGTAGCCGGGAGCTGATTCCTGATCAAAGTAAGCACTAATATTATTTTTGGCAATCTTTGTCTTTTTAATTAATTAGTTTTATTTTATTTTTGGATCATAAACTTGTTTATTGGCCCTCAAAAGCGGGCGTAATGTGCCTATTTTAGTAACAGCTATTCATACAAATCAAAATCGTGATTTATGGGATAAATTTCAGTCAATACAATAATTTCGTATAATTTTTCGTAAAGCTATTTTGACTTCTGTGGTACTAATTTTACCTGTTCACACTCAAATTGATCCAATACTTCCTGGGAATAGCTATTGATATCTTCCATTTTTATTTAACAATAAATTAATAAATTCGAATGATTTTTTTGATATTCTCACACGTAAAAAACAAACCTTTATTTCGCGCACTTAATACAACAATAACTAATCATGCTATTACTGGGCCTGGCACTCTGCCGTAGCAGATCTCGTTAAGTAATATATTTATACGTGTGAAGTATATTTACCAGCCGTCAAATCACAGCCCCCAAATATGTTAGTGAAGGGAAAGTCACAGGGGTAATTTTAATGGGATGGGATTCTCAAATCAACAGTCCGACTCAATACCACCTACTCCATAAAATACAGAATACAAAATATTTAGGTACACTTACAGCCATAATGAAAACTACACCTCTGTGTCTAGTAACCATGTGTATAAAAAACCTTGATCACGTTAGTTCATTAGGTAAGATAAGTTTAAATTTGGTATTTATTTAATTTGGCTTAGTTCAGACGCGAGCTGTACTAACCCTTAAATTTATAGTAACGGAGAGTTATACAATTGACGTCACGCCAGGGAGAGATGAAAGGGAATCAAAAGAAAGAGATATCTCGCACTAGTGAGAGAGTTAGTTGACAGACCACGACTAACTAGAGTATACTTTTAACATACGAAGTAGATTAAATGGCATGTTAAAAATGTGCTCTAGTTGTCAACTACTGTTACCAACATGAGACTATGCCAATCTCAAAAATTTGAAATGATTTCTGAATCTGTATAAAGCCGCACTGCAATTAGAAATATTCTACTATTAATGTTACACGTAATACATGAACCGCTCTGCCGACCAATACTAACTGTAATCAGAGCTGGGCAGTAGCTAGCTACTTTTATAGCTTAGCTATATTTACCTTAGCTGTAGCTGTAGCTTATAGCGATCTTTTAAAGCTACTTTTTGTAGCCTAAAAATCCTTTATGTAGCTTAAAGCTACCATAGTTCATTAAGAAATACCTATTAATTTTTGTTTTGTATTTGAATTGTACCTTCTTTATTGTTTTCTATAACTGTAGGATAACAAGTTATTATATAGTTTAAAATCTATTAACATATTTGATTTTTACTTGTTCTTAACCTATCCTACTTTTGAATTAAAAATTAGATGAACTAAACATTGACTGTTTAGGAGTCTTCTGTTATTGTGACTGTTAATTTATTTCGATATAAATAAAAGTTATAGTATCAAAAATTAACATTTGCGATTTTTTATATTTATGTACATAATTGTAAATTAACAGTCATTATAACAAAAGATTGATCAACTGATCGTATGCTAATGGCAAATTTAATTAATTCACAATAATTGAAAAAAGTATCTTTAAAATATAACAGCTATTTTAACGAAAGCTTTTAGCTGTAGCTTAGCTATATTTTATAAAATGTAGCTTATAGCTGTAGCTCAGCTAATTTTTTAAAGAATAGCTGTAGCTGTAGCTTAACTACTTTTTTTAAGTAGCTTGCTCAGCTCTGACTGTAATAGACCAGTGGAATAAATACAATTTCACAGTGACGTGATTAAGTGAGTTACTCTCTCATACCCCTTTGGCATTCTCTGTTGGCAACGGCAGTAGCTCACTAATGCGTGAAATCTCCTTTTCGTTCCCTCCCATCTCTACCTGGCATGACGTAAGAATTTTTAAATGTACAACTCGCCATTAAAGGTAGGTAATTAATGAAATATTACACTCAAGTAATAATGGTAAAATCGCGTGATAATATATTAATTACTAATTAGTGTTTTGACTATGGTGTCGTTACCACCGTTTTTAACATGTTATAATGATAGTTTATTTAAGTCTGTAAACTTTGACTATATTTTCCACACGGAATTATTTATATTTTTTTTATTATAAACTGTTACGTTTATTTAACTTATTTTTTGTTGACTTGAAAATGGGACCAGCCCATAGTCCCGAAACGTCGTCAGCTGTAATTATTTTGTAAAAATTTTATTGGAAAAAAAAAGCCAAGTAATCCAAACATTGTGGCGTATATATTTTTTCAACACTTCTGCTCCTAACTGGTTCATAAAATCAACGGCTTAATAAAACGGATCTCCATTTTGAGATTCCACATAATAATAATAAACGGGTTGTTAATGTTTAGTTACATTTATTCATTACCTATTATAGATTTCTAGGTTAACTGTTATGTCAAAACACTCTACTTAACAAAAACATTTTATAAATCACTGTAGTATATTTTGTCATATAAATACCATCTATCTTTCACTAGCTGAACTACTCTTGGACACGAACCATGTGTGATGTCAGTAGTATAAGTTTGTCGTGTCGGACAATGTCCCGTCGGCTGTTGTCCCAATCAGCTAAAGTCCCGTCGGCTGTTTGTCCGTTTGGGTAATGTCCCTGTCGGCTGATGTCACCGCTCCCAAATTTCAGTGTGGAAGTGAATAAATGGACGCAAATAAAAATCCTACAATAATGATTACGTTTACATGTATGCATACAGTGTCGTCTGACGAAATGCTTTGGAAGCATAAGGGATGCAAGTAAAAATTGAGATGAAACAATAATTTATATATTTGTGTTAAAAGAATTAAATACGCTTCTGTATTTTGATGTAGCTTAATACTAATTTTACTGTTAAATAAAATAAAAGTCTATTATGCAAATTGTTTCGGAATAGGCGTTTCATTGGTATAAAAGGATAGATAATTATTGGGTCTGCAGCTCAATAACTTTTCTGATTCTCAAAACATTTGTCAGTAAAATCTAATTTGAACTGTAACTGTTGGTATGGAGTTCTAATATGGCATGATTCTAACACTCAGAATTTACGATTGGGACGCGTAAAAGCCAATTGTTATGAGACGATGAAATACGCGATGTAATACAAAATTAAATAAAACGAACTCCTTGTAAAAATATATATTTATTAAAACATAAGAATGAAATGCATCAAAATATAAATGGTAAAATTTCCAGAAGTTATAAATTAATATTGAAATCAAACAAAAGAATGGACAATGGGAAACAACAACAACGTATTAATAAACTATTACTTAAGTTACTAAATTACATGGCGTGACCGACATCTTGCACATGAAGACGAGAGAAAACTTGTCTCGACAAAAGCCAATCTACCACTAATTGTTGTATATCATGGGATGTGCTGACAAGGGGTAAGCGGGTTTACATAAAAACGATTAACGCTTGCAAGGGTTTAGATATAAAGGCTAGTTTATCCCAGACCAATGCATAGATAATAATTTACCCATATATGTCATCACATTCCGTATAACCAGATGCGACCATTCAGAAAATCCATAAACTTGGTAAATAATGATCTACGGAATATTGAAGTTATTATAACATATGCACTTTAAATTTGATAAACAAAATAAACTCTGTCACGTCAGCTTTAGAAAGATAACAGTTATTAGTCTAGATCTCTCGAAGCTGATTTGATAGTGAAATTCCATAATTTATAAACAAAACCAAATTCTGAATTGTGTCGCTTTGCTACAATATTTTGACATTTGACGAGAAAATATTTTTCATAGAATCTTAACATAACCAAGGTTAGCAGTGGCGTTGATAGCGTAAGCGAAGTTTTTTTTTTGTCAAAGTTGAATGATAAATACAATTCATTGAACCACAATTCTTTCCAGTACTAGTATAAAATAAAATACATAATTGAAAGTATGCTATAAACGGCACTGTAACAGAGAATAACATTTCTACCTACTGATTACATACTTTCAAAATTTCTTTGAATATAATGTGAACGATGAAATTTACGCAGGTAATTGTACTTATGTGATGTTGTCCACCTCGGTAGATTATCAATTTTGTCCTTTCGACTGGCGGTAGCAAATTTTCCAGCTCCCGTTTGAATTTTGTTTTAAACATAAACTAAAATTTAAAATGAGATACACTACACAGTTTGGGAAATATAACTGATATATTTAAAATTCATTATCGGAAATTTTGTACATGCCAATTATAATATTTAAATATTTTCGGAAATTTAAAATATCCATCACTTTAGTAATTTTGCTAATCACGTCTAAATCTTGTGCCTGATAAAGTAGAGAACTCGGTATGCCAGAAATAGTAATAACGATGGTACAATTTTTCATAAATTTAGTTATCAATTCCGGTGTATAATCCACAAAAGTATTATCCATAATAACAAAAAATTTAAAACTGTACATGACAGGTGCTCTAAATCTTCGTAGTGCGGGTCCAACATACTCTTCTCGCCAATTGTCGATGAATGGGGTTGGAACCCGCACTTCTTCGCGGTACTGCAGAATTTCAATAAACTTTGATGATTTTAAATGTAGCCCGGTAGTTCTAACTTGATTTCGCTGATAATTTTGTGGGCCAAAATTTCCTTGTTGAATAACTAAAATTTATAATAATATATTTATATTAGTATCTATATGATACAAATTATGGTTAGTTTTACCGCGAAAATTTAAATTTTAAAATGAGTTTAAATAAATAATTGACATTGCTGTTAAATATTCAATTTGCTTTTATTTATTGACACTAAAACTAAAATTCAACTTTCGGCCATGAAACTAGCCACATGATATTTAGATTACATCTAATTTATGTTAGATTTTTAATAATGTTATAGCTTGTCTTCAAATAAATTTAATAACATCCATTCATATCGCAAAATGGTCCGTACTTCAGGCTATACAGTAAATATAATTGAAAATAATTTAGGTGGCCTACAAATATAATTTTCACTTATGTCTATTAAAATTTCAAGCCCAAAACAAGCTCCATTGTTTTTAGGCGGTCTAATTTACGATTTGGTCAAATTCAATTTTGCAGATGGTTATTCGTTACAATTTCAATAACAAAATTAATTTAGTCGACAAAATTACAAAGAAAATAAAAACTGTAAAATTCTATCACATTTACCTCGATCGCGGGATACTAATGCGGAGCCAGTATAGAATTTAGATTGTCCAACTATCACTATGTCACTATCCAATTTTGACTTCCGTTTTTTCCCAAATATACAGCAAAACATTCGTAATATAGTAGCCATTTTGTTTGGTTCACTGAACCCAAACTAATAATAACGTTTTCATGGAAACTTTTAGTATTGTTGGTTTTAAATAATAATTACACAAATAACAATTTTAATTGTAGTTTAAAAATATATGTTAAAATAAATGAAAGTCGCCTACAGACAGGTGAGAGAAGAACCGGGAGAAGTAAGAGAAGAAAACAAGGGAAAAGTAATAGCAGAGCAGGAAAGCGAAATGGAAGAAATACTCAAAGAAATAAACACTGTCAAATAACTTCGAAGATATTTAAAAAAAGAAGTAGAAGAAGGAAAACTTAAACAATAATAGGTATAAAACGCTTATTTTATTCAATTTTTATATTTTTTTGAGCGTCAGTTTCGTCACTCGATGGCGCCACCGTCACACTAGAACTACCTTAAATGATTTTGTATACTTAAATTTTCCTTTTTTCTTCTCTTCTTTTATAATTTCATCTTCTACGCTTGATGATTTTTTTAAAAACGGTTAGTAGTCTATTTATAACTACCATATCATACGGTTCTAAAAAAAAATTTTGATAAATTGATTCAAGTATATTCCAAATTCACTTTTAAATTTATAATCCGCGATAAGAATTACATGAAATTTAAACCTGCCTGGAAGCCGTAATTTATTGAATAGACTTAAGAAATCGGCCTGTGATATTGGTGTCGTAGGTCAGTTAAAAAAGTTTAATAATATTGAGTGTTTTAAATTAAAATACATGTAAAACAACAGTGAATCTTTTTGTTAAGCATATAAATAGTAATTTGTGAAAATAATTTTGATAAAAATTGGGATTAAAAAATAGTTGTGATAGTTTTTAATTTTTTCCGTAGTTTCTCAATGTGAGTTGTTGCTATCAGCGCACATACTTTGTCACGTACGAACTGACTAAGTTAGTGCGGTGCGCAGGTAACCAATGTTCAACAAAATCAGTGATCACCAAAAGTGTGGTCATGGCAGAAGATACAAATGACAACAGAATAATAATAAAACATTGTAAAAAAATTTAAGAATGAGTTTGATGCGTCTGATATTATAGGATGTGACGAAGAATGTCAAAACTGGTTTCACATAGAATGTGTAGGAATTAAAAATAAGCAGTTTAAAGTAATTCAAGAATGTTCGGATCTTGGGCTCAAATGGTTTTGTGGAAGCTGTCGAATAGCGTTAAAATATGTTCAAAAAACTTATGGATAAGGGATTTAACAAATATGAATAAGATATTCTAGAGATAAAAAAATTAATAAGCAATTGTACAGTTAACCGTGGTACTACTAATGTTAAGGTTTCTAAACAAACTTTTTCACAAATTGCTGTAGTTCATGGTCTTGGATCCTGGTGGTTCTTGTTGAATTTGAAAACCTTTTCCTGAGGAAAACTGTGAACATGGTGACAGCAATTATTAATAAAATGACATATAAAATTGCTATTGAGTAATTTGGAATGTCGGCTGTGACATCGTACTCTTCAATATCTTCAAACTTGTTTATTGGTAGCTTGAGATCTTGGATGCTGTTAAATTCTACAGCCAATTTCGGTATTTGTGCGTCATCTAACTTGATTTTAAAGTTGTCTAATATTATGGGTTTTCCAAATGTTCCTTCTTGAAAATTTAGATTTAGATTTCTAAATATTTGACAGTTATTTTGTTTAATCAGGAAAAGTCCTTGTATGGTTTTAATTTTGTCGCCTAGTTGACATGAAGTGTGAATAGTTTCTTGTTTTGGGAATAGAACGTGAAATTGGTTGATTTCTTCAATGGTTTCTACGTGGTTTCCTTTTAGACTGATTTAAGTGTATTGACAGTTCTTGTTATCATTGTGAAGGATTATGTTCTTCTCGCAGGATCTGTCATCTGTGTCTTCGATCTTGTTTGGATATTGATAAATATTTCCTTTAGTACATGTGTCCTTTAAAGATTTAATTTGACCATCAAAAGATTTTAGAAAATATTTTTTATTTAGAATAACAGTCACAAATTTAGTTTCATGTTTACTGGTAAAGGGTATAAGGTGGAATAGTTCAAAATTTGTTTCGTAATTAATTGGAATTTCTAGGAAATAAATAATTTAGTTTAAATCTAATTTACAATTTACTTTAATTAATTTTTCAATTTCGGGTATATGTTCAAATGTTGGTGCCAAAGGGAATTCGTTACTATAATTTTTATAAATTCTATTTAGTTCAGAATAAAGATCATGGACTTTTACGATGCTTAGATGCAACACTAGAACTTTACAAAAGGTTAGAGATTTCTCTATATGTTGCATTACGCTTAATATCATGTTAAACAAAGTATTTCATTGACTGTAAATGTCGTAGATACTGATTTTATTTAAATTACGGGTTCCACCAACAACAATATACAACAACTGCTCTATTTTTAATTTTAGTTCTAATTCGATATGTGTAATGGTTTCAACTGTTTTGTTAAATTTTAGTATTTTAATTGTTCCTTTAGCTTATGCTGATTAAGTTCTAATTATTTTAAAATTTTCGTATAACGTTTTTCGTCCTCTGCGTCTAAATTTCCGGTGATAGATTTAATTATGGATCCTACTCGTTTATTAATTCTCTCTTCTTTCTAGATTTTTCATGATTGATAAATAGATTATTAAATTTTGGATATAGATAATAATTCTGTCATTATTCATAAATTCTTTTGCGCTAATTTCATTTGTGTTTATATTTTGTTTTAGGTTACTGTGTTGTAATTTTAGGTTATTGTATTGTTGAATAATGGGTTGTAAATCGTAAAAATGAAGGAAAGTATGTTGGGATCTTTGTAGTTTAGCTTGTTTTAGATTGAGTGTTAATAGTCCAGGGTTGTAAGTAATAGTCTTGATGTCTAGTCCATCGGTGTACTCGAGGGTACAGGAATCTGAAAGATCTGAGGTTTTATTAATAATTTTATTAATTTTTCTCGGTCTTTTTATGTTAGATAAATGAATTTTAGTTTGTTTCCTACTATCTTTCATGTCTGTCTTCATTTCTGTAGTGTTTCGGTTTTTGTTAATTGTTTTAATAATTTCTTTTTTGAATTTTGGTTGTCGTGTTTTATTGACTTTTTGTTTGTTGTGTTCATAGGCTCTTTCGGGTATATCGGATAAGGTTTCGCGATTTTCATTTAATTTATTAATTAGGATATATTTTTTTATTTGTATTTGGTTATTAATATTTTAATAAGCTAATTATATTTTTTCTTTATGTTTTTGAACATACTCCTGCGTAATTTGTCTCTCTAACTGTAATGCAAGGGGTGAATTAGTCTCGAGGTGTCCATTTATTATTTCGGTAGGTTTTAAACCAGTTGAGGTGTGATGTGTGTTATTATAAGCTAGTAAGCCAAAATTAACTTTATTTTCAATTGTTTCAGTTTTGAAATGCTCTTGTAAATTAAATAGTCTGATTTGTTCTATGCGCGTGGAGTGAAATCTTTCTATGAGTCCGTTGGAGTCAGGGTGTTGCGAACTGGTGAAGTGGATTTATATTTTGTGTAGGCTTAAACTTCACGTAAAACAGTGTTTTTAAATTCTAACCCGTTATCTGATATTATTGTTTTGGGTATTACGTGGTATGAAAAGAGTTTCATTAATTTATTATGGCATTAGTTGAATTAATTTCGTAAGCTTGCGCATATCTAGAGAACGCATCAATTATTGTAAGAAATTTGTGGTTTTCTATACCTAATGAGTCGATGTGTATAATATCAAAAGGTTTATTTGGACTGGGTGTAATATTAAATTTAGGTTTCAAAGCGTTACGTTCATATTTTGATTTTAAGCAAATTTCGCATTGATTGTTGAAGGCTGCAATAGTTTTATTTGATTTGGCCAATAATATATTCTTTTTATTTGATTATGCGTTTCAATAATACCGCGATGGTTAGTTTTAACCTCGTGATAGTTTCGGATAGTATCGGTAACCTCGTCTTCTTTTTCTATGTCAATTAATTTATTATTACATTTTATAAATTTAATTTCTGAATTTTTAGTGTTTCTGTAAAATAGTACTAAATTTTTCATATTCGGGTTGTTCGAAATATAAATAATATGTGACTCTTGGAGCTACATAATTTTTAACTAAATTTATTATATCATTTTCGAAATTATCTTCAGATAATTGAACATTTAATCTCATTTTAGTTGAGTGTAATTTTGTAATTTTTTGTTTCGATGATGACTATATAACTTCTGTGAATATTAATTGATTTTTTCCTACATTTACTGGTGATTCATTAATGGGTTTTCCAATTATTGGATTTTCGGGATTGGAATGTACGGTATCGTCACTATCATCAGAGTCTTCGTGTGGGTTTTGAGTGTTAGCGTCAACTTCTACAATCAGGGGTTCGGTGTCGTTTTCATTATTTTTATTTTTTTCTAATTGTTCATTAAATTTGTCCATATATTGGAAGAAATCTTCGCACTTGTCATCTGTTTCATTCGCGTTAAGGTGGTTCTATCATGACAGTCTCATACAAAAGTATAGGTAACATAAAATGTTTATAAAAATAATTATTATATTTTTGTATGGTATAGGTTATTAACAGAATTAACATTTCGCTGCAAATATCGTATAATTAACAATAACATTGAATATATTAAATAAAACTATTTAACTAGTTTATGAAATTCAGTAACATAACGAAATTTTTGGAATTGAATGTTTCATGCCAACCAATAGCAGTGTAAGATTTTACACAGCAGAACCACAAGCAGCATGATATTACCAGTCGGTACGAAATGTAACTGTATTATCAATACATCCTGTTGACAGTTCATAAGAAAAATGAGAAAAATGCACCAAATCAATTGTTATCAACTGTAACAACAAATAAATAAATATAAAATGCTGTAATATTTTTTTTGTATTAAAATTAATATATTTTACTGACCAAAATAATAACTTTTATAGTTCTTGCTTTGTCATTCGTGCTACCGTCTCTGTCTACGCCTGCGACCATCTCTGTTTACGCGTGCGACCATCTCTGTCTACCCATGCAACATTGCCAAGCATTTCTGACAGTTTTATTGAAAATCATAGAATATCCAACTTTCATCGCCAATTTCTATGAAACTAATCCGGTAAGGCATGGATTTTTTAATTCTCATACCTTTATCTTTACATGATGTACTGTGTGTTCGTTTTTTGTTAAAAAATAACTACAATATATGTATTTATTACGCAGTAGCTGCCTCGAGATGTACAGTTCCTATAACGTCAATGCATTTTTGGTCAACTTTAACTTTACACTACTCAGCTCAACAACGGTAAACTTAAAAAAAAAAATGCATACTAGTGTAGAAACACGTGAAAAATAACATACTTTCATTTCATTAAAATCCGGGTTAAATGCTTCCATGATAGTACCACCTTAAGCTCGAATGGTGGTATATCGTCGTTTGGTTTATTATAAACGGTTACAATTGTATTACTATTTTTGAAAATAAATTCTAACAGGTTTAACGTTAGTCCAATTTAGTCAGTCAAGACCGCAATCTAGTTTTGGAATTTTTAAATATTTTATCTTATTTTTCAAACAGAATGATTTTAAATTTAAATTGTATAAAATAAGTCCTGATATGTAGGTCTATCATTATAATAGTTTTTTGAATCTATTATTTTGATCCTTAAAGTAAACTAATTTATATAATTTAGGATTTTGATTTCTTAATTTATTTATATTTTGAAATTTTAAAAAAAAATTCTAATTGGTAATTTTTCTTCAGAGTTCATATGTTCAGTACGAATTTTTGAGAAATCTAAAGTTTTATTTAGATTTTGAGACTTAGAATTAATATTATTTTATTTAAAATTATCTAACGGTTCAATGCAAATATTATTTGTAGTATCTATAACAAATTCTACATCATTAGGTTTTATTGTTGGGTAATTACGAACAAATTTCAAAAATTCTTGATCTGAGTTCTCTGCGTTCGTTTAGAAACTATTTCGACTGTTTATTTTTATATAACTTACTAAATTGTAATATTGATTGTTTAGCTTTAAGTTCGTTTTTTGTATTAAACACTTCTATACATAACTTGCGATCAAATGATAATCTGTCACTACATATCCCGTTCATCAGATCAAACTCTCATTTCAATTCATCTATATGGAGAATGTGCCGAGCATTTAACACCCTTCATTTAGATTTATCACTTTCTGTGTATGGCTTTAAACAGACACTTCAAAACGTAATTTTATCGTAATATCTTAATATTAGTTCTAAGCGTAGTCTACTGTAATAAATGTATACATACTTGTAATTGGGCGATTGCCTGTATAAGAATGAATAAATAAATAAATAAATAAACATGTGATATAATCAATGCAGTTCCTTCTGGAATGATAATAGGGATTATTAATATGTGTTTTCGGAATGAATACTTCGCCATTTTCAATGTTTTGAACATAGAACTTTGTAATTATCTCAGACTAAGGTGGAATCGTGACATAGTGTAAACGCGGTGTTACTGAGTGATAATGAATTTTTATCTCAGCTGTTGGTGTTAAATATTATCTTATCGCGTTTCAAGTCAATGATCGCTTCTAATGTTTTTAAGTTATCCAATCCTAGTAAAATGTCGTACTGATTATGAAAGTCAAGTATAGTGTTTTTTGAATAATTTTGGACATGGTAATAATAAACTAAATTTTTCAGTTGAGGTTTCGTGTGCTGTAGTTATTTTAAAAGGGCCATACCTAATTTCATTATTAAAATATTTATTTGCAATTTCTGGTTTAATGAAAGAGCGTGTGCTACCTGTATCGAGTAAAATATTTAAATTATGTGCTGGAAATATAATAAAAGGTAGTTCGCTTTGATTTTGGAGAAATTTTAGTGATTCAATTATATTTCCGAGGCATCTATTTCTAAAAAATAATTTGGATCAGAATTTTGTTCTGTTTCATAATTTTCACTGTCTACTTCTGGTTGGTAAATAACAGCGTTAGTATCGCCAGTAGCGAATTCGTCATTTATTTCGTTCGTTTCAGTGTTATGCAATTCTTCGGATGTAAAGTTATGTCTCTGTTGCGTTTGGGAATATTGACGGTACGCGAATTGTTGAGATCGTGCTTGATTGTAACCTGACGGTCCGGGTCTAGGTACAAATGTCTGTCTTGTGCTTCCACTCATGGGTGTAGGTTTTGGGAATTTTTGATTGGGGTTTGATTTGAATACGTTTAGTTTTGTATTCTGAATTTGTTGGGAAGTATGATTATTCGTGTTATTTGGGAATGGTCGGTACGTTAAGTGAGGATTTTGTCTGAATGCGGGTCTGTTCTGTGTGTTGTTTATGAATTGTTTTGGTTTAGGTGTCATGTTGAATTTTTGTTTTACACGCGAAAAACTTTCTAACTGGGCTCTTTAAGCCCTCTTAAAAGGATTCTTACCGCATAATTTTGGAAATATCGTATTAAAACTCCCTGTTCTTCCCTATTTATTTGTGTCGATATATACGCGATTTGTAAATTTAATATTTCTTTAACTCGGTTATAAAATTCAAACGTCGATTCGTTATTTTATTTTAATTCTGTCATTTCGATATTAAGTGTATAGCAGTCTCTTTTATCAGAGTATGTGTCTAGTAACACCTTTTCTAGATTTGCGCAGTTTGCGACGGTGCAAGTTGAAATATTTGAAGCAGCTTCAACTTTAATTTTTGACAATATACTTGGCATTAAATATTCGTTTTGAAAATCACTAGGGTCTGCTACATTACAAAATTCAACTTCAATAAATCTAGAGACTAGTTTTATATCTCCGTGAAATTCGGGGATCATTTCTAAATACTCTTTTTTAAGAGTGGGGATTGCCATGTCTGCTATATTTAAGGGCTTTAGAAGAGCTGGCGTGCAGAATATTTATTTTTTCGATTGGCAATTGTTTTAATTTTATATATCTCAAAACGTATTAGATTTGGTATCAAATGAAAAGTCGTTTGAAGGGCTCGCGCGCAGAATTGCAAATTTTTATAGGTTTTTTGAAATTTTTAAGAAAAAATCTACTGCAATTTTCACATTTGTCTGTGGACATGTCGCATTTTTATTTATAAATTATTTAAATGTTAAATTATTTTTTCAGCCTTGCGGCACACCACAGTTAGCTATGAATTGCTTAGATGATAAATTATTGTACTGGACAGAGAGTTTGAGATTATTGAGATAGGAAGCAATGAATTGTATTAATTTGTCTGAATAGTTAAAATTATGCTTGAGCTTACCTAGTAAAACTTTATGACTAATTTTGTCAAAAGCTTTGGCAAAATTCGTATCATGCAATGAGTTCAAAATGAACTCTGTAAAGTTAATTAAATTCGAAGTAGTAGACCTACCAGAGATGAATAGATGTTGATGAATAGATAACATGTTACGCACACATGTCACGTCACAATTTATCTACTCATATAGTTTTCTTACAACGAAACAAATTTAAATGAATATACTCGTAGCTTCCACAAAAGTGAACAGCTCAACCGCTGAATTTTTATAACCATCGGTTACTAATAAATTTTATACAATGTCCTCGGATGTAGCATTAGTAACTGTTGTATTATCCACCGCTAAAGTGCTGCACTTGTCCATTTCGGAACTATTAATTTCACGTCTAATTAGTAATTGTTTGCACGCAGCAGGCAGTGGTTTGCAAGTGGGATTCTCCGAATAATCGCCCCTACTCCTCACTGAACTAAATGTGACTAGGTGATCGAAATGAAAGTGTTTGCACTTGCTCAGTAAATAAGAAATATATAACTAATCTAATGTGATTTTAAAAAATAATAAATGCCTTTAAATATATTATTAAAAATAAATGTAATGACTATAGGAAAACAAATAATTAAAAAATAAAAAATTTGCACTTTATTTAAAAAAATTAAATAACGAAAAATTTTAAACCGACTACAAAAGTTATTAAATGATTTTATACACTTAAATTTTTTCTTTTTCTTCTTTTCTCTTATATTTTCATCTTCTACACTTGATTTTGAAAGAACGGTCAAAATGTTATAATACTTTTTAATTTTTAGTAGTCCATTTATAACTTTAACAATTTTTCCCGCCACCACCATATCATTCGGTTCCAAAAGACTTTTAAAATTTTGTAAGGTTAAAATTTTGATAAATTGATTCAAGTATATTCCAGATTCACTTTTAAATTTATAATCCCCGATAAGAATTACATGAAATTTAAAACTGCATGGTAGCCGAAATTGATTGAAAAATTGTGCCACTTCTTCATTCAGCCAATTTTGATATAGTGGTTTTGCAATCCAAAGTTTCATGTTGTTGATGAAAATATCAAGTAATTTAGTATCTTGAATTGTGCCAAACATATTCCCGTTATTATTGAAAGAAAAACACTCACAAATTTTGCCAAAAGATCCGTCTCCTAAAATAACTTGTTCTTGTTTGATTTCTAGGAAGATAATAACGATATTATTAATAATGATAGATCAAGGATAGTTTATTTATCCAAATGTGTGAAATTATATATGACTTACGGTCTTCGGTAGCCGGTATGCCGTGATATTCCCATGAATACGTGTAAAATTTAGAATTTTGTAGAGATAATACAGCGTCATTATTATTACAATGGAATTTAGATTTCTTTTCTTTTTTCAGTCCGAAACAAGATCGTATAAATTTAATAAAATTACACATTTTATTAAATAACTTATAGTATCCTAGGAAACTACTATTAATATTTGTAGTGTTTGTTGAACAATTTCAATTGTAATTGTGCGTTTTTTTTATGGTTGCGGAATTGAGTTTAAGAAGAAACTTATATATTAGAGCATAAATGAAAAAAAAATATATTTTGTCTTTTTTTTACATTTTAATTAATAAAAAAATAACCAGACAAGAAAATGTAATCAAATTTAGTTTATTCAGTAACAAAATTATGCTGAATACGTCAGTAAAAACGAAATTAAGTTATCTTGTTTAGTTTCAAAGATACAGTCCCGTAAAAATGAGGAAAATCATCAACAACTCGATTCTGATATTTTTCACATTTTAATTTTTACAAAATTATCTGACTTTGAAATTTACCAAAATTTGATTTATTTGATAACTAAACTTATGCCGAATCCACCGGTAAAAACAGAATGAAGTTATTTTGTCTGGTTTTGGAGGTACAGTCTCGTTAAAATGAGAAAAATGAACATATTTTTATATTTTGTCTACTTGTCATATATTAATTAATAAAAAATGAACGGACCAATAAAATTTAATAAAATTCGGTACATTTGCTACCGAAAGTATGTGGAACCCTCTAGTTAAAACAAAATTAAATTATCTCGTCTAGAATCACTAATTTTTATTTAAATCCTATTTAAGAGTATTTTATAATTTATAAATGAATAAACTTACTCTAAATAATGAAAAGTACGCCATTAAGACTCCCTTAAGTCCATCTCGATATTCTTCATGAAAAACCGTCGGTTGCAATAATTCAATTACCCCCAAAAT
This sequence comes from Pterostichus madidus, assembly GCA_911728475.2. NCBI lineage: Eukaryota > Metazoa > Arthropoda > Insecta > Coleoptera > Carabidae > Pterostichus > Pterostichus madidus. Next base: position 15,237,381 of record OU452312.1, read on the forward strand.
CTGAACAAATTAATTCAAATGATTCCGAGATTTGAAAACTCCAAAACCCAAGTGAGTTCTGCCATTTAGACTAGCAGCAATCATAGATAGCTGTCTTAAAACAAGAGACGGATGAGTGGCCGCCATTTTGCGTGCTAAGAGCTCAAATTCTTGGGATTTTCTTGGCCAGTCTTTGTTTCTTGGCGTTTAAGTAAGAGCGGCGAAAAGACTGTGGGTTATCTTGTCAATCACTGATGTTGAAAACTCTGAAAATTTAATGTTGAGATTATTTATTGACGTTTCTCAAAACCAATGACATGCTTCATTGTATGTCACGTGTCTGCGTTTTAACCAATCCTGTCATTATACTGAGAATAAAGCTCTTGTGAATTATTCTCAGGAATTATCTCTGTAGATGTCTTTTTGTTTGTAACAAATGATAGGTAGTTGGCAAATAATTATTTAAAACTATCAACGCGTCAAGTAAAATGTGTGAAAAAAATCGATTTAGTTGCAATTCAGATATAGAAATACACAAACAAATTTTGGAAACAACTTCCAAGAATATATTAATAAGTAATCAATCGATATGGACTCAGTTCAAAATCTTTTAAGTTGGATGATTCGAGCTCAACAGCTAAGTCAAAAATAATCTAATTAAATATAACTGGAGAGTTGGATAAATTAGAAAATAATTCTCCAGTATCTTTCTCAAACTTGTTGCCATTTAGCAATAGCCACTCAAGCCCAACGGGCTGTCGTGACTATTGCATGGCAACAAGTTTTCGAAAGATCTGTCAAATTCTTTTCAATTTATTCTCTCACTCTCTTGTTACATTATTACTGAAAATTGTCGACTGTGGGAGTCAAACCTGGGATCTCAAATCCACAGACCGACTCGATACAACTAAACCACCTACGCTAAAGTTAAATTAGTTCTTTAAATTATTATTTAAATTTAATAGTGTATTTTAATAAGCTAAGGTAATGTAGGATTGAAATTAAAGGACTTAGGCTTAAGTTGTAGTCAATTTTATTGAAGCATAGTTGACAACGTTTCGGTTACGGATGTAACCATCTTCAGGTCAAAAAACTAGTTGGTAAAAATAACAACACAAAGAAATAATTTCTTTTATAAAATCTTAGTCGAAGTTCGGAGTCAGCAAAGTGCAATCAAAAAAAAAAAAATTCATAGAAGTTAAACGAAGCAAAAAACAAGAATCTAAATTTCAATGCTGACTCCGAAGAGTCAAAGTGACGGAAGTCGACTAAGATTTTATAAAAGAAATTATTTCTTTGTGTTGTTATTTTTACCAACTATTTTTTTGACCTGAAGATGGTTACATCCGTAACCGAAACGTTGTCAACTATGCTTCAATAAAATTGACTACAACTTAAGCCTAAGTCCTTTAATTTCACTCCTATTATTTAAATTATTTAAATTATTTAACACCAACAAAAAAAAAGTCCTGATGATTCGTGTTTCCCTGTAACCTTTAAAACAAATCGAGTTCTTGTATTCCCATCGCCGTCAACAACTGATTCTTCTACAAATCTAAAACTGCGCTTACAGTTAAAAAATCAGGCCCGCATAATTAAAGCCAAAAAAGTAGCTAATTTTCGATTAAGATCTAAACTACGTATTAATAATAACGTAGTAAATAATATTATGTAAAATAAATCACGAGATGCTAAAACATTTATAAATATGCAACTAAAACATAAATCACGGACGTAATGGACAGAAATCGAGAAACAGTTGGCACTTTCTTATTATTACAAATATTCTGCTTTATATAAATATATGAGAAATACATTACCATCTCCAAGAACAATTAGATATTGGCTGTCATTTTTCCACCTTCCTACTGGTATTGAAACTTCGTTATTTATCAATTTACTGTCCAAAGTTAAAGTAATGGAACCAGCGGAACGCGAATGTGTTTTAATTTTTGATGAAATGAGTATTAAACAATTTCTACAGCTCGATTCGGTTCAAGATTTAGTAGACTGGTTTGAAGATTTGAGAAATATCGGAAGAACAAATAAAATTGCCAACCATGCTACAGTTTTAATGCGTAGTTGGAAAATACCAATTTCTTATTATTACAGTCATGATAATATTAAAGCTGATAATTTATCAAAACTGGTTCAGGAGAATATTAAAAAATGTTTGGATACTGGGTTAAATATTAGATGTATAGTTTGTGATCAGTGTTCAAACTAATCCGATTTCAAAATACCCAAAATTAATGGATATATAATTTTTAAAGTACAATATCTATTTGTAAGGTCATTAAACAGTGGCACTCAAACATTTAGTTTTGATGACTTTTCTAGTTTCTATTTTAAAGTTATTCAATATTTATATCCAATAAAGTTAACAAAAAAATATTTAAAAAAAAGATAAAGTGTCATGGTGTAAATCATATTTGATACTACTTATATATATATTATTAAATTACTTGTCCGTGTTACAAAATAAATTGTAATATTTAAATTATTATAACGAATTGGTTTTTTATTGAGAACCGCAGGTGTTCGGTATAGGCGGACTTTGGCCTAGGCTAAAGAGGCAATAGCCTAGAGCCCAAAAATTTTAGGGCCCGAATTCAAACTTTTAGTTTAAATAAATAAAATAAATATATCATCACGCCTTCTACCCATTACTGGGTGTGGCACTCTGCCGAAGCAGATCTCGGTAAGTGATATATTTTGCGCGTGAAGTGCGGTTACCAGTCGTCAAATAATAGAAATATATAATTTTATTCCCTTATAATGTATATATATATATATATATATATACAGGATGGTGACCGCGACTCTCGAACATGGGTATTTAACAAGTAAAATCATAATTTTATAATTTTCTGAAGCAAAACAGCTTCAAATAAAAGTTTTAGAACATAAAATTCTGCATCTAATCCAATAAATAAAATTAATTTTGTATGCTTCTTATCGGCACAAATTAGATCTGAAAATGACAAAAATAACCTCAAAACTATCGATAGCCAAGGAATTGAAACAAAATTAAACAAATGTTTGACGTTTAATCTGTCAAAATAATTTCTTTATTTATTATGTCATTTATTTTGACCGATAAAACATCAAACACTTGTTAATTTTGTTTCAATTTCATGGCTATCGATAGTTTTGAGGCAACTTTCAGATCTAATTTGTGTTGTTACGAAGCATGTAAAGTTAATTTTGTTTATTGGATTAGATGCAGAATTTATGTCCTAAAACTTTTATTTGAAGCTGTCTTGCTTAAAATAATTAGGGAAGCAGGAAATTGAATAATTATGATTGTACATGTTAAATCCCTATGTTTGACAGTCGCGGTCACCATCCTGTATATATATTTATATTTAAAGGGCCCGAAATAAATATTTTGCCTAGGGCCCGAAATATTTTAAATCCGCTTCAGGACTGTTCGGCTACACTTTTATAGTTAAGTTTGCAGGGTCCAACCAATCAGATTATTTTTATTCATTAACGAACGACATTCAACTATAAAATTTTAAATTTATTTAACAGTTGAATATTTCAGTTGTATTTTCAACGGTTTTGTATGTGAGTTATTTTTAAAAGTGTAATAATCAGCTATGTCATGGAAAATCACAAAGAAAAATCTGCAAATACAGAAAGAGAAGTAAATCTAGTAAACAGGTAAAATTTCAATATTTTTAGCAAATATTTAAGTTACTCATACCGTTGGTGATCTTACAAAACCTCGTAAGTTCGAGTTTTTTATGCCGAAGTATAGCTTTTAACGACAACAAGGTTTAAGAATATTGCAGTAGCGGGATATTAATCGAAATAAACTTATAAATCAATTTATAGAGTTGTGCGTCCTGAAAAGTTGGCTGGTATAGATCTGTAATAAGTATTTGTAAGATCACCGACTATATAATGTAAAAAAATGCATATAAATGTTTATTTCTCTGTAAAATACAATAATTTATTAACCTGAAATTATCAGTATGAATTGAACATTTTGCACCAGTAGTCAGTGGCGTACCTAGGGGACGGTCTGTGAGTGCGGTCCGCACCGGGCGGCATTTTTTATATTTAGTTTTAGTTGTAAAAACAACTTGTTCACTTCATAAGTTTACTATTCGATTTCTACGAATTATGAATTACTATATGATTTCGAATATTTTTCATCGTCAAGTCAATGTAGGGTTGAAAATATGATCTCGAAAAATTCCTTTATTACTGCCTTTTTTAAATATGCCATCCAATATTAAAAAAGTTCCCCACCTATAGTTCGTCTCAATTACAATTATTTATTAAATAAATAAATATATCATCACGCATTTTACCCATTACTGGGTGTGGCACTCTGCCGAAGCAGATCTCGGAAAGTGATATATTTATGCCCGTATCAGCCGTAAAATCACGACCCCCAAAGATGTTAGTGGTGGGGGAGCCACAGGGGTAGTTTTTGAAATTATGAAAATTGTTTGTCGCCTGTGAGAATCGAACCAGAGTTCTCAGGATCCACAGACCGACCTCATACCACTGAGCTAGCCACCCCATATACAATTATTTATTTATGTTTATTAATTTAATGGGGTAATGGCGCAGTGGATCCTAAGGACCCCGGTTCGATTCTCACAGCCCGCAAACAATTTTCACCAAATTAAAATTACCCCTGTGGCTCCCCATATTTGGGGGGCGTGATTTGACGGCTGGTAACCGCACTTCACGTACATATATATATATATATATATATCACTTACCGAGATCTGCTGCAGCTGAGTGCTACGCCCAGTAATGGGTAAAAGGCATGATGATATATTTATTTTATATTTATTTTTTTGATTTATAAAAACTACCATTTAATTGATTTAGAAAGGGCGGCAAAAGTTCTAGGTACGCCACTGTCAGTAATTGTAGTAGTTTTTAGTAATAATGTGTTTGGTCTAGGCAAGACATCGGTCGGTATTTGAATGAAGAAATATTGATATTCCTGTGAAAAATGGATAATATTTGGGATGTGATCGGTACTGATCCCAATGAGCGCAAACGAAAAGGATCTCTTGTCGTTAACGATGTTAAAGACTTACTTAGGAATATGCTTGAAAAAGAAGAATTACTGAAAGCTAAAAATAAAATTCAAAATCAAATGCGAGAAATATTAACTTTAGGTACAAGAAGTGCTTTTAAAACTGAAGAAGAATTACGCTGCAAAGAGAAAATAAGAGAGAAGAGACTCGAAATTGAAGTTTTGTGGAAAGAATGCCATTGCGGTGAAAAAGAAAAGAGGAATTTATACATTTTGATTCCGATTGCTACAATGAGGATTTATTAACATTGCATGAAATGAAGAATTACAAAATTAAAGAAATATATTGAAGAAAACAAGTAAGTGTACAATCCTACTTTCTTTTTAATTCAATTTGAATTTTATTTTATTTTGCAGATGCATTTTTAATTTAATTGCAAAACGAAGGCAATTATGGACCAGACTGTTGGAACTAGAAGCAAAAGCTGCAGATCCAGCGAGATATAAAAATCGCGGAGGTGAATTACTTCGCGAAGAGAAGGACCGAAATTTAGTACAAGCCCAACTACCAAAAGTTGAAGATCAACTTTTAAAAATGGCAGAAAATTTTGAAAAACAAAATAATAAAGCTTTCTTAATATCTGTCATGATCGAAAAAGATTGGGAAGAGTTGAAGAAAAACAAACATACACAGTTATTTTGAGTAATGAGCGGTCGGCTGAGCTAGACGTGCTTAAGTGTGTTCTGGCTTAACAGTAGAATTTTGTAGCCAAATTTATATTTAAAATCTATATTTTGAGTAAATAGTGCATTGTTATCGTCAATAAAATGCTAACTCGTGACGATAAGGATACCATCAAGCAGATGATCAGCGAGTCCTTACTAACGCTTAGCTCCAATAAGGCTTTTATAGATCTTATTGTGGAAGCAGTATTGTTACGGCTGCATTTTTATTTAGATTATTTATTTAATTTCGCCTTTTCTGTCCGCCACCCTCCGGGCGAATATGTACTTTCGGTCCTCGGATTGTTACAAAGTTCGGCATCATATCTCACTGGTCAAGTATTATTTAAATTTTTGCTTGCTGTAACTAGAAAATTAGAATTTTTAAATTTGTTGAATCAGTCATTCAGTAGACTTTCAGTGATCTGGTTGTGCTATATTGGTTTTAGAAAATTTATTGGTTTGGTTTAGTTTTCTAGCAGATTTTTATCTGGATTGGATCAGTAGCATTACAACCTTATTTAGAATTTTGTATTCTGCGGCTTTGAGCCGGATTTGAGAGATCACTGAGTCACTTACTACAAGCCGCCCAAAACCTCAGGTAATTAATTATTTTAAAATCTAGTTTTGCATTTTGTTATTTAGTTTTAATAGTAAATTCATTTGGCATTCTGTAGAGTACATTTTAGTTTCAATTTTCATTAAATTAGAGTAAATTCAGTAGCGTACTTACCATGTGATATGAGACCTAACTGCGTACTTTCTTTTCAGGCTTTTTATTTTTATTTTTTTTTATGCTTTGTTTTCGTTTTATTTCTTTATTCCATTTTCCATTTATCGTACGTAGTGAGCGTACACTATTTTTGGAATTCATACTATTGGTTACATTATTTGGAACATAAATGGAACAGTTGTGAACAACTGTATTGAAGTTTTTGGATATCACCATCATCATCCAGTTTGTTTATGCTGTGGACTGGCATATATTTCCGCACTTGGAAGTTTGGAAAGTTATTCGGAGGAAATATAGTAATAGCAGATTCCAAGCGGACGCCATTGCAATCGGCCACACCCGATATTTCTGTTCAATACGCATGCGCTGCCACAATCCGTTGCGCGGAGACGCCATTACAGCCCAGCTGTTCGCACGTGTGCTGATGCAAGGATTTGTACCCCTACCCCCACCTACAGCTAAGCAAATATTTTATTACTTTTATTATTTCTGTTTATTTGTTTTACAATATTTGATATTAATTTTTGTGTACACGAGATACTTACGTATTGTCGTTTTGATTGATTTAGTTGTTATTGCACATATTAGTAGTACATTTATTTTGGTAACAAACATTTTGATTGTAATTATCGGTTGAGTTCGAGGCTGTCTGATCACCGCCTTAGGTATTCATTTGTGTGCACGTTGGCACAACAGTTTCCGTAGCTAGTCGTACGTCGGTTCGTGATTAGGGCTACTGTTTCAGGTTTTGTTTTACGCGCGCCACGATATTCCATGGTCGACCATCGAAACCACGTGTGTTTGAGCGCTTTAGTACTTATTTGTTTTACTGAAGTCCTAGTTATTGCTACGTCGGTGTGCTACGCGAAGCACCTTTTTAGTTCAGTCATATTTTTATTCGGCACTGACCAGATTTGTTCGAATCTCGACGATAACACTTTACGCCGCTCAATTATTGTTAACTAATATTATTTCACGCTTTATCTATTACATTCAACGTGTATTATTTCATTTATTATTTTTAATATATTAGTTATAATTTATGTGTTTGGTCATCTTACTCTCACAACCCTATCTATCCGTAAGTTCTTGCTAGGTGCTCTGGCAACTCTGGAGTTTGTTGGCCGACTCGAGAGTAGGTTTACGTCAGCCGTTAGGTCAGCTGGCGCCCCGGAATTATTTTTGTTGACTGTGAGTCATTGGTTTACGGAACCATTGGACATTTGGACCGCACGCCTTCTCCACTGTCAAAAGCTAGTCGCGGCGGCCAGAGCATCAAATTATTGGTAGCAGTATCTAACACGGTGCAAAAAGTAATGGAAGATAAACTAAATGCTTTAGAAGAGGAATTCAAAACTGTGAGACAACAAAGTAATCATCTGAAACAGTCTATTGAAAAAAGTGTTGACGATTTAGAACAATATACTCGGCGCAACAACATACGTGTTTTTGGACTACCTGAAGCTAAAAATGAGAACATTGATAATAGTGTCGTGAACCTTTTTCGTGAAAAGTTACATGTGGACCTGTCTTTAAGTGATATAGACCGATGTCACCGAATTGGCAAACCGCAAATTAATGTCAACAGACCCGTAATAGTAAAATTTGTCAGCTATCGAACTAGGAACATGGTATTTACATCTAAGAAGAAACTTATAAAGACCGGCATCACCATCAGGGAGGATTTAAATCAGAAAAGACTTACACTTCTTAAAGCCACTACAGATAAGTTTAATTTTAAAAATGTTTGGACCTCTGATGGTCGTATTTTAGTTAATATTAAAGATAAAGGCAGAGATAAAAAATGTATGTTAACAGCCTCAATGATTTAAATAATATGTAATTTAAATTGCTTTTATTTTTCTCTCTTTTTATTTTTTTTTCTCTACTTTAGATATTTGCTCAGATTCATATTTTTTTTAAATTTATAAATCATACTTAAACGCTACTGATCACAAAACGGCTAATTGTTGCCGCCAGAACATGCTTGCTGCGAATTAACTCTCGCTACTTTGCAGTGACCTTCATTTTATTTTACTTTTGTGAATAATTGTTAATTTTTGTCATATTTTGTTTATGTCTAAATCACCTGTTTCAAATATACAAGTCAATGACCTTTTTAATACGTTTACATTCAGTCATTTAAATGTGCGATCACTAAATTCCTGTTTTGAGAAATTTAAAGAATTTGTTTATGAATTTGATTTCGATATAGTTGCTGTTACTGAGACATGGATTAGTGCCACATCCCCATCAGTTTTATTTGAAATAAATGGATACAATTTAATTAGCTTAGAAAGATTACACAAGCGAGGGGGAGGTGTTGCTTTCTATGTTCGCAGTAGCATTCGTCATAAAGTTTTGGATACATCCTTTGTGAATTCCAATAATATAGAACATTTATGGATACAGTGTCAAATTTCTAATAAAAATGTATGTTTTGGTGTTATATATAACCCACATTCCGAATTTTACAGCGAATTAGTGTTCCTGGATTCTATATTTGCCGAATTTAGTGCTCAGTCAGATTACCTAGTTTGTGCTGGGGATATAAATATAAACCTATTATCGAATGATGTTCGCTCTAAATTTTTTACAGATTTAATTAGTACTAATAATATGTATCAGTTAATAAATAACTATATAAGACCAGTATCTCAATTTTTAATCGATGTTATTTTGATATCTAGCAATGATATCTGCTCAAACTCAGGTACTCTTGACTGTAGTGATTTATCGGATCATAATTGTGTATATTGTGTTTTAAAATTATCAAAAAGTAGAAATACTTCCAAGATTGTGTACTATAGAGATTTCAAAAATTTTAACTCTGAAATGTTTTCTGCTGATTGCACCCTAGTGGATTGGAATAGAATTATTAATTTAGAAGATATGAATGATAAAGTTATGTTTCTTAATAGTCAAATAACAGCTCTCTTCGATGAACATGCTCCAATAAAATGTATTAAAACAAATAAACATTATACTCCGTGGATTACGCCCGTTATTAAAATTATGCAGAAAAAACGAGACAAAGCTTTGTTGGCCTATAAACGAAGTAAAACTCCTGCTAAATATGAATATTATAACAATTGAGAAATTTTACAACAGCAGCTATTCGTAGAGAAAAACAAACCTTTCTCGAATCTGAAGTTAATGCTAATTTATGTAATTCCAAAAAACTATGGAGTAACCTAACGAAATTTGGTGTTCATAATGCTACTTCAAAAACTATTTCAGAGCCATTGTTGAAGCTACAAGATTACGGGCAGTATTTGCTGGATAAAGTTAGTACAGCTAATATAAATCAAAATACTCTTGCTCACTATTTAAATAATAAATTCTCGAAACGAACTAGTAGTGCTTTTGATTTTAGATGTGTTGACAGTGATTATGTTCTAAAAGTTATTCATAATATCAAATCTAATGCAGTTGGCATTGACGGTGTATCTCGCAAGATGATTTTGATTATTTTTCCTATTATTTTGGACTACATTACACACATCATTAATACGTGCTTATTAGAAGGAGTAGTGCCTGAAGTATGGAAATGTGCTATTGTTAAGCCTATTCCTAAATTAGATAATCCCAGTAGCTTCGATGACCTGCGCACAATCAGCATACTACCTACATTATCTAAAATTTTAGAAAAAATATGTTGCGACCAGATTACTGAATATGCCACGTATAATTCTATGTTTCCAAATACTCAATCTGGTTTTCGTAGTGGACACAGTACAAGCACATCCTTACTAAATATTATTGACTGTATGATTGGTAATTTGGATAAATCAAACATATCTATTCTCATTCAAATAGACTTTTCCAAGGCGTTTGATATGGTCAATCATAATATGTTTTTAGCTAAGTTGTCTTATTACAACTTTTCTGAAATGGCTATTCGGTTGTGTAGTAATTATTTAAATAATAGAAATTTCAGTGTCGCTATGGTAACAAATTCAACAGTAGTAAATTCAACAGTATTTTTATCTAAATGTGGTGTGCCTCAAGGATCTATCCTGGGCCCTTTGTTCTTCCTACTCTATGTCGCGGATATGCCCTCAGTCCTTAATTTTTGCTCTGTCCACTCCTATGCTGATGACACACAAATATTAGCCTCGGTATCCCCTACTGAAATATGCGAGAAAGTTGCAATTATTAATGCTGATCTTGAGAACTTAGTCTCATGGATAAACAATAATGTCTCAAAATAAATGCAGAAAAATCAGCTCTGGTATTATTTGGTTCCATTGACACACCTGATATTGTGCTTGATGGAGTTCGTCTTACTCGTAGTGTATTTGTAAAAAGTTTAGGAGTATATATTGATGAGCTCTTAAATTTCAGGAAGCATTTGTCTATTAAGCTAACAGCTGTCAGACTAAAATTGCGACATCTATATAAATTTCGTAATGAACTCTCAGAATTAGTCAAATTGCGTCTAGAAAACTAAAATATTCGTTTCTATCTCCAGACAATTTAAAACATCGTAACTCGACAGGAAAAAATGCTAGAATCAAACTTATTAAATGAAATATAATAAACAAATTAAGTTACTCAGGGATATTCTTAAAATTTAATTTTATCGTGATATTTAGGCGAGAAAACTAAAATATTCGTTTCTAGTTCCAGAAACATAAAAACATCGTTACTCGTCAGGAAAAAATGCTAGAAACAAACTTATTAAATAAAATCTAATAAACAAATTTAGTTACTCAGGGATATTCTTAAAATTTAATTTTATCGTGAAATTTATGCGAGAAAACTAAAATATTCGTTTCTAGCTCCAGACAATTTAATACATCGTAACTCGACAAGAAAAAATGCTAGAATCAAACTTATTAAATGAAATATAATAAACGAATTAAGTTACTCAGGGATATTCTTAAAATTTAATTTTATAGTGATATTTATGCGAGAAAACTAAAATATTCGTTTCTAGTTCCAGAAACATAAAAACATCGTTACTCGTCAGGAAAAAATGCTAGAAACAAATTTATTAAATAAAATCTAATAAACAAATTTAGTTACTCAGGGATATTCTTAAAATTTAATTTTATTCTGATATTTATGCGAGAAAACTAAAATATTCGTTTCTATCTCCAGACAAATAAAAACATAGTATCTCGTCAGGAAAAAATGCTAGAATCAAACTTATTAAATGAAATATAATAAACAAATTAAGTTACTCAGGGATATTCTTACAATTTAATTTTATCGTGATATTTATGCGAGAAAACTAAAATATTCGTTTCTAGCTCCAGACAATTTAAAACATCGTAACTCGACAGGAAAAAATGCTAGAATCATACTTATTAAATGAAATATAATAAACAAATTAAGTTACTCAGGGATAATCTTACAATTTAATTTTATCGTGATATTTATGCAAGAAAACTAAAATATTCGTTTCTAGCTCCAGACAATTTAAAACATCGTAACTCGACAGGATAAAATGCTAGAATCAAACTTATTAAATGAAATATAATAAACAAATTAAGTTACTCAGGGATATTCTTAAAATTTAATTTTATCGTGATATTTATGCGAGAAAACTAAAATATTCGTTTCTAGTTCCAGAAACATAAAAACATCGTTACTCGTCAGGAAAAAATGCTAGAAACAAACTTATTCAATAAAATCTAATAAACAAATTTAGTTACTCAGGGATATTCTTAAAATTTAATTTTATCGTGATATTTATGCGAGAAAACTAAAATATTCGTTTCTATCTCCAGACAAATAAAAACATCGTAACTCGTCAGGAAAAAATGCTAGAATCAAACTTATTAAATGAAATATAATAAACAAATTAAGTTACTCAGAGATATTCTTAAAATTTAATTTTATCGTGATATTTATGCGAGAAAACTAAAATATTCGTTTCTAGCTCCAGACAATTTAAAACATCGTAACTCGACAGGAAAAAATGCTAGAATCAAACTTATTAAATGAAATATAATAAACAAATTAAGTTACTCAGGGATATTCTTAAAATTTAATTTTATCGTGATATTTATGCGAGAAAACTAAAATATTCGTTTCTAGTTCCAGAAACATAAAAACATCGTTACTCGTCAGGAAAAAATGCTAGAAACAAACTTATTCAATAAAATCTAATAAACAAATTTAGTTACTCAGGGATATTCTTAAAATTTAATTTTATCGTGATATTTATGCGAGAAAACTAAAATATTCGTTTCTATCTCCAGACAATTTAAAACATCGTAACTCGACAGGAAAAAATGCTAGAATCAAACTTATTAAATGAAATATAATAAACAAATTAAGTTACTCAGGGATATTCTTAAAATTTAATTTTATCGTGATATTTATGCGAGAAAACTAAAATATTCGTTTCTATTTCCAGACAATTTAAAACATCGAAACTCGACAGGAAAAAATGCTAGAATCAAACTTATTAAATGAAATATAATAAACAAATTAAGTTACTCAGGGGTATTCTTACAATTTAATTTTATCGTCATATTTATGCGAGAAAACTAAAATATTCGTTTCTAGCTCCAGACAAATAAAAACATCGTTACTCCTCAGGAAAAAAATCTAGAATCAAACTTATTAAAAAAATCTAATAAACAAATAAAGTTACTCAGGGATATTCTTAAAATTTAATTTTATCGTGATATTTATGCGAGAAAACTAAAATATTCGTTTCTAGTTCCAGACAAATAAAAACATCGTAACTCCTCAGGAAAAAATGCTAGAATGAAACTTATTAAATAAAATCTAATAAACAAATTTAGTTACTCAGGGATATTCTTAAAATTTAATTTTATCGTGATATTTATGCGAGAAAACTAAAATATTCGTTTCTAGTTCCAGAAACATAAAAACATCGTTACTCGTCAGGAAAAAATGCTAGAAACAAATTTATTAAATAAAATCTAATAAACAAATTTAGTTACTCAGGGATATTCTTAAAATTTAATTTTATTGTGATATTTATGCGAGAAAACTAAAATATTCGTTTCTATCTCCAGACAAATAAAAACATAGTATCTCGTCAGGAAAAAATGCTAGAATCAAACTTATTAAAAAAATCTAATAAACAAATAAAGTTACTCAGGGATATTCTTTAAATTTAATTTTATCGTGATAATTATGCGAGAAAACTAAAATATTCGTTTCTAGTTCCAGCCAAATAAAAACATCGTAACTCATCAAGAAAAAATGCTAGAATAAAACTTATTAAATAAAATTTAATAAGCAAATAAAGTTATTTCGGGATATTCTTACAATTTAATTTTATCGTGATATTTATTCGTTTCTAGCTCCAGAAAAATAAAAACATCGTTACTTGTCAGGAAAAAATGCTAGAATCAAACTTATAAAATATATCTAATAAACAAATAAAGTTGCTATGGGATATTCTTACAATTTAATTTTATCGTGATATTTATGCGAGAAAACTAAAATATTCGTTTCTAGCTCCAGACAATTTAAAACATCGTAACTCGTCAGGAAAAAAATGCTAGAATCAAACTTATTAAATAAAATCTAATAAGCAAATAAAGTTACTCCGGGATATTCCTACAATTTAATTTTATCGTGATATTTATTCGTTTCTAGCTCCAGAAAAAAAAGAACATCGTAACACGTCAGAAAAAATGCTAGAATCAAACTTATTAAATGAAATATAATAAACAAATAAAGATAATCAGGGATAATCCTACAATTTAATTTTATCGTGATATTTATGCGAGAAAACTAAAATATTCGTTTCTAGTTCCAGACTAATAAAAACATCTTAACTCGTCAAGAAAAAATACTAGAAACAAACTTATTAAATAAAATCAAATAAACAAATTAAGTTACTCAGGGATATTCTTAAAATTTAATTTTATCGTGATATTTATGCGAGAAAACTAAAATATTCGTTTCTAGTTCCAGACAAATAAAAACATCGTTACTCGTCAGGAAAAAATGCTAGAATCAAACTTATTAAATGAAATATAATAAACAAATAAAGATAATCAGGGATAATCCTACAATTTAATTTTATCGTGATATTTATGCGAGAAAACAAAAATATTCGTTTCTAGCTCCAGAAAAATAAAAACATCGTTACTCGTCAGGAAAAATTGCTAGAATCAAACTTATTAGATATATCTAATAAACAAATAAAGTTGCTATGGGATAATCTTACAATTTAATTTTATCGTGATATTTATGCGAGAAAACTAAAATAAACCTTTCTAGCTCCAAACAAATAAAAACACCTTAACTCGTCAGGAAAAAATGCTAGAAACAAACTTATTAAATAAAATCAAATAAACAAATTAAGTTACTCAGGGATATTCTTAAAATTTAATTTTATCGTGATATTTATGCGAGAAAACTAAAATATTCGTTTCTAGTTCCAGACAAATAAAAACATCGTAACTCGTCAGGAAAAAATGCTAGAATGAAACTTATTAAATAAAATCTAATAAGCAAATAAAATTACTCAGGATTATTCCTACAATTTAATTTTATCGTGATATTTATGCGAGAAAACTAAAATATTCGTTTCTAGCTCCAGAAAAATAAAAACATCGTTACTCGTCAGGAAAAACTGCTAGAAGCAAACTTGTTAAATAAAATCTAATAATCAAATAAAGTTACTCAGGTATATTCTTACAATTTAATTTTATCGTGATATTTATTCGTTTCTAGCTCCAGAAAAATAAAAACATCGTTACTCGTCAGGAAAAAATGCCAGAATCAAACTTATTATATATATCTAATAAACAAATAAAGTTGCTGTGGGATATTCTTACAATTTAATTTTATCGTGATATTTATGCGAGAAAACTAAAATATTCGTTCCTAGTTCCAGACAATTTAAAACATCGTAACTCGTCAGGAAAAAATGCTAGAATCAAACTTATTAAATAAAATCTAATAAGCAAATAAAGTTACTCCGGGATATTCCTACAATTTAATTTTATCGTGATATTTATTCGTTTCTAGCTCCAGAAAAAAAAGAACATCGTAACACGTCAGAAAAAATGCTAGAATCAAACTTATTAAATGAAATATAATAAACAAATAAAGATAATCAGGGATAATCCTACAATTTAATTTTATCGTGATATTTATGCGAGAAAACTAAAATATTCGTTTCTAGTTCCAGACTAATAAAAACATCTTAACTCGTCAAGAAAAAATACTAGAAACAAACTTATTAAATAAAATCAAATAAACAAATTAAGTTACTCAGGGATATTCTTAAAATTTAATTTTATCGTGATATTTATGCGAGAAAACTAAAATATTCGTTTCTAGTTCCAGACAAATAAAAACATCGTTACTCGTCAGGAAAAAATGCTAGAATCAAACTTATTAAATGAAATATAATAAACAAATAAAGATAATCAGGGATAATCCTACAATTTAATTTTATCGTGATATTTATGCGAGAAAACAAAAATATTCGTTTCTAGCTCCAGAAAAATAAAAACATCGTTACTCGTCAGGAAAAATTGCTAGAATCAAACTTATTAGATATATCTAATAAACAAATAAAGTTGCTATGGGATAATCTTACAATTTAATTTTATCGTGATATTTATGCGAGAAAACTAAAATAAACCTTTCTAGCTCCAAACAAATAAAAACACCTTAACTCGTCAGGAAAAAATGCTAGAAACAAACTTATTAAATAAAATCAAATAAACAAATTAAGTTACTCAGGGATATTCTTAAAATTTAATTTTATCGTGATATTTATGCGAGAAAACTAAAATATTCGTTTCTAGTTCCAGACAAATAAAAACATCGTAACTCGTCAGGAAAAAATGCTAGAATGAAACTTATTAAATAAAATCTAATAAGCAAATAAAATTACTCAGGATTATTCCTACAATTTAATTTTATCGTGATATTTATGCGAGAAAACTAAAATATTCGTTTCTAGCTCCAGAAAAATAAAAACATCGTTACTCGTCAGGAAAAACTGCTAGAAGCAAACTTGTTAAATAAAATCTAATAATCAAATAAAGTTACTCAGGTATATTCTTACAATTTAATTTTATCGTGATATTTATTCGTTTCTAGCTCCAGAAAAAAAAGAACATCGTAACACGTCAGAAAAAATGCTAGAATCAAACTTATTAAATGAAATATAATAAACAAATAAAGTTACTCAGGAATATTCCTACAATTTAATTTTATCGTGATATTTATGCGAGAAAACTAAAATTTTCGTTTCTAGTTCCAGACAATTTAAAACATCGTAACTCGGCAGGAAAAATGCTAGAATCAAACTTATTAAATGAAATATAATAAACAAATAAAGTTACTCAGGGATATTCCTACAATTTAATTTTATCGTGATATTTATGCGAGAAAACTAAAATATTCGTTTCTAGTTCCAGACAATTTAAAACATCGTAACTCGACAGGAAAAAATGCTAGAATCAAACTTATTAAATGAAATATAATAAACAAATTAAGTTACTCAGGGGTATCCTTACAATTTAATTTTATCGTGATATTTATGCGAGAAAACTAAAATATTCGTTTCTAGCTCCAGACAAATAAAAACATCGTTACTCCTCAGGAAAAAAATCTAGAATCAAACTTATTAAAAAAATCTAATAAACAAATAAAGTTACTCAGGGATATTCTTAAAATTTAATTTTATCGTGATATTTATGCGAGAAAACTAAAATATTCGTTTCTAGTTCCAGACAAATAAAAACATCGTAACTCCTCAGGAAAAAATGCTAGAATGAAACTTATTAAATAAAATCTAATAAACAAATTTAGTTACTCAGGGATATTCTTAAAATTTAATTTTATCGTGATATTTATGCGAGAAAACTAAAATATTCGTTTCTAGTTCCAGAAACATAAAAACATCGTTACTCGTCAGGAAAAAATGCTAGAAACAAATTTATTAAATAAAATCTAATAAACAAATTTAGTTACTCAGGGATATTCTTAAAATTTAATTTTATTGTGATATTTATGCGAGAAAACTAAAATATTCGTTTCTATCTCCAGACAAATAAAAACATAGTATCTCGTCAGGAAAAAATGCTAGAATCAAACTTATTAAAAAAATCTAATAAACAAATAAAGTTACTCAGGGATATTCTTTAAATTTAATTTTATCGTGATAATTATGCGAGAAAACTAAAATATTCGTTTCTAGTTCCAGCCAAATAAAAACATCGTAACTCATCAAGAAAAAATGCTAGAATAAAACTTATTAAATAAAATTTAATAAGCAAATAAAGTTATTTCGGGATATTCTTACAATTTAATTTTATCGTGATATTTATTCGTTTCTAGCTCCAGAAAAATAAAAACATCGTTACTTGTCAGGAAAAAATGCTAGAATCAAACTTATAAAATATATCTAATAAACAAATAAAGTTGCTATGGGATATTCTTACAATTTAATTTTATCGTGATATTTATGCGAGAAAACTAAAATATTCGTTTCTAGCTCCAGACAATTTAAAACATCGTAACTCGTCAGGAAAAAAATGCTAGAATCAAACTTATTAAATAAAATCTAATAAGCAAATAAAGTTACTCCGGGATATTCCTACAATTTAATTTTATCGTGATATTTATTCGTTTCTAGCTCCAGAAAAAAAAGAACATCGTAACACGTCAGAAAAAATGCTAGAATCAAACTTATTAAATGAAATATAATAAACAAATAAAGATAATCAGGGATAATCCTACAATTTAATTTTATCGTGATATTTATGCGAGAAAACTAAAATATTCGTTTCTAGTTCCAGACTAATAAAAACATCTTAACTCGTCAAGAAAAAATACTAGAAACAAACTTATTAAATAAAATCAAATAAACAAATTAAGTTACTCAGGGATATTCTTAAAATTTAATTTTATCGTGATATTTATGCGAGAAAACTAAAATATTCGTTTCTAGTTCCAGACAAATAAAAACATCGTTACTCGTCAGGAAAAAATGCTAGAATCAAACTTATTAAATGAAATATAATAAACAAATAAAGATAATCAGGGATAATCCTACAATTTAATTTTATCGTGATATTTATGCGAGAAAACAAAAATATTCGTTTCTAGCTCCAGAAAAATAAAAACATCGTTACTCGTCAGGAAAAATTGCTAGAATCAAACTTATTAGATATATCTAATAAACAAATAAAGTTGCTATGGGATAATCTTACAATTTAATTTTATCGTGATATTTATGCGAGAAAACTAAAATAAACCTTTCTAGCTCCAAACAAATAAAAACACCTTAACTCGTCAGGAAAAAATGCTAGAAACAAACTTATTAAATAAAATCTAATAAACAAATTAAGTTACTCAGGGATATTCTTAAAATTTAATTTTATCGTGATATTTATGCGAGAAAACTAAAATATTCGTTTCTAGTTCCAGACAAATAAAAACATCGTAACTCGTCAGGAAAAAATGCTAGAATGAAACTTATTAAATAAAATCTAATAAGCAAATAAAATTACTCAGGATTATTCCTACAATTTAATTTTATCGTGATATTTATGCGAGAAAACTAAAATATTCGTTTCTAGCTCCAGAAAAATAAAAACATCGTTACTCGTCAGGAAAAACTGCTAGAAGCAAACTTGTTAAATAAAATCTAATAATCAAATAAAGTTACTCAGGTATATTCTTACAATTTAATTTTATCGTGATATTTATTCGTTTCTAGCTCCAGAAAAATAAAAACATCGTAACTCGTCAGGAAAAAATGCTAGAATCAAACTTATTAAATAAAATCTAATAAGCAAATAAAGTTACTCCGGGATATTCCTACAATTTAATTTTATCGTGATATTTATTCGTTTCTAGCTCCAGAAAAAAAAGAACATCGTAACACGTCAGAAAAAATGCTAGAATCAAACTTATTAAATGAAATATAATAAACAAATAAAGATAATCAGGGATAATCCTACAATTTAATTTTATCGTGATATTTATGCGAGAAAACTAAAATATTCGTTTCTAGTTCCAGACTAATAAAAACATCTTAACTCGTCAAGAAAAAATACTAGAAACAAACTTATTAAATAAAATCAAATAAACAAATTAAGTTACTCAGGGATATTCTTAAAATTTAATTTTATCGTGATATTTATGCGAGAAAACTAAAATATTCGTTTCTAGTTCCAGACAAATAAAAACATCGTTACTCGTCAGGAAAAAATGCTAGAATCAAACTTATTAAATGAAATATAATAAACAAATAAAGATAATCAGGGATAATCCTACAATTTAATTTTATCGTGATATTTATGCGAGAAAACAAAAATATTCGTTTCTAGCTCCAGAAAAATAAAAACATCGTTACTCGTCAGGAAAAATTGCTAGAATCAAACTTATTAGATATATCTAATAAACAAATAAAGTTGCTATGGGATAATCTTACAATTTAATTTTATCGTGATATTTATGCGAGAAAACTAAAATAAACCTTTCTAGCTCCAAACAAATAAAAACACCTTAACTCGTCAGGAAAAAATGCTAGAAACAAACTTATTAAATAAAATCAAATAAACAAATTAAGTTACTCAGGGATATTCTTAAAATTTAATTTTATCGTGATATTTATGCGAGAAAACTAAAATATTCGTTTCTAGTTCCAGACAAATAAAAACATCGTAACTCGTCAGGAAAAAATGCTAGAATGAAACTTATTAAATAAAATCTAATAAGCAAATAAAATTACTCAGGATTATTCCTACAATTTAATTTTATCGTGATATTTATGCGAGAAAACTAAAATATTCGTTTCTAGCTCCAGAAAAATAAAAACATCGTTACTCGTCAGGAAAAACTGCTAGAAGCAAACTTGTTAAATAAAATCTAATAATCAAATAAAGTTACTCAGGTATATTCTTACAATTTAATTTTATCGTGATATTTATTCGTTTCTAGCTCCAGAAAAAAAAGAACATCGTAACACGTCAGAAAAAATGCTAGAATCAAACTTATTAAATGAAATATAATAAACAAATAAAGTTACTCAGGAATATTCCTACAATTTAATTTTATCGTGATATTTATGCGAGAAAACTAAAATTTTCGTTTCTAGTTCCAGACAATTTAAAACATCGTAACTCGGCAGGAAAAATGCTAGAATCAAACTTATTAAATGAAATATAATAAACAAATAAAGTTACTCAGGGATATTCCTACAATTTAATTTTATCGTGATATTTATGCGAGAAAACTAAAATATTCGTTTCTAGTTCCAGACAATTTAAAACATCGTAACTCGACAGGAAAAAATGCTAGAATCAAACTTATTAAATGAAATATAATAAACAAATTAAGTTACTCAGGGGTATCCTTACAATTTAATTTTATCGTGATATTTATGCGAGAAAACTAAAATATTCGTTTCTAGCTCCAGACAAATAAAAACATCATTACTCCTCAGGAAAAAATTCTAGAATCAAACTTATTAAAAAAATCTAATAAACAAATTAAGTTACTCAGGGATATTTTTACAATTTAATTTTATCGTGATATTTATGCGAGAAAACTATAATATTCGTTTCTTGCTCCAGACAAATAAAAACATCGTTACTCCTCAGGAAAAAATGCTAGAAGCAAACTTTATAAATAAAATCTAATAATCAAATAAAGTTACTCAGGTATATTCTTACAATTTAATTTTATCGTGATATTTATTCGTTTCTAGCTCCAGAAAAATAAAAACATCGTAACTCGTCAGCAAAAAATGCTAGAATCAAACTTATTAAATGAAATATAATAAACAAATAAAGTTACTCAGGAATATTCCTACAATTTAATTTTATCGTGATATTTATGCGAGAAAACTAAAATTTTCGTTTCTAGTTCCAGACAATTTAAAACATCGTAACTCGGCAGGAAAAATGATAGAATCAAACTTATTAAATGAAATATAATAAACAAATTAAGTTACTCAGGGGTATTCTTACAATTTAATTTTATCGTGATATTTATGCGAGAAAACTAAAATATTCGTTTCTAGCTCCAGACAAATAAAAACATCATTACTCCTCAGGAAAAAATTCTAGAATCAAACTTATTAAAAAAATCTAATAAACAAATAAAGTTACTCAGGGATATTCTTTAAATTTAATTTTATCGTGATAATTATGCGAGAAAACTAAAATATTCGTTTCTAGTTCTAGACAAATAAAAACATCGTAACTCGTCAGGAAAAAATGCTAGAAACAAACATATTCAATAAAATCTAATAAACAAATTTAGTTACTCAGGGATATTCTTAAAATTTAATTTTATCGTGATATTTATGCGAGCATTTTTTCCTGACGAGTTACGATGTTTTTATTTGTCTGGAGCTATAAACGATTATTTTAGTTTTCTCGCATAAATATCACGATAAAATTAAATTTTAAGAATATCCCTGAGTAACTTTGTTTGTTTATTGGCTTTTTTTAATAAGTTTGATTCTAGAATTTTTTCCTGAGGAGTAACGATGTTTTTATTTGTCTGGAGCTAGAAACGAATATTTTAGTTTTCTCGCATAAATATCACGATAAAATTAAATTTTAAGAATATCCCTGAGTAAATAAATTTGTTTATTAGATTTTATTTAATAAGTTTGTTTTTAGCATTTTTTCCCGACGAGTAACGATGTTTTTATGTTTCTGGAACTAGAAACGAATATTTTAGTTTTCTCGCATAAATATCACGATAAAATTAAATTTTAAGAATATCCCTGAGTAACTTTATTTGTTTATTAGCTTTTTTTTAATAAGTTTGATTCTAGAATTTTTTCCTGAGGAGTAACGATTTTTTTATTTGTCTGGAGCTAGAAACGAATATTTTAGTTTTCTCGCATAAATATCACGATAAAATTAAATTTTAAGAATATCCCTGAGTAAATAAATTTGTTTATTAGATTTTATTTAATAAGTTTGTTTCTAGCATTTTTTCCTGACGAGTAACGATGTTTTTATGTTTCTGGAACTAGAAACGAATATTTTAGTTTTCTCGCATAAATATCACGATAAAATTAAATTTTAAGAATATCCCTGAGTAACTATATTTTTTTATTAGATTTTATTTAATAAGTTTGTTTCTAGCATTTTTTCCTGACGAGTTACGATGTTTTTATTTGTCTGGAACTAGAAAAGAATATTTTAGTTTTCTCGCATAATTATCACGATAAAATTAAATTTTAAGAATATCCCTGAGTAACTTTATTTGTTTATTAGATTTTTTTAATAAGTTTGATTCTAGAATTTTTTCCTGAGGAGTAATGATGTTTTTATTTGTCTGGAGCTAGAAACGAATATTTTAGTTTTCTCGCATAAATATCACGATAAAATTAAATTGTAAGGATACCCCTGAGTAACTTAATTTGTTTATTATATTTCATTTAATAAGTTTGATTCTAGCATTTTTTCCTGTCGAGTTACGATGTTTTAAATTGTCTGGAACTAGAAACGAATATTTTAGTTTTCTCGCATAAATATCACGACAAAATTAAATTGTAGGAATATCCCTGAGTAACTTTATTTGTTTTATATATTTCATTTAATAAGTTTGATTCTAGCATTTTTTCTTGACGAGTTACGATGTTTTAAATTGTCTGGAACTAGGAATGAATATTTTAGTTTCTCGCATAAATATCACGATAAAATTAAATTGTAAGAATATCCCTGAGTAATTTAAATTGTTTATTAGATTTTATTTAATAAGTGTGTTTCTAGCATTTTTTCCTGACGAGTTACGATGTTTTTATTTGTCTGGAGCTAGAAACGATTATTTTAGTTTTCTCGCATAAATATCACGATAAAATTAAATTGTAAGAATATCCCATAGCAACTTTATTTGTTTATTAGATATATTTAATAAGTTTGATTCTAGCATTTTTTCCTGACGAGTAACGATGTTTTTATGTTTCTGGAACTAGAAACGAATATTTTAGTTTTCTCGCATAAATATAACGATAAAATTAAATTTTAAGAATATCCCTGAGTAACTAAATTTGTTTATTAGATTTTATTTAATAAGTTTGTTTCTAGCATTTTTTCCTGACGAGTAACGATGTTTTTATTTTTCTGGAACTAGAAACGAATATTTTAGTTTTCTCGCATAAATATCACGATAAAATTAAATTGTAAGTATATCCCTGAGTAACTTAATTTGTTTATTAGATTTCATTTCATAAGTTTGATTCTAGCATTTTTTCCTGACGTGTTACGATATTCTTGTTTTTCTGTAGCTAGAAACGAATAAATATCACGATAAAAATAAATTGTAGGAATATCCGTGAGTAACTTTATTTGCTTATTAGATTTTATTTAATAAGTTTGATTCTAGCATTTCTTCCTGACGAGTTACGATATTTTAAAAAAAAATACTAGAAAAAAACTTATTAAATAAAATCAAATAAACAAATTAAGTTACTCAGGGATAATCTTAAAATTTAATTTTATCGTGATATTTATGCGAGAAAACTAAAATATTCGTTTCTAGTTCCAGACAAATAAAAACATCGTAACTCGTCAGGAAAAAATGCTAGAATGAAACTTATTAAATAAAATCTAATAAGCAAATAAAGTTACTCAGGGATATTCCTACAATTTAATTTTATCGTGATATTTATGCGAGAAAACAAAAATATTCCTTTCTAGCTCCAGAAAAATAATAACATCGTTACTCGTCAGAAAAAAATGCTAGAAACAAACTTATTAAATTAAATCTAATAATCAAATAAAGTTACTCAGGTATATTCTTACAATTTAATTTTATCGTGATATTTATTCGTTTCCAGAAAAATAAAAACATCGTTACTCGTCAGGAAAGAATGCTAGAATCAAACTTATTAAATATATCTAATAAACAAATAAAATAGCTATGGGATATTCTTAAAATTTAATTTTATCGTGATATTTATGCGAGAAAACTAAAATATTCGTTTCTAGTTCCAGTAACATAAAAACATCGTTACTCGTCAGGAAAAAATGCTAGAAACAAACTTATTAAATAAAATCTAATAAACAAATTTAGTTACTCAGGGATATTCTTAAAATTTAATTTTATCGTGATATTTATACGAGAAAACTAAAATATTAGTTTCTAGTTCCAGAGAATTTAAAACATCGTAACTCGTCAGGAAAGAATGCTAGAATCAAACTTATTAAATAAAATCTAATAAACAATTTAAATTACTAAGGGATATTCTTACAATTTAATTTTATCGTGATATTTATGCGAGAAAACTAAAATAAACCTTCCTAGCTCCAGACTAATAAAAACATCTTAACTCGTCAGGGAAAAATGCTAGAAACAAACTTATTAAATAAAATCTAATAAACAATTTAAATTACTAAGGGATATTCTTACAATTTAATTTTATCGTGATATTTATGCGAGAAAACTAAAATAAACCTTTCTAGCTCCAGACTAATAAAAACATCTTAACTCGTCAGGAAAAAATACTAGAAACAAACTTATTAAATAAAATCAAATAAACAAATTAAGTTACTCAGGGATATTCTTAAAATTTAATTTTATCGTGATATTTATGCGAGAAAACTAAAATATTCGTTTCTAGTTCCAGACAAATAAAAACAACGTAACTCGTCAGGAAAAAATGCTAGAATGAAACTTATTAACTTAAATCTAATAAGCAAATAAAGTTACTCAGGCATATTCCTACAATTTAATTTTATCGTGATATTTATGCGAGAAAACAAAAATATTCGTTTCTAGCTCCAGAAAAATAAAAACATCGTTACTCGTCAGGAAAAAATGCTAGAAACAAACTTATTAAATTAAATCTAATAATCAAATAAAGTTACTCAGGGATATTCTTACAATTTAATTTTATCGTGATATTTATTCGTTTCCAGAAAAATAAAAACATCGTTACTTGTCAGGAAAAAATGCTAGAATCAAATTTATTAAATATATCTAATAAACAAACAAAGTTGCTATGGGATATTCTTACAATTTAATTTTATCGTGATATTTATGCGAGAAAACTAAAATAATCGTTTCTAGCTCCAGACAATTTAAAACATCGTAACTCGACAGGAAAAAAATGCTAGAATCAAACTTATTAAATGAAATATAATAACCAAATTAAGTTACTAAGGGATATTCTTAAAATTTAATTTTATCGTGATATTTATGCGAGAAAACTAAAATATTCGTTTCTAGTTCCAGAAACATAAAAACATCGTTACTCGACAGGAAAAAATGCTAGAAACAAACTTATTAAATAAAATCTAATAAACAAATTTAGTTACTCAGGGATATTCTTAAAATTTAATTTTATCGTGATATTTATGCGAGAAAACTAAAATATTCGTTTCTATTTCCAGACAAATAAAAACATCGTTACTCGTCAGGAAAAAATGCTAGAATCAAACTTATTAAATATATCTAATAAACAAATAAAGTTGCTATGGGATATTCTTACAATTTAATTTTATCGTGATATTTATGCGAGAAAACTAAAATAATCGTTTCTAGCTCCAGACAAATAAAAACAACGTAACTCGTCAGGAAAAAATGCTAGAAACAAACTTATTAAATAAAATCTAATAAAGAATTTAAATTACTCAGGGATATTCTTACAATTTAATTTTATCGTGATATTTATGCGAGAAAACTAAAATATTCGTTTCTAGCTCCAGACAATTTAAGACATTGTAACTCGACAGGAAAAAATGCTAGAATCAAACTTATTAAATGAAATATAATAACCAAATTAAGTTACTTAGGGATATTCTGAAAATTTAATTTTATCGTGATATTTATGCGAGAAAACTAAAATATTCGTTTCTAGTTCCAGAAATATAAAAACATCGTTACTCGTCAGAAAAAAATGCTAGAAACAAACTTATTAAATAAAATCTAATAAACAAATTTAGTTACTCAGGGATATTCTTAAAATTTAATTTTATCGTGATATTTATGCGAGAATACTAAAATATTCGTTTCTATCTCCAGACAAATAAAAACATCGTAACTCGTCAGGAAAAAATGCTAGAATCAAACTTATTAAATGAAATGTAATAAACAAATAAAGATAATCAGGGATAATCCTACAATTTAATTTTATCGTGATATTTATGCGAGAAAACTAAAATATTCGTTTCTAGTTCCAGAGAATTTAAAACATCGTAACTCGACGGGATAAAAATGCTAGAATCAAACCTATTAAATGAAATATAATAAACAAATTAAGTTACTCAGGGATATTCTTACAATTTAATTTTATCGTGATATTTATGCGAGAAAACTAAAATATTCGTTTCTAGCTCCAGACAAATAAAAACATCGTTACTCCTCAGGAAAAAATTCTAGAATCAAACTTATTAAAAAAATCTAATAACCAAATAAAGTTACTCAGCGATATTCTTAGAATTTAATTTTATCGTGATATTTATGCGAGAAAACTAAAATATTCGTTTCTAGTTCCAGACAAATAAAACACATCGTAACTCGTCAGGAAAAAATGCTAGAATGAAACTTATTAAATAAAATCTAATAAGCAAATAAAGTTACTCAAGGATAATCTTACAATTTAATTTTATCGTGATATTTATTCGTTTCTAGCTCCAGAAAAATAAAAACATCGTTACTTGTCAGGAAAAAATGCTAGAATCAAACTTATTAAATATATCTAATAAACAAATAAAGTTGCTATGGGATATTCTTACAATTTAATTTTAACGTGATATTTATGCGAGAAAACTAAAATATACGTTTCTAGTTCCAGAAAAATAAAAACATCGTTACTCGTCAGGAAAAAATGCTAGAATCAAACTTATTAAATAAAATCTAATAAGCAAATAAAGTTACTCAGGGATATTCCTACAATTTAATTTTATCGTGATATTTATTCGTTTCTAGCTCCAGAAAAACAAGAACATCGTAACACGTCAGGAAAAAATGCTAGAATCAAACTTATTAAATGAAATCTAATAAACAAATTAATTTACTCAGGGATATTCTCACAATTTAATTTTATCGTGATATTTATGCGAGAAAACTAAAATATTCGTTTCTAGTTCCAGAAAAATAAAAACATCGTTTCTCGTCAGGAAAAAATGCTAGAAACAAACTTATTAAATAAAATCTAATAAACAAATTTAGTTACTCAGGGATATTCTTAAAATTTAATTTTATCGTGATATTTATGCGAGAAAAGTAAAATATTTGTTTCTAGTTCCAGAAACATAAAAACATCGTTACTCGTCAGGAAAAATGCTAGAATCAATCTTATTAAATACATCTAATAAACAAAAAAAAATTGCTATGGGATATTCTTACAATTAAATTTTATCGTGATATTTATGCGAGAAAACTAAAATAATCGTTTCTAGCTCCAGACAAATAAAAACATCGTAACTCGTCAGGAAAGAATGCTAGAAACAAACTTATTAAATAAAATCTAATAAACAATTTAAATTACTAATTGATATTCTTACAATTTAATTTTATCGTGATATTTATGCGAGAAAACTAAAATAAACCTTTCTAGCTCCAGACTAATAAAAACATCTTAACTCGTCAGGAAAAAATACTAGAAACAAACTTATTAAATAAAATCAAATAAACAAATTAAGTTACTCAGGGATATTCTTAAAATTTAATTTTATCGTGATATTTATGCGAGAAAACTAAAATATTCGTTTCTAGTTCCAGACAAATAAAAATATCGTAACTCGTCAGGAATAAATGCTAGAATGAAACTTATTAAATAAAATCTAATAAGCAAATAAAGTTACTCAGGGATATTCCTACAATTTAATTTTATCGTGATATTTATGCGAGAAAACAAAAATATTCGTTTCTAGCTCCAGAAAAATAAAAACATCGTTACTCGTCAGGAAAAAATGCTAGAAACAAACTTATTAAATTAAATCTAATAATCAAATAAAGTTACTCAGGGATATTCTTACAATTTAATTTTATCGTGATATTTATTCGTTTCCAAAAAATAAAAACATCGTTACTCGTCAGGAAAATATGCTAGAATCATACTTATTAAATTAAATCTAAGAAGCAAATAAAGTTACTCAGGGATATTCCTACAATTTAATTTTATCGTGATATTTATTCGTTTCAAGCTCCAGAAAAATAAAAACATCGTTTCTCG
The DNA here is from genome assembly GCA_911728475.2 of Pterostichus madidus. Classification (NCBI taxonomy): domain Eukaryota; kingdom Metazoa; phylum Arthropoda; class Insecta; order Coleoptera; family Carabidae; genus Pterostichus; species Pterostichus madidus. The sequence goes on from OU452312.1 coordinate 15,265,941, forward strand.
TCAGGAAAAATTGCTAGAATCAAACTTATTAGATATATCTAATAAACAAATAAAGTTGCTATGGGATAATCTTACAATTTAATTTTATCGTGATATTTATGCGAGAAAACTAAAATAAACCTTTCTAGCTCCAAAAAAATAAAAACACCTTAACTCGTCAGGAAATAATGCTAGAAACAAACTTATTAAATAAAATCAAATAAACAAATTAAGTTACTCAGGGATATTCTTAAAATTTAATTTTATCGTGATATTTATGCGAGAAAACTAAAATATTCGTTTCTAGTTCCAGACAAATAAAAACATCGTAACTCGTCAGGAAAAAATGCTAGAATGAAACTTATTAAATAAAATCTAATAAGCAAATAAAATTACTCAGGATTATTCCTACAATTTAATTTTATCGTGATATTTATGCGAGAAAACTAAAATATTCGTTTCTAGTTCCAGAAAAATAAAAACATCGTTTCTCGTCAGGAAAAAATGCTAGAAACAAACTTATTAAATAAAATCTAATAAACAAATTTAGTTACTCAGGGATATTCTTAAAATTTAATTTTATCGTGATATTTATGCGAGAAAAGTAAAATATTTTTTTCTAGTTCCAGAAACATAAAAACATCGTTACTCGTCAGGAAAAATGCTAGAATCAATCTTATTAAATACATCTAATAAACAAAAAAAAATTGCTATGGGATATTTTTACAATTTAATTTTATCGTGATATTTATGCGAGAAAACTAAAATATTCGTTTCTAGCTCCAGAAAAATAAAAACATCGTTACTCGTCAGGAAAAACTGCTAGAAGCAAACTTGTTAAATAAAATCTAATAATCAAATAAAGTTACTCAGGTATATTCTTACAATTTAATTTTATCGTGATATTTATTCGTTTCTAGCTCCAGAAAAAAAAGAACATCGTAACACGTCAGAAAAAATGCTAGAATCAAACTTATTAAATGAAATATAATAAACAAATAAAGTTACTCAGGGATATTCCTACAATTTAATTTTATCGTGATATTTATGCGAGAAAACTAAAATATTCGTTTCTAGTTCCAGACAATTTAAAACATCGTAACTCGACAGGAAAAAATGCTAGAATCAAACTTATTAAATGAAATATAATAAACAAATTAAGTTACTCAGGGGTATCCTTACAATTTAATTTTATCGTGATATTTATGCGAGAAAACTAAAATATTCGTTTCTAGCTCCAGACAAATAAAAACATCATTACTCCTCAGGAAAAAATTCTAGAATCAAACTTATTAAAAAAATCTAATAAACAAATTAAGTTACTCAGGGATATTTTTACAATTTAATTTTATCGTGATATTTATGCGAGAAAACTATAATATTCGTTTCTTGCTCCAGACAAATAAAAACATCGTTACTCCTCAGGAAAAAATGCTAGAAGCAAACTTTATAAATAAAATCTAATAATCAAATAAAGTTACTCAGGTATATTCTTACAATTTAATTTTATCGTGATATTTATTCGTTTCTAGCTCCAGAAAAATAAAAACATCGTAACTCGTCAGCAAAAAATGCTAGAATCAAACTTATTAAATGAAATATAATAAACAAATAAAGTTACTCAGGAATATTCCTACAATTTAATTTTATCGTGATATTTATGCGAGAAAACTAAAATTTTCGTTTCTAGTTCCAGACAATTTAAAACATCGTAACTCGGCAGGAAAAATGATAGAATCAAACTTATTAAATGAAATATAATAAACAAATTAAGTTACTCAGGGGTATTCTTACAATTTAATTTTATCGTGATATTTATGCGAGAAAACTAAAATATTCGTTTCTAGCTCCAGACAAATAAAAACATCATTACTCCTCAGGAAAAAATTCTAGAATCAAACTTATTAAAAAAATCTAATAAACAAATAAAGTTACTCAGGGATATTCTTTAAATTTAATTTTATCGTGATAATTATGCGAGAAAACTAAAATATTCGTTTCTAGTTCCAGACAAATAAAAACATCGTAACTCGTCAGGAAAAAATGCTAGAAACAAACATATTAAATAAAATCTAATAAACAAATTTAGTTACTAAGGGATATTCTTAAAATTTAATTTTATCGTGATATTTATGCGAGCATTTTTTCCTGACGAGTTACGATGTTTTTATTTGTCTGGAACTAGAAACGAATATTTTAGTTTTCTCGCATAAATATCACGATAAAATTAAATTTTAAGAATATCCCTGAGTAACTTTGTTTGTTTATTAGCTTTTTTTAATAAGTTTGATTCTAGAATTTTTTCCTGAGGAGTAACGATGTTTTTATTTGTCTGGAGCTAGAAACGAATATTTTAGTTTTCTCGCATAAATATCACGATAAAATTAAATTTTAAGAATATCCCTGAGTAAATAAATTTGTTTATTAGATTTTATTTAATAAGTTTGTTTTTAGCATTTTTTCCTGACGAGTAACGATGTTTTTATGTTTCTGGAACTAGAAACGAATATTTTAGTTTTCTCGCATAAATATCACGATAAAATTAAATTTTAAGAATATCCCTGAGTAACTTTATTTGTTTATTAGCTTTTTTTTAATAAGTTTGATTCTAGAATTTTTTCCTGAGGAGTAACGATTTTTTTATTTGTCTGGAGCTAGAAACGAATATTTTAGTTTTCTCGCATAAATATCACGATAAAATTAAATTTTAAGAATATCCCTGAGTAAATAAATTTGTTTATTAGATTTTATTTAATAAGTTTGTTTCTAGCATTTTTTCCTGACGAGTAACGATGTTTTTATGTTTCTGGAACTAGAAACGAATATTTTAGTTTTCTCGCATAAATATCACGATAAAATTAAATTTTAAGAATATCCCTGAGTAACTATATTTTTTTATTAGATTTTATTTAATAAGTTTGTTTCTAGCATTTTTTCCTGACGAGTTACGATGTTTTTATTTGTCTGGAACTAGAAAAGAATATTTTAGTTTTCTCGCATAATTATCACGATAAAATTAAATTTTAAGAATATCCCTGAGTAACTTTATTTGTTTATTAGATTTTTTTAATAAGTTTGATTCTAGAATTTTTTCCTGAGGAGTAATGATGTTTTTATTTGTCTGGAGCTAGAAACGAATATTTTAGTTTTCTCGCATAAATATCACGATAAAATTAAATTGTAAGGATACCCCTGAGTAACTTAATTTGTTTATTATATTTCATTTAATAAGTTTGATTCTAGCATTTTTTCCTGTCGAGTTACGATGTTTTAAATTGTCTGGAACTAGAAACGAATATTTTAGTTTTCTCGCATAAATATCACGACAAAATTAAATTGTAGGAATATCCCTGAGTAACTTTATTTGTTTTATATATTTCATTTAATAAGTTTGATTCTAGCATTTTTTCTTGACGAGTTACGATGTTTTAAATTGTCTGGAACTAGGAATGAATATTTTAGTTTCTCGCATAAATATCACGATAAAATTAAATTGTAAGAATATCCCTGAGTAATTTAAATTGTTTATTAGATTTTATTTAATAAGTGTGTTTCTAGCATTTTTTCCTGACGAGTTACGATGTTTTTATTTGTCTGGAGCTAGAAACGATTATTTTAGTTTTCTCGCATAAATATCACGATAAAATTAAATTGTAAGAATATCCCATAGCAACTTTATTTGTTTATTAGATATATTTAATAAGTTTGATTCTAGCATTTTTTCCTGACGAGTAACGATGTTTTTATGTTTCTGGAACTAGAAACGAATATTTTAGTTTTCTCGCATAAATATAACGATAAAATTAAATTTTAAGAATATCCCTGAGTAACTAAATTTGTTTATTAGATTTTATTTAATAAGTTTGTTTCTAGCATTTTTTCCTGACGAGTAACGATGTTTTTATTTTTCTGGAACTAGAAACGAATATTTTAGTTTTCTCGCATAAATATCACGATAAAATTAAATTGTAAGTATATCCCTGAGTAACTTAATTTGTTTATTAGATTTCATTTCATAAGTTTGATTCTAGCATTTTTTCCTGACGTGTTACGATATTCTTGTTTTTCTGTAGCTAGAAACGAATAAATATCACGATAAAAATAAATTGTAGGAATATCCGTGAGTAACTTTACTTGCTTATTAGATTTTATTTAATAAGTTTGATTCTAGCATTTCTTCCTGACGAGTTACGATATTTAAAAAAAAAATACTAGAAAAAAACTTATTAAATAAAATCAAATAAACAAATTAAGTTACTCAGGGATAATCTTAAAATTTAATTTTATCGTGATATTTATGCGAGAAAACTAAAATATTCGTTTCTAGTTCCAGACAAATAAAAACATCGTAACTCGTCAGGAAAAAATGCTAGAATGAAACTTATTAAATAAAATCTAATAAGCAAATAAAGTTACTCAGGGATATTCCTACAATTTAATTTTATCGTGATATTTATGCGAGAAAACAAAAATATTCCTTTCTAGCTCCAGAAAAATAATAACATCGTTACTCGTCAGAAAAAAATGCTAGAAACAAACTTATTAAATTAAATCTAATAATCAAATAAAGTTACTCAGGTATATTCTTACAATTTAATTTTATCGTGATATTTATTCGTTTCCAGAAAAATAAAAACATCGTTACTCGTCAGGAAAGAATGCTAGAATCAAACTTATTAAATATATCTAATAAACAAATAAAATAGCTATGGGATATTCTTAAAATTTAATTTTATCGTGATATTTATGCGAGAAAACTAAAATATTCGTTTCTAGTTCCAGTAACATAAAAACATCGTTACTCGTCAGGAAAAAATGCTAGAAACAAACTTATTAAATAAAATCTAATAAACAAATTTAGTTACTCAGGGATATTCTTAAAATTTAATTTTATCGTGATATTTATACGAGAAAACTAAAATATTAGTTTCTAGTTCCAGAGAATTTAAAACATCGTAACTCGTCAGGAAAGAATGCTAGAATCAAACTTATTAAATAAAATCTAATAAACAATTTAAATTACTAAGGGATATTCTTACAATTTAATTTTATCGTGATATTTATGCGAGAAAACTAAAATAAACCTTCCTAGCTCCAGACTAATAAAAACATCTTAACTCGTCAGGGAAAAATGCTAGAAACAAACTTATTAAATAAAATCTAATAAACAATTTAAATTACTAAGGGATATTCTTACAATTTAATTTTATCGTGATATTTATGCGAGAAAACTAAAATAAACCTTTCTAGCTCCAGACTAATAAAAACATCTTAACTCGTCAGGAAAAAATACTAGAAACAAACTTATTAAATAAAATCAAATAAACAAATTAAGTTACTCAGGGATATTCTTAAAATTTAATTTTATCGTGATATTTATGCGAGAAAACTAAAATATTCGTTTCTAGTTCCAGACAAATAAAAACAACGTAACTCGTCAGGAAAAAATGCTAGAATGAAACTTATTAACTTAAATCTAATAAGCAAATAAAGTTACTCAGGCATATTCCTACAATTTAATTTTATCGTGATATTTATGCGAGAAAACAAAAATATTCGTTTCTAGCTCCAGAAAAATAAAAACATCGTTACTCGTCAGGAAAAAATGCTAGAAACAAACTTATTAAATTAAATCTAATAATCAAATAAAGTTACTCAGGGATATTCTTACAATTTAATTTTATCGTGATATTTATTCGTTTCCAGAAAAATAAAAACATCGTTACTTGTCAGGAAAAAATGCTAGAATCAAATTTATTAAATATATCTAATAAACAAACAAAGTTGCTATGGGATATTCTTACAATTTAATTTTATCGTGATATTTATGCGAGAAAACTAAAATAATCGTTTCTAGCTCCAGACAATTTAAAACATCGTAACTCGACAGGAAAAAAATGCTAGAATCAAACTTATTAAATGAAATATAATAACCAAATTAAGTTACTAAGGGATATTCTTAAAATTTAATTTTATCGTGATATTTATGCGAGAAAACTAAAATATTCGTTTCTAGTTCCAGAAACATAAAAACATCGTTACTCGACAGGAAAAAATGCTAGAAACAAACTTATTAAATAAAATCTAATAAACAAATTTAGTTACTCAGGGATATTCTTAAAATTTAATTTTATCGTGATATTTATGCGAGAAAACTAAAATATTCGTTTCTATTTCCAGACAAATAAAAACATCGTTACTCGTCAGGAAAAAATGCTAGAATCAAACTTATTAAATATATCTAATAAACAAATAAAGTTGCTATGGGATATTCTTACAATTTAATTTTATCGTGATATTTATGCGAGAAAACTAAAATAATCGTTTCTAGCTCCAGACAAATAAAAACAACGTAACTCGTCAGGAAAAAATGCTAGAAACAAACTTATTAAATAAAATCTAATAAAGAATTTAAATTACTCAGGGATATTCTTACAATTTAATTTTATCGTGATATTTATGCGAGAAAACTAAAATATTCGTTTCTAGCTCCAGACAATTTAAGACATTGTAACTCGACAGGAAAAAATGCTAGAATCAAACTTATTAAATGAAATATAATAACCAAATTAAGTTACTTAGGGATATTCTGAAAATTTAATTTTATCGTGATATTTATGCGAGAAAACTAAAATATTCGTTTCTAGTTCCAGAAATATAAAAACATCGTTACTCGTCAGAAAAAAATGCTAGAAACAAACTTATTAAATAAAATCTAATAAACAAATTTAGTTACTCAGGGATATTCTTAAAATTTAATTTTATCGTGATATTTATGCGAGAATACTAAAATATTCGTTTCTATCTCCAGACAAATAAAAACATCGTAACTCGTCAGGAAAAAATGCTAGAATCAAACTTATTAAATGAAATGTAATAAACAAATAAAGATAATCAGGGATAATCCTACAATTTAATTTTATCGTGATATTTATGCGAGAAAACTAAAATATTCGTTTCTAGTTCCAGAGAATTTAAAACATCGTAACTCGACGGGATAAAAATGCTAGAATCAAACCTATTAAATGAAATATAATAAACAAATTAAGTTACTCAGGGATATTCTTACAATTTAATTTTATCGTGATATTTATGCGAGAAAACTAAAATATTCGTTTCTAGCTCCAGACAAATAAAAACATCGTTACTCCTCAGGAAAAAATTCTAGAATCAAACTTATTAAAAAAATCTAATAACCAAATAAAGTTACTCAGGGATATTCTTAGAATTTAATTTTATCGTGATATTTATGCGAGAAAACTAAAATATTCGTTTCTAGTTCCAGACAAATAAAACACATCGTAACTCGTCAGGAAAAAATGCTAGAATGAAACTTATTAAATAAAATCTAATAAGCAAATAAAGTTACTCAAGGATAATCTTACAATTTAATTTTATCGTGATATTTATTCGTTTCTAGCTCCAGAAAAATAAAAACATCGTTACTTGTCAGGAAAAAATGCTAGAATCAAACTTATTAAATATATCTAATAAACAAATAAAGTTGCTATGGGATATTCTTACAATTTAATTTTAACGTGATATTTATGCGAGAAAACTAAAATATACGTTTCTAGTTCCAGAAAAATAAAAACATCGTTACTCGTCAGGAAAAAATGCTAGAATCAAACTTATTAAATAAAATCTAATAAGCAAATAAAGTTACTCAGGGATATTCCTACAATTTAATTTTATCGTGATATTTATTCGTTTCTAGCTCCAGAAAAACAAGAACATCGTAACACGTCAGGAAAAAATGCTAGAATCAAACTTATTAAATGAAATCTAATAAACAAATTAATTTACTCAGGGATATTCTCACAATTTAATTTTATCGTGATATTTATGCGAGAAAACTAAAATATTCGTTTCTAGTTCCAGAAAAATAAAAACATCGTTTCTCGTCAGGAAAAAATGCTAGAAACAAACTTATTAAATAAAATCTAATAAACAAATTTAGTTACTCAGGGATATTCTTAAAATTTAATTTTATCGTGATATTTATGCGAGAAAAGTAAAATATTTGTTTCTAGTTCCAGAAACATAAAAACATCGTTACTCGTCAGGAAAAATGCTAGAATCAATCTTATTAAATACATCTAATAAACAAAAAAAAATTGCTATGGGATATTCTTACAATTAAATTTTATCGTGATATTTATGCGAGAAAACTAAAATAATCGTTTCTAGCTCCAGACAAATAAAAACATCGTAACTCGTCAGGAAAGAATGCTAGAAACAAACTTATTAAATAAAATCTAATAAACAATTTAAATTACTAATTGATATTCTTACAATTTAATTTTATCGTGATATTTATGCGAGAAAACTAAAATAAACCTTTCTAGCTCCAGACTAATAAAAACATCTTAACTCGTCAGGAAAAAATACTAGAAACAAACTTATTAAATAAAATCAAATAAACAAATTAAGTTACTCAGGGATATTCTTAAAATTTAATTTTATCGTGATATTTATGCGAGAAAACTAAAATATTCGTTTCTAGTTCCAGACAAATAAAAATATCGTAACTCGTCAGGAATAAATGCTAGAATGAAACTTATTAAATAAAATCTAATAAGCAAATAAAGTTACTCAGGGATATTCCTACAATTTAATTTTATCGTGATATTTATGCGAGAAAACAAAAATATTCGTTTCTAGCTCCAGAAAAATAAAAACATCGTTACTCGTCAGGAAAAAATGCTAGAAACAAACTTATTAAATTAAATCTAATAATCAAATAAAGTTACTCAGGGATATTCTTACAATTTAATTTTATCGTGATATTTATTCGTTTCCAAAAAATAAAAACATCGTTACTCGTCAGGAAAATATGCTAGAATCATACTTATTAAATTAAATCTAAGAAGCAAATAAAGTTACTCAGGGATATTCCTACAATTTAATTTTATCGTGATATTTATTCGTTTCAAGCTCCAGAAAAATAAAAACATCGTTTCTCGTCAGGAAAAATTGCTAGAATCAAACTTATTAGATATATCTAATAAACAAATAAAGTTGCTATGGGATAATCTTACAATTTAATTTTATCGTGATATTTATGCGAGAAAACTAAAATAAACCTTTCTAGCTCCAAAAAAATAAAAACACCTTAACTCGTCAGGAAATAATGCTAGAAACAAACTTATTAAATAAAATCAAATAAACAAATTAAGTTACTCAGGGATATTCTTAAAATTTAATTTTATCGTGATATTTATGCGAGAAAACTAAAATATTCGTTTCTAGTTCCAGACAAATAAAAACATCGTAACTCGTCAGGAAAAAATGCTAGAATGAAACTTATTAAATAAAATCTAATAAGCAAATAAAATTACTCAGGATTATTCCTACAATTTAATTTTATCGTGATATTTATGCGAGAAAACTAAAATATTCGTTTCTAGTTCCAGAAAAATAAAAACATCGTTTCTCGTCAGGAAAAAATGCTAGAAACAAACTTATTAAATAAAATCTAATAAACAAATTTAGTTACTCAGGGATATTCTTAAAATTTAATTTTATCGTGATATTTATGCGAGAAAAGTAAAATATTTGTTTCTAGTTCCAGAAACATAAAAACATCGTTACTCGTCAGGAAAAATGCTAGAATCAATCTTATTAAATACATCTAATAAACAAAAAAAAATTGCTATGGGATATTTTTACAATTAAATTTTATCGTGATATTTATGCGAGAAAACTAAAATAATCGTTTCTAGCTCCAGACAAATAAAAACATCGTAACTCGTCAGGAAAGAATGCTAGAAACAAACTTATTAAATAAAATCTAATAAACAATTTAAATTACTAATTGATATTCTTACAATTTAATTTTATCGTGATATTTATGCGAGAAAACTAAAATAAACCTTTCTAGCTCCAGACTAATAAAAACATCTTAACTCGTCAGGAAAAAATACTAGAAACAAACTTATTAAATAAAATCAAATAAACAAATTAAGTTACTCAGGGATATTCTTAAAATTTAATTTTAACGTGATATTTATGCGAGAAAACTAAAATATTCGTTTCTAGTTCCAGACAAATAAAAATATCGTAACTCGTCAGGAATAAATGCTAGAATGAAACTTATTAAATAAAATCTAATAAGCAAATAAAGTTACTCAGGGATATTCCTACAATTTAATTTTATCGTGATATTTATGCGAGAAAACAAAAATATTCGTTTCTAGCTCCAGAAAAATAAAAACATCGTTACTCGTCAGGAAAAAATGCTAGAAACAAACTTATTAAATTAAATCTAATAATCAAATAAAGTTACTCAGGGATATTCTTACAATTTAATTTTATCGTGATATTTATTCGTTTCCAAAAAATAAAAACATCGTTACTCGTCAGGAAAATATGCTAGAATCATACTTATTAAATTAAATCTAAGAAGCAAATAAAGTTACTCAGGGATATTCCTACAATTTAATTTTATCGTGATATTTATTCGTTTCAAGCTCCAGAAAAATAAAAACATCGTTTCTCTTCAGGAAAAATTGCTAGAATCAAACTTATTAGATATATCTAATAAACAAATAAAGTTGCTATGGGATAATCTTACAATTTAATTTTATCGTGATATTTATGCGAGAAAACTAAAATAAACCTTTCTAGCTCCAAAAAAATAAAAACACCTTAACTCGTCAGGAAATAATGCTAGAAACAAACTTATTAAATAAAATCAAATAAACAAATTAAGTTACTCAGGGATATTCTTAAAATTTAATTTTATCGTGATATTTATGCGAGAAAACTAAAATATTCGTTTCTAGTTCCAGACAAATAAAAACATCGTAACTCGTCAGGAAAAAATGCTAGAATGAAACTTATTAAATAAAATCTAATAAGCAAATAAAATTACTCAGGATTATTCCTACAATTTAATTTTATCGTGATATTTATGCGAGAAAACTAAAATATTCGTTTCTAGCTCCAGAAAAATAAAAACATCGTTACTCGTCAGGAAAAACTGCTAGAAGCAAACTTGTTAAATAAAATCTAATAATCAAATAAAGTTACTCAGGTATATTCTTACAATTTAATTTTATCGTGATATTTATTCGTTTCTAGCTCCAGAAAAATAAAAACATCGTTACTCGTCAGGAAAAAATGCCAGAATCAAACTTATTAAATATATCTAATAAACAAATAAAGTTGCTGTAGGATATTCTTACAATTTAATTTTATCGTGATATTTATGCGAGAAAACTAAAATATTCGTTCCTAGGTCCAGACAATTTAAAACATCGTAACTCGTCAGGAAAAAATTCTAGAATCAAACTTATTAAATAAAATCTAATAAGCAAATAAAGTTACTCCGGGATATTCCTACAATTTAATTTTATCGTGATATTTATTCGTTTCTAGCTCCAGAAAAAAAAGAACATCGTATCACGTCAGAAAAATTGCTAGAATCAAACTTTTTAAATGAAATCTAATAAACAAATTAAGTTACTCAGGGATAGTTTTACAATTTAATTTTATCGTGATATTTATGCGAGAAAACTAAAATATTCGTTTCTAGCTCCAGACAAATAAAAACATCGTTACTCCTCAGGAAAAAATGCTAGAAGCAAACTTATTAAATAAAATCTAATAATCAAATAAAGTTACTCAGGTATATTCTTACAATTTAATTTTATCGTGATATTTATTCGTTTCTAGCTCCAGAAAAATAAAAACATCGTAACTCGTCAGGAAAAAATGCTAGAATCAAACTTATTAAATGAAATATAATAAACAAATAAAGTTACTCAGGGATATTCCTACAATTTAATTTTATCGTGATATTTATGCGAGAAAACTAAAATATTCGTTTCTAGTTCCAGACAATTTTAAACATCGTAACTCGACAGGAAAAAATGCTATATTCAAACTTATTAAATGAAATATAATAAACAAATTAAGTTACTCAGGGGTATCCTTACAATTTAATTTTATCGTGATATTTATGCGAGAAAACTAAAATATTCGTTTCTAGCTCCAGACAAATAAAAACATCATTACTCCTCAGGAAAAAATTCTAGAATCAAACTTATTAAAAAAATCTAATAAACAAATAAAGTTACTCAGGGATATTCTTAAAATTTAATTTTATCGTGATAATTATGCGAGAAAACTAAAATATTCGTTTCTAGTTCCAGACAAATAAAAACATCGTAACTCGTCAGGAAAAAAATGCTAGAAACAAACTTATTAAATAAAATCTAATAAAAAAATTTAGTTACTCAGGGATATTCTTAAAATTTAATTTTATCGTGATATTTATGCGAGAAAACTAAAATATTCGTTTCTAGTTCCAGAAACATAAAAACATCGTAACTCGACAGGAAAAAATGCTAGAATCAAACTTATTAAATGAAATATAATAAACAAATTAAGTTACTCAGGGGTATCCTTACAATTTAATTTTATCGTGATATTTATGCGAGAAAACTAAAATATTCGTTTCTAGCTCCAGACAAATAAAAACATCATTACTCCTCAGGAAAAAATTCTAGAATCAAACTTATTAAAAAAATCTAATAAACAAATAAAGTTACTCAGGGATATTCTTAAAATTTAATTTTATCGTGATAATTATGCGAGAAAACTAAAATATTCGTTTCTAGTTCCAGACAAATAAAAACATCGTAACTCGTCAGGAAAAAATGCTAGAAACAAACTTATTAAATAAAATCTAATAAAAAAATATAGTTACTCAGGGATATTCTTAAAATTTAATTTTATCGTGATATTTATGCGAGAAAACTAAAATATTCGTTTCTAGTTCCAGAAACATAAAAACATCGTTACTCGTCAGGAAAAAATGCTAGAAACAAACTTATTAAATAAAATCTAATAAACAAATTTATTTACTCAGGGATATTCTTAAAATTTAATTTTATCGTGATATTTATGCGAGAAAACTAAAATATTCGTTTCTAGCTCCAGACAAATAAAAACATCGTTACTCCTCAGGAAAAAATTCTAGAATCAAACTTATTAAAAAAAACCTAATAAACAAATAAAGTTACTCAGGGATATTCTTAAAATTTAATTTTATCGTGATATTTATGCGAGAAAACTAAAATATTCGTTTCTAGTTCCAGAAACATAAAAACATCGTTACTCGTCAGGAAAAAATTCTAGAATCAAACTTATTAAAAAAAGCTAATAAACAAATAAAGTTACTCAGGGATATTCTTAAAATTTAATTTTATCGTGATATTTATGCGAGAAAACTAAAATATTCGTTTCTAGCTCCAGACAAATAAAAACATCGTTACTCCTCAGGAAAAAATTCTAGAATCAAACTTATTAAATAAAATCTAATAAACAATTTAAATTACTAAGGGATATTCTTACAATTTAATTTTATCGTGATATTTATGCGAGAAAACTAAAATAAACCTTTCTAGCTCCAGACTAATAAAAACATCTTAACTCGTCAGGAAAAAATGCTAGAAACAAACTTATTAAATAAAATCAAATAAACAAATTAAGTTACTCAGGGATATTCTTAAAATTTAATTTTATCGTGATATTTATGCGAGAAAACTAAAATATTCGTTTCTAGTTCCAGACAAATAAAAACATCGTAACTCGTCAGGAAAAAATGTTAGAATGAAACTTATTAAATAAAATCTAATAAGCAAATAAAGTTACTCAGGGATATTCCAACAATTTAATTTTATCGTGATATTTAGCGAGAAAACTAAAATATTCGTTTCTAGCTCCAGAAAAATAAAAACATCGTTACTCGTCAGGAAAAAATGCTAGAAGCAAACTTATTAAATAAAATCTAATAATCAAATAAAGTTACTCAGGTATATTCTTACAATTTAATTTTATCGTGATATTTATTCGTTTCTAGCTCCAGAAAAATAAAAACATCGTTACTCGTCAGGAAAAAATGCCAGAATCAAACTTATTAAATATATCTAATAAATAAATAAAGTTGCTGTGGGATATTCTTACAATTTAATTTTATCGTGATATTTATGCGAGAAAACTAAAATATTCGTTTCTAGTTCCAGAGAATTTAAAACATCGTAACTCGACAGGAAAAAATGCTAGAATGAAACTTATTAAATGAAATATAATAAACAAATTAAGTTACTCAGGGATATTCTTACAATTTAATTTTATCCTGATATTTATGCGAGAAAACTAAAATATTCGTTTCTAGCTCCAGACAAATAAAAACATCGTTACTCCTCAGGAAAAAATTCTAGAATCAAATTTATTAAAAAAAGCTAATAAACAAATAAAGTTACTCAGGGATATTCTTAAAATTTAATTTTATCGTGATATTTATGCGAGAAAACTAAAATATTCGTTTCTAGTTCCAGACAAATAAAAACATCGTAACTCGTCAGGAAAAAATGCTAGAATGAAACTTATTAAATAAAATCAAATAAGCAAATAAAGTTACTCAGGGATATTCTTACAATTTAATTTTATCGTGATATTTATGCGAGAAAACTAAAATATTCGTTTCTAGTTCCAGAAAAATAAAAACATCGTTATTCGTCAGGAAAAAATGCTAGAAACAAACTTATTAAATAAAATCTAATAAACAAATTTAGTTACTCAGGGATATTCTTAAAATTTAATTTTATCGTGATATTTATGCGAGAAAACTAAAATATTCGTTTCTAGTTCCAGAAACATAAAAACATCGTTATTCGTCTGGAAAAAATGCTAGAAACCAACTTATTAGATAAAATCTAATAAACAAATATTAAATTACTCAGGGATATTCTTACAATTTAATTTTATCGTGATATTTATGCGAGAAAACTAAAATATTCGTTTCTAGCTCCAGACAATTTATAACATCGTAACTCGACAGGAAAAAATGCTAGAATCAAACTTATTAAATGAAATACAATAAACAAATTAAGTTACTCAGGGATATTCCTAAAATTTAATTTTATCGTGATATTTATGCGAGAAAACTAAAATATTCGTTTCTAGTTCCGGAAACATAAAAACATCGTTACTCGTCAGGAAAAAATGCTAGAAACAAACTTATTAAATAAAATCTAATAAACAAATTTAGTTACTCAGGGATATTCTTAAAATTTAATTTTATCGTGATATTTATGCGAGAAAACTAAAATATTCGTTTCTATCTCCAGAGAAATAAAAACATCGTAACTCGTCAGGAAAAAATGATAGAATCAAACTTATTAAATGAAATATAATAAACAAATAATGTTACTCAGGGATATTCCTACAATTTAATTTTATCGTGATATTTATGCGAGAAAACTAAAATATTCGTTTTTAGTTCCAGACAATTTAATCATCGTAACTCGACAGGAAAAAATGCTAGAATCAAACTTATTAAATGAAATATAATAAACAAATTAAGTTACTCAGGGGAGTAGTCTAACAATTGTGGTTGGGAGGCCACCTGCAATTGGGAGATTTTTAAAGATGAAAAAAAATAGTAAAAAAGTGCTAAATTTGACGCCACTTGCAATTGGGAGATTTTTAAAGATGGAAAAAATAGTAAAACAGTACTAAATTTCATCAAAAAATGATCGATTTTGCTTGTGTTTACCAATCCCCAATTGTTATATTTCCATCTGCCAGCTGCAATTGGGGGACGCCACCTCATTTTGGGGGATTGGGGAATGTAAATGACGAGCGTTGCTACCCGATGCGCAAATGCTTTCAGAGATGTTAGGTAAGGGGATGATTTTGAATTGTCCTTGCGTTTGAAACTGTCCTCGCGGTTTATTTGTCCTGGTTGTCCTGCTCGTTTTGGTCGCTAATATCCATACGGGAGTGTATCAATGCAATGAGCGTGTACGTTGATGATGACGCGCTTATTATATGTAAGTTTAAATAATATTTCTTAAAATTTTCCTATGAAATAAGCTTCACGTAATTCTTGTATTATTGATATAATATATTAACAAATTTTATTGCAATAAATGGATATTCTTACAACTGTTGTAAATTTACTTGATTATTCAAATGTACAATATTCTATAATTGAATCCGAAGCCATACTTTCAAATGTTGGTAATGATGATGGCAGTGACTGGTTAAAGTGTTACATTAATATAGACTTTGAAATTACTGATTATACCCCTGAAAATTTAGAAAATTTTCAAAATTTTAAAAATAAAATTGTGTGTTTAGATTGCTTTGATGGTACTGATTATGGTGGTTCATCTAGTGGTTTATTTTTTAATTTTGTGAGTTCATATTGGTGTTTTAGGTTTTACGAAAAAGAGGAGACTGAAAAAAGTTTTATTTCACAAATTAAAGAAGAAAATAAAGAATTGAGTGACTTGAAAGATATTATATTCAACTAAATATATTAGTGTTGAACAGCTCTTTTGTTGAGATACTTATATTAACATAATTTTATTGTAGTAAATGGAGAACAAAGAAGATTTTATTGAAGATCGCAATAAATGTGAATTATTAGAAAAGAGCTTATTAGTTATTTTAAAGAGTACATCAGCAGAGGATGAAAATGATTTACAAGAGGAGGAATTATTAGAGGATGAATTATCGGAAAGTGATTCAGAGGAGATGGTATTATTAGAGGATGGTTTAATATTTAGTGGTTTTATAATGATATACACTCTGCAGAATTTGGAAGAATATTCAACCGAATTTTCAAAAATAGTTTCAAATAGTGATGAAATAGAAATAGTATTTCATTATCCTCTGTCTAGAGATATAACATTCAAGTACACAAATAATTTCGAAGGTATCAAAAATCCAATTACTTTATTAAATTTTATTTTATTTATACGAGAAGGATATATAAAAATATATACAGAGGAAAATGAAAAAGCTGATCCAGCACAAAATAGTTATTATGTAACCCCATATCATAGACATGATTCAGTTGGTCCGTACGGTATTTATGCACACTGGTTGAACGATTTAAGTCTTGAGAGTATTTACAAAGACGGTGATGTATTTCATATTTCTGTTGGATCATAATTAAATAATTATATTAACATAATTTTATTGTAGTAAATGGAGAACAAAACTAATTACGCAGACTTGCTAAACAGGGTATCAAATCAATTTGTAAAATTATCAGAATTAGAATTAAATAAACCGTACAAAGTTATATATTTTGAAACTAGCACAGGTAATTACGGTCAACAAATTATAGCAAATTTGGAAAATTATAAAGTATCATTACCTCAGAGATTTAATAAAAATATTCCACAAATTAAAGAAATGAATAAAAACCCACCCAGTTTAGTGTATGAAGGTAAAGTAGAAAAAAATAACAAACAACTTCATATTATTAAGTTTATTTAAAAAAATATGAACAAAACAATTTTTGAAGTACACTTTTACAACTGAATAAACAGAAAATCGTAGCGCACTGCTATGACGTGACAAACAAATTACAGTTGAACAAAAATTGGTTGATAATTATATAATCACAAATTACAATTGAACAGAAAATTTGAAAATCGTAGCACGCTGCGATGACGTCACTGGTTGAAAAAATCTCAGCACGCTGCGATGACGTCACTGGTTGAAAAACCGCAGCACGCTACGATGACGTCACGAAAGATGAACGTGGATGAAAATCGTAGCACGCTGCTATGACGTCATTAATTCGTATCCATGTTGTTTGGATTTACAAATGTGTGGCTGTAAAAACAATTTGATTGTATATTACTATTTTAAAAGTTTAAAAAATACTTACTTTTCTGCTATATTTTGCCAAAAATTACAATACTCTGGGTTCTTCATTAACTCGTTAAATTCATCTATATAACGTAGAAATTCCCTTATTGAAATAGATAGATACTGAATTCGCCTATACTTTGTTGCGATTACTCCTATTTTTCTTAACGATTTTGCCTGACTGTCTTGGATTCCAAAACGTTGTACGTAATCCTTCCATGTTATATTTAAATGTGTTTTTTTACTTTTATTTTTGTATGCTTTGTAAAATTCTTCAAGAAGATATCCAAAATAACACCTTGCTTGAAAATATTGAGATCCACGTGTTTTTAATGTTATCATTAAATTTCTAAGTTTAGAGTATAAATTCTCAAAACCATTACAATTATCCCAGGTTATTTTTTCACTATATGTATTATAATTTAAAAGTGATTTTAAATAATTATGCAATTCTTTACCACTTTTTGTTTGTATACTTGCACTTTTTTCCAAATTTAATAGTTGTTGAATTGTAAATTTTGGCCGGTACGGTAATATTTTGTGACCATTTAAAACGTTATTCCTTACTTCATTGTAATTAGTTTTAATTTCTGTCACAAATAATATTTCTTTGTACAAAACTTCTATGTGCTCAGTACACAACTGTGGAATATACTCAGGTGTATTTGCTGTTTGACATTCATCAACCATAACCATAAAACTGTTGCATCACCCCAACCAACCGTTCTTTTATAGTGATGTTCCTGGGAAGTACCTAATTCCAGGAATGGAATGTTCTAGAAAAAATAATTTAAAGAAATCTGCATTATCATTACATGCTAATTAAAACTATTTGAAGAGATGACACTACTTGTGCTAACAATGCATATATCATTGTTATCATGTGCAGGAATTCCGCAAGATGTCATTGGATTACTTAAGTTGAATAACCATTCATTTTTTTCTTTTTTAAGTATTTTTCAACAGCAAAATAAGTAATATTATCTAAAAATTCACGTTCTTTATCGTATATTTCTTGTTCATTGATTTTACCAGATTTAAATATTAATGTCATATCTCTGTAAAACTTGTAGCATGTTTTAAACTCAATCATTTTTTCTAAGGAAAAAATGATATTATGATATTTAATACTTCACTGAGTGTCATTAAAAACGCGCTACCAAGTGCTAAAGCAGCAAGAGGTACAAACACAAAAGCAGATAAACTACTTGCTGGAAAAATAACCTCGCCAATATGAAGTGCAATATTAATATTACTATAATATTTATAACTTTTACGGTAAACGTATTTTCTCTTTTCTAAATATTCTTCCATTTATAAATGAGGAAGAAAGGATCAGGTTTAGTAAATAATTTAATAAATAATTTACCATTTGAAGCACATGTGCCAGGTTACAATTATTGTGGCCCAGGTACTAAATTACAGAAACGTCTAGCTAGAGGAGATAAAGGCGTTAACCCGTTAGATGAAGCTTGCAAAAATCACGATATTGCATATTCTCAGTATAAAGATGTAAAGAATAGAAATAAAGCCGATGAAATACTTGAATACAAAGCATGGGATAGAGTAAAGAGCCAAGATGCAACAGTTGGCGAAAAAGCTGCGGCATGGTCAGTTACAAATATTATGAAAGCAAAACGTAAAATGGGTATGGGTTTTTCTAGTAATAAATCAGTTAAAATGTCATACATACAATATGGTGTTAATTTATCTGAAAATCAACAAAAGAAAATTGCAAAAGCAACAGATGATGTGACAATTCGTTTAAAGAATGCGGATTTAAAAGGTTCTAACAAATTACCTCTTACACAAAATCAAATTAATAAAATTAAAAAAGCGATTAAAAATGGTAAAGGTGTAATTTTAAAATTACCAATTAAAAAAGGTGGATTTTTACCAATATTTTTAGCAGGACTAGGTGCATTAGGAGCAGCTGCTGGAGGTGCTGCTGCAATAACTAATTCAGTGCATACAAAAAAACATCAAGATAAAATAGTTGAAGAAACTAAACGTCATAATAAAGAAATGGAGGGTAAAGCAACAGGTTCTGGTGTTAAGAAACCAAAATCTGTTAAGAAAACAAAGTCTGGTAAGGGTATGTATTTACCGGGTAGTGAAATAGCAAAAAAGG
Source organism: Pterostichus madidus (assembly GCA_911728475.2). Taxonomy (NCBI): domain Eukaryota; kingdom Metazoa; phylum Arthropoda; class Insecta; order Coleoptera; family Carabidae; genus Pterostichus; species Pterostichus madidus. The sequence goes on from OU452312.1 coordinate 15,285,733, forward strand.
CAACAGGATCAGGTGTTAAGAAAACAAAATCTGGTAAGGGTATGTATTTACCGGGTAGTGAAATTGTAAAAAAAAAAATAATTGCAAGCATTCCAGAGCGACCGCTTTCTAATTTCGAATTAATAGACTATGCTAAACAATTAAAAATACCTTATTTTCGAGGCGTATTTATGGATGATACTCTACCTAATAAAATGAATAAAAATGAGTCTGGTATTGTAAATTTAGACTCAAATTCTGGACCTGGTACACACTGGATGGCTTATAAGAAGCGAAATAAAAATATTTATTACTTTGATCCTTTTGGCAATGTAATACCAGAAAAGAAATTAATAAAATATTTTTATACTTGCAAAAGTGCTAATATTTATTATAATTATGACAGACATCAAAATTATAATCAAACAATATGTGGTAAATTATGCTTGATATTTTTAAGCTAAGAGTGGTTCTACATGTTTTTTAAGTAATAAATGATAACGTTGACACTAGATAATTATAATAATTTGAATAAAGCTATTTTGACTACTGAATATTTCCCACCATTACGTTTAAGTAATGGAAAATATGAAATGGCTATTATAAGTTTAAAAGCTGCATTTACAATTCCAAATATATCAGCAATATTAAAAAATAATATATTTACTTATATTAAGGATGGCACTCAAATAAAAATTCAAATTGATGATGGCACATATTCATACGATGACTTACAAATACTTTTGGAAGAGAAAATAGGTGAAGGTTTTACTATATCTTCTAATAATAATACTAGTAGAAATATAATTAAAAGTAAATACCCCGTTGATTTTACAGCTGAAAATTCACCAGCTAAAATATTAGGCTTTGAAAAGAAATTACTAGAAGCAGATATAATTCACATATCAGATAATACTTTAGATATATTTCCAATTAAAACTATTAAAGTAGTATGTAATATTACACGTGGTTGGTATATTGGATCACGGGAAACTAGTACTGTATTCGAATTTTTTATAAAAGTAGGACCAGGTTTTGATATTATAGAACAACCTATAAATTTAGCGTATTATCCAATAATAGTAGACAATGTAGATAAATTAGAATTTAAATTATTAGATCAGAGTAATAACTTAATTGATTTTAGAAATGAACCAATTTTAATTACAGTACATATTAGAGAAATTAAATAATGTGTTTTTTATCTATATAAATGAATAGCAAAGTACTTGAATACTCAAGTGAAAAATATCAACAAAAGCCTCCTATACAGCGTTATCAATATATAAAATATTTACCCTCTATATCTGAAAGAATTAATGATCCAAATACAATAACAGAAATTAAAATTTGTAATCAGGACATTGTTTACGATACGCCTAATAGTAATTTAGTTGTAAATGGTAAAATTACACATATAACAGCAGCATTAACTCCTGAAAATTATGCTAATATTAAATTTGTTAAAAATGGTCCATTACATTTATGGTCTCAAATTAAATATGTAATGGCTGGTAACGATGTTGAAGTAATTAATAACCCTGGATACTTAACAACTATAAAGGGTTTAGCAACCTTTAATACACAAAATTTATACGAGGGTTGGAATAACGATAGTTTAATAAATGATAAGGGTTATTTCTCTATTTCTATTCCTATTAAAAATATTTTTGGATTATTTGAAACATATGATAAAGCTATTTTACGTGTTAGCCAGGAATTACACTTAATGAGATCAGCCAATGATTTTAATTGTTTGATTGTACCCGAGGCTTTAAAAGATAATGTAAAAATTGATATTACAGAAATATATTGGAGCATGCCCCAAGTAGTACCTACTTTAGATAAACAAGTAGAATTAAGTAATTTAATTTCGTCAGGTGCTTATCACAAAATATACTATAATTATTGGTCTTATTATTATAATTCTAGCATACCACAAGGTGTAACAGATTATTCATGGCGAGTAGCAACATTATCAAAATGGCCAAAATATATTTTTATAGCATTTTCAAAAGGGCGCGATAACAATATAGTTAAAGATAACTCAGTATTTGATTTTACAGCGCTTCATGATATAAAAGTAATATTAAATGATGAAGAATACCCTCAACAATCTTTAAATATGAATGACGAACAAAATAATTGTAGTATTTTGCATACGATGTTTAAAAATTTTCAAGAATCCTATTTTCTAAATCAGAATCATATAAATATACCTATTGTTACTAAAAATAAGTTTATGAATTCATATACGATAGCGATTATTGATTGCTCTTATAGAAAAGGAGAAATAAAAGATAGTGTTACTGACATTAGAGTAGAAACAAAATTTCGTAAGGCGTTTCCTGCAAATACTAGAGCACATTGTATTGTTGTTGGCGATGCAAAATTGAAATATACTAGTTTAACGAATATTGTTATAAAAGATTACTAATTAAATGAGTATTAAATTCGAGAAACTTGGAAATGGTTTAGAAAACTTGAAATAAATGAAGAACAACCACAAATGTATACTTATTATCCTAATATTATAAGATGTTTAATATGCGGACCATCAAATTGTGGAAAAACATCTATTTTATTGCGAATGTTAACAGACCCGAAATATCCTATATATTATAATTGTTTATATATTTGTTCAAAAACATTATTTCAAGACAAATATGTATACCTTGCAAAATTCATTATTGAAAGAAATAAAGACATAAAACAAAAAAAAGAACGTACAGTTATACATACATATGAAAATCTTGAGGATATTCCACCTTTAGAAGAATTAAAACATAATTCAACTTTAATTTTAGACGATATTGATACACATAAATGGTCTTTAATTGAAGATCTATTTTCTAAAGGGCGCCATATAGGTCTTAATTGTTTTATTTTATGCCAAACGTTAAGTCGTATTCCTAGACAAATGATTAGAGATAATGCAAATTTAATTATTTTAACACAGAAGAATAATATTGCAAATTTAAATCATGCTTTTGAAAATTTTGTTGGATCTGATATGAATAAAAATAAATTTCTTGAATTATATAATTATGCGTGTAACAAAGAATATGACTTTTTAGTTATTAATATGGAAAGGAATTTAGATAATGGTAAATATAGTTGTAATTTTAATAAAATACTAGATATTGCTGCAAATTAATAAACACAACACAACACAACAACACAACACAACACAACACAACACAACAACACAACAACACAACACAACACACACAACACAACACAACACAACAACACAACACACACAACACAACACAACACAACACAACAACACAACACACACAACACAACACAACACACACAAACTTTTTAGCATAATAAATGTATGATAAGAAAGACGCAAAATTAATAAAAGATTTGAAAATCGCTAACCAAAAAGCAAGAAGTGCTTTGAAAGAATATAGTGAAAGTGAGTCTAATAGAAGTGAATTATTACAAAAACAATATAAACCTATAATTGATGCTTCTAAATCTACGGAAAATGCTATAATTAATGCTTCGAAATCAACAAAAAATGCTATATTGGAACAAACTGAAATATTAAAAACCAAATTTGTACCACCAATAAATAGTACATTTAATGAGAATGAATTAACCTTTATACCACAATTACCAGCTATTGTTGATGAGTCAACTATTACTGATGATTCAATTCCTTCAACATCTGGAATATCAACAGGTGATAGAGCAACTGTTTCATCCTTAAAAGTGGCATATTTAAATGGTAATAGGGGTCAAAGACATCATTTATTTTCGATAATAGGGGATAGTAAAAATGCAACATTTGGTGCCAAGTATAAAAATGGTAAACTTGTTACAAACGGAAAACTTGTTACATTTGACGGCGATAATATAAATTTACATTATACTGAAGATGTAATTGAAAATAAAAGAGTTGTAAAAAAAGGTAAAATTACAACTTATCCAGGTACAAATGAATTATGGGCTTTAGTAACGCTGAAAAACGTACCTGAAGGTTATAATAATTGGTCAGAATTTATTGACACCCATATTACTGAATATGGTTATTATAAAGATATGTTAATTAAAAGTGAAGCTATATCACAAGATAGTAAACCCAATCATTCAATAAGTAGTAATAGTGATAAATATAGACAAATAATTAAACCTATTTGGGACGAATATATTAAGAGAAAGAAAAAACATGAGTCTGATAAAGACAGAAGTCCAAAAATAGGTAAAGGTTTACAACCTAAATTTAAAAAATATAATCCATCAAAATGTAATTATAAACAGGCAAGTAAATTAAATGAATTAACAAATCGAAAAGAATATTTAGAAGCACAACAAAGAGCTGGACATGATAATGTGCAAAATGAAATTGCAGATATTGAACATAAATTATCAAATTATAATTTTTTTACTACTAAATGGTATTAGACAAAAGGGGTAATACTGATAATAATGATTACACTAATAATATTATTAAAGGCCCTCCAGGAATTGGTTTTAAATTAACCAATGATGGTAATTATGATATGAATAACAAGAAATTGTGTAACACACAAGATCCTGAAGAAGACACAGATGTTTGTACAAGAGGCTATGTATCAAAAATAATTATTGATCAAAATAATCGAATTCAGCAAGTGGATAACAAATATCACTCGGAAACAAGTAAAATAAATGCAGATTTAACAACAAAATTTAATGAGAGTAATGAACAGTTAAAGAAATTTTCAGATAACACTGAGAAATTTATAAATTTAAAGTATAATACACTTAATAAAAAATTAGAAAACACTAAAGATGATTTAAACAAAGCACAAAATGAATCAATTAATAGAAAAATAACAACACTTTTTTTGCATTTACATAAAGCAGTAAATGATTTATTTCAGGTATTTGCTAATAACACTAATAAAATAGTAAAAGATAACTATAGCGCAATTAATAAAAAATCTGAATTAACCAAGGAAGATTTTCTTGATTTTGTTAAAACATATAACAATGTATTCCAAATATTTGCTGAAAGTGTAATCAACACAACAAATTTAAATCATGATACAATTAATAGACTATTGGAGTAGTCGCAGACCAATTTTTTAATTAATAAATGGCTGAATTAATATATTGTCTTAAATGCAAGTCACAAACAAGTTCAACAAACGTTACTAAAACAGTAACTAAAAATGGTCGACCTATGTTACAGGCAAAGTGCTCTATATGTGGCTCAAAGAAATCAAAGTTTGTTAAAAAAATTTAGAAGATATTAGAGAACAAATTGCAAGCGAATTACACAAACCATTAAGACGAAATTTTCCAACACGTAAAGTAATAACATATGGTATTGATGACTTATGGCAAGCAGACTTAGTTGAAATGATTCCGTATTCAAGAGTTAATAAAGCTTATAAATATCTATTAGTTGTAATTGATGTGTTTTCTAAATATTTGTGGGCAACACCTGTTGAGAATAAAACTGGTAAAAGTATAACTAGCGCATTTAAATCAATTTTAGTGAAACGAGTACCAAAAAATCTTCAAACTGATCAAGGGTTGGAGTTTTACAACACAGATTTTCAAACATTAATGAAAGAAAATAATATAAACCACTATTCAACATATTCAGAAAAGAAAGCAAGTGTAGTTGAACGTGTTAATAGAACTTTAAAAGAAAAAATGTGGAAACAATTTACAATTAATGGAAATTACAAGTGGCTTGACATGTTACCTGTGCTAATAAATACTTATAATCATACTAAACACAGTACAATAAAAATGACACCTATTGAAGGATCAAAGAAAAAGAATGAAGAAAAATTAAAACCTCTGTTTCAAGAAGAAATACCAATATCTAAACCCAAGTACAAAATTGGAGATCAAGTTAGAGTATCTAAATATAAAACAGTTTTTGAGAAAGGCTATACGCCTAATTGGTCAAATGAGATATTCATTGTGTGTAACATAATATATTCTAATCCTGTAACTTATCATTTGAAAGATTATCGAGATCAAGAGTTAAAAGGCTGCTTTTATGAAGAAGAATTAATTCAAGTTAAACACGATGTGTATTTAGTTGAAAAGGTAATTAAACGCAAGGCTAATAAAGTATTTGTAAAATGGTTAGGTTTTGATAATACACATAACTCTTGGATTGATGCTAAGAATATTGTTTAATTATTGCTCAGACACGTGTCTGAGCAAAACGTTATTACCACGAAATGTTTGCCCCGCCGCGCGGCGTGGCAAAACGTCATCACTATCTTATCCACATGAAACAATTAACAAAATTATTTTGTAATAAATGGAATCAGTTGTAGACATTATAAACAGCAACATCATCTTCAATAATAATAAAATCAATTACCTAACAGATAAAGATAACAATATATGGTTCAAGGCAAAGGATGTTGCTGAAATATTAGGATATAAAAATTCAAGAGATGCTATTATTAAACATATTGATATAGAAGATCGTGAAAGTTGTCTAAATTTGCAAGGGTCGCAAAACGCGACTCTTCATCCTGAAACTATATTTATCAATGAATCTGGTTTATACTCAATAATTCTTTCATCCAATCTTCCAAAGGCTAAAGAGTTTAAAAGATGGGTTACCTCTGAAGTCTTACCCTCAATAAGAAAATATGAAGAATACAAGATGGAGTCCAAGTACAAGGCTATAGTCAACAATCTAAAAATTAAAGTAGAATCTTTAGCAGAAAAGGTTGAAGAAATAAAACGTGATGTAGTTTCAAAACCAAGCAATGCAAACAAACATCATCAATTTATACTTATTGATAAAAATCATATGTGGGAATATCCTTATTATGTGCTTAGAATTCAAAAACGTAAAGCCAATAATCGTATCAAGGTGTTAAAATCTGTCTACCCAGACATGGAAGTTATACTTAGACTTGAGTATAATCCAAACAGTATTAATTTATACAACAAAATTAAAGAAACTATTGATATGATATATTATGGAAATCACTTTGAAACAAGTCTTTCTCAACACGAGTTGTTGTATGAAATAATGAGAATTGTGTCGCAGACCTAGTCTGCTTTAGCTGACGCTAAATCGTCACTAATTTTTCTCTAATAAATGGCGAATAAGGAGACACTGTCAGAATATGCGCTTAGCTTAAGACAACGTATAGATAAACTAATTGAAACTGAAACTGATTGGTCTAATAACAATTTTAAAGATTTTAAGAAACAAATTACTAATTTTATAATTCTATTAGACAGAACAAATAAAACAAATCTAACCGAATATGTTCTTAGCTTAAAACAGTTTGTTAATGAACTAATTGAAACTGAAGGTGGAGAGCTTAATAACGACAATTTAAACTTTTGTAGAAACTTAATAAATCAACTAGATATGACAAATGAAAATATTACCAATGATAATGCAAATGACACTACAAATCCATTGAGAACACAGATTGAAGATATTAGTAACACTGTTAAAGATACAAATGTTCGAGTAAAAGCAATAGAAAAGTATTTGTATACGAATTTTGAAAGTGAAACCGAATCAAATAATACAGAATCAGACGTAGAATCAGTCGCAGACCAGTCTGCTTCAGCTGACACTAATAATGAAGAGTCTGTTGAGAATTCAGTTACTGAGGCACCAGTAGTTGAGGAATCAGTTACTGAGAAATCATTAGTTGAGGAATCAAATAATGAAGAGTCTGTTGAGAATTCAGTTACTGAGGCACCAGTAGTTGAGGAATCAGTTACAGAGAAATCAGTAGTTAAGGAATCAGTTACTGAAGAAGATGAATCAAAAAATACAATAACTCCAGAATTTGTTCTAGGAGCGCTAAGAGGTTTTTAAGTGTTAGATTTAGTGATAATGTTAAAATTCATTATATGTTTACTTGGAATTATGCTTATAGAGCAAGTCGTAAAGGTATTTGGCATCTATATGCTGTAGATCGTGAAAGATTTCAACAACGTATTAATAAATGTTCAATTATTATTATTCCAGTGTTAAAAAATAAATTAAATAAATGACAATTTTAGTATTCCAGATGCACCAGTTATAAATGTTGATGATCAGGTTTATGAAAAATGTAGGCAGTGTTTTGAATATTCATTCGATAATTCAGTTTATGTACCACAATGCATAAATTGTGATTTTCATGTAATTAATAAACAAAATAAGAAATTATTTATTAAACGCGTAGATAAAATGAAATATGTTGAAAAATTAGTTCAGAATTATCGAATTGTAATTAAACCTAATTTTTATACATCTCTTAATGCTACTACTAAAGATGAAATAATTCAAAAATATCCATATTTGCTTAGCTATTTATATACAAGTGGTTATAGAAATAATGTATCACATAAATATTTCATAAACAAATTCTTAGCGTCAGCTGAAGTAGACTCCAGTCACAAGCCACAGAAAATTCACAATGAAAATGATAAGTTGTGGAATGAATTTTTGTCTAAATATATGTTTTCTTATGAAAAATATTAACAAAATTTTTCTCTTATAAATGACTACTGAAAATAATGTCAATAGTTACATGCAAGAATATCGCAAGAAAAATAAAGACAAAATAAATAAATATATGCGTAAATATTACAATGAAAACACAGAAGAGTGCACTTGTGGCGAAACAGTAAAAAAACAACATTTAAAACTTCATAAAGAAAGTAATAAACACTATGGTAAATTGTACTTAAAAGAAAAGGAGTCCGCACATAAAGATACGCTTAATTTTGTGTAAATGGGGTTAAAATTTTCTTAATTTTATCTTCATCGTCATTGTCATCTTCTTTTATAATAGACTGTGATATCACAAATTTACCTGTGACATCTCTTTCTCTTATTAAATTACTTTTCTTTTTATTATACTTTATATTATTTTCTCTTAAATATTTAGATACTGTGTTATAGTGTATTCCAGTAGACAGAGTATATATTAAAAAAGCAGAATCAGGAGTGAGTAATATAATACAAAAATCTAAAGTGCATTCTCTAATTAGTACCTAAAATTTAAAGATTGAAAAAGTATTAACAAATTTATTTTGTAATAAATGGAGATGAATAATATTCAATTGGAAAATTTCCGATTGCCCGAGCTATACAACATAGCAAAATCATTAAAAATACCATATATTAAAAAATATAAGAAATTGGAATTAATTAATAAAATTAAAGGTCAACAAAGCCAAGATAGAGAAATCAATAACATTTTTCCATTCGATGATATGTTATACGAAAAACCGAAGAAAGAAAGAGCGCAAAGAGTAAAGTGTGATGTGTGTGGAGAATATATTAAGGAATCCCGTATGCACTCGCATAAAGTACTCCATAATCCTGAGCCAGACTTCATTTTAGTGGATAGTGTTTATAAAAGTCGAATATTAACCTATCAGCATAATAATACAGAAATGAATGTAGACATAGAGACATATATGAATTTAGTAAAAGAAAAAGCAGTAAATGTAATTCAAAATGCTTTGAGTATGCATAAGAATATTAAAATTAATTTAAATATGGAATGTAAATTTAAGAAATTAAAAGATCCGAGTATAACAATGTTACATCAATTTCAGTTGGAGAATGTGATATTAAGAGAAGAGGATGATTTATTTAAATATTGTGATGATCAGAAGGATTTATTCATAGCAAGATGTGATGAAATGGAATCAAGAGATTCAGACTGGGTACTAGAATCTGTAATTTATCTAAGAATTAATATAAATAAATATAAACCGTTAAGTGGGAAATCATATATTGAATTACCTAAATGGATTAAAGGTAAAGAAGCCTGTGTTAATGTTAAAAACAATGATGATAAATGCTTTATGTATAGCGTGATATCTTGCTTACATCCTGTAAATACTGGAGCTCATTCATACAGAGTATCTAAATATAATAAACCGGAATATACAAATGAATTAAATTTTGAAGGAATAAATTTCCCTGTTAAAATTCAAGACATACCAAAATTTGAGGTGCATAACAAAATTAATATTACTGTGTTTAGTTATGAAGGTAAAACATTTTATCCGTTATATCACAACAACAAGGATTTCTATGATAGGAATATAAACTTATTATATTTTGGAAATAAAACAAAAAATCATTATTGTTGGATTAAGAACTTGAGTCGTCTATTAAATGCTCAAATAGAAATAAATACGGATAAAAAATATTTCTGTAGGAGATGTTTAAATTATGTTGCAAGAACTGAAGAATATTTGAAGAAGCATCAAGAAATTTGTTTTAGCAATGAACCATGTGTTCCAGTAATGCCTTCAATTAGATATGCTTGTAGTAAGTGTGGAGACTCCAGTAATAATCGAAATGAAATAAAAGAGCATATGGAAAAATGTACTGGAACTAATATTTTAAAAAAACTTAAAACTAAAGATTTTGTAGGTAAGGATGGGATTATAGCAATTAAACCAGTAACAAAATTTAAAAACATTCAAAGAATGCAAAGACATCCCTATGTAATTTATGCGGATTTTGAATCACTTTTAAAACCTATTCAAACATGCATGCGTGATCCTAAAAAACCGTATACAATTAAAAAACAATCTCATACTCCCTGTGGATATGGATTATATGTTAAGAGTATTAATATTTATGATAGTCCATTTCAAAGTTATAGAGGTTAAAATGCTGATAAACACTTTATAAATTCAATATCAAATCACGCTAAAACAATATATAAGTTATTAAAATTAAATAGATCTATAGAAGATGTGCAATTAAAAGAATATAATAAAGCAAAAATATGTTATCTTTGTGAAAATGAATTTACAGATGAAAATTCAAAAGTTAAAGACCATGATCATATAACTGGAAAATATAGAGGGGCGGCATGTAACGACTGTAATGTAAAGTGTAAACAACCCATATTTATTCCAATTGTGTTTCATAATTTGTCTGCATATGACTGCCACTTGTTTGTAAATTTGGGTGAAGATAAGAGTAACTTGAATCTAATTCCTAGTAATGAAGAGAAGTATATATCTGTCAGCAAGATTTTGAAAATGGAAGATAATGGATACATTCATTTAAGGTTTATTGATTCATTTAGGTTTTTAGCAAGTAGTCTAGATACGTTATCATCTAATTTGGAACCAGAGCAAATTAGAGAAACAGCGAAATACTTTTCAAATATTGATTTAGACGTTTTGTTTAGGAAAAATAAAAACGCTAAAATAATTAGAAAAGGAATTTACCCATATGAATATATGGATTCTTAGCAACTTTATTTGTTTATTAGATATATTTAATAAGTTTGATTCTAACATTTTTTCCTGACGAGTAACGATGTTTTTATTTTTCTGGAGCTAGAAACGAATAAATATCACGATAAAATTAAATTGTAAGAATATTCCTGAGTAACTTTATTTGATTATTAGATTTTATTTAATAAGTTTGTTTCTAGCATTTTTTCTAGACGAGTAACGATGTTTTTATTTTTCTGGAGCTAGAAACGAATATTTTTGTTTTCTCGCCTAAATATCACGATAAAATTAAATTGTAGGAATATCCCTGAGTAACTTTATTTGCTTATTAGATTTTATTTAATAAGTTTCATTCTAGCATTTTTTCCTGACGAGTTACGATGTTTTTATTTGTCTGGAACTAGAAACGAATATTTTAGTTTTCTAGCATAAATATCACGATAGAATTAAATTTTAAGAATATCCGTGAGTAACTTAATTTGTTTAGCACTTTTTTAATATTTTTTTTCATCTTTAAAAATCTTCCAATTGCAGGTGGCCTCCCAACCACAATTGTTAGACTACTGATATTCCTACAATTTAATTTTATCGTGATATTTATTCGTTTCTAGCTCCAGAAAAACAAGAACATCGTAACACGTCAGGAAAAAATGCTAGAATCAAACTTATTAAATGAAATCTAATAAACAAATTAAGTTACTCAGGGATATTCTTACAATTTAATTTTATCGTGATATTTATGCGAGAAAAGTAAAATATTCGTTTCTAGTTCCAGAAAAATAAAAACATCGTTACTCGTCAGGAAAGAATGCTAGAAACAAACTTATTAAATAAAATCTAATAAACAAATTTAGTTACTCAGGGATATTCTTAAAATTTAATTTTATCGTGATATTTATGCGAGAAAACTAAAATATTCTTTTCTAGTTCCAGAAACATTAAAACATCGTTACTCGTTAAGAAAAAATGCTCGAATCAAACTTATTAAATATATCTAATAAACAGTTAAAGTTGCTATGGGATATTCTTACAATTTAATTTTATCGTGATATTTATGCGAGAAAACTAAAATAATCGTTTATAGCTCCAGAAAAATAAAAACTTTGTAACTCGTCAGGAAAAAATGCTAGAAACAAACTTATTAAATAAAATCTAATAAACAAATTTAGTTACTCAGGGATATTCTTAAAATTTAATTTTATCGTGATATTTATGCGAGAAAACTAAAATATTCGTTTCTATCTCCAGACAAATAAAAACATCGTAACTCGTCAGGAAAAAATGCTAGAATCAAACTTATTAAATGAAATATAATAAACAAATTAAGTTACTCAGGGATATTCTTAAAATTTAATTTTATCGTGATATTTATGCGAGAAAACTAAAATATTCGTTTCTAGTTCCAGAAACATAAAAACATCTTTACTCGTCAGGAGAAAATGCTAGAATCAAACTTATTAAATATATCTAATAAACAAATAAAGTTGCTATGGGATATTCCTACAATTTAATTTTATCGTGATATTTATGCGAGAAAACTAAAATATTCGTTTCTAGTTCCAGACAATTTAAAACATCGTAACTCGACAGGAAAAAATGCTAGAATCAAACTTATTAAATGAAATATAATAAGCAAATAAAGTTACTCAGGGATATTCCTACAATTTAATTTTATCGTGATATTTATTCGTTTCTAGCTCCAGAAAAACAAGAACATCGTAACACGTCAGGAAAAAATGCTAGAATCAAACTTATTAAATGAAATCTAATAAACAAATTAAGTTACTCAGGGATATACTTACAATTTAATTTTATCGTGATATTTATGCGAGAAAACTAAAATATTCGTTTCTAGCTCCAAACAATTTAAAACATCGTAACTCGACAGGAAAAAATGCTAGAATCAAACTTATTAAATGAAATATAATAAACAAATTAAGTTACTCAGGGATATTCTTAAAATTTAATTTTATCGTGATATTTATGCGAGAAAACTAAAATAACGTTTCTAGCTCCAGACAAATAAAAACATCGTAACTCGTCAGGATAAAATGCTAGAAACAAACTTATTAAATAAAATCTAATAAACAATTTAAATTACTTAGGGATATTCTTACAATTTAATTTTATCGTGATATTTTTGCGAGAAAACTAAAATATACCTTTCTAGCTCCAGACAAATAAAAACATCTTAACTCGTAAGGAAAAAATGCTAGAAACAAACCTATTAAATAAAATCAAACAAAAAAATTAAGTTACTCAGGGATATTCTTAAAATTTAATTTTATCGTGATATTTATGCGAGAAAACTAAAATATTCGTTTCTAGTTCCAGACAAATAAAAACATCGTAACTCGTTAGGAAAAAATGCTAGAATGAGACTTATTAAATAAAATCTAATAAGCAAATATAGTTACTCAGGGATATTCCTACAATTTAATTTTATCGTGATATTTATGCGAGAAAACTAAAATATTCGTTTCTAGCTCCAGAAAAATAAAAACATCGTTACTCGTCAGGAAAAAATGCTAGAATCAAACTTATTAAATAAAATCTAATAATCAAATAAAGTTACTCAGGGATATTCTTACAATTTAATTTTATCGTGATATTTATTCGTTTCTAGCTCTAGAAAAATAAAAACATCGTTACTCGTCAGGAAAAAATGCTAGAATCAAACTTATTAAATATATCTAATAAACAAATAAAGTTGCTATGGGATTTTCTTACAATTTAATTTTATCGTGATATTTATGCGAGAAAACTAAAATATTCGTTTCTAGTTCCAGACAATTTAAAACATCGTAACTCGTCAGAAAAAAATGCTAGAATCAAACTTATTAAATAAAATCTAATAAGCAAATAAATTTACTCAGGGATATTCCTACAATTTAATTTTATCGTGATATTTATTCGTTTCTAGCTCCAGAAAAACAAGAACATCGTAACACGTCAGGAAAAAATGCTAGAATCAAACTTATTAAATGAAATCTTATAAACAAATTAAGTTACTCAGGGATATACTTACAATTTTATTTTATCGTGATATTTATGCGAGAAAACTAAAATATTTGTTTCTAGCTCCAAACAATTTAAAACATCGTAACTCGACAGGAAAAAATGCTAGAATCAAACTTATTAAATGAAATATAATAAACAAATTAAGTTACTCAGGGATATTCTTAAAATTTAATTTTATCGTGATATTTATGCGAGAAAACTAAAATATTCGTTTCTAGTTCCAGAAACATAAAAACATCGTTACTCGTCAGGAAAAAATGCTAGAATTAAACTTATTAAATGAAATATAATAAACAAATAAAGTTACTCAGGAATATTCCTACAATTTAATTTTATCGTGATATTTATGCGAGAAAACTAAAATATTCGTTTCTAGTTCCAGACAATTTAAAACATCGTAACACGACAGGAAAAAATGGTAGAATCAAACTTATTAAATGAAATATGATAAACAAATTAAGTTACTCAGGGGTATTCTTACAATTTAATTTTATCGTGATATTTATGCGAGAAAACTAAAATATTCGTTTCTAGCTCCAGACAAATAAAAACATCGTTACTCCTCAGGAAAAAATTCTAGAATCAAACTTATTAAATGAAATCTAATAAACAAATTAAGTTACTCAGGGATATTCTTACAATTTTATTTTATCGTGATATTTATGCGAGAAAACTAAAATATTCGTTTCTAGTTCCAGAAAAATAAAAACATCGTTACTCGTCAGGAAAGAATGCTAGAAACAAACTTATTAAATAAAATCTAATAAAAAAATTTAGTTACTCAAGGATATTCTTAAAATTTAATTTTATCGTGATATTTATGCGAGAAAACTAAAATATTCGTTTCTATCTCCAGACAAATAAAAACATCGTAACTCGTCAGGAAAAAATGCTAGAATCAAACTTATTAAATGAAATATAATAAACAAATTAAGTTACTCAGGGATATTCTTAAAATTTAATTTTATCGTGATATTTATGCGAGAAAACTAAAATATTCGTTTCTAGTTCCAGAAACATAAAAACATCTTTACTCGTCAGGAAAAAATGCTAGAATCAAACTTATTAAATATATCTAATAAACAAATAAAGTTGCTATGGGATATTCCTACAATTTAATTTTATCGTGATATTTATGCGAGAAAACTAAAATATTCGTTTCTAGTTCCAGACAATTTAAAACATCGTAACTCGACAGGAAAAAATGCTAGAATCAAACTTATTAAATGAAATATAATAAGCAAATAAAGTTACTCAGGGATATTCCTACAATTTAATTTTATCGTGATATTTATTCGTTTCTAGCTCCAGAAAAACAAGAACATCGTAACACGTCAGGAAAAAATGCTAGAATCAAACTTATTAAATGAAATCTAATAAACAAATTAAGTTACTCAGGGATATACTTACAATTTAATTTTATCGTGATATTTATGCGAGAAAACTAAAATATTCGTTTCTAGCTCCAAACAATTTAAAACATCGTAACTCGACAGGAAAAAATGCTAGAATCAAACTTATTAAATGAAATATAATAAACAAATTAAGTTACTCAGGGATATTCTTAAAATTTAATTTTATCGTGATATTTATGCGAGAAAACTAAAATAACGTTTCTAGCTCCAGACAAATAAAAACATCGTAACTCGTCAGGATAAAATGCTAGAAACAAACTTATTAAATAAAATCTAATAAACAATTTAAATTACTCAGGGATATTCTTACAATTTAATTTTATCGTGATATTTTTGCGAGAAAACTAAAATATACCTTTCTAGCTCCAGACAAATAAAAACATCTTAACTCGTAAGGAAAAAATGCTAGAAACAAACCTATTAAATAAAATCAAACAAACAAATTAAGTTACTCAGGGATATTCTTAAAATTTAATTTTATCGTGATATTTATGCGAGAAAACTAAAATATTCGTTTCTAGTTCCAGACAAATAAAAACATCGTAACTCGTTAGGAAAAAATGCTAGAATGAGACTTATTAAATAAAATCTAATAAGCAAATATAGTTACTCAGGGATATTCCTACAATTTAATTTTATCGTGATATTTATGCGAGAAAACTAAAATATTCGTTTCTAGCTCCAGAAAAATAAAAACATCGTTACTCGTCAGGAAAAAATGCTAGAATCAAACTTATTAAATAAAATCTAATAATCAAATAAAGTTACTCAGGGATATTCTTACAATTTAATTTTATCGTGATATTTATTCGTTTCTAGCTCTAGAAAAATAAAAACATCGTTACTCGTCAGGAAAAAATGCTAGAATCAAACTTATTAAATATATCTAATAAACAAATAAAGTTGCTATGGGATTTTCTTACAATTTAATTTTATCGTGATATTTATGCGAGAAAACTAAAATATTCGTTTCTAGTTCCAGACAATTTAAAACATCGTAACTCGTCAGAAAAAAATGCTAGAATCAAACTTATTAAATAAAATCTAATAAGCAAATAAATTTACTCAGGGATATTCCTACAATTTAATTTTATCGTGATATTTATTCGTTTCTAGCTCCAGAAAAACAAGAACATCGTAACACGTCAGGAAAAAATGCTAGAATCAAACTTATTAAATGAAATCTTATAAACAAATTAAGTTACTCAGGGATATACTTACAATTTAATTTTATCGTGATATTTATGCGAGAAAACTAAAATATTTGTTTCTAGCTCCAAACAATTTAAAACATCGTAACTCGACAGGAAAAAATGCTAAAATCAAACTTATTAAATGAAATATAATAAACAAATTAAGTTACTCAGGGATATTCTTAAAATTTAATTTTATCGTGATATTTATGCGAGAAAACTAAAATATTCGTTTCTAGTTCCAGAAACATAAAAACATCGTTACTCGTCAGGAAAAAATGCTAGAATTAAACTTATTAAATGAAATATAATAAACAAATAAAGTTACTCAGGAATATTCCTACAATTTAATTTTATCGTGATATTTATGCGAGAAAACTAAAATATTCGTTTCTAGTTCCAGACAATTTAAAACATCGTAACACGACAGGAAAAAATGGTAGAATCAAACTTATTAAATGAAATATGATAAACAAATTAAGTTACTCAGGGGTATTCTTACAATTTAATTTTATCGTGATATTTATGCGAGAAAACTAAAATATTCGTTTCTAGCTCCAGACAAATAAAAACATCGTTACTCCTCAGGAAAAAATTCTAGAATCAAACTTATTAAATGAAATCTAATAAACAAATTAAGTTACTCAGGGATATTCTTACAATTTTATTTTATCGTGATATTTATGCGAGAAAACTAAAATATTCGTTTCTAGTTCCAGAAAAATAAAAACATCGTTACTCGTCAGGAAAGAATGCTAGAAACAAACTTATTAAATAAAATCTAATAAAAAAATTTAGTTACTCAAGGATATTCTTAAAATTTAATTTTATCGTGATATTTATGCGAGAAAACTAAAATATTCGTTTCTATCTCCAGACAAATAAAAACATCGTAACTCGTCAGGAAAAAATGCTAGAATCAAACTTATTAAATGAAATATAATAAACAAATTAAGTTACTCAGGGATATTCTTAAAATTTAATTTTATCGTGATATTTATGCGAGAAAACTAAAATATTCGTTTCTAGTTCCAGAAACATAAAAACATCTTTACTCGTCAGGAAAAAATGCTAGAATCAAACTTATTAAATATATCTAATAAACAAATAAAGTTGCTATGGGATATTGCTACAATTTAATTTTATCGTGATATTTATGCGAGAAAACTAAAATATTCGTTTCTAGTTCCAGACAATTTAAAATATCGTAACTCGACAGGAAAAAATGCTAGAATCAAACTTATTAAATGAAATATAATAAACAAATTAAGTTACTCAGGGGTATTCTTACAATTTAATTTTATCGTGATATTTATGCGAGAAAACTAAAATATTCGCTTCTAGCTCCAGACAAATAAAAACATCGTTACTCCTCAGGAAAAAATGCTAGAATCAAACTTATTAAAAAAATCGAATAAACAAATAAAATTACTCAGGGATATTCTTAAAATTTAATTTTATAGTGATATTTATGCGAGAAAACTAAAATATTCGTTTCTAGTTTCAGGCAAATAAAAACATCGTAACTCGTCAGGAAAAAATGCTAGAATGAAACTTATTAAATAAAATCTAATAAGCAAATAAAGTTACTCAGGGATATTCCTACAATTTAATTTTATCGTGATACTTATGCGAGAAAACTAAAATATTCGTTTCTAGTTCCAGACAATTTAAATCATCGTAACTCGTCAGGAAAAAATGATAGAATCAAACTTATTAAATAAAATCTAATAAGCAAATAAAGTTACTCAGGGATATTCCTACAATTTAATTTTATATTGATATTTATTCGTTTCTAGCTCCAGAAAAACAAGAACATCGTAACACGTCAGGAAAAAATGCTAGAATCAAACTTATTAAATGAAATCTAATAAACAAATTAAGTTACTCAGAGATATTCTTACAATTAAATTTTATCGTGATATTTATGCGAGAAAATTAAATATTCGTTTCTAGTTCCAGAAAAATAAAAACATCGTTACTCGTCAGGGAAAAATGCTAGAAACAAACTTATTAAATAAAATCTAATAAACAAATTTAGTTACTCAGGGATATTCTTCAAATTTAATTTTATCGTCATATTTACGCGAGAAAACTAAAATATTCGTTTCTAGTTCCAGAAACATAAAAACATCGTTACTCGTCAGGAAAAATGCTAGAATCAAACTTATTAAATATATCTAATAAAAAAATAAAGTTGCTATGGGATATTCTTACAATTTAATTTTATCGTGATATTTATGCGAGAAAACTAAAATATTCGTTTCTAGTTCCAGAAACATAAAAACATCGTTACTCGTCAGGAAAAAATGCCAGAAACAAACTTATTAAATAAAATCTAATAAACAAATTTAGTTACTCAGGGATATTCTTAAAATTTAATTTTATCGTGATATTTATGCGAGAATACTAAAATATTCGTTTCTATCTCCAAACAAAAAAAAAACATCGTAACTCGTCAGAAAAAATGCTAGAATCAAACTTATGAAATGAAATCTAATAAACAAATAAAGTTACTCAGGGATATTCTTAAAATTTAATTTTATCGTGATATTTATGCGAGAAAACTAAAATATTCGTTTCTAGTTCCAGACAAATGAAAACATCGTTACTCGTCAGGAAAAAATACTAGAAACAAACTTATTAAATAAAATCTAATAAACAAATTTAGTTACTCAGGGATATTCTTAAAATTTAATTTTATCGTGATTTTTATGCGAGAAAACTAAAATATTCGTTTCTAGTTCCAGAAACATAAAAACATCGTTACTCGTCAGGAGAAAAAAGCTAGAAACAAACTTATTAAATAAAATCAAATAAACAAATTAAGTTACTCAAGGATATTCTTACAATTTAATTTTATCGTGATATTTATGCGAGAAAACTAAAATATTCGTTTCTAGCTCCAAACAATTTAAAACATCGTAACTCGACAGGAAAAAATGCTAGAATAAAACTTATTAAATGAAATATAATAAACAAATTAAGTTACTCAGGGATATTCTTAAAATTTAATTTTATCGTGATATTTATGCGAGAAAACTAAAATATTCGTTTCTAGTTCCAGAAAAATAAAAACATCGTTACTCGTCAGGAAAGAATGCTAGAAACAAACTTATTAAATAAAATCTAATAAAAAAATTTAGTTACTCAAGGATATTCTTAAAATTTAATTTTATCGTGATATTTATGCGAGAAAACTAAAATATTCGTTTCTGTCTCCAGACAAATAAAAACATCGTAACTCGTCAGGAAAAAATGCTAGAATCAAACTTATTAAATGAAATATAATAAACAAATTAAGTTACTCAGGGATATTCTTAAAATTTAATTTTATCGTGATATTTATGCGAGAAAACTAAAATATTCGTTTCTAG
Organism: Pterostichus madidus; assembly: GCA_911728475.2. NCBI lineage: Eukaryota > Metazoa > Arthropoda > Insecta > Coleoptera > Carabidae > Pterostichus > Pterostichus madidus. The sequence continues at coordinate 15,305,929 of OU452312.1, forward strand.
TTCCAGAAACATAAAAACATCTTTACTCGTCAGGAAAAAATGCTAGAATCAAACTTATTAAATATATCTAATAAACAAATAAAGTTGCTATGGGATATTCCTACAATTTAATTTTAACGTGATATTTATGCGAGAAAACTAAAATATTCGTTTCTAGTTCCAGACAATTTAAAATATCGTAACTCGACAGGAAAAAATGCTAGAATCAAACTTATTAAATGAAATATAATAAACAAATTAAGTTACTCAGGGGTATTCTTACAATTTAATTTTATCGTGATATTTATGCGAGAAAACTAAAATATTCGCTTCTAGCTCCAGACAAATAAAAACATCGTTACTCCTCAGGAAAAAATGCTAGAATCAAACTTATTAAAAAAATCGAATAAACAAATAAAATTACTCAGGGATATTCTTAAAATTTAATTTTATAGTGATATTTATGCGAGAAAACTAAAATATTCGTTTCTAGTTTCAGGCAAATAAAAACATCGTAACTCGTCAGGAAAAAATGCTAGAATGAAACTTATTAAATAAAATCTAATAAGCAAATAAAGTTACTCAGGGATATTCCTACAATTTAAATTTATCGTGATACTTATGCGAGAAAACTAAAATATTCGTTTCTAGTTCCAGACAAATAAAAACATCGTAACTCGTCAGGAAAAAATGCTAGAATGAAACTTATTAAATAAAATCTAATAAGCAAATAAAGTTACTCAGGGATATTCCTACAATTTAATTTTATCGTGATATTTATGCGAGAAAACTAAAATATTCGTTTCTAGCTCCAGAAAAATAAAAACATCGTTACTCGTCAGCAAAAAATGCTAGAATCAAACTTATTAAATATACCTAATAAGCAAATAAAGTTACTCAGGGATTTTCTTACAATTTAATTTTATCGTGATATTTATTCGTTTCTAGCTCCAGAAAAATAAAAACATCGTTACTCGTCAGGAAAAAATTCTAGAATCAAACTTATTAAATATATCTAATAAACAAATAAAGTTGCTATGGGATTTTCTTACAATTTAATTTTATCTTGATATTTATGCGAGAAAACTAAAATATTCGTTTCTAGTTCCAGACAATTTAAAACATCGTAACTCGTCAGGAAAATATGCTAGAATCAAACTTATTAAATAAAATCTAATAACCAAATAAAGTTACTCAGGGATATTCTTACAATTTAATTTTATCGTGATATTTATGCGAGAAAACTAAAATATTCGTTTCTAGCTCCAGACAAATAAAAACATCGTTACTCCTCAGGAAAAATCCTAGAATCAAACTTATTAAAAAAATCTAATAAACAAATAAAGTTACTCAGGGATATTCTTCAAATTTAATTTTATCCTGATATTTATTTGTTTCTAGCTCCAGAAAAATAAAAACATCGTTACTCGTCAGGAAAAAATGCTAGAATCAAACTTATTAAATATATCTAATAAACAAATAAAGTTGCTATGGGATATTCTTACAATTTAATTTTATCCTGATATTTATTCGTTTCTAGCTCCAGAAAAATAAAAACATCGTTACTCGTCAGGAAAAAATTCTAGAATCAAACTTATTAAATATATCTAATAAACAAATAAAGTTGCTATGGGATTTTCTTACAATTTAATTTTATCTTGATATTTATGCGAGAAAACTAAAATATTCGTTTCTAGTTCCAGACAATTTAAAACATCGTAACTCGTCAGGAAAATATGCTAGAATCAAACTTATTAAATAAAATCTAATAACCAAATAAAGTTACTCAGGGATATTCTTACAATTTAATTTTATCGTGATATTTATGCGAGAAAACTAAAATATTCGTTTCAAGCTCCAGATAAATAAAAACATCGTTACTCCTCAGGAAAAAATTCTAGAATCAAACTTATTAAAAAAATCTAATAATCAAATAAAGTTACTCAGGAATATTCTTACAATTTAATTTTATAGTGATATTTATTCGTTTCTAGCTCCAGAAAAATAAAAACATCGTTACTCGTCAGGAAAAAATCCTAGAATCAAACTTATTAAAAAAATCTAATAAACAAATAAAGTTACTCAAGGATATTCTTCAAATTTAATTTTATCCTGATATTTATTTGTTTCTAGCTCCAGAAAAATAAAAACATCGTTACTCGTCAGGAAAAAATGCTAGAAACAAACTTATTAAATAAAATCAAATAAACAAATTAATTTACTCAGGGATATTCTTAAAATTTGATTTTATCGTGATATTTATGCGAGAAAACTAAAATATTCGTTTCTAGTTCCAGACAAATAAAAACATCGTAACTCGTCAGAAAAAATGCTAGAATGAAACTTATTAAATAAAATCTAATAAGCAAATAAAGTTACTCAGGGATATTCCTACAATTTAATTTTATCGTGATATTTATGCGAGAAAACTAAAATAAACCTTTCTAGCTCCAGACAAATAAAAACATCTTAACTCGTCAAGAAAAAATGCTAGAAACAAACTTATTAAATAAAATCTAATAAACAAATTAAGTTACAAAGGGATATTCTTAAAATTTAATTTTATCGTCATATTTATGCCAGAAAACTAAAATATTCGTTTCTAGTTCCAGACAATTTAAAATATCGTAACTCGTCAGGAAAAAATGCTAGAATCAAACTTATTAAAAAAATCTAATAATCAAATAAAGTTACTCAGGGATATTCTTACAATTTAATTTTATCGTGATATTTATTCGTCTCTAGCTCCAGAAAAATAAAAACATCGTTACTCGTCAGGAAAAAATGCTAGAATCAAACTTATTAAATATATCTAATAAACAAATAAAGTTGCTATTGGATTTTCTTACAATTTAATTTTATCGTGATATTTATGCGAGAATACTAACATAATCGTTTCTAGCTCCAGACAAATAAAAACATCGTAACTCGTCAGGAAAAAATGCTAGAAACAAACTTATTAAATAAAATCTAATAAACAATTTAAGTTACTCAGGGATATTCTTACAATTTAATTTTATCGTGATATTTATACGAGAAAACTAAAATAAACCTTTCTAGCTCCAGACAAATAAAAACATCTTAACTCGTCAAGAAAAAATGCTAGGAACAAACTTATTAAATAAAATCTAATAAACAAATTAAGTTACTCAGGGATATTCTTAAAATTTAATTTTATCGTGATATTTATGCGAGAAAACTAAAATATTCGTTTCTAGTGCCAGACAATTTAAAACATCGTAACTCGTCAGGAAAAAATGCTAGAATCAAACTTATTAAATAAAATCTAATAAGCAAATAAAGTTACTCAGAGATATTCCTACAATTTAATTTTATCGTGATATTTATTCGTTTCTAGCACCAGAAAAATAAGAACATCGTAACACGTCATGAAAAAATGTTAGAATCAAACTTATTAAATGAAATCTAATAAACAAATTAAGTTACTCAGGGATATTCTTACAATTTAATTTTATCGTGATATTTATGCGAGAAAACTAAAATATTCGTTTCTAGTTCCAGAAAAATAAAAACATCGTTACTCGTCAAGAAAAAATGCTAGAAACAAACTTATTAAATAAAATCAAATAAACAAATTAAGTTACTCAGGGATATTCTTAAAATTTGATTTTATCGTGATATTTATGCGAGAAAACTAAAATATTCGTTTCTATCTCCAGACAAATAAAAACATCGTAACTCGTCAGGAAAAAATGCTAGAATGAAACTTATTAAATAAAATCTAATAAGCAAATAAAGTTACTCAGGGATATTCCTACAATTTAATTTTATCGTGATATTTATGCGAGAAAACTAAAATATTCGTTTCTAGCTCCAGAAAAATAAAAACATCGTTACTCGTCAGCAAAAAATGCTAGAATCAAACTTATTAAATATACCTAATAAACAAATAAAGTTACTCAGGGATATTCTTACAATTTAATTTTATCGTGATATTTATTCGTTTCTAGCTCCAGAAAAATAAAAACATCGTTACTCGTCAGGAAAAAATTCTAGAATCAAACTTATTAAATATATCTAATAAACAAATAAAGTTGCTTTGGGATTTTCTTACAATTTAATTTTATCTTGATATTTATGCGAGAAAACTAAAATATTCGTTTCTAGTTCCAGACAATTTAAAACATCGTAATTCGTCAGGAAAATATGCTAGAATCAAACTTACTAAATAAAATCTAATAACCAAATAAAGTTACTCAGGGATATTCTTACAATTTAATTTTATCGTGATATTTATGCGAGAAAACTAAAATATTCGTTTCTAGCTCCAGACAAATAAAAACATCGTTACTCCTCAGGAAAAAATCCTAGAATCAAACTTATTAAAAAAATCTAATAAACAAATAAAGTTACTCAGGGATATTCTTCAAATTTAATTTTATCCTGATATTTATTTGTTTCTAGCTCCAGAAAAATAAAAACATCGTTACTCGTCAGGAAAAAATGCTAGAATCAAACTTATTAAATATATCTAATACACAAATAAAATTGCTATGGGATATTCTTACAATTTAATTTTATCGTGATATTTATGCGAGAAATCTAAAATAAACCTTTCTAGCTCCAGATAAATAAAAACATCTTAACTCGTCAGGAAAAAATGCTAGAAACAAACTTATTAAATAAAATCAAATAAACAAATTAAGTTACTCAGGGATATTCTTAAAATTTGATTTTATCGTGATATTTATGCGAGAAAACTAAAATATTCGTTTCTAGTTCCAGACAAATAAAAACATCGTAACTCGTCAGAAAAAATGCTAGAATGAAACTTATTAAATAAAATCTAATAAGCAAATAAAGTTACTCAGGGATATTCCTACAATTTAATTTTATCGTGATATTTATGCGAGAAAACTAAAATAAACCTTTCTAGCTCCAGACAAATAAAAACATCTTAACTCGTCAAGAAAAAATGCTAGAAACAAACTTATTAAATAAAATCTAATAAACAAATTAAGTTACAAAGGGATATTCTTAAAATTTAATTTTATCGTCATATTTATGCCAGAAAACTAAAATATTCGTTTCTAGTTCCAGACAATTTAAAAAATCGTAACTCGTCAGGAAAAAATGCTAGAATCAAACTTATTAAATAAAATCTAATTAGCAAATAAAGTTTCTCAGGGATATTCCTACAATTTAATTTTATCGTGATATTTATGCGAGAAAACTAAAATATTCGTTTCTAGCTCCAGACAAATAAAAACATCGTTACTCCTCAGGAAAAAATTCTAGAAACAAACTTATTAAAAAAATCTAATAAACAAATAAAGTTACTCAGGGATATTCTTCAAATTTAATTTTATCCTGATATTTATTCGTTTCTAGCTCCAGACAAATAAAAACATCGTTACTCGTAAGGAAAAAATGCGAGAAACAAACTTATTAAATAAAATCTAATAAACAAATTTAGTTACTCAGGGATATTCTTAAAATTTAATTTTATCGTGATATTTATGCGAGAAAACTAAAATATTCGTTTCTAGTTCCAGACAAATAAAAACATCGTAACTCGTCAGGAAAAAATGCTAGAATGAAACTTATTAAATAAAATCTAATAAGCAAATACAGTTACTCAGGGATATTCCTACAATTTAATTTTGTCGTGATATTTATGCGAGAAAACTAAAATATTCGTTTCTAGCTTCAGAAAAATAAAAACATCGTTACTCGTCAGAAAAGAATGCTAGAGTCAAACTTATTAAATAAAATCTAATAATCAAATAAAATTACTCAGGGATATTCTTACAATTTAATTTTATCGTGATATTTATTCGTTTCTAGCTCCAGAAATATAAAAACATCGTTACTCGTCAGGAAAAAATGCTAGAATCAAACTTATTAAATATATCTAATAAACAAATAAAGTTGCTATGGGATTTTCATACAATTTAATTTTATCGTGATATTTATGCGAGAAAACTAAAATATTCGTTTCTAGTTCCAGAAACATAAAAACATCGTAACTCGTCAGGAAAAAATGCTATAATCAAACTTATTAAATAAAATCTAATAAGCAAATAAAGTTACTCAGGGATATTCCTACAATTTAATTTTTCGTGATATTTATTCGTTTCTATCTCCAGAAAAATAAAAACATCGTTACTCGTCGGAAAAAAATGCTAGAATCAAACTTATTAAATATATCTAATACACAAATAAAGTTGCTATGTGATATTCTTACAATTTAGTTTTATCGAGATATTTATGCGAGAAAACTAAAATAATCGTTTCTAGCTCCAGACAAATCAAAACATCGTAACTCGTCAGGAAAAAATGCTAGAAACAAACTTATTGAATAAAATCTAATAAACAAATTAAGTTACTCAGGGATATTCTTAAAATTTAATTTTATCGTGATATTTATGCGAGAAAACTAAAATATTCGTTTCTAGTTCCAGACAATTTAAAACATTGTAACTCGTCAGGAAAAAATGCTAGAATCAAACTTATTAAATAAAATCTAAGAAACAAATTAAGTTACTAAGGGATATTCTTATAATTTAATTTTATCGTGATATTTATTCGTTTCTAGCTCCAGAAAAATAAAAACATCGTTACTCGTCAGGAAGAAATGCTAGAATCAAACTTATTAAATGAAATCTAATAAACAAATTAAGTTACTCAGGGATATTCTTACAATTTAATTTTATCGTGATATTTATGCGAGATAACTAAAATATTCGTTTCTAGCTCCAGAAAAATAAAAACATCGTTACTCGTCAGGAAAAATGCTAGAATCAAACTTATTAAAAAAAACTAATAAACAAATAAAGTTACTCAGGGATATTCTTAAAATTTAATTTTATCGTGATATTTATGCGAGAAAACTAAAATATTCGTTTCTATCGCCAGAAATAAAAACATCGTAACTCGTCAGGAAAAAATGCTAGAATCTAACTTATTAAATAAAATCTAATAAGCAAATAAAGTTACTCAGGGATATTCCTACAATTTAATTTTATCGTGATATTTATGCCAGAAAACTAAAATATTCGTTTCTAGTTCCAGACAATTTAAAACATCGTAACTCGACAGTAAAAAATGCTAGAATCAAACTTATTAAATGAAACATAATAAACAAATTAAGTTACTCAGGGATATTCTTACAATTTAATTTTATCTTGATATTTATGCGAGAAAACTAAAATATACGTTTCTAGCTCCAGACAAATAAAAACATCGTTACTCCTCAGGAAAAAATTCTAGAATCAAACATATTAAAAAAATCTAATAAACAAATAAAGTTACTCAGGGATATACTTCAAATTTAATTTTATCCTAATATTTATTCGTTTCTATCTCCAGAAAAATAAAAACATCGTTACTCGTCAGGAAAAAATGCTAGAATCAAACTTATTAAATATATCTAATAAACAAATAAAGTTGCTATAGGATATTCTTACAATTTAATTTTATCGTGATATTTATGCGAGAAAACTAAAATAATCGTTTCTAGCTCCAGACAAATAAAAACATCGTAACTCGTCAGGAAAAAATGCTAGAAACAAACTTATTAAATAAAATCAAATAAACAAATTAAGTTACTCAAGGATATTCTTAAAATTTAATTTTATCGTGATATTTATGCGAGAAAACTAAAATATTCGTTTCTAGTTCCAGACAATTTAAAACATCGTAACTCGACAGGAAAAAATGCTAGAATCAAACTTATTAAATGAAATATAATAAACAAATTAAGTTACTCAGGGTTATTCTTACAATTTAATTTTATCGTGATATTTAAGCGAGAAAACTAAAATATACGTTTCTAGCTCCAGACAAATAAAAACATCTTTACTCCTCAGGAAAAAATTCTAGAATCAAACTTATTAAAAAAATCTAATAAACAAATAGAGTTACTCAGGGATATTCTTCAAATTTAATTTTATCCTGATATTTATTCGTTTCTAGCTCCAGAAAAATAAAAACATCGTTACTCGTCAGGAAAAAATGCTAGAATCAGACTTATTAAATATATCTAATAAACAAATAAAGTTGCTATGGGATTTCTTACAATTTAATTTTATCGTGATATTTATGCGAGAAAACTAAAATAATCGTTTCTAGCTCCAGACAAATAAAAACATCGTAACTCGTCAGGAAAGAATGCTAGAAACAAACTTATTAAATAAAATCTAATAAACAAATTTACTTACTCAGGGATATTCTTAAAATTTAATTTTATCGTGATATTTATGCGAGAAAACTAAAATATTCGTTTCTATCTCCAGACAAATAAAAACATCGTAACTCGTCAGGAAAAAATGCCAGAATCAAACTTATTAAATAAAATCTAATAAGCAAATAAAGTTACTCAGGGATATTCCTACAATTTAATTTTATCGTGATATTTATTCGTTTCTAGCTCCAGAAAAATAAAAATATCGTTACTCGTCAGGAAAAAATGCTAGAATCAAACTTATTAAATATATCTAATAAACAAATAAAGTTGCTATGGGATTTTCTTACAATTTAATTTTGTCGTGATATTTAAGCGAGAAAACTAAAATAAACCTTTCTAGCTCCAGACAAATAAAAACATCTTAACTCGGCAAGAAAAAATGCTAGAAACAAACTTATTGAATAAAATCTAATAAACAAATTAAGTTACTCAGGGATATTCTTAAAATTTAATTTTATCGTGATATTTATGCGAGAAAACTAAAATAATCGTTTCTAGTTCCAGACAATTTAAAACATCGTAACTCGTCAGGAAAAAATGCTAGAATCAAACATATTAAATAAAATCTAATAAGCAAATAAAGTTACTCAGGGATATTCCTACAATTTAATTTTATCATGATATTTATTCGTTTCTAGCTCCAGCAAAATAAGAACATCGTAACACGTCAGGAAAAAATGCTAGAATCAAACTTATTAAATAAAATCTAATAAGCAAATAAAGTCACTCAGGGATATTCCTACAATTTAATTTTATCGTGATATTTATACGTTTCTAGCTCCAGAAAAATTATAACATCGTAACACTTCAGGAAAAAATGCTAGAAACAAACATATGAAATAAAATCTAATAAGCAAATAAAGTTACTCAGGGATATTCTTAAAATTTAATTTAATCGTGATATTTAAGCGAGAAAACTAAAATATTCGTTTCTAGTTCCAGACAAATAAAAACATCGTAACTCGTCAGGAAAAAATGCTAGAGTGAAACTTATTAATTAAAATCTAATAAGAAAATAAAGTTACTCAGGGATATTCCTACAATTTAATTTTATCATTATATTTATGCGAGAAAACTAAAATATTCGTTTCTAGCTCCAGAAAAATTAAAACATCGTTACTCGTCAGGAAAAAATGCTAGAATCAAACTTATTAAATAAAATCTAATAATCAAATAAAGTTACTCAGGGATATTCTTACAATTTAATTTTATCGTGATATTTATTCGTTTCTAGCTCCAGAAAAATAAAAATATCGTTACTCGTCAGGAAAAAATGCTAGAATCAAACTTATTAAATAAAATCTAATAAGCAAATAAAGTCACTCAGGGATATTCCTACAATTTAATTTTATCGTGATATTTATACGTTTCTAGCTCCAGAAAAATTATAACATCGTTACTCGTCAGGAAAAAATGCTAGAATCAAACTTATTAAATATATCTAATAAACAAATAAAGTTGCTATGGGATATTCTTACAATTTAGTTTTATCGAGATATTTATGCGAGAAAACTAAAATAATCGTTTCTAGCTCTAGACAAATAAAAACATCGTAACTCGTCCGGAAAAATGGTAGAAACAAACTTATTGAATAAAATCTAGTAAACAAATTAAGTTACTCAGGGTTATTCTTAAAATTTAATTTTATCGTGATATTTATTCGTTTCTAGCTCCAGAAAAATAAGAACATCGTAACACGTCAGGAAAAAATGCTAGAATCAAACTTATTAAATAAAATCTAATAAGCAAATAAAGTCACTCAGGGATATTCCTACAATTTAATTTTATCGTGATATTTATACGTTTCTAGCTCCAGAAAAATTATAACATCGTAACACTTCAGGAAAAAATGCTAGAATCAAACTTATTAAATAAAATCTAATAAGCAAATAAAGTTACTCAGTGTTGAGTTGGTTTATTTTATATTAACGAAATACAAAACAGGTTAACTCTAATTAAATGTATTCTACAAACTCAGTAATAAATATAACATATAAATATAATGGCGCGTCTGGTCGGCTGCGCGTCTCTCGCTCACTGCGGCTCGGCTCCGACTGACTCACTGGCGTAACGGTCACTGTTGGCATGCGAAGGTCTCGCTCTGGTAGTCAGGGCCGTATTCGGGAGTGTTACAGTCTCCCCCTTGTATCCTGCTATAGGAACTATGCGGGATACACCTATAACAAAATAATTAAGTTATTGCTTGCGTGGGCGCCCCCTCTTCCGGAGCGGTTGGATTGGCTGCGGTAATTCTTCTGGTCCTTGGTAGGGGCTGAAACTACTTTCGTGGTATTTCCCGAGATTGACGCTAGGATTCCGACTATCAGCAATCTCGTATGTATTCTCGCAAATTTTCTTCATAATTACGTAAGGTCCATCTCTTCTGGGAGTGAATTTGTTGATGACTCCAGCATTGGCTTTACTGCGTGGGTGTATAGCGACCCATACTTGACTTCCGACTTTATACTCTGGTCCCTCTCTTCTTTTCTGGTCAGCATACACCTTATGGCGTTCTTTTTCTTGCTCATTGACGTCACGGGCTTCTCGTAAAGCATTTGTGTGTTGCATTAGATACCTTTTTAAGTCAACGGCTAAGTCTTCTTGATCTATGATCGCTCGTAGATCTCTGGTGACGTCATCGGGTGTACGCAACTCTCTAGCAAAAGTCAGATACGCGGGGGTTTCTCCCGTTGACTGACAAACAGCGGTATTTAAGGCGAATCGTATGCTGGCTAACTTCTGCGGCCATGCAGTGTGGTCTTTACCCAGTTGTATGCCAAGTTGTAATTTTAGGTCTCTATTTCGCCTTTCCACCGGATTCGCTTGTGGATAGTACACAGGTGTTAAGGTCTGATGAATGTTTAAGCAGTGGCAAACGGCTTGCATTGTTTCACTTACGAATTGGACCCCATTGTCGCTGATTATTTTTCGCGGCACACCATACCGTAGGAATACGTTTTCAATTAATGTTTTGGCACATTCCTTCGCGGTCGCGTTCACTAGAGCGAACAGTTCTACAAAACGCGATGTAACGTCCTCAACTATTAAAATCCACTTTTCACCGTTCTCGGATTCCGGCAACGGACCGAATAAATCAACCGATAACACTTCGAACCGTGCGTTCATCGCGGGTGTACGTATAAGTCCTGCGGGTTTTAGATTCGTAGGTTTATACCTTTGACACTCAACACACCTTTTTACATAGTCCGTAATTTGTTTCCTCATTCCGCCCCAGTAATATCGTGACGAAATACGTGCGATAGTTCGTTCAACACCGTTATGTCCCGATAAAGGAGAGTCGTGATACTCCACTAACACGTTTTCACGCTCTTGGTTAGGGACTACCAGTTGTGCTGATTCCTCATCAGCTTCCGGTGCATATCTATAAAGCACTCCTTGCTCCATAATGTATCCTCGGTCTGCCCAGAATTTTGCAGTATCGTCCTCATCTTCGTAAGCTTTGATGATCTTCTTCAGTTCTGGATCTCTTAACTGCTGCTCGCGTGTTTCTTTCGGACTTCGCGTCGGCAATTCTATTGTTACTACACAAACCTCACAACTGGTACCAACTTCATGTGGACACGGTGGACGAGACAAGGCATCAGCAACGATGTTCTTTTTTGGCACTAGTACTACTGGTGCTGCCCAGGGACTTTCACACTCTTCTATCGCATCTTCTGATAACAACTGGTCTATCTCATTTCTGAGAGTTTCTCTCTTGGTAGCAGTCATCTGGTATGGTGGTACAGCTATTGGTGGATGGTCTCCTGTCTCAATTCTGTGTTCTGCGTAAGGAGTGGTTTCCTTTCTTTTCTGGAAAACTTTCTTGTTCTCCTTAAGCATCTCATCTAACCGTAATCTTTCTTGTTCTGACAGCATCACTCCTTCATCTTCTCTTAAGAAACTTATTTCTTCAATGGCAACTTCGTTAGTTTGACTTTCGAACGCTAGGTCATAATGAATATCAGGTTTATCTGAAAAGTTATAACTCTTTTCGCTGGGATTCAATCTTAGTTTGGCGGTGATTATAAAATCAATACCAAGCAAGGTATCGTTTTCTGCATCTGGCAAAACTATAAATGTGGTGGGTATACTTCGATCGTGTATTTTCACGTTTACAGAGGTCGCAAGTACTTCTTTGCCATGACTCATTCCGTCAGCCATTTTGAGTTGAACAGATTCTTTGGTGAAGGTGTATCCATCTTTCACAAGCAGATCATATAGTGATTTACTGGCTAGGCTTTGCTTTGCAGCAGTATCTATGATTCCACGACCTTGTCTATTGTTTATGTTAACATACATAATTGGTCTTGCTATAGGTTTAATTAACGATTGCTGTATGTTACTTGAAGAGAATTCAAGGGTCGAACTCGAAATAGTAGCTTGTGCTTCTGGACATTTAGACTTAATATGCCCTGGTTTCTTGCAACCAAAACAAATTATTTGCGTTGCGCCAGTTACTTCTGATTTTTGCTTATTAGCGCTTTCTAGTTTTCGGCAATCTTTCTGTACATGACCATAGAGTTTACAAAATGAACAACGCGGTCTTTGCAAGTTTAAATGTTTGTTATCATCACGAGAGCTTCCCGTTTTCACAAAAGTTTCTTCGATTGAGCGAGCTTTCTGTATCAAATCATTAAAGCTTTTGATTTGATCTCGCGGGATCCCTTGTTTTATTCTTCTATTGAGCAATCCATATATCATGTCTATCTGATGAGTGACATCAAGAACCGGGATAGCGGGTAAATGTGACAGTAACGCGCGAGCATTACTCACAAATATGTCTGTCGGTTCATTCATATCTTGTTCTTGCGAGAACAATTCTCTAAATATCGCATGAGCTGGTTTGTTTACTCCGTAAGCATGTTTTAACGCGGATATAGCATCATCCCACGTCTCTATGGTGGACCTTGTACCTTGCCACCATGTAGAAGCTAAGCCATCAAGCAACATTGGCAAACCCTTTACAGCATTAACATCTGATATATTAACACATTCTTTGTATATACTAATAGCGTTAATAAAGCCTTCTACATCCTCTTCCTTCTTTCCAGCAAATCTCGAGTTACATGATGAAAAATTTCCCGAATTGATGCATGCAGAATTAACAAGTGTTGCTACCTGTTCTCCTTGCGCTTGTTGTGGTTGAGTAGACAAAATATTTTTCATACCTTCAAGCAACGTCTGCAACTGCTCAGATGTCATTACCACATTCGGCTCCATTTCTTTCTTCGGTGGCATTCCGTACGCTTGCAATACTACTATCGTGACTGAAAATGGCGTGGATCAGCAACGAAATACCGCGTACGAGCCTTCTCGCACGTGTTCACAACACTTTAGCACTACTAAACAAACACTAAGATCGTTCTCTAACGATGCAAAGATTGTTTTTTTTTTTTATTTTCTTTGTATGTGAGTTCGCGCCAGGTTGGGCGTCACTGTTGAGTTGGTTTATTTTATATTAGCACAGTGGTATGAAGTCGGCCTGTGGATCCTGAGGTCCCTGGTTCGATTCCCACAGGCGACAAATTTTCATAATTTGAAAAAGCTATCCCTGTGGCTCCTCCACCACTAACATGTTTGGGGGCCGTGATTTGACGACTGGTAACCGCACTTCACGCGCAAAATATATCACTTACCGAGATCTGCTTTAGCAGAGTGCCACACCCAGCAATGGGTAGAAGGCGTGATGATATATTTATTTATTTATTTAAATACAAAACAGGTTAACTCTAATTAAATGTATTCTACAAACTCAGTAATAAATATAACATATAAATATAATGGCGCGTCTGGTCGGCTGCGCGTCTCTCGCTCACTGCGGCTCGGCTCCGACTGACTCACTGGCGTAACGGTCACTGTTGGCATGCGAAGGTCTCGCTCTGGTAGTCAGGGCCGTATTCGGGAGTGTTACATCAGGCATATTCTTACAATTTAATTTTATCGTGATATTTATGCGAGAAAACCAACATAATCTTTTCTAGCTCCAGACAAATAAAAACATCGTAACTCGTCAGGAAAAAATGCTAGAAACAAACATATGAAATAAAATCTAATAAACAAATTAAGTTACTCAGGGATAAATGCAAAACCATCAAAAATATCAGTATTAAATGTATATGCACCGACAGAAAACGCGAAAGGTGAAGAAAAGGAAATATTTTATGTGAAACTAGAAAATGAATTAGAGAATATACCAAAAGAAGACACAATATTACTAGTAGGTGATTTTAATGCGAGGATAGGGAAAGAAGAATATTTAAAGGAGGTGGCAGGAAAACACACAATACATAAGACAACAAATGATAATGGGGCGAGATTATGTAACCTAGCAATAAGTACAAATCTTGTAATAAGCAGTACCAAATTTAATCACCCGTGGCAACACAAAGTAACATGGTCCTCCCCTGACCTAAGAAATAACTCACAAATAGACCATATACTAGTTAATCGTAGAAGACAATCAACAATGAGAGACGTAAGGACCTATAGAGGAGCATGCGCGGACTCCGACCACTATATGGTGACCGCGACAATAAAGCAAAAAACAAAAAGAAAAGGCACACTCAGGAATAAAGGAATAAAATGGAACAAAGAAAAACTCAACGATAATAAAGAAAGAAACAAATATATTGAAAAATTGGAAGAAAAAATAATACAGAACGAGATGCAAGGAAATGATGTTGAAGACGGCTGGAGTAGATTAAAAACATGCATAACAAAGGCAGCCGAAGAAACGATAGGAATTATAAAACAAAGTAAAAAGAAAAAGAGTTGGTTTAATGAAGAATGCAAGACAATACTGAAAAGGAAAGCAGAAGCGAGAAGAAAATGGATACAAACAAAAACAGAAACACACAAAGAAGAATATGTAACAATTAGAAAAGAATGCAATAAAATAATAAAGAGAAACAAAAAGATATGGATAGAAGACAAAATGGAAGGCATGGAGGCAGAAAGAAGGAACAGAAATACGAGAAGATTCTACCAAGAAATTAGGCAAGATAAACACACGAGAAACATAAATATAAGTAAAATGAAAGACAAGAATGGAGAAATAACTGAAACAGAGCAACAATACAAGAATGTATGGGAAGAATATTTTAAAAATCTACTTAACGAAACAGAAACTGAAGAAGAAGAAGAAAACGATGATGAGGATGAGGAAGTAACCGAGATGGAAAATGAGAATGACGTAACGCAAGAGCCAACTTTAGAGGAAATCAAACTAGTAATCACAAAATGCAAAAACGGAAAAACTCCAGGTAAAGATGGAATAGACATGGAACTGATAAAGTATGGGGGAGAGGAACTGCTCGAACAAATACACAGACTAATGACAATCATATGGAGAGAAGAAAAAATGCCCAAAGACTGGGAAGTAGGGCAAATCGTAACGATTCATAAAAAAGGCGACAGGCATGAATGCCAAAACTACAGAGGAATAACTCTACTGAACAATATTTATAAGATACTATCAACAATAATTCAAAAAAGATTAGAGAGAACAGCAAAAAACAAAATAGGTCAGTATCAATGTGGCTTTATTCAGGGTAAATCCACAGTAGATGCCCTACACACTATAAAGCAGATCATGGAAAAGACACATGAGGCAAAGATAAATATAGAATTATTATTCATTGACTTTAAGCAAGCTTTTGACTCCATTAAGAGGAACAAACTCATGAAAGCCTTAAAGGAACTGAAAATAGAAGAAAAATTAAGAAAATTAATAAAGATGACGATGAACGAATCCAAAAATACCGTTAGAACAAATCTAGGAGAGACAAATGAATTTTTAGTAAATAAAGGTGTTCGACAAGGAGACGCGCTATCCGCTACTCTTTTTAATCTAGCATTGGAATATGTAACTCAGAAAATAAATAGAAACGCAATAAGAAAGAATGGCGGACAAATAATTGCATACGCAGACGACGTAGTGGTTATAACGACAAGGCGTGACATACTGGAAAAAATGGTAAAGGAAATAATAACGGAAGGGCAAAAAATGGGACTGAAAATAAATGAAAACAAAACCAAGTTCATGAAAACTGGAAACACAAAAAAGATCAGAAAGATAAAAATTGGGGAATGTGAGTTCGAGGAAGTAGAGAAGTTTAAATATTTAGGGGTGACAATAACAAGTAAAGGTGACAGAGAAGCAGAGATAAAAGAGAAAATATTTACAGCAAATAAAGCTTTTCACATATACAAAAATCTACTAAAGAATAAAATACTCACAAAAACAACTAAAATGAGAATATACAATAGCATGATAAGACCAATACTGATGTATAACGCGGAAACTTTAACAATGTCAAAAAAAGAAGAAGAACAGTTAAGAATAATCGAAAGAAAATTCTTGAGAGCAATTCTAGGACCAGTAAAAAACGGCGACAACGAATATAGAATTAGAATGAATTTCGAAATAGAAAAAGAAATAGAAGAAGACATAGTAAGGAAAATTAAACAACAACGAGTAAGATGGTTAGGGCATGTTTGGAGGGCAGGTGCAAAAGAAATGATAAATAATATACTGCAATGGGATCCTGGAAGAAAAAGAAGAGGAAGGCCGAGAGCAACATGGATGCAACAAGTAAAGGAAGATCTAAACAACATAGGGATCACCGACTGGAAAGCAAGAACTGCAGACAGGAAAAAATAGGAAAAGATATGCAAGAGAATATAAGAAGATCAAGAATACGGGAGTGATCCCCCCAAATTAAAGGATCGAGAGAGCTTCGAAAGAGGCGGTTCAACCCCACAATGGGGTGTAAAACCACGATGTATGTAGGGATATTCTTAAAATTTAATTTAATCGTGATATTTAAGCGAGAAAACTAAAATATTCGTTTCTAGTTCCAGACAAATAAAAACATCGTAACTCGTCAGGAAAAAATGCTAGAGTGAAACTTATTAATTAAAATCTAATAAGAAAATAAAGTTACTCAGGGATATTCCTACAATTTAATTTTATCATTATATTTATGCGAGAAAACTAAAATATTCGTTTCTAGCTCCAGAAAAATTAAAACATCGTTACTCGTCAGGAAAAAATGCTAGAATCAAACTTATTAAATAAAATCTAATAATCAAATAAAGTTACTCAGGGATATTCTTACAATTTAATTTTATCGTGATATTTATTCGTTTCTAGCTCCAGAAAAATAAAAATATCGTTACTCGTCAGGAAAAAATGCTAGAATCAAACTTATTAAATAAAATCTAATAAGCAAATAAAGTCACTCCGGGATATTCCTACAATTTAATTTTATCGTGATATTTAAACGTTTCTAGCTCCAGAAAAATTATAACATCGTAACACTTCAGGAAAAAATGCTAGAATCAAACTTATTAAATAAAACCTAATAAGCAAATAAAGTTACTCAGGCATATTCTTACAATTTAATTTTATCGTGATATTTATGCGAGAAAACCAACATAATCTTTTCTAGCTCCAGACCAATAAAAACATCGTAACTCGTCAGGAAAAAATGCTAGAAACAAACATATGAAATAAAATCTAATAAACAAATAAAGTTACTCAGGGATATTCTTCAAATTTAATTTTATCGTGATATTTATACGTTTCTAGCTCCAGAAAAATTATAACATCGTAACACTTCAGGAAAAAATGCTAGAATCAAACTTATTAAATATATCTAATAAACAAATAAAGTTGCTATGGGATATTCGTACAATTTAATTTTAACGTGATATTTATGCGAGAAAACTAAAATAATCGTTTCTAGCTCCAGACAAATAAAAACATCGTAACTCGTCAGGAAAAAATGCTAGAAACAAACTTATTAAATAAAATCTAATAAACAAATAAAGTTACTCAAGGATATTCTTAAAATTTAATTTTATCGTTATATTTATGCAAGAAAACTAAAATATTCGTTTCTAGTTCCAGAAAAATAAAAACATCGTTACTCGTCAGGAAAAAATGCTAGAATCAAACTTATTAAATAAAATCTAATAATCAAATAAAGTTACTCATGGATATTCTTACAATTTAATTTTATCGTGATATTTATTCGTTTCTAGCTCCAGAAAAATAAAAACATCGTTACTCGTCAGGAAAAAATGCTAGAATAAAACATATTAAATATATCTAATAAACAAATAAAGTTGCTATGGGATATTCTTACAATTTAATTTTATCGTGATATTTATGCGAGAAAACTAAAATAATCGTTTCTAGCTCCAGACAAATAAAAACATCGTAACTCGTCAGGAAAAAATGCTAGAAACAAACTTATTAAATAAAATCTAATAAACAAATAAAGATACTCAAGGATATTCTTAAAATTTAATTTTATCGTGATATTTATGCGAGAAAACTAAAATATTCGTCTCTAGTTCCAGACAATTTAAAACATCGTAACTCGTCAGAAAAAAATGCTAGAATCAAACTTATTAAATAAAATCTAATAGCCAAATAAACTTACTCAGGGATACTCTTACAATTTAATTTTATCGTGATATTTATTCGTTTCTAGCTCCGGAAAAATAAAAACAACGTTACTAGTCAGGAAAAAATGCTAGAATCAAACTTATTAAATAAAATCTAATAATCAAATAAAGTTACTCTGGGATATTCTTAAAATTTAATTTTATCGTGATATTTATGAGAGAAAACTAAAATAATCATTTCTATCGCCAGACAAATAAAAACATCGTAACTCGTCAGGAAAAAATGCTAGAATCAAACTTATTAAATATATCTAATACACAAATAAAGTTGCTATGGGATATTCTTACAATTTAGTTTTATCGAGATATTTATGCGAGAAAACTAAAATAATCGTTTCTAGCTCCAGACAAATAAAAACATCGTAACTCGTCAGGAAAAAATGCTAGAAACTAACTTATTGAATAAAATCTAATAAACAAATTAAGTTACTCAGGGATATTCTTAAAATTTAATTTTATCGTGATATTTGTGCGAGAAAACTAAAATATTCGTTTCTAGTTCCAGACAATTTAAAACATCGTAACTCGTCAGGAAAAAATGCTAGAATCAAACTTATTAAATAAAATCTAATAATCAAATAAAGTTACTCAGGGATATTCTTACAATTTAATTTTATCGTGATATTTATTCGTTTCTAGCTCCAGAAAAATAAAAATATCGTTACTCGTCAGGAAAAAATGCTAGAATCAAACTTATTAAATATATCTAATAAACAAATAAAGTTGCTATGGGATTTTCTTACAAATTAATTTTGTCGTGATATTTAAGCGAGAAAACTAAAATAAACCTTTCTAGCTCCAGACAAATAAAAATATCTTAACTCGTCAAGAAAAAATGCTAGAAACAAACTTATTAAATAAAATCTAATAAACAAATTAAGTTACTCAGGGATATTCTTAAAATTTAATTTTATCGTGATATTTATGCGAGAAAACTAAAATATTCGTTTCTAGTTCCAGACAATTTAAAACATCGTAACTCGTCAGGAAAAAATGCTAGAATCAAACATATTAAATAAAATCTAATAAGCAAATAAAGTTACTCAGGGATATTCCTACAAGTTAATTTTATCGTGATATTTATTCGTTTCTAGCTCCAGAAAAATAAAAACATCGTTACTCGTCAGGCAAAAATGCTAGAATCAAACTTATTAAATGAAGTCTAATAAACAAATTAAGTTACTAAGGGATATTATTACAATTTAATTTTATCATGATATTTATGTGAGAAAACTAAAATATTCGTTTCTAGTTCCAGACAAATAAAAACATCTTAACTCGTCAGGAAAAAATGCTAGAAACAAACTTATTAAATAAAATCATATAAACAAATTAAGTTACTCAGGGATATTCTTAAAATTTAATTTTATCGTGATATTTATTCGTTTCTAGCTCCAGAAAAATAAAAATATCGTTACTCGTCAGGAAAAAATGCTAGAATCAAACTTATTAAATATATCTAATAAACAAATAAAGTTGCTATGGGATATTCTTACAATTTAGTTTTATCGAGATATTTATGCGAGAAAACTAAAATAATCGTTTCTAGTTCCAGACAATTTAAAACATCGTAACTCATCAGGAAAAAATGATAGAATCAAACTTATTAAATAAAATCTAATAAACAAATTAAGTTACTCAGGGATATTCTTAAAATTTAATTTTATCGTGATATTTATGCGAGAAAACTAAAATATTCGTTTCTAGTTCCAGACAATTTAAAACATCGTAACTCGTCAGGAATAAATGCTAGAATCAAACTTATTAAATAAAATCTAATAAGCAAATAAAGTTACTCAGGGATATTCCTACAATTTAATTTTATCATGATATTTATTCGTTTCTAGCTCCAGAAAAATAAGAACATCGTAACACGTCAGGAAAAAATGCTAGAATCAAACTTATTAAATGAAGTCTAATAAACAAATTAAGTTACTAAGGGATATTATTACAATTTAATTTTATCATGATATTTATGTGAGAAAACTAAAATATTCGTTTCTAGTTCCAAACAAATAAAAACATCTTAACTCGTCAGGAAAAAATGCTAGAAACAAACTTATTAAATAAAATCATATAAACAAATTAAGTTACTCAGGGATATTCTTAAAATTTAATTTTATCGTGATATTTATGCGAGAAAACTGAAATATTCGTTCCTAGTTCCAGACAAATAAAAACATCGTAACTCGTCAGGAAAAAATGCTAGAATGAAACTTATTAAATAAAATCTAATAAGCAAATAAAGTTACTCAGGGATATTCCTACAATTTAATTTTATCGTGATATTTATGCGAGAAAACTAAAATATTCGTTTCTAGCTCCAGAAAAATAAAAACATCGTTACTCGTCAGGATAAAATGCTAGAATCAAACTTATTAAATAAAATCTAATAAGCAAATAAAGTTACTCAGGGATATTCCTACAATTTAATTTTATCGTGATATTTATTCGTTTCCAGCTCCAGAAAAATAAGAACATCGTAACACGTCAGGAAAAAATGCTAGAATCAAACTTATTAAATAAAATCTAATAAGCAAATAAAGTCACTCAGGGATATTCCTACAATTTAATTTTATCGTGATATTTATTCGTTTCTAGCTCCAGAAAAATAAGAACATCGTAACACTTCAGGAAAAAATGCTAGAATCAAACTTATTAAATAAAATCTAATAAGCAAATAAAGTTACTCAGGCATATTCTTACAATTTAATTTTATCGTGATATTTATGCGAGAAAACCAACATAATCTTTTCTAGCTCCAGACAAATAAAAACATCGTAACTCGTCAGGAAAAAATGCTAGAAACAAACTTATTAAATAAAATCTAATAAACAAATTAAGTTACTCAGGGATATTCTTAAAATTTAATTTAATCGTGATATTTATGCGAGAAAACTAAAATATTCGTTTCTAGTTCCAGACAAATAAAAACATCGTAACTCGTCAGGAAAAAATGCTAGAGTGAAACTTATTTATTAAAATCTAATAAGAAAGTAAAGTTACTCAGGGATATTCCTACAATTAAATTTTATCATTATATTTATGCGAGAAAACTAAAATATTCGTTTCTAGCTCCAGAAAAATTAAAACATCGTTACTCGTCAGGAAAAAATGCTAGAATCAAACTTATTAAATAAAATCTAATAATCAAATAAAGTTACTCAGGGATATTCTTACAATTTAATTTTATCGTGATATTTATTCGTTTCTAGCTCCAGATAAATAAAAACATCGTTACTCGTCAGGAAAAAATGCTAGAATCAAACTTATTAAATATATCTAATAAACAAATAAAGTTGCTATGGGATATTCTTACAATTTAATTTTAACGTGATATTTATGCGAGGAAACTAAAATAATCGTTTCTAGCTCCAGACAAATAAAAACATCGTAACTCGTCAGGAAAAAATGCTAGAAACAAACTTATTAAATAAAATCTGATAAACAAATAAAGTTACTCAAGGATATTCTTAAAATTTAATTTTATCGTTATATTTATGCAAGAAAACTAAAATATTCGTTTCTAGTTCCAGACAATTTAAAACATCGTAACTCGTCAGCAAAAAATGCTAGAATCAAACTTATTAAATAAAATCTAATAAGCAAATAAAGTTACTCAGGGATATTCCTACAATTTAATTTTATCGTGATATTTATTCGTTTCTAGCTCCAGAAAAATAAGAACATCGTAACACGTCAGGAAAAAATGCTAGAATCAAACTTATTAAATGAAATCTAATAAACAAATTAAGTTACTCAGGGATATTCTTACAATTTAATTTTATCGTGATATTTATGCGAGAAAACTAAAATATTCGTTTCTAGTTCCAGAAAAATAAAAACATCGTTACTCGTCAGGAAAAAATGCTAGAATCAAACTTATTAAATAAAATCTAATAATCAAATAAAGTTACTCAGGGATATTCTTACAATTTAATTTTATCGTGATATTTATTCATTTCTAGCTCCAGAAAAATAAAAACATCGTTACTCGTCAGGAAAAAATGCTAGAATCAAACTTATTAAATATATCTAATAAACAAATAAAGTTGCTATGGGATATTCTTAAAATTTAATTTTATCGTGATATTTATGCGACAAAACTAAAATAATCGTTTCTAGCTCCAGAAAAATAAAAACATCGTTACTCGTCAGCAAAAATGCTAGATTCAAACTTATTAAATAAAATCTAATAAACAAATAAAGTTACTCAGGGATATTCTTACAATTTAATTTTATCGTGATATTTATTCGTTCCTAGCTCCAGAAAAATAAAAACATCATTACTCGTCAGGAAAAAATGCTAGAATCAAACTTATTAATTATATCTAATAAACAAATAAAGTTGCTATGGGATATTCTTAAAATTAAATTTTATCGCGATATTTATGCGAGAAAACTAAAATATCCGTTTCTATCTCCAGACAAATATAAACATCGTAACTCGTCAGGAAAAAATGCTAGAATCAAACTTATTAAATAAAATCTAATAAGCAAATAAAGTTACTCAGGGATATTCCTACAATTTAATTTTATCGTGATATTTATTCGTTTCTAGCTCCAGAAAAATAAAAACATCGTTACTCGTCAGGAAGAAATGCTAGAATCAAACTTATTAAATGAAATATAATAAACAAATTAAGTTACTCAGGGATATTCTTACAATTTAATTTTATCGTGATATTTATGCGAGAAAACTAAAATATTCGTTTCTAGCTCCAGAAAAATAAAAACATCGTTACTCGGCAGCAAAAATGCTAGATTCAAACTTATTAAATAAAATCTAATAAGCAAATAAAGTCACTCAGGGATATTCCTACAATTTAATTTTATCGTGATATTTATTCGTTTCTAGCTCCAGAAAAATAAGAACATCGTAACACTTCAGGAAAAAATGCTAGTATCAAACTTATTAAATAAAATCTAATAAGCAAATAAAGTTACTCAGGCATATTCTTACAATTTAATTTTATCGTGATATTTATGCGAGAAAACCAACATAATCTTTTCTAGCTCCAGACAAATAAAAACATCGTAACTCGTCAGGAAAAAATGCTAGAAACAAACTTATTAAATAAAATCTAATAAACAAATTAAGTTACTCAGGGATATTCTTAAAATTTAATTTAATCGTGATATTTATGCGAGAAAACTAAAATATTCGTTTCTAGTTCCAGACAAATAAAAACATCGTAACTCGTCAGGAAAAAATGCTAGAGTGAAACTTATTTATTAAAATCTAATAAGAAAGTAAAGTTACTCAGGGATATTCCTACAATTTAATTTTATCATTATATTTATGCGAGAAAACTAAAATATTCGTTTCTAGCTCCAGAAAAATTAAAACATCGTTACTCGTCAGGAAAAAATGCTAGAATCAAACTTATTAAATAAAATCTAATAATCAAATAAAGTTACTCAGGGATATTCTTACAATTTAATTTTATCGTGATATTTATTCGTTTCTAGCTCCAGATAAATAAAAACATCGTTACTCGTCAGGAAAAAATGCTAGAATCAAACTTATTAAATATATCTAATAAACAAATAAAGTTGCTATGGGATATTCTTACAATTTAATTTTAACGTGATATTTATGCGAGGAAACTAAAATAATCGTTTCTAGCTCCAGACAAATAAAAACATCGTAACTCGTCAGGAAAAAATGCTAGAAACAAACTTATTAAATAAAATCTGATAAACAAATAAAGTTACTCAAGGATATTCTTAAAATTTAATTTTATCGTTATATTTATGCAAGAAAACTAAAATATTCGTTTCTAGTTCCAGACAATTTAAAACATCGTAACTCGTCAGCAAAAAATGCTAGAATCAAACTTATTAAATAAAATCTAATAAGCAAATAAAGTTACTCAGGGATATTCCTACAATTTAATTTTATCGTGATATTTATTCGTTTCTAGCTCCAGAAAAATAAGAACATCGTAACACGTCAGGAAAAAATGCTAGAATCAAACTTATTAAATGAAATCTAATAAACAAATTAAGTTACTCAGGGATATTCTTACAATTTAATTTTATCGTGATATTTATGCGAGAAAACTAAAATATTCGTTTCTAGTTCCAGAAAAATAAAAACATCGTTACTCGTCAGGAAAAAATGCTAGAATCAAACTTATTAAATAAAATCTAATAATCAAATAAAGTTACTCAGGGATATTCTTACAATTTAATTTTATCGTGATATTTATTCATTTCTAGCTCCAGAAAAATAAAAACATCGTTACTCGTCAGGAAAAAATGCTAGAATCAAACTTATTAAATATATCTAATAAACAAATAAAGTTGCTATGGGATATTCTTAAAATTTAATTTTATCGTGATATTTATGCGACAAAACTAAAATAATCGTTTCTAGCTCCAGAAAAATAAAAACATCGTTACTCGTCAGCAAAAATGCTAGATTCAAACTTATTAAATAAAATCTAATAAACAAATAAAGTTACTCAGGGATATTCTTACAATTTAATTTTATCGTGATATTTATTCGTTCCTAGCTCCAGAAAAATAAAAACATCATTACTCGTCAGGAAAAAATGCTAGAATCAAACTTATTAATTATATCTAATAAACAAATAAAGTTGCTATGGGATATTCTTAAAATTAAATTTTATCGCGATATTTATGCGAGAAAACTAAAATATCCGTTTCTATCTCCAGACAAATATAAACATCGTAACTCGTCAGGAAAAAATGCTAGAATCAAACTTATTAAATAAAATCTAATAAGCAAATAAAGTTACTCAGGGATATTCCTACAATTTAATTTTATCGTGATATTTATTCGTTTCTAGCTCCAGAAAAATAAAAACATCGTTACTCGTCAGGAAGAAATGCTAGAATCAAACTTATTAAATGAAATATAATAAACAAATTAAGTTACTCAGGGATATTCTTACAATTTAATTTTATCGTGATATTTATGCGAGAAAACTAAAATATTCGTTTCTAGCTCCAGAAAAATAAAAACATCGTTACTCGTCAGCAAAAATGCTAGATTCAAACTTATTAAATAAAATCTAATAAACAAATAAAGTTACTCAGGGATATTCTTACAATTTAATTTTATCGTGATATATATGCGAGAAAACTAACATAATCGTTTCTAGCTCCAGACAAATAAAAACATCGTAACTCGTCAGGAAAAAATGCTAGAAACAAACTTATTAAATAAAATCTAATAAACAAATTTAGTTACTCAGGGATATTCTTAAAATTAAATTTTATCGCGATATTTATGCGAGAAAAGTAAAATATCCGTTTCTATCTCCAGACAAATATAAACATCGTAACTCGTCAGGAAAAAATGCTAGAATCAAACTTATTAAATGAAATCTAATAAACAAATTAAGTTACTCAGGGATATTCTTACAATTTAATTTTATCGTGATATTTATGCGAGAAAACTAAAATATTCGTTTCTAGCTCCAGAAAAATAAAAACATCGTTACTCGTCAGGAAAAATGCTAGTATCAAACTTATTAAAAAAATCTAATAAACAAATAAAGTTACTCAGGGATATTCTTCAAATTTAATTTTATCGTGATATTTATGCGAGAAAACTAAAATATTCGTTTCTATCGCCAGACAAATAAAAACATCGTAACTCGTCAGGAAAAAATGCTAGAATCAAACTTATTAAATAAAATCTAATAAGCAAATAAAGTTACTCAGGGATATTCCTACAATTTAACTTTATCGTGATATTTATGCCAGAAAACTAAAATATTCGTTTCTAGTTCCAGACAAATAAAAACATCGTAACTCGACAGTAAAAAATGCTAGAATCAAACTTATTAAATGAAACATAATAAACAAATTAAGTTACTCAGGGATATTCTTACAATTTAATTTTATCTTGATATTTATGCGAGATAACTAAAATATACGTTTCTAGCTCCAGACAAATAAAAACATCGTTACTCCTCAGGAAAAAATTCTAGAATCAAACATATTAAAAAAATCTAATAAACAAATAAAGTTACTCAGGGATATACTTCAAATTTAATTTTATCCTAATATTTATTCGTTTCTATCTCCAGAAAAATAAAAACATCGTTACTCGTCAGAAAAAAATGCTAGAATCAAACTTATTAAATATATCTAATACACAAATAAAGTTGCTATGAGATATTCTTACAATTTAGTTTTATCGAGATATTTATGCGAGAAAACTAAAATAATCGTTTCTAGCTCCAGACAAATAAAAACATCGTAACTCGTCAGGAAAAAATGCTAGAAACAAACTTATTGAATAAAATCTAATAAACAAATTAAGTTACTCAGGGATATTCTTAAAATTTAATTTTATCGTGATATTTATGCGAGAAAACTAAAATATTCGTTTCTAGTTCCAGACAATTTAAAACATCGTAACTCGCCAGGAAAAAATGCTAGAATCAAACTTATTAAATAAAATCTAATAATCAAATAAAGTTACTCAGGGATATTCTTACAATTTAATTTTATCGTGATATTTATTCGTTTCTAGCTCCAGAAAAATAAAAATATCGTTACTCGTCAGGAAAAAATGCTAGAATCAAACTTATTAAATATATCTAATAAACAAATAAAGTTGCTATGGGATTTTCTTACAATTTAATTTTGTCGTGATATTTCTGCGACAAATAAAAACATCTTAACTCGTCAAGAAAAGATGCTAGAAACAAACTTATTAAATAAAATCTAATAAACAAATTAAGTTACTCAGGGATATTCTTAAAATTTAATTTTATCGTGATCTTTATGCGAGAAAACTAAAATATTCGTTTCTAGTTCCAGAAAATTTAAAACATCGTAACTCGTCAGGAAAAAATGCTAGAATCAAACTTATTAAATAAAATTTAATAAGCAAATAAAGTTACTCAGGGATATTACTACAATTTAATTTTATCGTGATATTTATTCGTTTCTAGCTCCAGAAAAATAAAACATCGTTACTCGTCAGGAAAAAATGCTAGAATCAAACTTATTAAATATATCTAATAAACAAATAAAGTTGCTATGGGATATTCTTAAAATTTAATTTAATCGTGATATTTATGCGAGAAAACTAAAATATTCGTTTCTAGTTCCAGACAATTTAAAACATCGTAACTCGTCAGGAAAAAATGCTAGAATCAAACTTATTAAATGAAGTCTAATAAACAAATTTAGTTACTCAGGGATATTCTTACAATTTAATTTTATCGTGATATTTGTGCGAGAAAACTAAAATAATCGTTTCTAGTTCCAGACAAATAAAAACAGCGTAACTCGTCAGGAAAAAATGCTAGAATCAAACTTATTAAATAAAATCTAATAATCAAATAAAGTTACTCAGGCATATTCTTACAATTTAATTTTATCGTGATATTTATGCGAGAAAACCAACATAATCTTTTCTAGCTCCAGACAAATAAAAACATCGTAACTCGTCAGGATAAAATGCTAGAAACAAACTTATTAAATAAAATCTAATAAACAAATTAAGTTACTCAGGGATATTCTTAAAATTTAATTTAATCGTGATATTTATGCGAGAAAACTAAAATATTCGTTTCTAGTTCCAGACAAATAAAAACATCGTAACTCGTCAGGAAAAAATGCTAGAATGAAACTTATTAATTAAAATCTAATAAGCAAATAAAGTTACTCAGGGATATTCCTACAATTTAATTTTATCATTAAATTTATGCGAGAAAACTAAAATATTCGTTTCTAGCTCCAGTTATATAAAAACATCGTTACTCGTCAGGAAAAAATGCTAGAAACAAACTTATTAAATAAAATCATATAAACAAATTAAGTTACTCAGGGATATTCTTAAAATTTAATTTTATCGTGATATTTATGCGAGAAAACTGAAATATTCGTTTCTAGTTCCAGACAAATAAAAACATCGTAACTCGTCAGGAAAAAATGCTAGAATGAAACTTATTAAATAAAATCTAATAAGCAAATAAAGTTACTCAGGGATATTCCTACAATTTAATTTTATGGTGATATTTATGCGAGAAAACTAAAATATTCGTTTCTAGCTCCAGAAAAATAAAAACATCGTTACTCGTCAGGAAAAAATGCTAGAATCAAACTTATTAAATAAAATCTAATAATCAAATAAAGTTACTCAGGGATATTCTTACAATTTAATTTTATCGTGATATTTATTCGTTTCTAGCTCCAGAAAAATAAAAATATCGTTACTCGTCAGGAAAAAATGCTAGAATCAAACTTATTAAATATATCTAATAAACAAATAAAGTTGCTATGGGATTTTCTTACAATTTAATTTTGTCGTGATATTTAAGCGAGAAAACTAAAATAAACCTTTCTAGCTCCAGACAAATAAAAACATATTAACTCGTCAAGAAAAAATGCTAGAAACAAACTTATTAAATAAAATCTAATAAACAAATTAAGTTACTCAGGGATATTCTTAAAATTTAATTTTATCGTGATATTTATGCGAGAAAACTAAAATATTCGTTTCTAGTTCCAGACAATTTAAATCATCGTAACTCGTCAGGAAAAAATGCAAGAATCAAACTTATTAAATAAAATCTAATAAGCAAATAAAGTTACTCAGGGATATTCCTTCAATTTAATTTTATCGTGATATTTATTCGTTTCTAGCTCCAGAAAAATAAAAACATCGTTACTCATCAGGAAAAAATGCTAGAATCAAACTTATTAAATATATCTAATACACAAATAAAATTGCTATGGGATATTCTTACAATTTAGTTTTATCGAGATATTTATGCGAGAAAACTAAAATAATCGTTTCTAACTCCAGACAAATAAAAACATCGTAACTCGTCAGGAAAAAATGCTAGAAACAAACTTATTGAATAAAATCTAATAAACAAATTAAGTTACTCAGGGATATTCTTAAAATTTAATTTTATCGTGATATTTATTCGTTTCTAGCTCCAGAAAAATAAGAACATCGTAACACGTCAGGAAAAAATGCTAGAATCAAACTTATTAAATGAAGTCTAATAAACAAATTTAGTTACTCAGGGATATTCTTACAATTTAATTTTATCGTGATATTTGTGCGAGAAAACTAAAATAATCGTTTCTAGTTCCAGACAAATAAAAACAGCGTAACTCGTCAGGAAAAAATGCTAGAATCAAACTTATTAAATAAAATCTAATAAACAAATAAAGTTACTCAGGCATATTCTTACAATTTAATTTTATCGTGATATTTATGCGAGAAAACCAACATAATCTTTTCTAGCTCCAGACAAATAAAAACATCGTAACTCGTCAGGATAAAATGCTAGAAACAAACTTATTAAATAAAATCTAATAAACAAATTAAGTTACTCAGGGATATTCTTAAAATTTAATTTAATCGTGATATTTATGCGAGAAAACTAAAATATTCGTTTCTAGTTCCAGACAAATAAGAACATCGTAACTCGTCAGGAAAAAATGCTAGAATGAAACTTATTAATAAAAATCTAATAAGCAAATAAAGTTACTCAGGGATATTCCTACAATTTAATTTTATCATTAAATTTATGCGAGAAAACTAAAATATTCGTTTCTAGCTCCAGTTATATAAAAACATCGTTACTCGTCAGGAAAAAATGCTAGAAACAAACTTATTGAATAAAATCTAATAAACAAATAAAGTTACTCAGGGATACTCTTACAATTTAATTTTATCGTGATATTTATGCGAGAAAACTAAAATAAACCTTTCTAGCTCCAGACAAATAAAAACATCTTATCTCGTCAAGAAAAAATGCTAGAATCAAACTTATTAAATAAAATCTAATAAGCAAATAAAATTACTCAGGGATATTTCTACAATTTAATTTTATCGTGATATTTATTCGTTTCTAGCTCCAGTAAAATAAGAACACCGTAACACGTCAGGAAAAAATGCTAGAATCAAACTTTTTAAATGAAATCTAATAAACAAATTAAGTTACTAAGGGATATTCTTACAATTTAATTTTATAGTGATATTTATGCGAGAAAACTAAAATATTCGTTTCTAGTTCCAGAAACATAAAAACATCGTTACTCGTCAGGAAAAAATTATAGAAACAAACTTATTAAATAAAATCTAATAAACAAATTTAGTTACTCAGGGATATTCTTAAAATTTAATTTTATCGTGATATTTATGGGAGAAAACTAAAATATTCGTTTCCAGACAAAAAAAAACATCGTAACTCGTCAGGAAAAAATGCTAGAATCAAACTTATTAAATAAAATCTAATAAGCAAATAAAGTTACTCAGGGATATTCCTAAAATTTAATTTTATCGTGATATTTATTCGTTTATAGCTTCAGAAAAATAAGAACATCGTAACATGTCAGGAAAAAATGCTAGAATCAAACTCATTAAATGACATCTAATAACCAAATAAAGTTACTCAGGGATATTCTTCAAATTTAATTTTATCGTGATATTTATTCGTTTCTAGCTCCAGAAAAATAAAAACATCGTTACTCGTCAGGAAAAAATGCTAGAATCAAACTTATTAAATATATCTAATAAACAAATTAAGTTACTCAGGGATATTCTTAAAATTTAATTTTATCGTGATATTTATGCGAGAAAACTAAAATACTCGTTTCTAGCTCCAGACACATAAAAACATCGTAACTCGTCAGGAAAAAATGCTAGAAACAAACTTATTAAATAAAATCTAATAAACAATTTAAGTTACTCAGGGATATTCTTACAATTAAATTTTATCGTGATATTTATGCGAGAAAACTAAAATAACCCTTTCTAGCTCCAGACAAATAAAAACATTTTAACTCGTCAAGAAAAAATGCTAGAAACAAACTTATTAAATAAAATCTAATAAACAAATTAAGTTACTCAGGAATATTCTTAAAATTTAATTTTATCGTGATATTTATGCGAGAAAACTAAAATATTCGTTTCTAGCTCCAGAAAAATTAAAACATCGTTACTCGTCAGGAAAAAATGCTAGAAACAAACTTATTAAATAAAATCTAATAAACAAATTTAGTTACTCAGGGATATTGTTACAATTTAATTTTATCGTGATATTTATGCGAGAAAACTAAAGTATTCGTTTCTATCTACAGACAAATAAAAACATCGTAACTCGTCAGAAAAAAATGCTAGAATCAAACTTATTAAATAAAATCTAATAAGCAAATAAAGTTACTCAGGGATATTCCTACAATTTAATTTTATCGTGATATTTATGCGAGAAAACTAAACTATTCGTTTCTAGTTCCAGACAATTTAAAACATCGTAACTCGTCAGGAAAATATGCTAGAATCAAACTTATTAAATAAAATCTAATAAGCAAATAAAGTTACTCAGGGATATTATTAAAATTTAATTTTATCGTGATATTTATTCGTTTCTAGCTCCAGAAAAATAAGAACATCGTAACACGTCAGGAGAAAATGCTAGAATCAAACTTATTAAATGAAATCAAATAAACAAATTAAGTTACTCAGGGATATTCTTACAATTTAATTTTATCGTGACATTTATGCGTGAAAACTAAAATATTCGTTTCTAGTTCCAGAAAAATAAAAACATCGTTACTCGTTAGGAAAAAATGCTAGAATCAAACTTATTAAATAAAATCTAATAAACAAATAAAGTTACTCAGGGATATTCTTACAATTTAATTTTATCGTGATATTTATTCGTTTCTAGCTCCAGAAAAATAAAAATATCGTTCCTCGTCAGGAAAAAATGCTAGAAACAAACTTATTAAATAAAATCTAATAAACAAATTAAGTTACTCAGGGATATTCTTAAAATTTAATTTTATCGTGATATTTATGCGAGAAAACTAAAATATTCGTTTCTAGTTCCAGACAATTTAAAACATCGTAACTCGTCAGGAAAAAATGCTAGAATCAAACTTATTAAATAAAATCTAATAAGCAAATAAAGTTACTCAGGGATATTCCTTCAATTTAATTTTATCGTGATATTTATTCGTTTCTAGCTCCAGAAAAATAAAAACATCGTTACTCATCAGGAAAAAATGCTAGAATCAAACTTATTAAATATATCTAATACACAAATAAAATTGCTATGGGATATTCTTACAATTTAGTTTTATCGAGATATTTATGCGAGAAAACTAAAATAATCGTTTCTAGCTCCAGACAAATAAAAACATCGTAACTCGTCAGGAAAAAATGCTAGAAACAAACTTATTGAATAAAATCTAATAAACAAATTAAGTTACTCAGGGATATTCTTAAAATTTAATTTTATCGTGATATTTATGCGAGAAAACTAAAATATTCGTTTCTAGTTCCAGACAATTTAAAACATCGTAACTCGTCTGGAAAAAATGCTAGAATCAAACTTATTAAATAAAATCTAATAATCAAATAAAGTTACTCAGGGATATTCTTACAATTTAATTTTACCGTGATATTTATTCGTTTCTAGCTCCAGAAAAATAAAAACATCGTTACTCATCAGGAAAAAATGCTAGAATCAAACTTATTAAATATATCTAATACACAAATAAAATTGCTATGGGATATTCTTACAATTTAGTTTTATCGAGATATTTATGCGAGAAAACTAAAATAATCGTTTCTAACTCCAGACAAATAAAAACATCGTAACTCGTCAGGAAAAAATGCTAGAAACAAACTTATTGAATAAAATCTAATAAACAAATTAAGTTACTCAGGGATATTCTTAAAATTTAATTTTATCGTGATATTTATTCGTTTCTAGCTCCAGAAAAATAAGAACATCGTAACACGTCAGGAAAAAATGCTAGAATCAAACTTATTAAATGAAGTCTAATAAACAAATTTAGTTACTCAGGGATATTCTTACAATTTAATTTTATCGTGATATTTGTGCGAGAAAACTAAAATAATCGTTTCTAGTTCCAGACAAATAAAAACAGCGTAACTCGTCAGGAAAAAATGCTAGAATCAAACTTATTAAATAAAATCTAATAAACAAATAAAGTTACTCAGGCATATTCTTACAATTTAATTTTATCGTGATATTTATGCGAGAAAACCAACATAATCTTTTCTAGCTCCAGACAAATAAAAACATCGTAACTCGTCAGGATAAAATGCTAGAAACAAACTTATTAAATAAAATCTAATAAACAAATTAAGTTACTCAGGGATATTCTTAAAATTTAATTTAATCGTGATATTTATGCGAGAAAACTAAAATATTCGTTTCTAGTTCCAGACAAATAAAAACATCGTAACTCGTCAGGAAAAAATGCTAGAATGAAACTTATTAATAAAAATCTAATAAGCAAATAAAGTTACTCAGGGATATTCCTACAATTTAATTTTATCATTAAATTTATGCGAGAAAACTAAAATATTCGTTTCTAGCTCCAGTTATATAAAAACATCGTTACTCGTCAGGAAAAAATGCTAGAAACAAACTTATTGAATAAAATCTAATAAACAAATAAAGTTACTCAGGGATACTCTTACAATTTAATTTTATCGTGATATTTATGCGAGAAAACTAAAATAAACCTTTCTAGCTCCAGACAAATAAAAACATCTTATCTCGTCAAGAAAAAATGCTAGAATCAAACTTATTAAATAAAATCTAATAAGCAAATAAAATTACTCAGGGATATTTCTACAATTTAATTTTATCGTGATATTTATTCGTTTCTAGCTCCAGTAAAATAAGAACACCGTAACACGTCAGGAAAAAATGCTAGAATCAAACTTTTTAAATGAAATCTAATAAACAAATTAAGTTACTAAGGGATATTCTTACAATTTAATTTTATAGTGATATTTATGCGAGAAAACTAAAATATTCGTTTCTAGTTCCAGAAACATAAAAACATCGTTACTCGTCAGGAAAAAATTATAGAAACAAACTTATTAAATAAAATCTAATAAACAAATTTAGTTACTCAGGGATATTCTTAAAATTTAATTTTATCGTGATATTTATGGGAGAAAACTAAAATATTCGTTTCCAGACAAAAAAAAACATCGTAACTCGTCAGGAAAAAATGCTAGAATCAAACTTATTAAATAAAATCTAATAAGCAAATAAAGTTACTCAGGGATATTCCTAAAATTTAATTTTATCGTGATATTTATTCGTTTATAGCTTCAGAAAAATAAGAACATCGTAACATGTCAGGAAAAAATGCTAGAATCAAACTCATTAAATGACATCTAATAAACAAATTAAGTTACTCAGGGATATTCTTACAATTTAATTTTATCGTGATATTTATGCGAGAAAACTAAAATATTCGTTTCTAGCTCCAGACAATTAAAAACATCGTTACTCCTCAGCAAAAAATTCTAGAATCAAACTTATTAAAAAAATCTAATAACCAAATAAAGTTACTCAGGGATATTCTTCAAATTTAATTTTATCGTGATATTTATTCGTTTCTAGCTCCAGAAAAATAAAAACATCGTTACTCGTCAGGAAAAAATGCTAGAATCAAACTTATTAAATATATCTAATAAACAAATTAAGTTACTCAGGGATATTCTTAAAATTTAATTTTATCGTGATATTTATGCGAGAAAACTAAAATATTCGTTTCTAGCTCCAGACACATAAAAACATCGTAACTCGTCAGGAAAAAATGCTAGAAACAAACTTATTAAATAAAATCTAATAAACAATTTAAGTTACTCAGGGATATTCTTACAATTAAATTTTATCGTGATATTTATGCGAGAAAACTAAAATAACCCTTTCTAGCTCCAGACAAATAAAAACATTTTAACTCGTCAAGAAAAAATGCTAGAAACAAACTTATTAAATAAAATCTAATAAACAAATTAAGTTACTCAGGAATATTCTTAAAATTTAATTTTATCGTGATATTTATGCGAGAAAACTAAAATATTCGTTTCTAGCTCCAGAAAAATTAAAACATCGTTACTCGTCAGGAAAAAATGCTAGAAACAAACTTATTAAATAAAATCTAATAAACAAATTTAGTTACTCAGGGATATTGTTACAATTTAATTTTATCGTGATATTTATGCGAGAAAACTAAAGTATTCGTTTCTATCTACAGACAAATAAAAACATCGTAACTCGTCAGAAAAAAATGCTAGAATCAAACTTATTAAATAAAATCTAATAAACAAATAAAGTTACTCAGGGATATTCCTACAATTTAATTTTATCGTGATATTTATGCGAGAAAACTAAACTATTCGTTTCTAGTTCCAGACAATTTAAAACATCGTAACTCGTCAGGAAAATATGCTAGAATCAAACTTATTAAATAAAATCTAATAAGCAAATAAAGTTACTCAGGGATATTATTAAAATTTAATTTTATCGTGATATTTATTCGTTTCTAGCTCCAGAAAAATAAGAACATCGTAACACGTCAGGAGAAAATGCTAGAATCAAACTTATTAAATGAAATCAAATAAACAAATTAAGTTACTCAGGGATATTCTTACAATTTAATTTTATCGTGACATTTATGCGTGAAAACTAAAATATTCGTTTCTAGTTCCAGAAAAATAAAAACATCGTTACTCGTTAGGAAAAAATGCTAGAATCAAACTTATTAAATAAAATCTAATAAACAAATAAAGTTACTCAGGGATATTCTTACAATTTAATTTTATCGTGATATTTATTCGTTTCTAGCTCCAGAAAAATAAAAATATCGTTCCTCGTCAGGAAAAAATGCTAGAAACAAACTTATTAAATAAAATCTAATAAACAAATTAAGTTACTCAGGGATATTCTTAAAATTTAATTTTATCGTGATATTTATGCGAGAAAACTAAAATATTCGTTTCTAGTTCCAGACAATTTAAAACATCGTAACTCGTCAGGAAAAAATGCTAGAATCAAACTTATTAAATAAAATCTAATAAGCAAATAAAGTTACTCAGGGATATTCCTTCAATTTAATTTTATCGTGATATTTATTCGTTTCTAGCTCCAGAAAAATAAAAACATCGTTACTCATCAGGAAAAAATGCTAGAATCAAACTTATTAAATATATCTAATACACAAATAAAATTGCTATGGGATATTCTTACAATTTAGTTTTATCGAGATATTTATGCGAGAAAACTAAAATAATCGTTTCTAGCTCCAGACAAATAAAAACATCGTAACTCGTCAGGAAAAAATGCTAGAAACAAACTTATTGAATAAAATCTAATAAACAAATTAAGTTACTCAGGGATATTCTTAAAATTTAATTTTATCGTGATATTTATGCGAGAAAACTAAAATATTCGTTTCTAGTTCCAGACAATTTAAAACATCGTAACTCGTCTGGAAAAAATGCTAGAATCAAACTTATTAAATAAAATCTAATAATCAAATAAAGTTACTCAGGGATATTCTTACAATTTAATTTTACCGTGATATTTATTCGTTTCTAGCTCCAGAAAAATAAAAATATCGTTACTCGTCAGGAAAAAATGCTAGAATCAAACTTATTAAATATATCTAATAAACAAATAAAGTTGCTATGGGATTTTCTTACAATTTAATTTTGTCGTGATATTTAAGCGAGACAACTAAAATAAACCTTTCTAGCTCCAGACAAATAAAAACATCTTAACTCGTCAAGAAAAAATGCTAGAAACAAACTTATTAAATAAAATCTAATAAACAAATTAAGTTACTCAGGGATATTCTTAAAATTTCATTTTATCGTGATCTTTATGCGAGAAAACTAAAATATTCGTTTCTAGTTCCAGACAATTTAAAACATCGTAACTCGTCAGGAAAAAATGCTAGAATCAAACTTATTAAATAAAATCTAATAAGCAAATAAAGTTACTCAGGGATATTACTACAATTTAATTTTATCGTGATATTTATTCGTTTCTAGCTCCAGAAAAATAAAACATCGTTACTCGTCAGGAAAAAATGCTAGAATCAAACTTATTAAATATATCTAATAAACAAATAAAGTTGCTATGGGATATTCTTACAATTTAGTTTTATCGAGATATTTATGCTAGAAAACTAAAATAATCGTTTCTAGCTCCAGACAAATAAAAACATCGTAACTCGTCAGGAAAAAATGCTAGAAACAAACTTATTGAATAAAATCTAGTAAACAAATTAAGTTACTCAGGGATATTCTTAAAATTTAATTTTATCGTGATATTTATGCGAGAAAACTAAAATATTCGTTTCTAGTTCCAGACAATTTAAAACATCGTAACTCGTCAGGAAAAAATGCTAGAATCAAACTTATTAAATAAAATCTAATAAGCAAATAAAGTTACTCAGGGATATTCCTAAAATTTAATTTTATCATGATATTTATTCGTTTCTAGCTCCAGAAAAATAAGAACATCGTAACACGTCAGGAAAAAATGCTAGAATCAAACTTATTAAATGAAGTCTAATAAACAAATTTAGTTACTCAGGGATATTCTTACAATTTAATTTTATCGTGATATTTGTGCGAGAAAACTAAAATAATCGTTTCTAGTTCCAGACAAATAAAAACAGCGTAACTCGTCAGGAAAAAATGCTAGAATCAAACTTATTAAATAAAATCTAATAAACAAATAAAGTTACTCAGGCATATTCTTACAATTTAATTTTATCGTGATATTTATGCGAGAAAACCAACATAATCTTTTCTAGCTCCAGACAAATAAAAACATCGTAACTCGTCAGGATAAAATGCTAGAAACAAACTTATTAAATAAAATCTAATAAACAAATGAAGTTACTCAGGGATATTCTTAAAATTTAATTTAATCGTGATATTTATGCGAGAAAACTAAAATATTCGTTTCTAGTTCCAGACAAATAAAAACATCGTAACTCGTCAGGAAAAAATGCTAGAATGAAACTTATTAATAAAAATCTAATAAGCAAATAAAGTTACTCAGGGATATTCCTACAATTTAATTTTATCATTATATTTATGCGAGAAAACTAAAATATTCGTTTCTAGCTCCAGTTATATAAAAACATCGTTACTCGTCAGGAAAAAATGCTAGAAACAAACTTATTGAATAAAATCTAATAAACAAATAAAGTTACTCAGGGATACTCTTACAATTTAATTTTATCGTGATATTTATGCGCGAAAACTAAAATAAACCTTTCTAGCTCCAGACAAATAAAAACATCTTATCTCGTCAAGAAAAAATGCTAGAATCAAACTTATTAAATAAAATCTAATAAGCAAATAAAATTACTCAGGGATATTCCTACAATTTAATTTTATCGAAATATTTATTCGTTTCTAGCTCCAGTAAAATAAGAACACCGTAACACGTCAGGAAAAAATGCTAGAATCAAACTTTTTAAATGAAATCTAATAAACAAATTAAGTTACTAAGGGATATTCTTACAATTTAATTTTATAGTGATATTTATGCGAGAAAAATAAAATATTCGTTTCTAGTTCCAGAAACATAAAAACATCGTTACTCGTCAGGAAAAAATTATAGAAACAAACTTATTAAATAAAATCTAATAAACAAATTTAGTTACTCAGGGATATTCTTAAAATTTAATTTTATCGTGATATTTATGGGAGAAAACTAAAATATTCGTTTCCAGACAAAAAAAAACATCGTCACTCGTCAGGAAAAAATGCTAGAATCAAACTTATTAAATAAAATCTAATAAGCAAATAAAGTTACTCAGGGATATTCCTAAAATTTAATTTTATCGTGATATTTATTCGTTTATAGCTTCAGAAAAATAAGAACATCGTAACACGTCAGGAAAAAATGCTAGAATCAAACTCATTAAATGACATCTAATAAACAAATTAAGTTACTCAGGGATATTCTTACAATTTAATTTTATCGTGATATTTATGCGAGAAAACTAAAATATTCGTTTCTAGCTCGACAAATAAAAATATCGTAACTCGTCAGGAAAATATGCTAGAATCAAACTTATTAAATAAAATCTAATAAGCAAATAAAGTTACTCAGGGATATTCCTAAAATTTAATTTTATCGTGATATTTATTCGTTTCTAGCTCCAGAAAAATAAGAACATAGTAACACGTCAGGAAAAAATGCTAGAATCAAACTTATTAAATGAAATCAAATAAACAAATTAAGTTACTCAGGGATATTCTTACAATTTAATTTTATCGTGATATTTATGCGAGAAAACTAAAATATTCGTTTCTAGCTCCAGAAAAATAAAAACATCGTTACTCGTCAGGAAAAAATGCTAGAATCAAACTTATTAAATAAAATCTAATAAGCAAATAAAGTTACTCAGGGATATTCCTAAAATTTAATTTTATCGTGATATTTATTCGTTTATAGCTTCAGAAAAATAAGAACATCGTAACACGTCAGGAAAAAATGCTAGAATCAAACTCATTAAATGACATCTAATAAACAAATTAAGTTACTCAGGGATATTCTTACAATTTAATTTTATCGTGATATTTATGCGAGAAAACTAAAATATTCGTTTCTAGCTCCAGACAATTAAAAACATCGTTACTCCTCAGCAAAAAATTCTAGAATCAAACTTATTAAAAAAATCTAATAACCAAATAAAGTTATTTAGGGATATTCTTCAAATTTAATTTTATCGTGATATTTATTCGTTTCTAGCTCCAGAAAAATAAAAACATCGTTACTCGTCAGGAAAAAATGCTAGAATCAAACTTATTAAATATATCTAATAAACAAATTAAGTTACTCAGGGATATTCTTAAAATTTAATTTTATCGTGATATTTATGCGAGAAAACTAAAATACTCGTTTCTAGCTCCAGACACATAAAAACATCGTAACTCGTCAGGAAAAAATGCCAGAAACAAACTTATTAAATAAAATCTAATAAACAATTTAAGTTACTCAGGGATATTCTTACAATTAAATTTTATCGTGATATTTATGCGAGAAAACTAAAATAACCCTTTCTAGCTCCAGACAAATAAAAACATCTTAACTCGTCAAGAAAAAATGCTAGAAACAAACTTATTAAATAAAATCTAATAAACAAATAAAGTTACTCAGGCATATTCTTACAATTTAATTTTATCGTGATATTTATGCGAGAAAACCAACATAATCTTTTCTAGCTCCAGACAAATAAAAACATCGTAACTCGTCAGGATAAAATGCTAGAAACAAACTTATTAAATAAAATCTAATAAACAAATTAAGTTACTCAGGGATATTCTTAAAATTTAATTTAATCGTGATATTTATGCGAGAAAACTAAAATATTCGTTTCTAGTTCCAGACAAATAAAAACATCGTAACTCGTCAGGAAAAAATGCTAGAAACAAACTTATTGAATAAAATCTAATAAACAAATAAAGTTACTCAGGGATACTCTTACAATTTAATTTTATCGTGATATTTATGCGAGAAAACTAAAATAAACCTTTCTAGCTCCAGACAAATAAAAACATCTTATCTCGTCAAGAAAAAATGCTAGAATCAAACTTATTAAATAAAATCTAATAAGCAAATAAAATTACTCAGGGATATTTCTACAATTTAATTTTATCGTGATATTTATTCGTTTCTAGCTCCAGTAAAATAAGAACACCGTAACACGTCAGGAAAAAATGCTAGAATCAAACTTTTTAAATGAAATCTAATAAACAAATTAAGTTACTAAGGGATATTCTTACAATTTAATTTTATAGTGATATTTATGCGAGAAAACTAAAATATTCGTTTCTAGTTCCAGAAACATAAAAACATCGTTACTCGTCAGGAAAAAATTATAGAAACAAACTTATTAAATAAAATCTAATAAACAAATTTAGTTACTCAGGGATATTCTTAAAATTTAATTTTATTGTGATATTTATGGGAGAAAACTAAAATATTCGTTTCCAGACAAAAAAAAACATCGTAACTCGTCAGGAAAAAATGCTAGAATCAAA
Source organism: Pterostichus madidus (assembly GCA_911728475.2). NCBI lineage: Eukaryota > Metazoa > Arthropoda > Insecta > Coleoptera > Carabidae > Pterostichus > Pterostichus madidus. The sequence continues at coordinate 15,347,457 of OU452312.1, forward strand.
CTTATTAAATAAAATCTAATAAGCAAATAAAGTTACTCAGGGATATTCCTAAAATTTAATTTTATCGTGATATTTATTCGTTTATAGCTTCAGAAAAATAAGAACATCGTAACATGTCAGGAAAAAATGCTAGAATCAAACTCATTAAATGACATCTAATAAACAAATTAAGTTACTCAGGGATATTCTTACAATTTAATTTTATCGTGATATTTATGCGAGAAAACTAAAATATTCGTTTCTAGCTCCAGACAATTAAAAACATCGTTACTCCTCAGCAAAAAATTCTAGAATCAAACTTATTAAAAAAATCTAATAACCAAATAAAGTTACTCAGGGATATTCTTCAAATTTAATTTTATCGTGATATTTATTCGTTTCTAGCTCCAGAAAAATAAAAACATCGTTACTCGCCAGGAAAAAATGCTAGAATCAAACTTATTAAATATATCTAATAAACAAATTAAGTTACTCAGGGATATTCTTAAAATTTAATTTTATCGTGATATTTATGCGAGAAAACTAAAATACTCGTTTCTAGCTCCAGACACATAAAAACATCGTAACTCGTCAGGAAAAAATGCTAGAAACAAACTTATTAAATAAAATCTAATAAACAATTTAAGTTACTCAGGGATATTCTTACAATTAAATTTTATCGTGATATTTATGCGAGAAAACTAAAATATCCCTTTCTAGCTCCAGACAAATAAAAACATCTTAACTCGTCAAGAAAAAATGCTAGAAACAAACTTATTAAATAAAATCTAATAAACAAATTAAGTTACTCAGGAATATTCTTAAAATTTAATTTTATCGTGATATTTATGCGAGAAAACTAAAATATTCGTTTCTAGCTCCAGAAAAATTAAAACATCGTTACTCGTCAGGAAAAAATGCTAGAAACAAACTTATTAAATAAAATCTAATAAACAAATTTAGTTACTCAGGGATATTGTTACAATTTAATTTTATCGTGATATTTATGCGAGAAAACTAAAGTATTCGTTTCTATCTACAGACAAATAAAAACATCGTAACTCGTCAGAAAAAAATGCTAGAATCAAACTTATTAAATAAAATCTAATAAGCAAATAAAGTTACTCAGGGATATTCTTACAATTTAATTTTATCGTGATATTTATTCGTTTCTAGCTCCAGATAAATAAAAACATCGTTACTCGTCAGGAAAAAATGCTAGAATCAAACTTATTAAATATATCTAATAAACAAATAAAGTTGCTATGGGATATTCTTACAATTTAATTTTAACGTGATATTTATGCGAGGAAACTAAAATAATCGTTTCTAGCTCCAGACAAATAAAAACATCGTAACTCGTCAGGAAAAAATGCTAGAAACAAACTTATTAAATAAAATCTGATAAACAAATAAAGTTACTCAAGGATATTCTTAAAATTTAATTTTATCGTTATATTTATGCAAGAAAACTAAAATATTCGTTTCTAGTTCCAGACAATTTAAAACATCGTAACTCGTCAGCAAAAAATGCTAGAATCAAACTTATTAAATAAAATCTAATAAGCAAATAAAGTTACTCAGGGATATTCCTACAATTTAATTTTATCGTGATATTTATTCGTTTCTAGCTCCAGAAAAATAAGAACATCGTAACACGTCAGGAAAAAATGCTAGAATCAAACTTATTAAATGAAATCTAATAAACAAATTAAGTTACTCAGGGATATTCTTACAATTTAATTTTATCGTGATATTTATGCGAGAAAACTAAAATATTCGTTTCTAGTTCCAGAAAAATAAAAACATCGTTACTCGTCAGGAAAAAATGCTAGAATCAAACTTATTAAATAAAATCTAATAATCAAATAAAGTTACTCAGGGATATTCTTACAATTTAATTTTATCGTGATATTTATTCATTTCTAGCTCCAGAAAAATAAAAACATCGTTACTCGTCAGGAAAAAATGCTAGAATCAAACTTATTAAATATATCTAATAAACAAATAAAGTTGCTATGGGATATTCTTAAAATTTAATTTTATCGTGATATTTATGCGACAAAACTAAAATAATCGTTTCTAGCTCCAGAAAAATAAAAACATCGTTACTCGTCAGCAAAAATGCTAGATTCAAACTTATTAAATAAAATCTAATAAACAAATAAAGTTAATCAGGGATATTCTTACAATTTAATTTTATCGTGATATTTATTCGTTCCTAGCTCCAGAAAAATAAAAACATCATTACTCGTCAGGAAAAAATGCTAGAATCAAACTTATTAATTATATCTAATAAACAAATAAAGTTGCTATGGGATATTCTTAAAATTAAATTTTATCGCGATATTTATGCGAGAAAACTAAAATATCCGTTTCTATCTCCAGACAAATATAAACATCGTAACTCGTCAGGAAAAAATGCTAGAATCAAACTTATTAAATAAAATCTAATAAGCAAATAAAGTTACTCAGGGATATTCCTACAATTTAATTTTATCGTGATATTTATTCGTTTCTAGCTCCAGAAAAATAAAAACATCGTTACTCGTCAGGAAGAAATGCTAGAATCAAACTTATTAAATGAAATATAATAAACAAATTAAGTTACTCAGGGATATTCTTACAATTTAATTTTATCGTGATATTTATGCGAGAAAACTAAAATATTCGTTTCTAGCTCCAGAAAAATAAAAACATCGTTACTCGTCAGCAAAAATGCTAGATTCAAACTTATTAAATAAAATCTAATAAACAAATAAAGTTACTCAGGGATATTCTTACAATTTAATTTTATCGTGATATATATGCGAGAAAACTAACATAATCGTTTCTAGCTCCAGACAAATAAAAACATCGTAACTCGTCAGGAAAAAATGCTAGAAACAAACTTATTAAATAAAATCTAATAAACAAATTTAGTTACTCAGGGATATTCTTAAAATTAAATTTTATCGCGATATTTATGCGAGAAAAGTAAAATATCCGTTTCTATCTCCAGACAAATATAAACATCGTAACTCGTCAGGAAAAAATGCTAGAATCAAACTTATTAAATAAAATCTAATAAGCAAATAAAGTTACTCAGGGATATTCCTACAATTTAATTTTATCGTGATATTTATTCGTTTCTAGCTCAAGAAAAATAAGAACATCGTAACTCGTCAGGAAAAAATGCTAGAAGCAAACTTATTAAATGAAGTCTAAAAACAAATTAAGTTACTAAGGGATATTCTTACAATTTAATTTTATCGTGATATTTATTCGTTTCTAGCTCCAGAAAAATAAAAACATCGTTACTCGTCAGGAAGAAATGCTAGAATCAAACTTATTAAATGAAATCTAATAAACAAATTAAGTTACTCAGGGATATTCTTACAATTTAATTTTATCGTGATATTTATGCGAGAAAACTAAAATATTCGTTTCTAGCTCCAGAAAAATAAAAACATCGTTACTCGTCAGGAAAAATGCTAGTATCAAACTTATTAAAAAAATCTAATAAACAAATAAAGTTACTCAGGGATATTCTTCAAATTTAATTTTATCGTGATATTTATGCGAGAAAACTAAAATATTCGTTTCTATCGCCAGACAAATAAAAACATCGTAACTCGTCAGGAAAAAATGCTAGAATCAAACTTATTAAATAAAATCTAATAAGCAAATAAAGTTACTCAGGGATATTCCTACAATTTAACTTTATCGTGATATTTATGCCAGAAAACTAAAATATTCGTTTCTAGTTCCAGACAATTTAAAACATCGTAACTCGACAGTAAAAAATGCTAGAATCAAACTTATTAAATGAAACATAATAAACAAATTAAGTTACTCAGGGATATTCTTACAATTTAATTTTATCTTGATATTTATGCGAGATAACTAAAATATACGTTTCTAGCTCCAGACAAATAAAAACATCGTTACTCCTCAGGAAAAAATTCTAGAATCAAACATATTAAAAAAATCTAATAAACAAATAAAGTTACTCAGGGATATACTTCAAATTTAATTTTATCCTAATATTTATTCGTTTCTATCTCCAGAAAAATAAAAACATCGTTACTCGTCAGAAAAAAATGCTAGAATCAAACTTATTAAATATATCTAATACACAAATAAAGTTGCTATGAGATATTCTTACAATTTAGTTTTATCGAGATATTTATGCGAGAAAACTAAAATAATCGTTTCTAGCTCCAGACAAATAAAAACATCGTAACTCGTCAGGAAAAAATGCTAGAAACAAACTTATTGAATAAAATCTAATAAACAAATTAAGTTACTCAGGGATATTCTTAAAATTTAATTTTATCGTGATATTTATGCGAGAAAACTAAAATATTCGTTTCTAGTTCCAGACAATTTAAAACATCGTAACTCGCCAGGAAAAAATGCTAGAATCAAACTTATTAAATAAAATCTAATAATCAAATAAAGTTACTCAGGGATATTCTTACAATTTAATTTTATCGTGATATTTATTCGTTTCTAGCTCCAGAAAAATAAAAATATCGTTACTCGTCAGGAAAAAATGCTAGAATCAAACTTATTAAATATATCTAATAAACAAATAAAGTTGCTATGGGATTTTCTTACAATTTAATTTTGTCGTGATATTTCTGCGACAAATAAAAACATCTTAACTCGTCAAGAAAAGATGCTAGAAACAAACTTATTAAATAAAATCTAATAAACAAATTAAGTTACTCAGGGATATTCTTAAAATTTAATTTTATCGTGATCTTTATGCGAGAAAACTAAAATATTCGTTTCTAGTTCCAGAAAATTTAAAACATCGTAACTCGTCAGGACAAAATGCTAGAATCAAACTTATTAAATAAAATTTAATAAGCAAATAAAGTTACTCAGGGATATTACTACAATTTAATTTTATCGTGATATTTATTCGTTTCTAGCTCCAGAAAAATAAAACATCGTTACTCGTCAGGAAAAAATGCTAGAATCAAACTTATTAAATATATCTAATAAACAAATAAAGTTGCTATGGGATATTCTTAAAATTTAATTTAATCGTGATATTTATGCGAGAAAACTAAAATATTCGTTTCTAGTTCCAGACAATTTAAAACATCGTAACTCGTCAGGAAAAAATGCTAGAATCAAACTTATTAAATGAAGTCTAATAAACAAATTTAGTTACTCAGGGATATTCTTACAATTTAATTTTATCGTGATATTTGTGCGAGAAAACTAAAATAATCGTTTCTAGTTCCAGACAAATAAAAACAGCGTAACTCGTCAGGAAAAAATGCTAGAATCAAACTTATTAAATAAAATCTAATAATCAAATAAAGTTACTCAGGCATATTCTTACAATTTAATTTTATCGTGATATTTATGCGAGAAAACCAACATAATCTTTTCTAGCTCCAGACAAATAAAAACATCGTAACTCGTCAGGATAAAATGCTAGAAACAAACTTATTAAATAAAATCTAATAAACAAATTAAGTTACTCAGGGATATTCTTAAAATTTAATTTAATCGTGATATTTATGCGAGAAAACTAAAATATTCGTTTCTAGTTCCAGACAAATAAAAACATCGTAACTCGTCAGGAAAAAATGCTAGAATGAAACTTATTAATTAAAATCTAATAAGCAAATAAAGTTACTCAGGGATATTCCTACAATTTAATTTTATCATTAAATTTATGCGAGAAAACTAAAATATTCGTTTCTAGCTCCAGTTATATAAAAACATCGTTACTCGTCAGGAAAAAATGCTAGAAACAAACTTATTAAATAAAATCATATAAACAAATTAAGTTACTCAGGGATATTCTTAAAATTTAATTTTATCGTGATATTTATGCGAGAAAACTGAAATATTCGTTTCTAGTTCCAGACAAATAAAAACATCGTAACTCGTCAGGAAAAAATGCTAGAATGAAACTTATTAAATAAAATCTAATAAGCAAATAAAGTTACTCAGGGATATTCCTACAATTTAATTTTATGGTGATATTTATGCGAGAAAACTAAAATATTCGTTTCTAGCTCCAGAAAAATAAAAACATCGTTACTCGTCAGGAAAAAATGCTAGAATCAAACTTATTAAATAAAATCTAATAATCAAATAAAGTTACTCAGGTATATTCTTACAATTTAATTTTATCGTGATATTTATTCGTTTCTAGCTCCAGAAAAATAAAAATATCGTTACTCGTCAGGAAAAAATGCTAGAATCAAACTTATTAAATATATCTAATAAACAAATAAAGTTGCTATGGGATTTTCTTACAATTTAATTTTGTCGTGATATTTAAGCGAGAAAACTAAAATAAACCTTTCTAGCTCCAGACAAATAAAAACATATTAACTCGTCAAGAAAAAATGCTAGAAACAAACTTATTAAATAAAATCTAATAAACAAATTAAGTTACTCAGGGATATTCTTAAAATTTAATTTTATCGTGATATTTATGCGAGAAAACTAAAATATTCGTTTCTAGTTCCAGACAATTTAAATCATCGTAACTCGTCAGGAAAAAATGCAAGAATCAAACTTATTAAATAAAATCTAATAAGCAAATAAAGTTACTCAGGGATATTCCTTCAATTTAATTTTATCGTGATATTTATTCGTTTCTAGCTCCAGAAAAATAAAAACATCGTTACTCATCAGGAAAAAATGCTAGAATCAAACTTATTAAATATATCTAATACACAAATAAAATTGCTATGGGATATTCTTACAATTTAGTTTTATCGAGATATTTATGCGAGAAAACTAAAATAATCGTTTCTAGCTCCAGACAAATAAAAACATCGTAACTCGTCAGGAAAAAATGCTAGAAACAAACTTATTGAATAAAATCTAATAAACAAATTAAGTTACTCAGGGATATTCTTAAAATTTAATTTTATCGTGATATTTATTCGTTTCTAGCTCCAGAAAAATAAGAACATCGTAACACGTCAGGAAAAAATGCTAGAATCAAACTTATTAAATGAAGTCTAATAAACAAATTTAGTTACTCAGGGATATTCTTACAATTTAATTTTATCGTGATATTTGTGCGAGAAAACTAAAATAATCGTTTCTAGTTCCAGACAAATAAAAACAGCGTAACTCGCAGGAAAAAATGCTAGAATCAAACTTATTAAATAAAATCTAATAAACAAATAAAGTTACTCAGGCATATTCTTACAATTTAATTTTATCGTGATATTTATGCGAGAAAACCAACATAATCTTTTCTAGCTCCAGACAAATAAAAACATCGTAACTCGTCAGGATAAAATGCTAGAAACAAACTTATTAAATAAAATCTAATAAACAAATTAAGTTACTCAGGGATATTCTTAAAATTTAATTTAATCGTGATATTTATGCGAGAAAACTAAAATATTCGTTTCTAGTTCCAGACAAATAAAAACATCGTAACTCGTCAGGAAAAAATGCTAGAATGAAACTTATTAATAAAAATCTAATAAGCAAATAAAGTTACTCAGGGATATTCCTACAATTTAATTTTATCATTAAATTTATGCGAGAAAACTAAAATATTCGTTTCTAGCTCCAGTTATATAAAAACATCGTTACTCGTCAGGAAAAAATGCTAGAAACAAACTTATTGAATAAAATCTAATAAACAAATAAAGTTACTCAGGGATACTCTTACAATTTAATTTTATCGTGATATTTATGCGAGAAAACTAAAATAAACCTTTCTAGCTCCAGACAAATAAAAACATCTTATCTCGTCAAGAAAAAATGCTAGAATCAAACTTATTAAATAAAATCTAATAAGCAAATAAAATTACTCAGGGATATTTCTACAATTTAATTTTATCGTGATATTTATTCGTTTCTAGCTCCAGTAAAATAAGAACACCGTAACACGTCAGGAAAAAATGCTAGAATCAAACTTTTTAAATGAAATCTAATAAACAAATTAAGTTACTAAGGGATATTCTTACAATTTAATTTTATAGTGATATTTATGCGAGAAAACTAAAATATTCGTTTCTAGTTCCAGAAACATAAAAACATCGTTACTCGTCAGGAAAAAATTATAGAAACAAACTTATTAAATAAAATCTAATAAACAAATTTAGTTACTCAGGGATATTCTTAAAATTTAATTTTATCGTGATATTTATGGGAGAAAACTAAAATATTCGTTTCCAGACAAAAAAAAACATCGTAACTCGTCAGGAAAAAATGCTAGAATCAAACTTATTAAATAAAATCTAATAAGCAAATAAAGTTACTCAGGGATATTCCTAAAATTTAATTTTATCGTGATATTTATTCGTTTATAGCTTCAGAAAAATAAGAACATCGTAACATGTCAGGAAAAAATGCTAGAATCAAACTCATTAAATGACATCTAATAAACAAATTAAGTTACTCAGGGATATTCTTACAATTTAATTTTATCGTGATATTTATGCGAGAAAACTAAAATATTCGTTTCTAGCTCCAGACAATTAAAAACATCGTTACTCCTCAGCAAAAAATTCTAGAATCAAACTTATTAAAAAAATCTAATAACCAAATAAAGTTACTCAGGGATATTCTTCAAATTTAATTTTATCGTGATATTTATTCGTTTCTAGCTCCAGAAAAATAAAAACATCGTTACTCGTCAGGAAAAAATGCTAGAATCAAACTTATTAAATATATCTAATAAACAAATTAAGTTACTCAGGGATATTCTTAAAATTTAATTTTATCGTGATATTTATGCGAGAAAACTAAAATACTCGTTTCTAGCTCCAGACACATAAAAACATCGTAACTCGTCAGGAAAAAATGCTAGAAACAAACTTATTAAATAAAATCTAATAAACAATTTAAGTTACTCAGGGATATTCTTACAATTAAATTTTATCGTGATATTTATGCGAGAAAACTAAAATAACCCTTTCTAGCTCCAGACAAATAAAAACATTTTAACTCGTCAAGAAAAAATGCTAGAAACAAACTTATTAAATAAAATCTAATAAACAAATTAAGTTACTCAGGAATATTCTTAAAATTTAATTTTATCGTGATATTTATGCGAGAAAACTAAAATATTCGTTTCTAGCTCCAGAAAAATTAAAACATCGTTACTCGTCAGGAAAAAATGCTAGAAACAAACTTATTAAATAAAATCTAATAAACAAATTTAGTTACTCAGGGATATTGTTACAATTTAATTTTATCGTGATATTTATGCGAGAAAACTAAAGTATTCGTTTCTATCTACAGACAAATAAAAACATCGTAACTCGTCAGAAAAAAATGCTAGAATCAAACTTATTAAATAAAATCTAATAAGCAAATAAAGTTACTCAGGGATATTCCTACAATTTAATTTTATCGTGATATTTATGCGAGAAAACTAAACTATTCGTTTCTAGTTCCAGACAATTTAAAACATCGTAACTCGTCAGGAAAATATGCTAGAATCAAACTTATTAAATAAAATCTAATAAGCAAATAAAGTTACTCAGGGATATTATTAAAATTTAATTTTATCGTGATATTTATTCGTTTCTAGCTCCAGAAAAATAAGAACATCGTAACACGTCAGGAGAAAATGCTAGAATCAAACTTATTAAATGAAATCAAATAAACAAATTAAGTTACTCAGGGATATTCTTACAATTTAATTTTATCGTGACATTTATGCGTGAAAACTAAAATATTCGTTTCTAGTTCCAGAAAAATAAAAACATCGTTACTCGTTAGGAAAAAATGCTAGAATCAAACTTATTAAATAAAATCTAATAAACAAATAAAGTTACTCAGGGATATTCTTACAATTTAATTTTATCGTGATATTTATTCGTTTCTAGCTCCAGAAAAATAAAAATATCGTTCCTCGTCAGGAAAAAATGCTAGAAACAAACTTATTAAATAAAATCTAATAAACAAATTAAGTTACTCAGGGATATTCTTAAAATTTAATTTTATCGTGATATTTATGCGAGAAAACTAAAATATTCGTTTCTAGTTCCAGACAATTTAAAACATCGTAACTCGTCAGGAAAAAATGCTAGAATCAAACTTATTAAATAAAATCTAATAAGCAAATAAAGTTACTCAGGGATATTCCTTCAATTTAATTTTATCGTGATATTTATTCGTTTCTAGCTCCAGAAAAATAAAAACATCGTTACTCATCAGGAAAAAATGCTAGAATCAAACTTATTAAATATATCTAATACACAAATAAAATTGCTATGGGATATTCTTACAATTTAGTTTTATCGAGATATTTATGCGAGAAAACTAAAATAATCGTTTCTAGCTCCAGACAAATAAAAACATCGTAACTCGTCAGGAAAAAATGCTAGAAACAAACTTATTGAATAAAATCTAATAAACAAATTAAGTTACTCAGGGATATTCTTAAAATTTAATTTTATCGTGATATTTATGCGAGAAAACTAAAATATTCGTTTCTAGTTCCAGACAATTTAAAACATCGTAACTCGTCTGGAAAAAATGCTAGAATCAAACTTATTAAATAAAATCTAATAATCAAATAAAGTTACTCAGGGATATTCTTACAATTTAATTTTACCGTGATATTTATTCGTTTCTAGCTCCAGAAAAATAAAAATATCGTTACTCGTCAGGAAAAAATGCTAGAATCAAACTTATTAAATATATCTAATAAACAAATAAAGTTGCTATGGGATTTTCTTACAATTTAATTTTGTCGTGATATTTAAGCGAGACAACTAAAATAAACCTTTCTAGCTCCAGACAAATAAAAACATCTTAACTCGTCAAGAAAAAATGCTAGAAACAAACTTATTAAATAAAATCTAATAAACAAATTAAGTTACTCAGGGATATTCTTAAAATTTCATTTTATCGTGATCTTTATGCGAGAAAACTAAAATATTCGTTTCTAGTTCCAGACAATTTAAAACATCGTAACTCGTCAGGAAAAAATGCTAGAATCAAACTTATTAAATAAAATCTAATAAGCAAATAAAGTTACTCAGGGATATTACTACAATTTAATTTTATCGTGATATTTATTCGTTTCTAGCTCCAGAAAAATAAAACATCGTTACTCGTCAGGAAAAAATGCTAGAATCAAACTTATTAAATATATCTAATAAACAAATAAAGTTGCTATGGGATATTCTTACAATTTAGTTTTATCGAGATATTTATGCTAGAAAACTAAAATAATCGTTTCTAGCTCCAGACAAATAAAAACATCGTAACTCGTCAGGAAAAAATGCTAGAAACAAACTTATTGAATAAAATCTAGTAAACAAATTAAGTTACTCAGGGATATTCTTAAAATTAAATTTTATCGTGATATTTATGCGAGAAAACTAAAATATTCGTTTCTAGTTCCAGACAATTTAAAACATCGTAACTCGTCAGGAAAAAATGCTAGAATCAAACTTATTAAATAAAATCTAATAAGCAAATAAAGTTACTCAGGGATATTCCTAAAATTTAATTTTATCATGATATTTATTCGTTTCTAGCTCCAGAAAAATAAGAACATCGTAACACGTCAGGAAAAAATGCTAGAATCAAACTTATTAAATGAAGTCTAATAAACAAATTTAGTTACTCAGGGATATTCTTACAATTTAATTTTATCGTGATATTTGTGCGAGAAAACTAAAATAATCGTTTCTAGTTCCAGACAAATAAAAACAGCGTAACTCGTCAGGAAAAAATGCTAGAATCAAACTTATTAAATAAAATCTAATAAACAAATAAAGTTACTCAGGCATATTCTTACAATTTAATTTTATCGTGATATTTATGCGAGAAAACCAACATAATCTTTTCTAGCTCCAGACAAATAAAAACATCGTAACTCGTCAGGATAAAATGCTAGAAACAAACTTATTAAATAAAATCTAATAAACAAATGAAGTTACTCAGGGATATTCTTAAAATTTAATTTAATCGTGATATTTATGCGAGAAAACTAAAATATTCGTTTCTAGTTCCAGACAAATAAAAACATCGTAACTCGTCAGGAAAAAATGCTAGAATGAAACTTATTAATAAAAATCTAATAAGCAAATAAAGTTACTCAGGGATATTCCTACAATTTAATTTTATCATTATATTTATGCGAGAAAACTAAAATATTCGTTTCTAGCTCCAGTTATATAAAAACATCGTTACTCGTCAGGAAAAAATGCTAGAAACAAACTTATTGAATAAAATCTAATAAACAAATAAAGTTACTCAGGGATACTCTTACAATTTAATTTTATCGTGATATTTATGCGCGAAAACTAAAATAAACCTTTCTAGCTCCAGACAAATAAAAACATCTTATCTCGTCAAGAAAAAATGCTAGAATCAAACTTATTAAATAAAATCTAATAAGCAAATAAAATTACTCAGGGATATTCCTACAATTTAATTTTATCGAAATATTTATTCGTTTCTAGCTCCAGTAAAATAAGAACACCGTAACACGTCAGGAAAAAATGCTAGAATCAAACTTTTTAAATGAAATCTAATAAACAAATTAAGTTACTAAGGGATATTCTTACAATTTAATTTTATAGTGATATTTATGCGAGAAAAATAAAATATTCGTTTCTAGTTCCAGAAACATAAAAACATCGTTACTCGTCAGGAAAAAATTATAGAAACAAACTTATTAAATAAAATCTAATAAACAAATTTAGTTACTCAGGGATATTCTTAAAATTTAATTTTATCGTGATATTTATGGGAGAAAACTAAAATATTCGTTTCCAGACAAAAAAAAACATCGTCACTCGTCAGGAAAAAATGCTAGAATCAAACTTATTAAATAAAATCTAATAAGCAAATAAAGTTACTCAGGGATATTCCTAAAATTTAATTTTATCGTGATATTTATTCGTTTATAGCTTCAGAAAAATAAGAACATCGTAACACGTCAGGAAAAAATGCTAGAATCAAACTCATTAAATGACATCTAATAAACAAATTAAGTTACTCAGGGATATTCTTACAATTTAATTTTATCGTGATATTTATGCGAGAAAACTAAAATATTCGTTTCTAGCTCGACAAATAAAAATATCGTAACTCGTCAGGAAAATATGCTAGAATCAAACTTATTAAATAAAATCTAATAAGCAAATAAAGTTACTCAGGGATATTCCTAAAATTTAATTTTATCGTGATATTTATTCGTTTATAGCTTCAGAAAAATAAGAACATCGTAACACGTCAGGAAAAAATGCTAGAATCAAACTCATTAAATGACATCTAATAAACAAATTAAGTTACTCAGGGATATTCTTACAATTTAATTTTATCGTGATATTTATGCGAGAAAACTAAAATATTCGTTTCTAGCTCCAGACAATTAAAAACATCGTTACTCCTCAGCAAAAAATTCTAGAATCAAACTTATTAAAAAAATCTAATAACCAAATAAAGTTATTTAGGGATATTCTTCAAATTTAATTTTATCGTGATATTTATTCGTTTCTAGCTCCAGAAAAATAAAAACATCGTTACTCGTCAGGAAAAAATGCTAGAATCAAACTTATTAAATATATCTAATAAACAAATTAAGTTACTCAGGGATATTCTTAAAATTTAATTTTATCGTGATATTTATGCGAGAAAACTAAAATACTCGTTTCTAGCTCCAGACACATAAAAACATCGTAACTCGTCAGGAAAAAATGCCAGAAACAAACTTATTAAATAAAATCTAATAAACAATTTAAGTTACTCAGGGATATTCTTACAATTAAATTTTATCGTGATATTTATGCGAGAAAACTAAAATAACCCTTTCTAGCTCCAGACAAATAAAAACATCTTAACTCGTCAAGAAAAAATGCTAGAAACAAACTTATTAAATAAAATCTAATAAACAAATAAAGTTACTCAGGCATATTCTTACAATTTAATTTTATCGTGATATTTATGCGAGAAAACCAACATAATCTTTTCTAGCTCCAGACAAATAAAAACATCGTAACTCGTCAGGATAAAATGCTAGAAACAAACTTATTAAATAAAATCTAATAAACAAATTAAGTTACTCAGGGATATTCTTAAAATTTAATTTAATCGTGATATTTATGCGAGAAAACTAAAATATTCGTTTCTAGTTCCAGACAAATAAAAACATCGTAACTCGTCAGGAAAAAATGCTAGAAACAAACTTATTGAATAAAATCTAATAAACAAATAAAGTTACTCAGGGATACTCTTACAATTTAATTTTATCGTGATATTTATGCGAGAAAACTAAAATAAACCTTTCTAGCTCCAGACAAATAAAAACATCTTATCTCGTCAAGAAAAAATGCTAGAATCAAACTTATTAAATAAAATCTAATAAGCAAATAAAATTACTCAGGGATATTTCTACAATTTAATTTTATCGTGATATTTATTCGTTTCTAGCTCCAGTAAAATAAGAACACCGTAACACGTCAGGAAAAAATGCTAGAATCAAACTTTTTAAATGAAATCTAATAAACAAATTAAGTTACTAAGGGATATTCTTACAATTTAATTTTATAGTGATATTTATGCGAGAAAACTAAAATATTCGTTTCTAGTTCCAGAAACATAAAAACATCGTTACTCGTCAGGAAAAAATTATAGAAACAAACTTATTAAATAAAATCTAATAAACAAATTTAGTTACTCAGGGATATTCTTAAAATTTAATTTTATTGTGATATTTATGGGAGAAAACTAAAATATTCGTTTCCAGACAAAAAAAAACATCGTAACTCGTCAGGAAAAAATGCTAGAATCAAACTTATTAAATAAAATCTAATAAGCAAATAAAGTTACTCAGGGATATTCCTAAAATTTAATTTTATCGTGATATTTATTCGTTTATAGCTTCAGAAAAATAAGAACATCGTAACATGTCAGGAAAAAATGCTAGAATCAAACTCATTAAATGACATCTAATAAACAAATTAAGTTACTCAGGGATATTCTTACAATTTAATTTTATCGTGATATTTATGCGAGAAAACTAAAATATTCGTTTCTAGCTCCAGACAATTAAAAACATCGTTACTCCTCAGCAAAAAATTCTAGAATCAAACTTATTAAAAAAATCTAATAACCAAATAAAGTTACTCAGGGATATTCTTCAAATTTAATTTTATCGTGATATTTATTCGTTTCTAGCTCCAGAAAAATAAAAACATCGTTACTCGTCAGGAAAAAATGCTAGAATCAAACTTATTAAATATATCTAATAAACAAATTAAGTTACTCAGGGATATTCTTAAAATTTAATTTTATCGTGATATTTATGCGAGAAAACTAAAATACTCGTTTCTAGCTCCAGACACATAAAAACATCGTAACTCGTCAGGAAAAAATGCTAGAAACAAACTTATTAAATAAAATCTAATAAACAATTTAAGTTACTCAGGGATATTCTTACAATTAAATTTTATCGTGATATTTATGCGAGAAAACTAAAATATCCCTTTCTAGCTCCAGACAAATAAAAACATCTTAACTCGTCAAGAAAAAATGCTAGAAACAAACTTATTAAATAAAATCTAATAAACAAATTAAGTTACTCAGGAATATTCTTAAAATTTAATTTTATCGTGATATTTATGCGAGAAAACTAAAATATTCGTTTCTAGCTCCAGAAAAATTAAAACATCGTTACTCGTCAGGAAAAAATGCTAGAAACAAACTTATTAAATAAAATCTAATAAACAAATTTAGTTACTCAGGGATATTGTTACAATTTAATTTTATCGTGATATTTATGCGAGAAAACTAAAGTATTCGTTTCTATCTACAGACAAATAAAAACATCGTAACTCGTCAGAAAAAAATGCTAGAATCAAACTTATTAAATAAAATCTAATAAGCAAATAAAGTTACTCAGGGATATTCCTACAATTTAATTTTATCGTGATATTTATGCGAGAAAACTAAACTATTCGTTTCTAGTTCCAGACAATTTAAAACATCGTAGCTCGTCAGGAAAATATGCTAGAATCAAACTTATTAAATAAAATCTAATAAGCAAATAAAGTTACTCAGGGATATTATTAAAATTTAATTTTATCGTGATATTTATTCGTTTCTAGCTCCAGAAAAATAAGAACATCGTAACACGTCAGGAGAAAATGCTAGAATCAAACTTATTAAATGAAATCTAATAAACAAATAAAGTTACTCAGGGATATTCTTACAATTTAATTTTATCGTGACATTTATGCGAGAAAACTAAAATATTCGTTTCTAGTTCCAGAAAAATAAAAACATCGTTACTCGTCAGGAAAAAATGCTAGAATCAAACTTATTAAATAAAATCTAATAAACAAATAAAGTTACTCAGGGATATTCTTACAATTTAATTTTATCGTGATATTTATTCGTTTCTAGCTCCAGAAAAATAAAAATATCGTTCCTCGTCAGGAAAAAATGCTAGAAACAAACTTATTAAATAAAATCTAATAAACAAATTAAGTTACTCAGGGATATTCTTAAAATTTAATTTTATCGTGATATTTATGCGAGAAAACTAAAATATTCGTTTCTAGTTCCAGACAATTTAAAACATCGTAACTCGTCAGGAAAAAATGCTAGAATCAAACTTATTAAATAAAATCTAATAAGCAAATAAAGTTACTCAGGGATATTCCTTCAATTTAATTTTATCGTGATATTTATTCGTTTCTAGCTCCAGAAAAATAAAAACATCGTTACTCATCAGGAAAAAATGCTAGAATCAAACTTATTAAATATATCTAATACACAAATAAAATTGCTATGGGATATTCTTACAATTTAGTTTTATCGAGATATTTATGCGAGAAAACTAAAATAATCGTTTCTAGCTCCAGACAAATAAAAATATCGTAACTCGTCAGGAAAAAATGCTAGAATCAAACTTATTAAATATATCTAATAAACAAATTAAGTTACTCAGGGATATTCTTAAAATTTAATTTTATCGTGATATTTATGCGAGAAAACTAAAATACTCGTTTCTAGCTCCAGACACATAAAAACATCGTAACTCGTCAGGAAAAAATGCTAGAAACAAACTTATTAAATAAAATCTAATAAACAATTTAAGTTACTCAGGGATATTCTTACAATTAAATTTTATCGTGATATTTATGCGAGAAAACTAAAATATCCCTTTCTAGCTCCAGACAAATAAAAACATCTTAACTCGTCAAGAAAAAATGCTAGAAACAAACTTATTAAATAAAATCTAATAAACAAATTAAGTTACTCAGGAATATTCTTAAAATTTAATTTTATCGTGATATTTATGCGAGAAAACTAAAATATTCGTTTCTAGCTCCAGAAAAATTAAAACATCGTTACTCGTCAGGAAAAAATGCTAGAAACAAACTTATTAAATAAAATCTAATAAACAAATTAAGTTACTCAGGGATATTCTTAAAATTTAATTTTATCGTGATATTTATACGAGAAAACTAAAATATTCGTTTCTAGTTCCAGACAATTTAAAACATCGTAACTCGTCAGGAAAAAATGCTAGAATCAAACTTATTAAATAAAATCTAATAAGCAAATAAAGTTACTCAGGGATATTCCTTCAATTTAATTTTATCGTGATATTTATTCGTTTCTAGCTCCAGAAAAATAAAAACATCGTTACTCATCAGGAAAAAATGCTAGAATCAAACTTATTAAATATATCTAATACACAAATAAAATTGCTATGGGATATTCTTACAATTTAGTTTTATCGAGATATTTATGCGAGAAAACTAAAATAATCGTTTCTAGCTCCAGACAAATAAAAATATCGTAACTCGTCAGGAAAAAATGCTAGAAACAAACTTATTGAATAAAATCTAATAAACAAATTAATTTACTCAGGGATATTCTTAAAATTTCATTTTATCGTGATATTTATGCGAGAAAACTAAAATATTCGTTTCTAGTTCCAGACAATTTAAAACATCGTAACTCGTCTGGAAAAAATGCTAGAATCAAACTTATTAAATAAAATCTAATAATCAAATAAAGTTACTCAGGGATATTCTTACAATTTAATTTTACCGTGATATTTATTCGTTTCTAGCTCCAGAAAAATAAAAATATCGTTAATCGTCAGGAAAAAATGCTAGAATCAAACTTATTAAATATATCTAATAAACAAATAAAGTTGCTATGGGATATTCTTACAATTTAGTTTTATCGAGATATTTATGCTAGAAAACTAAAATAATCGTTTCTAGCTCCAGACAAATAAAAACATCGTAACTCGTCAGGAAAAAATGCTAGAAACAAACTTATTGAATAAAATCTAGTAAACAAATTAAGTTACTCAGGGATATTCTTAAAATTTAATTTTATCGTGATATTTATGCGAGAAAACTAAAATATTCGTTTCTAGTTCCAGACAATTTAAAACATCGTAACTCGTCAGGAAAAAATGCTAGAATCAAACTTATTAAATAAAATCTAATAAGCAAATAAAGTTACTCAGGGATATTCCTACAATTTAATTTTATCATGATATTTATTCGTTTCTAGCTCCAGAAAAATAAGAACATCGTAACACGTCAGGAAAAAATGCTAGAATCAAACTTATTAAATGAAGTCTAATAAACAAATTTAGTTACTCAGGGATATTCTTACAATTTAATTTTATCGTGATATTTGTGCGAGAAAACTAAAATAATCGTTTCTAGTTCCAGACAAATAAAAACAGCGTAACTCGTCAGGAAAAAATGCTAGAATCAAACTTATTAAATAAAATCTAATAAACAAATAAAGTTACTCAGGCATATTCTTACAATTTAATTTTATCGTGATATTTATGCGAGAAAACCAACATAATCTTTTCTAGCTCCAGACAAATAAAAACATCGTAACTCGTCAGGATAAAATGCTAGAAACAAACTTATTAAATAAAATCTAATAAACAAATTAAGTTACTCAGGGATATTCTTAAAATTTAATTTAATCGTGATATTTATGCGAGAAAACTAAAATATTCGTTTCTAGTTCCAGACAAATAAAAACATCGTAACTCGTCAGGAAAAAATGCTAGAATGAAACTTATTAATTAAAATCTAATAAGCAAATAAAGTTACTCAGGGATATTCCTACAATTTAATTTTATCATTATATTTATGCGAGAAAACTAAAATATTCGTTTCTAGCTCCAGTTATATAAAAACATCGTTACTCGTCAGGAAAAAATGCTAGAAACAAACTTATTGAATAAAATCTAATAAACAAATAAAGTTACTCAGGGATACTCTTACAATTTAATTTTATCGTGATATTTATGCGAGAAAACTAAAATAAACCTTTCTAGCTCCAGACAAATAAAAACATCTTATCTCGTCAAGAAAAAATGCTAGAATCAAACTTATTAAATAAAATCTAATAAGCAAATAAAATTACTCAGGGATATTCCTACAATTTAATTTTATCGAAATATTTATTCGTTTCTAGCTCCAGTAAAATAAGAACACCGTAACACGTCAGGAAAAAATGCTAGAATCAAACTTTTTAAATGAAATCTAATAAACAAATTAAGTTACTAAGGGATATTCTTACAATTTAATTTTATAGTGATATTTATGCGAGAAAACTAAAATATTCGTTTCTAGTTCCAGAAACATAAAAACATCGTTACTCGTCAGGAAAAAATTATAGAAACAAACTTATTAAATAAAATCTAATAAACAAATTTAGTTACTCAGGGATATTCTTAAAATTTAATTTTATCGTGATATTTATGGGAGAAAACTAAAATATTCGTTTCCAGACAAAAAAAAACATCGTAACTCGTCAGGAAAAAATGCTAGAATCAAACTTATTAAATAAAATCTAATAAGCAAATAAAGTTACTCAGGGATATTCCTAAAATTTAATTTTAACGTGATATTTATTCGTTTATAGCTTCAGAAAAATAAGAACATCGTAACACGTCAGGAAAAAATGCTAGAATCAAACTCATTAAATGACATCTAATAAACAAATTAAGTTACTCAGGGATATTCTTACAATTTAATTTTATCGTGATATTTATTCGAGAAAACTAAAATATTCGTTTCTAGCTCGACAAATAAAAATATCGTAACTCGTCAGGAAAATATGCTAGAATCAAACTTATTAAATAAAATCTAATAAGCAAATAAAGTTACTCAGGGATATTCCTAAAATTTAATTTTATCGTGATATTTATTCGTTTCTAGCTCCAGAAAAATAAGAACATAGTAACACGTCAGGAAAAAATGCTAGAATCAAACTTATTAAATGAAATCAAATAAACAAATTAAGTTACTCAGGGATATTCTTACAATTTAATTTTATCGTGATATTTATGCGAGAAAACTAAAATATTCGTTTCTAGCTCCAGAAAAATAAAAACATCGTTACTCGTCAGGAAAAAATGCTAGAATCAAACTTATTAAATAAAATCTAATAAGCAAATAAAGTTACTCAGGGATATTCCTAAAATTTAATTTTATCGTGATATTTATTCGTTTATAGCTTCAGAAAAATAAGAACATCGTAACACGTCAGGAAAAAATGCTAGAATCAAACTCATTAAATGACATCTAATAAACAAATTAAGTTACTCAGGGATATTCTTACAATTTAATTTTATCGTGATATTTATGCGAGAAAACTAAAATATTCGTTTCTAGCTCCAGACAATTAAAAACATCGTTACTCCTCAGCAAAAAATTCTAGAATCAAACTTATTAAAAAAATCTAATAACCAAATAAAGTTACTCAGGGATATTCTTCAAATTTAATTTTATCGTGATATTTATTCGTTTCTAGCTCCAGAAAAATAAAAACATCGTTACTCGTCAGGAAAAAATGCTAGAATCAAACTTATTAAATATATCTAATAAACAAATTAAGTTACTCAGGGATATTCTTAAAATTTAATTTTATCGTGATATTTATGCGAGAAAACTAAAATACTCGTTTCTAGCTCCAGACACATAAAAACATCGTAACTCGTCAGGAAAAAATGCCAGAAACAAACTTATTAAATAAAATCTAATAAACAATTTAAGTTACTCAGGGATATTCTTACAATTAAATTTTATCGTGATATTTATGCGAGAAAAGTAAAATAACCCTTTCTAGCTCCAGACAAATAAAAACATCTTAACTCGTCAAGAAAAAATGCTAGAAACAAACTTATTAAATAAAATCTAATAAACAAATTAAGTTACTCAGGAATATTCTTAAAATTTAATTTTATCGTGATATTTATGCGAGAAAACTAAAATATTCGTTTCTAGCTCCAGAAAAATTAAAACATCGTTACTCGTCAGGAAAAAATGCTAGAAACAAACTTATGAAATAAAATCTAATAAACAAATTTAGTTACTCAGGGATATTGTTACAATTTAATTTTATCGTGATATTTATGCGAGAAAACTAAAGTATTCGTTTCTATCTACAGACAAATAAAAACATCGTAACTCGTCAGAAAAAAATGCTAGAATCAAACTTATTAAATAAAATCTAATAAGCAAATAAAGTTACTCAGGGATATTCCTACAATTTAATTTTATCGTGATATTTATGCGAGAAAACTAAACTATTCGTTTCTAGTTCCAGACAATTTAAAACATCGTAACTCGTCAGGAAAATATGCTAGAATCAAACTTATTAAATAAAATCTAATAAGCAAATAAAGTTACTCAGGGATATTATTAAAATTTAATTTTATCGTGATATTTATTCGTTTCTAGCTCCAGAAAAATAAGAACATCGTAACACGTCAGGAGAAAATGCTAGAATCAAACTTATTAAATGAAATCAAATAAACAAATTAAGTTACTCAGGGATATTCTTACAATTTAATTTTATCGTGACATTTATGCGAGAAAACTAAAATATTCGTTTCTAGTTCCAGAAAAATAAAAACATCGTTACTCGTCAGGAAAAAATGCTAGAATCAAACTTATTAAATAAAATCTAATAAACAAATAAAGTTACTCAGGGATATTCTTACACTTTAATTTTATCGTGATATTTATGCGAGAAAACTAAAATATTTGTTTCTAGCTCCAGAAAAATAAAAACATCGTTACTCCTCAGGAAAAAATGTTCGAATCAAACTTATAAAAAAAATCTCATAAACAAATAAAGTTACTCAGGGATATTCTTACAATTTAATTTTATCGTGATATTTATGCGAGAAAACTAAAATATTCGTTTCTAGCTCGACAAATAAAAATATCGTAACTCGTCAGGAAAATATGCTAGAATCAAACTTATTAAATAAAATCTAATAAGCAAATAAAGTTACTCAGGGATATTCCTAAAATTTAATTTTATCGTGATATTTATTCGTTTCTAGCTCCAGAAAAATAAGAACATAGTAACACGTCAGGAAAAAATGCTAGAATCAAACTTATTAAATGAAATCAAATAAACAAATTAAGTTACTCAGGGATATTCTTACAATTTAATTTTATCGTAATATTTATGCGAGAAAACTAAAATATTCGTTTCTAGCTCCAGAAAAATAAAAACATCGTTACTCGTCAGGAAAAAATGCTAGAATCAAACTTATTAAATAAAATCTAATAAGCAAATAAAGTTACTCAGGGATATTCCTACAATTTAATTTTATCGTGATATTTATTCGTTTATAGCTTCAGAAAAATAAGAACATCGTAACACGTCAGGAAAAAATGCTAGAATCAAACTCATTAAATGACATCTAATAAACAAATTAAGTTACTCAGGGATATTCTTACAATTTAATTTTATCGTGATATTTATGCGAGAAAACTAAAATATTCATTTCTAGCTCCAGACAATTAAAAACATCGTTACGCCTCAGCAAAAAATTCTAGAATCAAACTTATTAAAAAAATCTAATAACCAAATAAAGTTACTCAGGGATATTCTTAAAATTTAATTTTATCGTGATATTTATGCGAGAAAACTAAAATACTCGTTTCTAGCTCCAGACACATAAAAACATCGTAACTCGTCAGGAAAAAATGCTAGAAACAAACTTATTAAATAAAATCTAATAAACAATTTAAGTTACTCAGGGATATTCTTCCAATTAAATTTTATCGTGATATTTATGCGAGAAAACTAAAATAACCCTTTCTAGCTCCAGACAAATAAAAACATCTTAACTCGTCAAGAAAAAATGCTAGAAACAAACTTATTAAATAAAATCTAATAAACAAATTAAGTTACTCAGGAATATTCTTAAAATTTAATTTTATCGTGATATTTATGCGAGAAAACTAAAATATTCGTTTCTAGCTCCAGAAAAATTAAAACATCGTTACTCGTCAGGAAAAAATGCTAGAAACAAACTTATTAAATAAAATCTAATAAACAAATTTAGTTACTCAGGGATATTGTTACAATTTAATTTTATCGTGATATTTATGCGAGAAAAATAAAGTATTCGTTTCTATCTACAGACAAATAAAAACATCGTAACTCGTCAGAAAAAAATGCTAGAATCAAACTTATTAAATAAAATCTAATAAGCAAATAAAGTTACTCTGGGATATTCCTACAATTTAATTTTATCGTGATATTTATGCGAGAAAACTAAACTATTCGTTTCTAGTTCCAGACAATTTAAAACATCGTAACTCGTCAGGAAAATATGCTAGAATCAAACTTATTAAATAAAATCTAATAAGCAAATAAAGTTACTCAGGGATATTATTAAAATTTAATTTTATCGTGATATTTATTCGTTTCTAGCTCCAGAAAAATAAGAACATCGTAACACGTCAGGAGAAAATGCTAGAATCAAACTTATTAAATGAAATCAAATAAACAAATTAAGTTACTCAGGGATATTCTTACAATTTAATTTTATCGTGACATTTATGCGAGAAAACTAAAATATTCGTTTCTAGTTCCAGAAAAATAAAAACATCGTTACTCGTCAGGAAAAAATGCTAGAATCAAACTTATTAAATAAAATCTAATAAACAAATAAAGTTACTCAGGGATATTCTTACAATTTAATTTTATCGTGATATTTATGCGAGAAAACTAAAATATTTGTTTCTAGCTCCAGAAAAATAAAAACATCGTTACTCCTCAGGAAAAAATGTTCGAATCAAACTTATAAAAAAAATCTCATAAACAAATAAAGTTACTCAGGGATATTCTTACAATTTAATTTTATCGTGATATTTATGCGAGAAAACTAAAATATTCGTTTCTAGCTCGACAAATAAAAATATCGTAACTCGTCAGGAAAATATGCTAGAATGAAACTTATTAAATAAAATCTAATAAGCAAATAAAGTTACTCAGGGATATTCCTAAAATTTAATTTTATCGTGATATTTATTCGTTTCTAGCTCCAGAAAAATAAGAACATAGTAACACGTCAGGAAAAAATGCTAGAATCAAACTTATTAAATGAAATCAAATAAACAAATTAAGTTACTCAGGGATATTCTTACAATTTAATTTTATCGTGATATTTATGCGAGAAAACTAAAATATTCGTTTCTAGCTCCAGAAAAATAAAAACATCGTTACTCGTCAGGAAAAAATGCTAGAATCAAACTTATTAAATAAAATCTAATAATCAAATAAAGTTACTCAGGGATATTCTTACAATTTAATTTTATCGTGAGATTTATTCGTTTCTAGCTCCAGAAAAATAAAAACATCGTTACTCGTCAGGAAAAAATGCTAGAATCAAACTTATTAAATATATCTAATAAACAAATAAAGTTGCTATGGGATATTCTTACAATTTAATTTTATCGTGTTATTTATGCGAGAAAACTAAAATAATCGTTTCTAGCTCCAGACAAATAAAAACATCGTAACTCGTCAGGAAAAAATGCTAGAAACAAACTTATTAAATAAAATCTAATAAACAAATAAAGTTACTCTGGGATATTCTTACAATTTATTTTGTCGTGATATTTATGCGAGAAAAGAGTTTAAATCTGTATCACTAAAACAAATGCCGCTCACAAAAATCAATTTAATTCGCGTGTCCTTTAAAAGACATTTCATTTGATACCAATCACGATAAGTTTTAAAACACTTTCACGAAAACAACTGAAGATCTGAAAGTATTTAATTTTGTACGCGAGCACTTCAAAAGACCTTTAATTTTATATCAAACATGATTGGTTTTAAAGTACTTTCACTAAAACAATTTTCGGTCGAATAAAATACCAATTTTATATTTGAACCCTTCAAAAGGCATGTCATTTAATATCAAATATGATAGCTTTTGAACACCATTACTAAAACAATAGACGATCAAAAAGTAATAATTCATTAAATACGCGTGCCCTATAAAATTTAAATAATTTTAGTAAAATAATTGATGATTGAAATGTATTAAGTTTTGTACGCAAGCCCTTCAAAAGACCGTTCATTTGATAGCAAACACGATAGGTTTTGAACCACTTTCATTAAAACCATTGTCGATCGAATAAAATTTAATGCTGCACGCGAGTCCTTCAAAAGACCTTCCATTTGATATCAAACACGATAGGTTTTGATGCACTTTCACTAAAACAATTGACAAACGAAAATATTTAAATTATTCACGCAAGCCCGTTAAGAGACCTTTCATTTCATACCAACACAATATGTTTTCAAGCACTTTCACTAAAACAAATGTTGATCGAAAAAGTCAATTTTGCATGCGAGCCCTTTAAAAAACCTTCTATTTGATACCAAACGCGGTATGATTCGCGAAACTTTAAATTTGAAACAACTGACATCGTAAATTCTTTAAAAACTCTTTCATATGACATTAAACACGGCATTATTCCGAATACTTCAAACTTAAAACAATTGACGGTTGCAATGTTCAAATTTTTTTATTTCGTCTGAAAGTTCTTTTAAAGCCCTTTCATATGATATCAAACACGATATGATTCGAAATACTTTAAGTTTAAAACAATTGACTGTCGTAAGATTTCAATAAAATATGTTTTTTATTTCCGAAAACATTTTGCTAAACTAACTTTTTTTTATTTCATCTGAAAGTTCTTCTAAAGCCCTTTCTTATGACAGCAAAGAGGGCATGATTCGGAATAATTTATGTTTGAAACAATTGAGGATCGTAAAATTTAACTTTTTTGTTTCATCGGAAAGGTCTTCTAAAGCCCTTTCATATGACACCCGACACAGTATGATTCAAAATACTTTATGTTAGAAACAATTAACTATTATAAAATTTCAACTCTTTTTATTTCATCTGAATACATTTTGCTATTTATTTATAATCCTTCGGACGTCATTTCTGATGACATTCCACATTTATATTTATATATACATGAAATCAATAGAAAATTTTCTTTAAACTTTTTTGAAAAACTGTTGGAAATCGCTGGAATATTATTTCCGACATCGTTTTTTCGAGTTACCTTTGTTTACATTTTAGCATTTTTTATTTATTTTTACTGTATATTATTACTGCGGACAAATTATGCTTTGTTTCACTATATACTTTTAAAAATTAACTGACATTTTTTCTTCAAATAAAATCAGTTGAAAACAGTTTAAAACATGTATTCTCAATTATTTAATGCCTAAATCAATTTTCAAAATTTCTCTAACTTGTCTAGAAATTGAAATAATTCTATCAGAAAATTCCATGCGTACCAAACAGAATTCGTTTTGATGCACTTTCACTAAAACAATTATCTGTCGAAAAAAAAACTATTTTTCACGCGAGCCCTTCAGAAGACTTTTCATTTGATACCAACCACAATATTTTTTAAGCTCTTTCACTAAAACAATTGACGATCGAAAATTATTAAATTTTGTACGCAAGCCGTTCAAAAGAACTTTCATTTGATACCAAATATGATAGGTTTTTATTAATTTTCACTGAAACAATTGCCGAACGAAAAAATTCCAATTCTGCACGTGAGCCCTTCAAAAAACCTTTTATATGATACCAAACACGATGGGTTTTAATGCACTCTCACAAAAACAGTTACCGATGGAAAAAAATCTATTTTGTACACGAGCCCTTTAAATAACCTTTCATTTGATACCAAACACGATAGGCCTTTCACTAAAACTATTGCCGATCGAAAATATTTTAGTTTTGCACACGTACCCTTTAAAGAACTTTCATAATATACCAAATATGACTGGTTTTGAAGGTTTAAATTATCGATAGAAAATTTAGGAGTGCCCAATTGCATTTGAAAGCTCTTTTAATGCCCTTTCATATGATACCAAACACGCCATGATTCGGATTAGTTGAATTTTCAAACAGTTGCCTATCGTAAATTTTCCATTTTTTCCAATAGCATTTAAAAGGTCTTTTAATGCCCTTTCATATGATACCAAACACGTCATGATTCGGAATAGTTGAATTTTCAAACAGTTGCCTATCGTGAATTTTCAATTTTTTTCAATTGCATTTAAAAGGTCTTTTAATGCCCTTTCATATGATACCAAACACGACATGGTTCGGAATAGTTTAATTTTAAAACAGTTGCCTATCATAAATTTTCAATTTTCTCATATTGCATTCGAAAGTACTTTTAATGTCCTTCCCTATAATACCAAACACGGCATGATTCTGAATAGTTGAATTTTCAAACAATTGCCTATCGCAAATTTTCAATTGTTTCCCATTGCAGTTAAAAGGTCTTTTGATGCCCTTTCATATGATACCAAACACGACGTGATTCGGAATAGTTAAATTTTCAAACAGTTGCCTATCGTGAATTTTCAATTTTTTCTAATTGCATTTAAAAGTTCTTTTAATGCCCTATCATATGATACCAAACATGACGTGATTCGAAATAGTTGAATTTTTTTTAAAACTGTTGAAAATCGCTGGAGTATTAATTTTTTTACAATGCAGATTCTTTTTGGTTTTACTGTATATTATCACCGAGGTCAATTTTTGCTTGGTTTTACTATATACTTTAACAGACTATATGTCAAATTGACGTCTTTGTCTTAAAACTTTATATGAACATGAAATCAATTCAGCAAAGTTTATAGTTACTATAAAAAAATGTACTTTTTCTACATTTTTTTCTAGATTCTGAAATTTTTTTATTCGATTAAGTTTTTTTTACAATGTAGATTCTTTTAGGTTTTACTGTATATTATCACCGAGGTCAATTTTTGCTTGGTTTTACTATATACTTTAACAGACTATTAGTCAAATTGACGTTTTGTCTTTAAACTTTATTTGAACATGAAATCAATTCAGCAAAGTTTATAGTTACTGTAAAAAAATGTAATTTTTCTACATTTTTTCTAAACTGTTGAAAATCGCTGGAATATTATTTCTGAAATTTTTTTATTCTATTTACTTTTTTTTACAATGTAGATTATTTTTGGTTTTACTGTATATTATCACCGAGGTCAATTTTTGCTTGGTTTACTATATACTTTAACAAACTATATGTCAAATTGACGTTTGATCTTAAAACTTTTTTTGAACATGAAATCAATTCAAAACAGTTCAAAACATGTATCCTCAATCATCTAATACCTAAATCAATTTACAAAATTGCTACAACTTGTCTAGAAATTGAAATAATTCTATCTAAAATTTCCATGCGTAACGTCAAAAATGACAGCTTAGGTCTATGATTTTTCAAAACCTGGATCGTGTATATAAGAGGTAATGTTGTTTCTTAACCATAGATTTGTTAAATGGACGTTGCATCATTAAAAACTTTTATACAAACATGAAATCAATAGAAAACCGTTCAAAACATATGTCCTCAATCTTCTAATATCTAAATCAAATTAGATAATTTCTCCAACTTGTCTAGAAATTGAAATATTAATGTAAAAATGTTTCACGTGAAACGTCAAAAGTGATTGACAGGTCTGAAAAATTTCTGTTTGCGGTCAAATTTCATATGCATAGCAACGCGTACATGCTTCGATCAACAAAAATTTGCAAAGTTTTTCATTAATTTCACGCGGACTATACTTTAAAAAAATCTGAAATACCCAAAAGGCACTAGTCCCAAACATTCTTTAAATTCTAGAACAAAATTCACAACAATCGCACAAACCGTTTAAGCTGTAGCCGTGTCTAAAGTTTGGTTGCCGCCCAGATGAATCTATAGTGAATTAAGCCGATTAGTATATAGGACTAGTGTTCGGCCTGGCTTCGCCAGGCCTTTTCGCTAGGCTCCGCGGACACTGAAGTAAGGTTTAATTGAATTAAGATATAAAACTTTTTATTTCTGTACTTCTGCTCATCTAAAGATATTTTTAGATTTTACTGTATATTACTGCAAAGGACAAATTTTGCTTTGTTTTACTATATACTTTTAAAAACTATTTGTCACATTGACAGTCGTAAAACTTCAATCAGATACGTATTTTATTTCCAAAAAGATTTTGTTAAACTAAGAAAAATTCTTCGGACATCATTTCTGATAGTTCCACATTTATATTTTATATGTACATGAAATCAGTTGAATTTTTTCTCTTAACTTTTTGAAAAACTGTTGGAAATCGTTGGAAAACACGACATGATTCGGAATAGTTATATTTTCAAGCAATTGCCTATCGTAAATTTTAAATTTTTTCCAATAGCATTTGAAAGGTCTTTTAATGCCCTTTCATATGATACCAAACACGACATGATTCTGAATAGTTGAATTTTCAAACAGTTGCCTACCGTAAATTTTCAATTTTTTCAAATTGCATTTAAAATATCTTTGAATGCCCTTTCATATGATACCAACCACGACATGATTCGGAATAGTTGAATTTTCAAACAATTGCCTATCGTAAATTTTAAATTTTATCCAATTGCATTTGAAAGGTCTTTTAATGCCCTTTCATATGATACCAAACACGACATGATTCGGAATAGTTGAATTTTCACACAGTTGCCTATCCTAAATTTTCAATTTGTTCTTATTGCATTCGAAAGTACTTTTAATGCCCTTTCATATGATACCAATCACGCCGTGGTTCGGAATAGTTGAATTTTAAAAAAATTGCCTATCGTAAATTTTTAATTTTTTCCAATTGCATTTGAAAGGTCTTTTAATGCCCTTTCATATGATACCAAACACGACATGATTCTGAATAGTTGAATTTTCAAACAGTTGCCTGCCGTAAATTTTCAATTTTTTCAAATTGCATTTAAAATATCTTTGAATGCCCTTTCATATGATACCAACCACGACATGATTCGGAATAGTTGAATTTTCAAACAATTGCCTATCGTAAATTTTAAATTTTATCCAATTGCATTTGAAAGGTCTTTTAATGCCCTTTCATATGATACCAAACACGACATGATTCTGAATAGTTGAATTTTCAAACAGTTGCCTGCCGTAAATTTTCAATTTTTTCAAATTGCATTTAAAATATCTTTGAATGCCCTTTCATATGATACCAACCACGACATGGTTCGGAATAGTTTAATTTTAAAACAGTTGCCTATCATAAATTTTCAATTTTCTCATATTGCATTCGAAAGTACTTTTAATGTCCTTCCCTATAATACCAAACACGGCATGATTCTGAATAGTTGAATTTTCAAACAATTGCCTATCGCAAATTTTCAATTGTTTCCCATTGCAGTTAAAAGGTCTTTTGATGCCCTTTCATATGATACCAAACACGACGTGATTCGGAATAGTTAAATTTTCAAACAGTTGCCTATCGTGAATTTTCAATTTTTTCTAATTGCATTTAAAAGTTCTTTTAATGCCCTATCATATGATACCAAACATGACGTGATTCGAAATAGTTGAATTTTTTTTAAAACTGTTGAAAATCGCTGGAGTATTAATTTTTTTACAATGCAGATTCTTTTTGGTTTTACTGTATATTATCACCGAGGTCAATTTTTGCTTGGTTTTACTATATACTTTAACAGACTATATGTCAAATTGACGTCTTTGTCTTAAAACTTTATATGAACATGAAATCAATTCAGCAAAGTTTATAGTTACTATAAAAAAATGTACTTTTTCTACATTTTTTTCTAGATTCTGAAATTTTTTTATTCGATTAAGTTTTTTTTACAATGTAGATTCTTTTAGGTTTTACTGTATATTATCACCGAGGTCAATTTTTGCTTGGTTTTACTATATACTTTAACAGACTATTAGTCAAATTGACGTTTTGTCTTTAAACTTTATTTGAACATGAAATCAATTCAGCAAAGTTTATAGTTACTGTAAAAAAATGTAATTTTTCTACATTTTTTCTAAACTGTTGAAAATCGCTGGAATATTATTTCTGAAATTTTTTTATTCTATTTACTTTTTTTTACAATGTAGATTATTTTTGGTTTTACTGTATATTATCACCGAGGTCAATTTTTGCTTGGTTTACTATATACTTTAACAAACTATATGTCAAATTGACGTTTGATCTTAAAACTTTTTTTGAACATGAAATCAATTCAAAACAGTTCAAAACATGTATCCTCAATCATCTAATACCTAAATCAATTTACAAAATTGCTACAACTTGTCTAGAAATTGAAATAATTCTATCTAAAATTTCCATGCGTAACGTCAAAAATGACAGCTTAGGTCTATGATTTTTCAAAACCTGGATCGTGTATATAAGAGGTAATGTTGTTTCTTAACCATAGATTTGTTAAATGGACGTTGCATCATTAAAAACTTTTATACAAACATGAAATCAATAGAAAACCGTTCAAAACATATGTCCTCAATCTTCTAATATCTAAATCAAATTAGATAATTTCTCCAACTTGTCTAGAAATTGAAATATTAATGTAAAAATGTTTCACGTGAAACGTCAAAAGTGATTGACAGGTCTGAAAAATTTCTGTTTGCGGTCAAATTTCATATGCATAGCAACGCGTACATGCTTCGATCAACAAAAATTTGCAAAGTTTTTCATTAATTTCACGCGGACTATACTTTAAAAAAATCTGAAATACCCAAAAGGCACTAGTCCCAAACATTCTTTAAATTCTAGAACAAAATTCACAACAATCGCACAAACCGTTTAAGCTGTAGCCGTGTCTAAAGTTTGGTTGCCGCCCAGATGAATCTATAGTGAATTAAGCCGATTAGTATATAGGACTAGTGTTCGGCCTGGCTTCGCCAGGCCTTTTCGCTAGGCTCCGCGGACACTGAAGTAAGGTTTAATTGAATTAAGATATAAAACTTTTTATTTCTGTACTTCTGCTCATCTAAAGATATTTTTAGATTTTACTGTATATTACTGCAAAGGACAAATTTTGCTTTGTTTTACTATATACTTTTAAAAACTATTTGTCACATTGACAGTCGTAAAACTTCAATCAGATACGTATTTTATTTCCAAAAAGATTTTGTTAAACTAAGAAAAATTCTTCGGACATCATTTCTGATAGTTCCACATTTATATTTTATATGTACATGAAATCAGTTGAATTTTTTCTCTTAACTTTTTGAAAAACTGTTGGAAATCGTTGGAAAACACGACATGATTCGGAATAGTTATATTTTCAAGCAATTGCCTATCGTAAATTTTAAATTTTTTCCAATAGCATTTGAAAGGTCTTTTAATGCCCTTTCATATGATACCAAACACGACATGATTCTGAATAGTTGAATTTTCAAACAGTTGCCTACCGTAAATTTTCAATTTTTTCAAATTGCATTTAAAATATCTTTGAATGCCCTTTCATATGATACCAACCACGACATGATTCGGAATAGTTGAATTTTCAAACAATTGCCTATCGTAAATTTTAAATTTTATCCAATTGCATTTGAAAGGTCTTTTAATGCCCTTTCATATGATACCAAACACGACATGATTCGGAATAGTTGAATTTTCACACAGTTGCCTATCCTAAATTTTCAATTTGTTCTTATTGCATTCGAAAGTACTTTTAATGCCCTTTCATATGATACCAATCACGCCGTGGTTCGGAATAGTTGAATTTTAAAAAAATTGCCTATCGTAAATTTTTAATTTTTTCCAATTGCATTTGAAAGGTCTTTTAATGCCCTTTCATATGATACCAAACACGACATGATTCTGAATAGTTGAATTTTCAAACAGTTGCCTGCCGTAAATTTTCAATTTTTTCAAATTGCATTTAAAATATCTTTGAATGCCCTTTCATATGATACCAACCACGACATGATTCGGAATAGTTGAATTTTCAAACAATTGCCTATCGTAAATTTTAAATTTTATCCAATTGCATTTGAAAGGTCTTTTAATGCCCTTTCATATGATACCAAACACGACATGATTCGGAATAGTTGAATTTTCAGACAGTTGCCTATCCTAAATTTTCAATTTGTTCTTATTGCATTCGAAAGTACTTTTAATGCCCTTTCATATGATACCAATCACGCCGTGGTTCGGAATAGTTGAATTTTAAAAAAATTGCCTATCGTAAATTTTTAATTTTTTCCAATTGCATTTGAAAGGTCTTTAAATGCCCTTTCATATGATACCAAACATGACATGATTCTGAATAGTTGAATTTTCAAACAGTTGCCTTTCGTAAATTTTCAATTTTTTTCATATTGCATTTGGAAGTACTTTTAATGCCCTTTCATATGATACCAAACACGGCATGATTCTGAATAGTTGAATTTTCAAACAATTGCCTATCGTAAATTTTAAATATTTTCTAATTACATTTAAAAGGTCTTTTAATGCCCTTTCATATACCAAACACGACATGATTCGGAATAGTTGCATTTTCAAACAACTGCCTATCGTAAATTTTCTATTTTTTCCATTTGCATTTGAAACGTCTTTTAATGCCCTTTCATATGATCCCAAACATGACGTGATTCGAAATAGTTGAATTTCTTTTAAACTGTTGAAAATCGCTTGAATATTAATTCTGAAATTTTTTTATTCGATTACTTTTTTTTTACAATGTAGATACTTTTTGGTATTACTGTATATTATCACCGAGGTCAATTTTTGCTTGGTTTTACTATATACTTTAACAGACTATTTGTCAAATTGACGTTTTGTCTTAAAACTTTATTTGAACATGAAATCAATTCAGCAAAGTTTATAGTTACTGTCAGAAAATGTAATTTTTCTATCTTTTTTTTCTAAACTGTTGAAAATCGCTGGAATATTAATTCTGAATTTTTTTTATTCGATTATCGCACAAACCGTTTAAGCTGTAGCCGTGTCTAAAGTCGGGTTGCCGCCCAGATGAATCTATAGTGAATTAAGCTGATTAGTATATAGGATTGGTTTTACTATATACTTTAACAAACTATATGTCAAATTGACGTTGTCTTAAAACTTTATTTGAACAAGAAATCAATTCAAAACAGTTCAAAACATGTATCCTCAGTCATCTAATACCTAAATCAAATTACAAAATTTTCACAATTTGTCTAGAAATAGAAATAATTCTATCGAAAAATTCCATGCGTAACGTCAAAAATGACAGCTTAGGTCTATGATTTTTCAAAACCTGGATTGTGTATATAAGAGATAAAATTGTTTCTTAATCATAGATTTGTCAAATGGACGTTTTGTCCTTAAAAACTTTTATATAAACATGATATCAATTGAAAACCGTTCAAAACATATATCCTCAATCCTCTAATACCTAAATCAAATTAGAAAATTTCTCCAACTTGTCTAGAAATTGAAATATTTATGTAAAAACGTTTCATGCGAAACGTCAAAAGTGATTGACAGGTCTGAAACATTTCAGCTTGCGGTCAAATTTCAAATGCATAGCAACTGGTGCATGCTTCGATCAATGAAAATTTGCAAAGTTTTTCGTTAATTTCACGCGGACTATACTTGCAAAAAATCTGAAATACCCAAAAGGCACTAGTCCCAAACATTAAGCTGATTAGTATATAGGATTTTCTATCGCAAATTTTAAATTTTTTCCAATTACATTTAAAAGGTCTTTTAATGCCCTTTCATATGATACCAAACACGACATGATTCGGAATAGTTGAATTTTTAAACAGTTGCCTATCATAAATTTTCATTTTTGTCATATTGCATTCGAAAGTACTTTTTATGCCCTTTCATATGATACCAAACACGGCATGATTCTGAATAGTTGAATTTTCAAACAATTGCCTATCGCAAATTTTCAAGTTTTTCCAATTACATTTAAAAGGTCTTTTAATGCCCTTTCATATGATACCAAACACGACATGATTCGGAATAGTTTAATTTTTATACAGTTGCCTATCGTATATTTTCAATATTTTCCAACTGCATTTAAAAGTTCTTTTAATGGCCTTTCATATGATACCAAACACGACATGATTCTGAATAGTTGAATTTTCAAACAGTTGTCTATCGTAAATTTTTAATTTTTTCCAATTGCATTTGAAAGGTCTTTAAATGCCCTTTCATATGATACCAAACACGACATGATTCTGAATAGTTGAATTTTCAAACAGTTGCCTATCGTATATTTTCAATTTTTTCCAACTGCATTTAAAAGTTCTTTTCATGCCCTTTCATATGATACCAAACATGACGTGATTCGAAATAGTTGAATTTTTTTTAAACTGTTGAAAATCGCTGGAATATTAATTCTGAATTTTTTTT
Source organism: Pterostichus madidus (assembly GCA_911728475.2). Lineage (NCBI taxonomy): Eukaryota > Metazoa > Arthropoda > Insecta > Coleoptera > Carabidae > Pterostichus > Pterostichus madidus. The sequence goes on from OU452312.1 coordinate 15,382,908, forward strand.
ATTCGGTTAATTTTTTTTTTACAATGTAGATTCTTTTTGGTATTACTGTATATTATCACCGAGGTTAATTTTTGCTTCGTTTTATTATATACTTTAACAGACTATATGTCAAATTGACGTCTTTGTCTTAAAACTTTATTTGAACATGAAATCATATCAGCAGTCTAGAGTTACTTTAAAAAAATGTAATTTTTCTCTATTTTTTTTTAAACTGTTGAAAATCGCTGGTATATTAATTCTGAAATTTTTTTATTCGATTAACTTTTTTTACAATGTAGATTCTTTTTGGTATTACTGTATATTATCACCGAGGTTAATTTTTGCTTGGTTTTACTATATACTTTAACAGACTATATGTCAAATTGACGTTTTTGTCTTAAAACTTTATTTGAACATGAAATCAATTCAACAAAGTCTAGAGTTACTGTAAAAACTGTAAATTTTCTCTATTTTTTTTAAACTGTTGAAAATCGCTGGAATATTAATTCTGAAATTTTTTTATTCGATTAACTTTTTTTTACAATGTAGATTATTTTTGGTTTTACTGTATATTATCACCGAGGTCAATTTTTGCTTGGTTTTACTATATACTTTAACAAACTATATGTCAAATTGACGTTTTGTCTTAAAACTTTATTTGAACATGAAATCAATTCAAAACAGTTAAAAACATGTATCCTCAGTCATCTAATACCTAAATCAAATTACAAAATTTTTACAATTTGTCTACAAATTTAAATAATTCTATCAAAAAAGTCCATGCGTAACGTCAAAAATGACAGCTTAGGTCTATGATTTTTCAAAACCTGGATTGTGTATATAAGAGATAAAATTGTTTATTAACCATAGATTTGTCAAATGGACGTTTTGTCCTTAAAAACTTTTATATAAACATGATATCAATTGAAAACCGTTCAAAACATATATCCTCAATCCTCTAATACCTAAATCAAATTAGAAAATTTCTCCAACTTGTCTAGAAATTAAAATATTTATGTAAAAACGTTTCATGCGAAACGTCAAAAGTGATTGACAGGTCTGAAAAATTTCATCTTGCGGTCAAATTTCAAATGCATAGCAACGGGTGCATGCTTCGATCAATGAAAATTTGCAAAGTTTTTCGTTAATTTCACGCGGACTACACTTGCGAAAAATCTGAAATACCCAAAAGGCACTAGTACAAAACATTCTTTAAATCCTAGAAAAAAAATCACAACAATCGCTCAAACCGTTTAGGCTGTAGGCGATCATAATGTTTGGTTGCCGCCCGGAGGAATCTATAGTGAATTAAGCTGATTAGTATATAGGAATATTGTTCGGAATATATAGTGAATTTGAACGATTAGTATATAGGACTAGCGTTCGGCCTGGCTTCGCCAGGCCTTTTCGCTAGGCTCCGCGGACACTGAAGTAATGTTTAAGTGAATTACGATCTAAAACTTTTCATTTCTGTACGTCTGTTTATATAAAGAACTTTTAAGTGACACCAAACACAATAAGTTTCGAAGCTCTATCACTAAAACAATTGACGACCAAAAAAAGTAAAATTCTGCACGTGAGCCCTTCAAAAAACTTTTTATTTGATACTACACACGTTAAGTTTTATGTCTAAAACCCTTTCATATCATATCTAACACGATATGATTCGGAATACTGTTTTGGTCGAATCTATTGGCGAGGTTAAAATTGCAATGTTTTTTAATTCCATCATTAAACTTCTTCTAAAGCCCTTTCAAATAACATGAAACACGGTATGATTCTGAACAAATTTCAACTTTTTTGTTTATTTTGTTAGAATCGTCGTCTAAAATCTTTTTATATCTCACCAAACACGGCATGAGTCGGAACACATTAGTTTGAAACAGTTGACGGTTGTAAATTATAATTTTTTTTTATTTCATTTAAAAGTTCTTTTAAAACTCTCTTATATGACACCAAACTCGGCATAACTCGAAATACTTTAAGTTTGAAACAATTGACAATAGTAAAATTTAATTTTTTTCTTTAGTCTATCTAAAAGTTCTTTCAAAACTTTTTCATATGATATTAAACACGGCATGATTCCGAATACTTTTAATTTAAAACAATTGACGGTCGAAATATATATATTTTTTAATTTCGTCTGAAAGTTCTTCTGATGCCCTTTTATATAATATCAAACACAATATGATACGGAACACTTTGCTAAACTAACTTTTTCTTTATTTTATCTAAAAGTTCGCCTAAAGCCCTTTCATATGAAATCAAACGTGGCATAATTCGGAATACTTTAAGTTTGAAATAATTGACAGTCCTAAAATTTCAGTCAAGTACGTGTTTCATTTCCAAAAAGATTTTACTAATCTTTTAAAAATTCTTTGGACGTCATTTCTGATAGTTCCACATTTTTTTATTTTACATGTGCATAAAATCAATTTAAATTTTTCTCTAAACTCTTTGAAAAACGGTTGGAAATTGTTTTAGTATTATTTCAGATATTTTTTCGAGTTAATTTTTTATACAATATAGAATTTATTAAGTTTGAAACAGTTGCCCATCGTAAAATTTCAACTTTTTTTTATTTCATCTGAAAGCTCTTCTAAAGCCCTTTCATATGACATCAAATAGGGCATGATTTGGAATACTTCAAGTTTAAAATAATTGACAGTCGTAAAATTTCAATCAAATACAAGTTTTTTATGATATACACAGTATTATTTGAATCCTTTTATTTTAATTATATGACGCACATTGAAAAATTACATCTCTCTATTTTTTTGGTTTCCTCATAAAATTGAAGATCAATTAAAATTTGATGTAACCAACATGCTTCGTTAACTGCTATGCTCAATGCTACATACTGTGCTTTACAGGACGATAAAGCTACAGTACTTTGCTTGCGTGAAGTCCAGGATACCGAAGATTTAAAAATGTTGTATATAAAACCAGAGGTTGATTTTCTGTCATTCAAGTTCCATGCCCAATTAGCATCAACAAATCCTGTAAGTATTTTAGCATTTTCATCTCTGACATAAACTAAATTAAAATCAATAGTATCTTTTCTTAGTACATGTTTTAAACATTTCCATAATTTGATATTTGCACGAGTTTGGCAACGACTCAATGCTGTACATAAATCTGGTCTTGTATCAACTATTGCATACATCAAACAGCCAATTAGTTTCCTGAAGCGGAGCTTCGAGTTCTTCATTATGTGTTGTTTCATTTTCTGGCCCTACTAACCAATCTGACTTAAAACTTGGATCTAAAGGTATCGATGTCGGTTTACAACCTTCCATACAAAATTTCGACAACACATTCTTTAGATAAGTTGTTTGATTCATTTTTGTAACCCCCCGTCTTCCATATCTTGACTAATATTTATACCTATGTAATGTGAAACTTTTCCCAAATCTTTCATTTTCAATGTTTTGAACAATTCCTTTTTCAGTTCTTCAATTTGTTGATTATTTGTTCCAAAAATCAACAGATCATGCACATAAATTAAAACGAATAACTTGAGAGATTTGTTAAATTTTGTGTAGTGACAATAATCATATTTTGAACAGTTAAATGCTTCTTTCTTCATAAACGAATTGAATATTATATTCCAATATTTTGGTGACTTTTTCAAACCATATAAAGCTCTATTTAATTTACATACTTTCGCAGGTTCTTGTGAAACTCTTTCTGGAATACTCAGAAAAACATCTTTAATTTCTCCGTATAAAAATGCACTACATTTAGTTTGTTGCTCGTCGCTTCGCTCCTCGCGTAATGTTTTATGGTGAATTATTTTTAAGGATTAAAAACTTGGTTTTTTTTTCTATTGCATTTGAAAGTACTTTTCATATGATACCAAAAACGACATGATTCTGAATAGTTGAATTTTCAAACAGTTGCCTATCGTAAATTTTAATTTTTTTATAATTGCATTTGAAAGGTCTTTTAATGCCCTTTCATATGATACCAAACACGACATAATTCTGAATAGTTGAATTTTCAAACAGTTGCCTAACGTAAATTTTAATTTTTTTCCAATTGCATTTGAAAAGTCTTTTAATGCCCTTTCATGTCATACTAAACACAACATGATTGTATCGTAAATTTTCCATTTTTTCCAATTGCATTTAAAAGGTCTTTTAATGCCCTTTCATATGATACCAAACACGACATGATTCGGAATAGTTGTATTTTCAAAGAATTGCCTATCGTAAATTTTATTTTTTTTCCAATTGCATTTGAAAGGTCTTTTAATGCCTTTTCATATGATACTAAATACGACATGATTCTGAATAGTTGAATTTTTAAACAGTTGCCTATCGTAAATTTTTAATTTTTTCCAATAGCATTTAAATGGTCCTTTAATGCCCTTTCATATGATACCAAACACGACACGATTCAGAATAGTTGAATTTTCAAACAATTGCCTATCGTAAATTTTAAATTTTTTCCAATTGCATTTGAAAGCTCTTTTAATGCCCTTTCATATGATACCAAACACGCCATGATTCGGATTAGTTGAATTTTCAAACAGTTGCCCATCGTAAATTTTAATTTTTTTCCAATAGCATTTAAAAGGTCTTTTAATGCCCTTTCATATGATACCAAACACGTCATGATTCGGAATAGTTAAATTTTCAAACAGTTGTCTATCGTGAATTTTCAATTTTTTCCAATTGCATTTAATAGGTGTTTTAATGCCCTTTCATATGATACCAAACACGACATGATCCGGAATAGTTGAATTTTCAAACAGTAGCTTATCGTAAATTTTCAATTTTGTCCAATTGCATTTAAAAGGTCTTTTAATGCCCTTTCATATGATACCAAACACGCCATGATTCGGATTAGTTGAATTTTCAAACAGTTGCCCATCGTAAATTTTAAATTTTTTCCAATTGCATTTGAAAGGTCTGTTAATGCCCTTTCATATGATACCAAACACGACATGATTCGGAATAGTTGAATTTTCAAATAGTTCCCTATCGTGAATTTTCAATTTTTTCCAATTGCATTTGAAAGGTCTTTTAATGCCCTTTCATATGATACCAAACACGACATGATTCGGAATAGTTGTATTTTCAAACAACTGCCTATCGTAAATTTTAAATTTTTTCCAATTGCATTCGAAAGGTCTTTTAATGCCCTTTCATATGATACCAAACACGACATGATTCGGAATAGTTGTATTTTCAAACAATTGCGTATCGAAAATTTTATTTTTTTTCCAATTGCATTTGAAAGGTCTTTTAATGCCTTTTCATATGATACCAAACACGACATGATTCTGAATAGTTGAATTTTCAAACAGTTGCCTATCGTAAATTTTCAATTTTGTCCAATTGCATTTAAAAGGTCTTTTAATGCCCTTTCATATGATACCAAACACGACATGATTCGGAATAGTTGTATTTTCAAACAGTTGCCTATCGTAAATTTTCAATTTTGTCCAATTGCATTTGAAAGGTCTGTTAATGCCCTTTCATATGATACCAAACACGACATGATTCGGAATAGTTGAATTTTCAAATAGTTGCCTATCGTGAATTTTCAATTTTTTCCAATTGCATTTGAAAGGTCTTTTAATGCCCTTTCATATGATACCAAACACGACATGATTCGGAATAGTTGTATTTTCAAACAACTGCCTATCGTAAATTTTAAATTTTTTCCAATTGCATTCGAAAGGTCTTTTAATGCCCTTTCATATGATACCAAACACGACATGATTCGGAATAGTTGTATTTTCAAACAATTGCGTATCGTAAATTTTATTTTTTTTCCAATTGCATTTGAAAGGTCTTTAATGCCTTTTCATATGATACCAAACACGACATGATTCTGAATAGTTGAATTTTCAAACAGTTGCCTATCGTAAATTTTCAATTTTGTCCAATTGCATTTAAAAGGTCTTTTAATGCCCTTTCATATGATACCAAACACGACATGATTCGGAATAGTTGTATTTTCAAACAATTGCCTATTGTAAATTTTAATTTTTTCCAATTGCATTTGAAAGGTCTGTTAATGCCCTTTCATATGATACCATACACGACATGATTCGGAATAGTTGAATTTTCAAACGGTTGCCTATCGTGAATTTTCAATTTTTTCCAATTGCATTTAAAAGGTCTTTTAATGCCCTTTCATATGATACCAAACACGCCATGATTCGGATTAGTTGAATTTTCAAACAGTTGCCTATCGTAAATTTTCCATTTTTTTCCAATAGCATTTAAAAGGTCTTTTAATGCCCTTTCATATGATACCAAACACGTCATGATTCGGATTAGTTGAATTTTCAAACAGTTGCCTATCGTAAATTTTCCATTTTTTCCAATAGCATTTAAAAGGTCTTTTAATGCCTTTTCATATGATACTAAACACGTCATGATTCGGAATAGTTGAATTTTCAAACAGTTGCCTATCGTAAATTTTCCATTTTTTCCAATAGCATTTAAAAGGTCTTTTAATGCCCTTTCATATGATACCAAACACGTCATGATTCGGAATAGTTGTATTTTAAAACAGTTGCCTATCGTAAATTTTAATTTTTTCCAATTGCATTTGAAAGGTCTGTTAATGCCCTTTCATATGATACCAAACACGACATGATTCTGAATAGTTGAATTTTCAAACAGTTGCCTATCGTAAATTTTAATTTTTTTCCAATTGCATTTGAAAAGTCTTTTAATGCCCTTTCATATCATACTAAACACAACATGATTGTATCGTAAATTTTCAATTTTTTCCAATTGCATTTAAAAGGTCTTTTAATGCCCTTTCATATGATACCAAACACGACATGATTCGGAATAGTTGTATTTTCAAACAATTGCCTATCGTAAATTTTATTTTTTTTCCAATTGCATTTGAAAGGTCTTTTAATGCCTTTTCATATGATACTAAAAACGACATGATTCTGAATAGTTGAATTTTCAAACAGTTGCCTATCGTAAATTTTTAATCTTTTCCAATAGCATTTAAATGGTCCTTTAATGCCCTTTCATATGATACCAAACACGACATGATTCAGAATAGTTGAATTTTCAAACAATTGCCTATCGTAAATTTTAAATTTTTTCCAATTGCATTTGAAAGCTCTTTTAATGCCCTTTCATATGATACCAAACACGCCATGATTCGGATTAGTTGAATTTTCAAACAGTTGTCCATCGTAAATTTTTAATTTTTTCCAATAGCATTTAAAAGGTCTTTTAATGCCCTTTCATATGATACCAAACACGTCATGATTCGGAATAGTTAAATTTTCAAACAGTTGTCTATCGCGAATTTTCAATTTTTTCTAATTGCATTTAATAGGTGTTTTAATGCCCTTTCATATGATACCAAACACGACATGATTCGGAATAGTTGAATTTTCAAACAGTAGCTTATCGTAAATTTTCAATTTTGTCCAATTGCATTTAAAAGGTCTTTTAATGCCCTTTCATATGATATCAAACACGACATGATTCGGAATAGTTGTATTTTCAAACAATTGCCTATCGTAAATTTTAATTTTTTCCAATTGCATTTGAAAGGTCTGTTAATGCCCTTTCATATGATACCAAACACGACATGATTCGGAATAGTTGAATTTTCAAATAGTTGCCTATCGTGAATTTTCAATTTTTTCCAATTGCATTTGAAAGGTCTTTTAATGCCCTTTCATATGATACCAAACACGACATGATTCGGAATAGTTGTATTTTCAAACAACTGCCTATCGTACATTTTAAATTTTTTCCAATTGCATTCGAAAGGTCTTTTAATGCCCTTTCATATGATACCAAACACGACATGATTCGGAATAGTTGTATTTTCAAACAATTGCGTATCGTAAATTTTATTTTTTTTCCAATTGCATTTGAAAGGTCTTTTAATGCCTTTTCATATGATATCAAACACGACATGATTCTGAATAGTTGAATTTTCAAACAGTTGCCTATCGTAAATTTTCAATTTTTTCCAATTGCATTTGAAAGGTCTGTTAATGCCCTTTCATATGATACCAAACACGACATGATTCGGAATAGTTGAATTTTCAAACAGTTGCCTATCGTGAATTTTCAATTTTTTCCAATTGCATTTAAAAGGTCTTTTAATGCCCTTTCATATGATACCAAACACGCCATGATTCGGATTAGTTGAATTTTCAAACAGTTGCCTATCGTAAATTTTCCATTTTTTCCAATAGCATTTAAAAGGTCTTTTAATGCCCTTTCATATGATACGAAACACGTCATGATTCGGATTAGTTGAATTTTCAAACAGTTGCCTATCGTAAATTTTCCATTTTTTCCAATAGCATTTAAAAGGTCTTTTAATGCCCTTTCATATGATACCAAACACGTCATGATTCGGAATAGTTGTATTTTCAAACAGTTGCCTATCGTGAATTTTAAATTTTTTCTAATTTCATTTAAAAGTTCTTTTAATGCCCTTTCATATGATACCAAACATGACGTGATTCGAAATAGTTGAATTTTTTTTTAAAACTTTTGAAAATCGCTGGAATATTAATTCTGAAATTTTTTTATTCAATTAATTTTTTTACAATGTAGATTCTTTTTGGTTTTACTGTATATTATCACCGAGGTCAATTTTTGCTTGGTTTTACTATATACTTTAATAGACTATATGTCAAATTGACGTCTTTGTCTTAAAACTTTATATGAACATGAAATCAATTCAGCAAAGTTTATAGTTACTATAAAAAAATTTACTTTTTCTACATTTTTTTCTAGATTCTGAAATTTTTTTATTCGATTAACTTTTTTTTACAATGTAGATTCTTTTAGGTTTTACTGTATATTATCACCGAGGTCAATTTTTGCTTGGTTTTACTATATACTTTAACAGACTATTTGTCAAATTGACGTTTTGTCTTTAAACTTTATTTGAACATGAAATCAATTCAGCAAAGTTTATAGTTACTGTAAAAAAATGTAATTTTTCTACATTTTTTCTAAACTGTTTAAAATCGCTGGAATATTAATTCTGAAATTTTTTTATTCGATTAATTTTTTTTTACAATGTAGATTTTTTTTTGGTTTTACTGTATATTATCACCGAGGTAAATTTTTGCTTGGTTTTACTATATACTTTAACAAACTATATGTCAAATTGACGTTTTGTCTTAAAACTTTATTTGAACATGAAATCAATTCAAAACAGTTCGAAACATGTATCCTCAATCATCTAATACCTAAATCAAATTACAAAATTTTCACAATTTGTCTAGAAATTGAAATAATTCTATCGAAAAATTCTATGCGTAACGTCAAAAATGACAGCTTAGGTCTATGGTGTTCAAAACCTGGATTGTGTATATAAGAGATAAAATTGTTTATTAACCATAGATTTGTCAAATGGACGTTTTGTCCTTATAAACTTTTATATAAACATGATATCGATTGAAAACCATTCGAAACATATATCCTCATTCCTCTAATACCTAAATCAAATTAGAAAATTTCTCCAACATGTCTAGAAATTGAAATATTTATGTAAAAACGTTTCATGCGAAACGTCAAAAGTGATTGACAGCTCTGAAAAATTTCTGTTTGCGGTCAAATTTCAAATGCATAGCAACGCGGGCAAGCTTCGATCAAGAAAATTTGCAAAGTTTGTCGTTAATTTCAAGCGGACTGTACTAGAAAAAAATTCACAACAATCAAACAAACCGTTTAGGCTGTAGGCGATCATAATGTTTGGTTGCCGCCCAGATGAATTTATAGTGAATGTGAACGATTAGTATATAGGACTAGCGTTCGGCCTGGCCTCGCCAGGCCTTTTCGCTAGGCTCCGCGGACACTGAAGTAAGGTTTAATTGAATTACGATCTAAAACTTTTTATTTCTGTACTTCTGCTCATCTAAAGATATTTTTTGATTTTACTGTATATTACTGCCGAGTACAAATTTTGCTTTGTTTTACTATATACTTTTAAAAACTATTTGGCACATTGACAGTCGTAAAATTTCAATCAGATACGTGTTTTATTTCCAAAAAGATTTTGAAACTAAGAAAAATTCTTCGGACGTCATTTCTGATAGGTCCACATTTATATTTTATATGTACATGAAATCAGTTGCATTTTTTCTCTTAACTTTTTGAAAAACTGTTGGAAATCGTTGGAAAACACGACATGATTCGGAATAGTTGAATTTTTAAACAGTTGCCTATCGTAAATTTTCAATTATTTCCAATTGCATTTAAAAGGTCTTTTAATGCCCTTTCATATGATACCAAACATGACGTGATTCTGAATAGTTGAATTTTCAAACAACTGCCTATCGTAAATTTTTAATTTTTTCCAATTGCATTTGAAAGGTCTTTTAGTGCCATTTCATATGATACCAAACACGATATGATTCGGAATAGTTGAATTTTCAAAAAATTGCCTATCGTAAATTTTTAATTTTTTCATATTGCATTTAAAAGGTCTTTTAATGCCCTTTCATATGATACCAAACACGACATGATTCGGAATAGTTGAATTTTCAAACAGTTGCCTATCGTGAATTTTCAATTTTTTGTAATTGCATTTAAAAGGTCTTTTAATGCCCTTTCATATGATACCAAACACGACATCATTCGGAATAGTTGAATTTTCATACAATTGCCTATCGTAAATTTTAATTTTTTTCCAATTGCATTTGAAAGGTCTTTTAATGCCCTTTCATATGATACCAAACACGACATGATTCGGAATAGTTGAATTTTCAAACAGTTGCCTATCGTAAATTGTCAATTTTTTCATATTGCATTCGAAAGTACTTTTAATGCCCTTTCATATGATACCAAACACGGCATGATTCTGAATAGTTGAATTTTCAAACAATTGCCTATCGCAAATCTTAAATTTTTTCTTATTGTATTCGAAAGTACTTTTAATGCCCTTTCATATGATACCAAACACGGCATGATTCTGAATAGTTGAATTTTCAAACAATTGCCTATCGCAAATTTTAAATTTTTTCATATTGCATTCGGAAGTACTTTTAATGCCCTTTCATATGATACCAAACACGGCATGATTCTGAATAGTTGAATTTTCAAACAACTGCCTATCGTAAATTTTCAAGTTTTTCCAATTACATTTAGAAGGTCTTTTAATACCCTTTCATATGATACCAAACACGACGTGATTCTGAATAGTTAAATTTTCAAACAACTGCCTATCGTAAATTTTCAAGTTTTTCCAATTGCATTTAAAAGGTCTTTTAATGACCTTTCATATGATACCAAACACGACATGATTCGGAATAGTTGAATTTTCAAACAGTTGCCTATCGTGAATTTTCAATTTTTTGTAATTGCATTTAAAAGGTCTTTTAATGCCCTTTCATATGATACCAAACACGACATCATTCGGAATAGTTGAATTTTCAAACAGTTGCCTATCGTAAATTGTCAATTTTTTCATATTGCATTCGAAAGTACTTTTAATGCCCTTTCATATGATACTAAACATGACGTGAGTTTTGGGTTCAGTTTTCGAAACAGGCTTTTTAAAAAGATTTCAAAGGTTCTTTATTTTTGCGACTTGTTCTCAAGACGCCAAACTTCAGACAAAAGACTACAGGTTACATTACATCTACATATAACATTTTCTTATCATTATCTTATAGTTCATATTACATTAAAAGTAAGCAGTTATAGTTATATAACTCCTCCCGGCTAAGTGAGAACTGTGGGGCTTCTTGCCACAGAGTTCGGTGACATTTCGATATCTTCTCGTTGTTCTGATTTGGACCTGGATTTTATTAATTTCCTTCGAACATAATATGAATACATAAAATACAAAACAATTAATATTATTCCAACATACAAGAGAATAGTATATACTAATTCTATTATAATATATAGGTTTTACATTTAAAGTTTCTAATTTATATTTTTGATTATCAATAAGTGAATACATATTTTTAATTTCATCTAAATTAACAATATCTAATTTTAAAGGTTTACGATCAAAATGATCTTTATTATAAGTGTCAACTTGAAATTCTAAGCTTGGTAAATCAATGTTCTTAAAGCTTGATTTATAGTTTTGATAGGTTTTAATTATGGTAGTTTTCACTTTCACTTCACATTCACTGTTAAGTTGAAGTAAGTAACTTCCGTTTAGGGGGACATTATTTATATTTAGGCCACATTTTTGGGTTGCAACGATACCATTTGGGGCAATGATGATCCATTGATTCTTCTCGACTTTCTGAATCTTGATGTTGGGTAATTGGGTAAACACTTGTTTACACTTTGTAGTATTTGCTGCATATTTCAGGAGTTGGATTTCACATGGTGCGTTGTCATCTATTTGGGATGTATGGACTTCATGGCACAGGAACATTTCTGATATTATTTCCTCGCATTTTGTGTCGAAAAATGCATACGTTTGCTCATTAGAGATAAGGTATTTAGAATGTGGTATGATGAATTTAAAGGTATTTTGATTTGGAGTAGGCAAGGAATATAAATGGTAATAATTAAATATTTCGGTTTCCACAATTGGAATTTCCAATAAAAATATAATTTGATTTCCTTTACTGTAACTTTTAATTTCAATTATTTTTTCAAATAATAATAAATTTTTCAATGTTGGTTCGAAGGGAAATTTATTCTTTTCTAGCTGTTTATAAATAAATTGTATTTCAGAAAACAAATCGTTTGGCTCGATGATGGAATTATGAAAAGTATTTAATTTTGAAAATGTTATTGCTACTTCAATTTTTTCTAAATCATATATAATTTGCAGACTTGAAGTATATTGAGAGAGAACTGTTTGTAAAAATACACAATTGTAAATTTCAACATTTCTTATTAAAGTACTATTTATAACTTTTTCTAATTGTTCAATCTTTGAATCAAGTACTAACTGATTATGTGAAAGTGTTTTAATATTATCGTTATATTTTTGAATAGATGTCTGAAGGATTGTCATTTGATCCTTAAGAATAGTTTTAATATTACTTTGATCTTTAGATAATTTAGAAATTATTCTATCATATTTTTCAGCATCATTATGATCAAGATTACCAATTATGGATTTTATGATTGAGCCAAGTCTGTCTATAAGACCTCGTTTAGATCTTTTATTATTAAATAATGGATTTAATTGTTTTATTTGGGTTTCAACCTTATCTTCAATAATACGAATTATTTGGTAAGAATGATAATTATGAGTGGAGTTTTTAAGTTCTTTAGATATTTTTGAGAATGAATTTTTAAGTAATATAAATTCGTTGATTATGTCAGTAATGTCATATATTTGTATAAAAGTCCAATAGTCAGTCTTAATTTGGGCATTTCCTAGTTTTAAGGGTAGGAGACCAGGATTTTTATTAAGATTGTGGAATATAGGTGATTCTAGGGTTGCGACGACGATGAGGAGGGTTGATCTGTAACAACAGATGGTTTCCTTAATTCTTTTATATGAATAATTTCCGATTTATCTTTCTTACGTTTACAGAATATTTCTGCTCTATTTCTATCTAATAATTTAGTGATTTTATATGGTCCTAAAAATTTTAAATTCTTTTTATTTCTATTCATAGAGTTTTGTTTATAAACAGTTTGTCCTACTTTAAATTCTTTATTCGTGTTTCCTTTTATATTATGTTTAGCTACTACTTTTTGTTTTTGTGTTTCTAGTTTATCGGATACATTTTGATAAACATGTTTTAATTTCTCTTTATGATTTTCAACATAATCATTATAGAATGAATTTGGAATAAATATTTCATTTGGATTTCTTGAGTTAGTATGTCCAAAGGCTAGTTCGAATGGTGTATAATTAGTTGAACTGTGGATTGAGTTGTTATAACCAATAATAGCATAATTCATAAGATCACTACGGTCATCGGGGTACATTTCTCTTAATATTCGTAAGTGTTCTACTAATGTTGAGTGAAAACGTTCAACAATGGAATTAGATTCATGATGCAAAGGGGTAGTGAAGTGAACATTTATTTTATGTAATTTTAAAAATTCTTTTACTGTACTATTATTAAATTCTTTTCCATTATCTACTATTAAATTTTCTGGTACACCGAATGATGTGAAATATTTGATTAAGCCGTTGCTAATATGGATTGCAGTTTTACCTTCAATGTAAATTGCTTGGGCAAATTTTGTAAATGCATCTACTAAGGTTAAGTAATTTTTATTATCGTAAGCAAAAACGTCTATGTGAATTATTTGGAACGGTCTTGTCGCAGTTTCTGTGTTCATTAATGGAACATAAGGCTTTTTCCTAGCATACTTTGCTCTTTGACAAATGTCGCAGGAATTAATATAATTAGTGATGGTTGCTTTCATGTGTCTCCAGTAGTAATTTCTTTTTAAATATTCTACGGTTTCGTTTATACCACGGTGATTTGTTTTGCCTTCGTGATGGTGTTTGATAAGCATAATTTGTTCTTCTTTATCGGTAACCGTATTTAGTCTTTTAATACATCTAATCAATTTGGGACCTCTTTCAGAAAATTTATCTAAGTAAACTTTGCAGAAGTCTTGATATAATTTATCAGTATGGAAGTACATGTGGTACGTATTTTTTGAATCGGTATAATTTCTTAAAAATTCAAAAATTAATTTATCATTATTATTATCTGGAATTTTAACTTTTACGATTTTTTGATTTTCGTATTTTTCATGTGAAACGTCTAATTTTTTATATAAATTTGGAAATACAAGAATTTGATTTATTTTATTATTTATAATTTCATCTGCTATTTTAATTCCGTCATTTGTTGTATCGTTCGCCGTAGAGTGTTGAGTTGATGACTCAGAACTGTCGTTATCATTATCGTTATCATTTAAACTTTGTGTAAGGTTAGGGTCATTTGGAGTTTTCAATTGTATATTAGATATAATTTTGAATTTAGGTTTCTTTTTGGGTACAGGGGTTGTACTCATTGAAGGTTGTTGTTCATTAGGATCGAAATTTTCAACATAATTTCTTAAATATTCTACAATGTCATTATTTACTTCTCCAGGGTTATTTATCGTGGATTCGTTTTCTATTGCGTTTATAGAAATACGAGAGAGACAATCAGCATTGGTATTGTATTTACCTTTTTTATAAATTATATCGTAGTCGTATTCATCTAACTTTATTTTCCATCTAAGTAATTTTGAGTTTTGATCTTTAAATTTAAACATATAAGTTAAGGGATGGTGGTCTGTGACTATTGTGAATTTTCGACCATATAAATAGGGACGAAATTGTTTACATGCCCATACTATCGCAAGTAATTCTTTTTCGATAGTGGCGTATCGGGTTTCTGTTTCATTTAAAGTTCTCGACGCGTATGCTATGGGTCGGTCGTTTGGTATTTGTCCTTGTGACAGAACAGCACCTAATGCAAAGTTGCTTGCATCAGTGGTTAATATAAACGGTTTGTCAAAATCGGGATACTGTAATATGGGGTCATTAATCAGGAGTTCTTTACATATATTGAAACAATCTACGAATTCTTTATTATGAACTATTTTTACATCCTTTTTTAAACATTTTGTCATTGGTTTTGTTATCATTGCAAAATCTTTAATAAAACGCCGGTAATAACCTAATAAACCAAGAAAGCTTTTAATATCTCTTTGTGTTTTTGGAATTGGAAAGTTTTTAATAACAGAAATTTTATCCGGGTTGGGTTTTACACTTTCGGGGGTAATTACATGTCCTAAATATTGTACTGATTTTTGGAGAAATTCTGATTTATCTAGTTGAAGTTTAAAGTAACTTTTTCTTCATCGTTCGAATACTGATTTAAGTCGTTCGACGTGTTCTTGCAGGGACGTACTGAATATTATAATGTCGTCTAGGTAAACTAGGCAACTTTCGTGTTGTAAACCTTGTAACACATTGTCCATAACTCTTTGAAGAGTTGATGGAGCATTTTTGAGTCCAAACGGCATGCGTTTAAATTCATAGTGACCGCCTTCAGTAGAGAATGCAGTTTTTGAAACGTCTTCAGGGTTAACTTCTATTTGGTGGAAGCCACTAGCTAAATCGAGTGTTGAAAAATAGTTGGCTCTGCCGAGTTTATTTAAGATATCCGTGATATTAGGAAGGGGGTATTTGTCATCGATTCTGCGTTCATTCAATTTGCGATAATCTATAACGAGACGCCATTTCTTTTTGCCTGACGCATCCATCTTTTTAGGGACAATCCATATGGGACTAGACCATGGGGAAACACTGTGTTGTATTATACCTTGATCTAACATTTTTGATATTTGTGTTCTAACTTCCTGTCTGTGAACTTCAGGGAACCGATATGATTTTACATGAATAGGAGAGTCATCTTTTAATTTAATTTTGTGAGTAATTTCGCTTGTGAAACTTAGGGGTATATTTTCGCAATAGAATATATCTCGATATTCAAAACCAAGTTTTCTAATAGCATCTTTCTCTTCATAATTACAATGATCAACTCTAATATTTTTTGTTTAAGTAAATTTTCAAAATCTGTATTTAGTTCAACATCAATTTCCATTTTTTCAACAAAATTTAAATTAATTGGATTTAAGGTTTCGATATCAAATGGTTCACAAATATTTATTTGAACTGGATTTTCAGTTATATTAGTAAGAGTTGTAATAGCAAAGTTATTTGAAACATTAACAAGTGCTTTTGGCATTTCTACGCCGTTTCCAAAATTTGTATGATTTAAAATACCTATACCGTTATTTAGTTTAACGGGTAGTTTTATTACTTGTTCTACACGGGGTGGTATGATAATAGAGTGGTTTGCGATATATGTTCCAGAATTTATTTTGTTGTTATCAGGTTCAAAGATTATAGGAATGTTTGCATATGGTGTAGTTAATTGTTTTAAGTTGACATTAACATTTGCATTTAATTGTTTAAGTAAATCAACGCCTATTAGTCCATCGTATTTTTTACTAAATTGAAATAGATAAAACTTATGAAATTGAGGGACATTAAAAATTTGAAAGACTGGAATTTCTGCTACTTCGTTATGGAATGAAATATTATGTGCAGTTTGAATATTAAAATTTTCTTCAAAAATAAAATTATTATAGAATTTATAAGCTAATTCTGGATTAATTAAACTTTTTGTACTTCCTGTGTCAATTAAGAAGTTTGCATTGATTTCTGGGATATAAATGTATGGTAAATTTGCTTTTAAAACATTTACTTGTATTACGTTTGATTGGTGGAATTGGGGACTTGAGGAAAATTTGTCTCAGGATTGTGAGATTCTGGTTCATTGTAGTTAGTGTTATCATATTCGTTACTGTAATCCGATACTGTTTCATACTCGGCGTGAGAGTTGTTATAGCCGGTGTCGTAATTATCATATACAGGTTGTTCATTTGAGTAATATTCAGGGTACTCATATTGATATGGGGTTTCGTCTGGGTTTTCGCACTTTTTTACGTCGTAAACATTTTGAGTAAATAGTGCAGTTGAGGTAAAAGGTTTTTGCGATTTTATTCTGGAATGGCCAGATGAGGTATCCATTGGTTCGGGTTTGTATTCATGTTGTTGTTGGTTTGGATTGGGTCGATTATAATTTTGGGAAAAATTTGGTCTTTGTTGGGGAGTAAAGTTATTAAAATTTGGTCTTTGCTGCGAAACAAAGTTGTTAAAATTTGGTCTTTGTTGAGATGTGAAATTGCTGGGTCGCATTTGGAATTGGGGTGGTCGTTGTGCAAAATGCATCGGTCGATAATTTGGTTGGTTATTTGTGTTATAAAAAGGATTTAGTTTGGGTGCCATTGGATGAGGTGTTCTCTGTTGGAAATGAGATGGCATTTGTGGGGTTGAGTTATTATTGTAATGTGAATATTGTGGAACATTCGTATTTGTCTGTGGGTTTGAGTTATGTCTGGTAGGTGCAAGTCTTTGTGGTGGTCTATAACCTGTTTGTAAATTTATTGTGTTTTGTCGTTGTGTCGAGTAAAGGAAATTTTCTTCCTCGACTACGAGACTCATGTCTTTTTCAAGACTGTCAGGATCTCTTAATCTTACATTTGTCTGAATATTGGCTGGTAAGCCTCGGATGTATGTTTTTAGAGCAAGATCTTTATAATTTGATTGTCTGACAAGTTTTTCAGCTTCTGTTAAAACTAGTGTATTTAATTTGGAAAGGAGTAAACTTCTAGCATCTTGGCATCGCATACCAAAATTATAAGGTGATTCATTTTTGACAGGTCTCAATGAAATTAAATCCTGAACTAAGCAATCTATATTTCTTTGATCGCCGAAACTGAGAGTGAGTGCATCTTTAATATCTTGCCAAGTTGTTAATTCTGTTCTAGATCCGATTAAAATTAAAGCACGGCCAGTTAGTTTGCCTAAGACTGTACGAATTAGAAAATTGTTTAATGCTGGGTCAGCAGCGTTTGCAAAAGTTTGAATTAAATTTTGACAGTTATCTAAAAATATTCCCAGAGTGTGGGGATTTCCTTCATATCGTGGTATTGAATCTATATACAATCTTAATAATTGATAATTAACTTGTTGTTCAGCCATTTCTGGATTGTTTAAATTTATGTTATTTAATAAATTTAGAATATTATCAATATCTGCGGCTGTCATAAAACTATTTTACTTATTCTACTTTATTACTTATTTTTTAAATTGTGAAACCGAAATTTTAGGGTTTTTTTAAAGGAATGAGCACTTACATGCAGATTGCGTTTTTCATTCTTCTTTTTCTTCTTAATTCTAGTGTGCCTATAGGTTTGGACGATGTGGTTCCTCTCCCAGGACTTCCTATGCTAGCTGCGATGAAATCTTCTTGTCTGCTCGTAACTGAGGTTGGTGTCGGCGTGGAACGCTGCGCTGGATGCAACTCGATATTCGCTCGGGCTCTCGCACTTCGCGGGTTGTTCACTACCAACTGTTCGGATTTTCCGATTTAATCGAAAATACGAAAATTGCACATGCGATTTGTGTCAATCTCGGAAATCCTACCGCACTGTGCCAGTTTTGGGTTCAGTTTTCGAAACAGGCTTTTTAAAAAGATTTCAAAGGTTCTTTATTTTTGCGACTTGTTCTCAAGACGCCAAACTTCAGACAAAAGACTACAGGTTACATTACATCTACATATAACATTTTCTTATCATTATCTTATAGTTCATATTACATTAAAAGTAAGCAGTTATAGTTATATAACTCGTGATTCTGAATAGTTGAATTTTCAAACTGCCTATCGTAAATTTTCAATTTTTTCCAAATACATTTAAAAGGGCTTTTAATGCGATTTCATATGATACTAAACACGACATGATTCGGAATAGTTGAATTTTCAAACAATTGCCTATCGCAAATTTTAAATTTTTTCATATTGCATTCGAAAGTACTTTTAATGCCCTTTTATATGATACCAAACACGACATGATTCGGAATAGTTGAATTTTCAAACAGTTGCCTATCGTAAATTTTCAATTTTTTCCAATTGCATATAAAAGGTTTTTTAATGCCCTTTCATATGATACCAAACATGACGTGATTCTGAATAGTTGAATTTTCAAACAACTGTCTATCGTAAATTTTCAAGTTTTTCCAATTGCATTTAAAAGGTCTTTTAATGCCCTTTCATATGATACCAAACACGGCCTGATTCTGAATAGTTGAATTTTCAAACAATTGCCTATTGCAAATTTTAATTTTTTTCCAATTACATTTAAAAGGTTTTTAATGCCCTTTCATATGATACCAAACACGATATTATTCTGAATAGTTGAATTTTTAAACAGTTGCCTATCGTAAATTTTCAATTATTTCCAATTGCATTTAAAAGGTCTTTTAATGCCCTTTCATATGATACCAAACATGACGTGATTCTGAATAGTTGAATTTTCAAACAACTGCCTATCGTAAATTTTTAATTTTTTCAATTGCATTTGAAAGGCCTTTTAATGCTCTTTCATATGATACTAAACACGACATAATTCTGAATAGTTGAAATTTCAAACAGTTGCCTATCGTAAATTTTTAATTTTTTTCAATTGCATTTAAAAGGTCTTTTAATGCCCTTTCATATGATACCAAACACAACATGATTCGGAATAGTCGAATTCTCAAACAACTGCCTATCGTAAATCTTAAATTTTTTCCAATTGCATTTGAAAGGTCTTTTAATGTCCTTTCATATGAAACCAAACACGACATGATTCGGAATAGTTGTATTTTCAAACAATTGCCTATCGTAAATTTTTAATTTTTTCCAATTGCATTTAAAAGGTTTTTTAATGCCCTTTCATATGATACCAAACACGACATGATTCGGAATAGTTGAATTTTCAAACAGTTGCCTGTCATGAATTTTCAATTTTTTACAATTGCATTTAAAAGGTGTTTTATTGCCCTTTCATATGATACCAAACACGACATGATTCGGAATAGTTGTATTTTCAAACAACTGCCTATCGTAAATTTTAATTTTTTTCCAATTGCATTTGAAAGGTCTTTTAATGCCCTTTCATATGAAACCAAACACGACATGATTCGGAATAGTTGTATTTTCAACCAACTGCCTATCGTAAATTTTAATTTTTTTCCAATTGCATTTAAAAGCTCTTTTAATGCCCTTTCATATGATACCAAACACGACATGATTCGGAATAGTTGAATTTTCAAACAGTTGCCTATCGTAAATTTTCAATTTTTTCATATTGCATTCGAAAGTAATTTTAATGCCCTTTCATATGATACCAAACACGACATGATTCTGAATAGTTGAATTTTCAAACGATCGCAAATTTTCAATTTTTTTCAATTACATTTAAAAGGTCTTTTAATGCCCTTTCATATGATACCAAACACGACATGATTCGGAATAGTTGAATTTTTAAACAGTTGCCTATCGTAAATTTTCAATTATTTCCAATTGCATTTAAAAGGTCTTTTAATGCCCTTTCATATGATACCAAACATGACGTGATTCTGAATAGTTGAATTTTCAAACAACTGCCTATCGTAAATTTTAAATTTTTTCCAATTGCATTTGAAAGGTTTTTTAATGCCCTTTCATATGATACCAAACACGACATGATTCGGAATAGTTGAATTTTCAAACAGTTGCCTATCGTAAATTTTCAATTTTTTCATATTGCATTTAAAAGGTCTTTTAATGCCCTTTCATATGATACCAAACACGCCGTGATTCGGAATAGTTAAATTTTCAAACAGTTGCCTATCGTGAATTTTCAATTTTTTCTAATTGCATTTGAAAGGTCTTTTACTATATACTTTAACAGGCTATATGTCAAATTGACGTCTTTTTCTTAAAACTTTATTTGAACATGAAATCAATTCAGCAATCTAGAGTTACTTTAAAGAAATGTAATTTTTCTCTATTTTTTTTTAAACTTTTGAAAATCGTTGGAATATTAATTCTGAAATTTTTTTATTCGATTGATTTTTTTTTTACAATGTAGATTCTTTCTGGTATTACTGTATATTATCACGAGGTCAATTTTTGCTTGGTTTTACTATATACTTTAACTGACTATGTCAAATTGACGTCTTTGTCTTAAAACTTTATTTGAACATGAAATCAATTTAGCAGTCTAGAGTTATTTTTAAAAAATGTAATTTTTCTCTATTTTTTTTTTAAACTGTTGAAAATCGCTGATATATTAATTCTGAAATATTTTTATTCGATTAACTTTTTTTACAATGTTGATTCATTTTGGTTTTACTGTATATTATCACCGAGGTCAATTTTTGCTTGGTTTTATTATAAACTTTATCAGACTATATGTCAAATTGACGTCTTTGTCTTAAAACTTTATTTGAATATGAAATCAATTCAACAAAGTTTATAGTTACTGTAAAAAAATGTAATTTTTCTACATTTTTTTTCTAAACTGTTTAAAATCGCTGGAATATTAATTCTGATATTTTTTTATTCGATTAACTTTTTATTACAATGTAGATTATTTTTGGTTTTACTGTATATTATCACCGAGGTCAATTTTTGCTTGGTTTTACTATATACTTTAACACACTATATGTCAAATTGACGTTTTTCTCTTAAAACTTTATTTGACCTGAAATCAATTCAACAAAGAATATAGTTACTGTAAAAAAATGTAATTTTACTCTATTTTTTTTAAACTGTTGAAAATCGCTGGAATATTAATTCTGAAATTTTTTTATTTTATTAACTTTTTTTTACAATGTAGATTCTTTTTGGTTTTACTGTATATTATCACCGAGGTCTATTTTTGCTTGGTTTTACTATATACTTTAACAAACAATTTGTCAAATTGACGTTTCGTCTTAAAACTTGATTTGAACATGAAATCAATTCAAAACAGTTCAAAACATGTATCCTCAGTCATCTAATACCTAAATCAAATTACAAAATTTACACAATTTGTCTAGAAATTGAAATAATTCTATCGAAAAATTCCATGCGTCATGTCAAAAGTGACAGCTTAGGTCTATGATTTTTCAAAACCTAGATCGTGTATATAAGAGGAAATATTGTTTCTTAACCATAGATTTGTGAAATGGACGTTGCATCATTAAAAACTTTTATACAAATATGAAATCAATTGAAAAATGTTCAAAACATTTGTTCTCATCCTCTAATACCTAAATCAAATTAGAAAATTTCTCCAACTTGTCTAGAAATTGAAATATTTAAATAAAAACATTTCATGCGAAACGTCAAAAGTGATTGACAGGTCTGAAAAATTTCGGCTTGCGGTCAAATTTCAAATGCATAGCAACGCGTGCATGCTTCGATCAATGAAAATTTGCAAAGTTTTTCATTAATTTCACGCGGACTATACTTTCAAAAAATCTGAAATACCCAAAAGGCACTAGTCCCAAACATTCTTTAAATCCTAGAAAAAAAATCACAATAATCGCACAAACCGTTTAGGCTGTAGGCGATCATAATGTTTGGTTGCCGTCCGGAGGAATCCGTAATGATTGTACGATTAGTATATGGAGACTAGCGTTCGGCCTGGCTTTGCCAGGCCTTTTCGCTAGGCTCCGCGGACACTGAAGTAAGGTTTAATTGAATTACGATCTAAAACTTTTTATTTCTGTACTTCTGCTCATCTAAAGATATTTTTTGATTTTACTGTATATTACTGCCGAGGACAAATTTTGCTTTGTTTTACTATATACTTTTAAAAACTATTTGTCACATTGACGGTCGTAAAATTTCAATCAGATACGTGTTTTATTTCCAAAAAGATTTTGTTAAACTAAGAAAAATTCTTCGGACATCATTTCTGATAGTTCCACATTTATATTTTATATGTACATGAAATCAGTTGAATTTTTAAGTACGCATTTTTTAGTTTATATATCATCGTACCGTTCATCATGTTATGTAGTAGTTGAATGAAACTCGAGAAGTAGCTTCGCTCCTTCTCTCGCCCGATGATGAGTCTGTTCGGCTCGACGCTTCACGTCTCACCTCCAGACATTTGTTTGTTGCTCGTCGCTTCGCTCCTCGTGTAATGTTTTCTGGTGAATTATTTTTAAGGATTAAAAACTTGTTATTTTTTCTATTACATTTGAAAGTACTTTTCATGCCCTTTCATATGATACCAAATACATGATTCTGAATAGTTGAATTTTCAAACAGTTGCCTATAGTAAATTTTCAATTTTTTCCAATTGCATTTAAAAGGTCTTTTAATGCCCTTTCATATGATATCAAACACGACATGTTTCGGAATAGTTGAACTTTCAAACAATTGCCTATCGTAAATTTTCAATTTTGTCCAAATACATTTAAAAGGTCTTTTAATGCTCTTCCATATGATACCAAACACGACATGATTCGGAATAGTTGAATTTTCAAACTGTTGCCTATCGTAAATTTTCAATTATTTCCAATTACATTTAAAAGATGTTTTTATGCCCTTTCATATGATATCAAACAAGGCAAGATTCTGAATAGTTGAACTTTCAAACAATTGCCTATCGCAAATTTTCAATTTTATCCAATTACATTTAAAAGGTCTTTTAATGCCCTTTCATATGATACCAAACACGACATGATTCGGAATAGTTGAATTTTCAAACAGTTGCCTATCGTATATTTTCAATTACTTCCAATTGCATTTAAAAGGTCTTTTAATGCCCTCTCATATGATACCAAACATGACGTGATTCTGAATAGTTCAATTTTCAAACAACTGCCTATTGTAAGCCTCCCTTATTTAAAGGAGAATTAACAAATAATTTATATGGGTTCTTGTCAGACCGGAGAAAGGACAAGTACTAGGGTTGTTGTAAATAAGTTTGTACTTACAATTTGGTTCAACAAATAACAAAGATTTATTCACACTTACTACATGGTTGGAGTTGTCGAGTTCCTACTGAACTCTCGTATTAACTATCTGACTATCGACTATACTGAGTGTCTACTACTACTGCGTGTCGGCTACTGTCATTATAACTGACCTAACGCTACTATATATATCTAATTACAAAAGTACTAAGTCAGCAAATAGTTAGCTACTTACGTCAAAGAATAATATTTAGAATATTTGACATCATTACAACATGCTCTACTTTACTTAATTTTATTCACTAAGAATGTGCTGACTTTGACTTGTTACATTCCTCCCTTTTTCAAACAATTTGCTTCCTGCAAAGGGGCACAATTTACATATTACACAAAACATAATTTAACTATTATTTCCTTGTTACATACCCTTTTTATACCTTAACTTTTACTAATTTTAAATTAAACATACATAAACACTAAAACACTTTTATCACGTACCAATCGAAAAATAGTCCAAATAAACACCACCATCGTCTTATGTTTATTTTATAACGCACAACACTAGAATAAAATTGAAGTTTATACCTCGTATCTCGTTCTTTCTTGTGGTTATTTGTGAATGTCGAATTTGGTTTGAATTTCTTCTTGTAGTACTGCTTATGTCGTCTAAATATCGAATCTCGTTTGCTCGTACTTCTATTCTTCTTTTGGCCATTTGTTCTGGAGTTCTTTAATTGATGTGGATTCTTCCTATCGTACTGTTTTCTTTGTTCTTTATTTCTCTGAAACTGTTTGCTGCTTTCGAACTTAATGCTGATCTGTCCAACTTCGTCATTTCCTACATTAACCGCTTGTGAAATTTCCTCAATACCCGTACCCTCTATTAAGCCATCATTTTTAACCCCTGATGCTTCTTTTTCCTCCCTATTTACCTCGTAAATTTCCGGAGCTTCCTCGGTCACGGCGTCATTAGGTCTCTCTTCACTGCTACGGTCTTCTTCCGAACTTACTTGTTGGGTGTCATCCTCATTCTCGTCTATTTCAGCAATATTTTCTCTTTCTCTTTCTTTAATTTCTTTACAAAGACAGTACTTTTTCTTAGGCATCTTACATCCAAAACATCTTAATACTCCATCGTCCATCGGAATGCCATCTAAATGGTTATAAATCATAAGAGCTGCCTCTTGGTCACCGGATATTTCCGCCATTCTTAACATATTAAAGAACCACGTAATTTCCTCCATCTCTTTTAATTCTTCCGGGTCTATTTCTTCTGTATTTTTCTTAGTTTGGCCTGTTGTTTCTGCTTCTCTTCTGTTATACTGTGTATCATTTTCAGTGTCTTCTTCTTTATGATTATCATAAAAATTTGACTGCTGACGCCGATACTTATGCTGACGCTGATGCTGACGCTTATGCTGACGCTCACGCTGACAATGCCTGGCGTAATGGTTGCCATTGCAATTATAACACTGAACTTGATTTCTTCTATAATGAGTGTCGTCATCTTCTCTCTGGTAGTCGTAGTAATCGCCTCTCTGATCATTGTAGTTTTCTTCATCCTGGTAATTGTATTTTTCTTCCCTCTGATAATGGTTATTTTCGTCCCTCTGATAATGGTAATTTTCTTCTCTCTGGTAATTGTAATTTTCTTTCCTCGGATAATTGTAATTTTCTTCCCTCTGGTAGTTGTAATTTTCTTCCCTCGGATAATTGTAATTTTCTTCCCTCTGGTAGTTGTAATTTTCTTCCCTCGGATAGTTGTAATTTTCTTCCCTCTGGTAGTTGTAATTTTCTTCCCTCGGATAGTAGCAATTTTCTTCCCTATGATAATGGTAATTTTCTTCCCTCGGATAGTGATTCGCTCGTTGACGCTGATGCTGTTGCTGACACTGCCTGGCATAGTGGTTGCCATTGCAAATGTAACATTGTACAGAGCGTCTTCTCTCGTTGTAATTTGATCTTCTTTGGCCATACATCTTTCTTGATTTACTTACTTGCTTGTTGTCATTGAATCCATGAATTTCAATTTACCAAACATGTTGTTCGTGTAGTTTGGAAAAAAAAATTCGTAAATCGCTGCCATCATTTGTATCAGATAGAATACAACTGTTGTTATTGTTGAATTCCTAATACTTGCTTTTCCGCGAGTGGACCAAAAACGATTGGCCACCCTGATCTGACAAAATATCCCCTACCGCTGCCACCAATTTGTAACAGAGGGTTGTTGTTGATCCCACCGCTGCCACCAATTTGTAAACCAGACCGGAGAAATAACAAGTACTAGGGTTGTTGTAAATAAGTTTGTACTTACAATTTGGTTCAACAAATAACAAAGATTTATTCACACTTACTACATGGTTGGAGTTGTCGAGTTCCTACTGAACTCTCGTATTAACTATCTGACTATCGACTATACTGAGTGTCTACTACTACTGCGTGTCGGCTACTGTCATTATAACTGACCTAACGCTACTATATATATCTAATTACAAAAGTACTAAGTCAGCAAATAGTTAGCTACTTCCGTCAAAGAATAATATTTAGAATATTTGACATCATTACAACATGCTCTACTTTACTTAATTTTATTCACTAAGAATGTGCTGACTTTGACTTGTTACACTATTGTAAATTTTCAATTTTTTCCAATTGCATTTGAAAGGTCTTTTAATGCCCTTTCATATGATACCAAACACGACATGATTCGGTATAGTTGAATTTTCATACAGTTGCCTATCGTGAATTTTAAATTTTTTCCAATTGTATTTAAAAGGTATTTTAATGCCCTTTCATATGATACCAATCACGCCATGATTCGGAATAGTTGAATTTTCAAACAGTTGCCTATCGTAAATTTTCTATTTTTTCATATTGCATTGGAAAGTACTTTTAATGCCCTTTCATATGATACTAAATACGACATGATTCGGAATAGTTGAATTTTTAAACAGTTGCCTATGGTAAATTTTCAATTATTTCCAATTGCATTTAAAAGGTCTGTTAATGCCCTTTCATATGATACCAAACATGACGTGATTCTGAATAGTTGAATTTTCAAACAACTGCCTATCGTAAATTTTCAATTTTTTCCAATTGCATTTGAAAGGTCTTTTAATGCCCTTTCATATGATACCAAACACGACATGATTCGGAATAGTTGTATTTTCAAGCAATTGCCTATTGTAAATTTTCTATTTTTTCCAATTGCATTTGAAAGGTCTTTTAATGCCCTTTCATATGATACCAAACACGACATGATTCTGAATAGTTGAATTTTCAAACAGTTGCCTATCGTAAATTTTCAATTTTTTCAAATTGCATTTAAAATGTCTTTTAATGCTCTTTCATATGATACCAAACACGACATGATTCGGAATAGTTGAATTTTCAAACAATTGCCTGTCGTAAATTTTATTTTTTTTTTAATTGCATTTGTAAGGTCTTTTAATGCCATTTCATATGATACCAAACACGACATGATTCGGAATTGTTGAATTTTCAAACAGTTGCCTATCGTAAATTTTCATTTTTTTCCAATTGCATATAAAAGGTCTCTTAATGCCCTTACATATGATACCAAACACGACTTGATTCGGAATAGTTGAATTTTCAAACAATTGCCTATCGCAAATTTTAAATTTTTTCCAATTACATTTATAGGTCTTTTAATGCCCTTTCATATGATACCAAACACGGCATGATTCTGAATAGTTGAATTTTCAAACAATTGCCTATCGCAAATTTTCAATTTTTTCCAATTACATTTAAAAGGTTTTTTATTGCCCTTTCATATGATACCAAACACGACATGATTCGGAATAGTTGAATTTTCAAACAATTGCCTATCGCAAATTTTCAATTTTTTCCAATTACATTTAAAAGGTTTTTTATTGCCCTTTCATATGATACCAAACACGACATGATTCGGAATAGTTGAATTTTTCAACAGTTGCCTATCGCAAATTTTAAATTTTTTCCAATTGCATTTGAAAGGTCTTTTAATGCCCTTTCATATGATACCATACACGACATGATTCTGAATAGTTGAATTTTCAAACAGTTGCCTATCGTATATTTTCAATTTTTTCGAGCTGCATTTAAAAGTTCTTTTAATGCCCTTTCATATGATACCAAACACGACATGATTCGGAATAGTTGAATTTTCAAACAGTTGCCTATTGTAAATTTTCAATTTTTTCCAATTGCATTTAAAAGATCTTTTAATGCCCTTTCATATGATACCAAACACGACATGATTCGGAATAATTGTATTTTCAAACAATTGCCTATCGTATATTTTCAATTTTTTCGAAATGCATTCAAAAGTTCTTTTATTGCCCTTACATATGATATCAAACACGACATGATTCGGAATAGTTGAATTTTCAAACAGTTGCCTATTGTAAATTTTCATTTTTTTCAATTGCATTTAAAAGGTCTTTTAATGCCCTTTCATATGATACCAAACACGGCATGATTCGGAGTAGTAGAATTTTCAAACAGTTGCCTATCGTAAATTTTCAATTTTTTCGTATTGCATTCGAAAGTACTTTTAATGCTTTTTCATATGATACCAGACACGGCATGATTCTGAATAGTTGAGTTTTCAAACAATCGCCTATCGCAAATTTTAAATTTTTTCCAATTACATTTAATAGGTCTTTTAATGCCCTTTCATATGATACCAAACACGACATGATACGGAATAGTTGAATTTTTAAATAGTTGCCTATCGTAAATTTTCTATTTTTTCAAATTGCATTTAAAAGTTCTTTTAATGCCCTTTCATATGATACCAAACACGACATGATTCGGAATAGTTGAATTTTCAAACAGTTGCCTATTGTAAATTTTCAATTTTTTCCAATTGCATTTAAAAGATCTTTTAATGCCCTTTCATATGATACCAAACACGACATGATTCGGAATAATTGTATTTTCAAACAATTGCCTATCGTATATTTTCAATTTTTTCGAAATGCATTCAAAAGTTCTTTTATTGCCCTTACATATGATACCAAACACGACATGATTCGGAATAGTTGAATTTTCAAACAGTTGCCTATTGTAAATTTTCATTTTTTCCAATTGCATTTGAAAGGTCTTTTAATGCCCTTTCATATGATACCAAACACGACATGATTCGGTATAGTTGAATTTTCATACAGTTGCCTATCGTGAATTTTAAATTTTTTCCAATTGTATTTAAAAGGTATTTTAATGCCCTTTCATATGATACCAATCACGCCATGATTCGGAATAGTTGAATTTTCAAACAGTTGCCTATCGTAAATTTTCTATTTTTTCATATTGCATTGGAAAGTACTTTTAATGCCCTTTCATATGATACTAAATACGACATGATTCGGAATAGTTGAATTTTTAAACAGTTGCCTATGGTAAATTTTCAATTATTTCCAATTCCATTTAAAAGGTCTGTTAATGCCCTTTCATATGATACCAAACATGACGTGATTCTGAATAGTTGAATTTTCAAACAACTGCCTATCGTAAATTTTCAATTTTTTCCAATTGCATTTGAAAGGTCTTTTAATGCCCTTTCATATGATACCAAACACGACATGATTCGGAATAGTTGTATTTTCAAGCAATTGCCTATTGTAAATTTTCAATTTTTTCCAATTGCATTTGAAAGGTCTTTTAATGCCCTTTTATATGATACCAAACACGACATGATTCTGAATAGTTGAATTTTCAAACAGTTGCCTATCGTAAATTTTCAATTTTTTCAAATTGCATTTAAAATGTCTTTTAATGCTCTTTCATATGATACCAAACACGACATGATTCGGAATAGTTGAATTTTCAAACAGTTGCCTATCGTAAATTTTCATTTTTTTCCAATTGCATATAAAAGGTCTCTTAATGCCCTTACATATGATACCAAACACGACTTGATTCGGAATAGTTGAATTTTCAAACAATTGCCTATCGCAAATTTTAAATTTTTTCCAATTACATTTATAGGTCTTTTAATGCCCTTTCATATGATACCAAACACGGCATGATTCTGAATAGTTGAATTTTCAAACAATTGCCTATCGCAAATTTTCAATTTTTTCCAATTACATTTAAAAGGTTTTTTATTGCCCTTTCATATGATACCAAACACGACATGATTCGGAATAGTTGAATTTTCAAACAATTGCCTATCGCAAATTTTAAATTTTTTCCAATTACATTTAAAAGGTTTTTTATTGCCCTTTCATATGATACCAAACACGACATGATTCGGAATAGTTGAATTTTTCAACAGTTGCCTATCGCAAATTTTAAATTTTTTCCAATTGCATTTGAAAGGTCTTTTAATGCCCTTTCATATGATACCATACACGACATGATTCTGAATAGTTGAATTTTCAAACAGTTGCCTATCGTATATTTTCAATTTTTTCGAGCTGCATTTAAAAGTTCTTTTAATGCCCTTTCATATGATACCAAACACGACATGATTCGGAATAGTTGAATTTTCAAACAGTTGCCTATTGTAAATTTTCAATTTTTTCCAATTGCATTTAAAAGATCTTTTAATGCCCTTTCATATGATACTAAACACGACATGATTCGGAATAATTGTATTTTCAAACAATTGCCTATCGTATATTTTAAATTTTTTCGAAATGCATTCAAAAGTTCTTTTATTGCCCTTACATATGATACCAAACACGACATGATTCGGAATAGTTGAATTTTCAAACAGTTGCCTATTGTAAATTTTCATTTTTTTCAATTGCATTTAAAAGGTCTTTTAATGCCCTTTCATATGATACCAAACACGGCATGATTCGGAATAGTAGAATTTTCAAACAGTTGCCTATCGTAAATTTTCAATTTTTTCGTATTGCATTCGAAAGTACTTTTAATGCTTTTTCATATGATACCAGACACGGCATGATTCTGAATAGTTGAGTTTTCAAACAATCGCCTATCGCAAATTTTAAATTTTTTCCAATTACATTTAATAGGTCTTTTAATGCCCTTTCATATGATACCAAACACGACATGATACGGAATAGTTGAATTTTTAAATAGTTGCCTATCGTAAATTTTCTATTTTTTCATATTGCATTCGAAAGTACTTTTAATGCCCTTTCATATGATACCAAACACGGCATGATTCTGAAAGTTGAATTTTCAAACAATTGCCTATCGCAAATTTTTAATTTTTTCCAATTACATTTAAAAGGTCATTTAATGCCCTTTCATATGATACCAAACACGACATGATTCGGAATAGTTGAATTTTTAAACAGTTGCCTACCGTAAATTTTCAATTATTTTCAATTGCATTTAAAAGGTCTTTTAATGCCCTTTCATATGATACCAAACATGACGTGATTGGGAATAGTTGAATTTTCAAACAACTGCCTATCGTAAATTTTAATTTTTTTCCAATTGCATTTGAAAGGTCTTTTAATGCCCTTTCATATGATACCAAACACGACGTGATTCGGAATAGTTGTATTTTAAAACAATTGCCTATCGATAATTTTATTTTTTTTCAATTGCATTTGAAAGCTCTTTAAATGCCCTTTCAAATGATACCAAACACGACATGATTCAGAATAGTTGAATTTTCAAACAGTTGCCTATCGTATATTTTCAATTTTTTCGAACTGCATTTAAAAGTTCTTTTAATTGCTCTTTCATATGATACCAAACACGACGTGATTCGGAATAGTTGTATTTTAAAACAATTGCCTATCGTAAATTTTAATTTTTTTCCAATTGCATTTGAAAGGTCTTTTAATGCCCTTTCATATGATGCTAAACACGACATGATTCGGAATAGTTGAATTTTCAAACAACTTCCTATTGTAAATTTTAAATTTTTTCCAATTGCATTTGAAAGTTCTTTTAATGCCCTTTCATATGATGCAAAACACGACATGATTCGGAATAGTTGTATTTTCAAACAATTGCCTATCGTAAATTTTAAATTTTTTCCAATTGCATTTAAAAGGTCTTTTAAAGCCCTTTCATATGATACCAAAGACGACATGATTCTGAATAATTGAATTTTAAAACAGTTGCCTATCATATATTTTCAATTTTTTCCAATTGCATTAGAAAGTTCTTTTAATGCCCTTTCATATCATACCAAGCACGACATGATTCGGAATAGTTGAATTTTCAAACAGTTGCCTATTGTAAATTTTCTTTTTTTTTCAATTGCATTTAAAAGGACTTTTAATGCCCTTTCATATGATACCAAACACGACCTGATTCGGAATAGTTGAATTTTCAAACAATTGCCTATCGCAAATTTTAATTTTTTTCCAATTACATTTAAATCATTTCATACAATTGCCTGTCGTAAATTTTAAATTTTTTCATATTGCATTCGAAAGTACTTTTAATGCCATTTCATATGATACCAAACACGGCATGATTCTGAAACATTGAATTTTTAAACAATTGCCTATCGCAAATTTTAAATTTTTTCCAATTGCATTTAAAAGGTCCTTTAATGCCCTTTCATATGATACCAAACACGGCATGATTCTGAATAGTTGAATTTTCAAACAGTTGCCTATCGTAAATTTTCAATTATTTCCAATTGCATTTAAAAGGTATTTTAATGCCCTTTCATATGATACCAAACATGACGTGATTCTGAATAGTTGAATTTTCAAACAACTGCCTATCGTAAATTTTAAATTTTTTCCAATTGCATTTGAAAGGTCTTTTAATGCCCTTTCATATGATACCAAACACGACATGATTCGGAATAGTTGTATTTTAAAACAATTGCCTATTGAAAATTTTAAAGTTTTTCCAATTGCATTTGAAAGCTCTTTAAATGCCCTTTCATATGATACCAAACACGACATGATTCTGAATAGTTGAATTTTCAAACAGTTGCCTATCGTATATTTTCAATTTTTTCGAACTGCATTTAAAAGTTCTTTTAATGCCCTTTCATATGATACCAAACACGACATGATTCGGAATAATTGAATTTTCAAACATTTGCCTATCGTAAATTTTAAATTTTTTCCAATTGCATTTAAAAGGTCTTTTTATGCCCTTTCATATGATACCAAACACGACATGATTCTGAATAATTGAATTTTCAAACAGTTGCCTATCGTAAATTTTCTATTTTTTCATATTGCATTGGAAAGTACTTTTAATGCCCTTTCATATGATACTAAATACGACATGATTCGGAATAGTTGAATTTTTAAACAGTTGCCTATGGTAAATTTTCAATTATTTCCAATTGCATTTAAAAGGTCTGTTAATGCCCTTTCATATGATACCAAACATGACGTGATTCTGAATAGTTGAATTTTCAAACAACTGCCTATCGTAAATTTTCAATTTTTTCCAATTGCATTTGAAAGGTCTTTTAATGCCATTTCATATGATACCAAACACGACATGATTCGGAATTGTTGAATTTTCAAACAGTTGCCTATCGTAAATTTTCATTTTTTTCCAATTGCATATAAAAGGTCTCTTAATGCCCTTACATATGATACCAAACACGACTTGATTCGGAATAGTTGAATTTTCAAACAATTGCCTATCGCAAATTTTAAATTTTTTCCAATTACATTTATAGGTCTTTTAATGCCCTTTCATATGATACCAAACACGGCATGATTCTGAATAGTTGAATTTTCAAACAATTGCCTATCGCAAATTTTCAATTTTTTCCAATTACATTTAAAAGGTTTTTTATTGCCCTTTCATATGATACCAAACACGACATGATTCGGAATAGTTGAATTTTCAAACAATTGCCTATCGCAAATTTTCAATTTTTTCCAATTACATTTAAAAGGTTTTTTATTGCCCTTTCATATGATACCAAACACGACATGATTCGGAATAGTTGAATTTTTCAACAGTTGCCTATCGCAAATTTTAAATTTTTTCCAATTGCATTTGAAAGGTCTTTTAATGCCCTTTCATATGATACCATACACGACATGATTCTGAATAGTTGAATTTTCAAACAGTTGCCTATCGTATATTTTCAATTTTTTCGAGCTGCATTTAAAAGTTCTTTTAATGCCCTTTCATATGATACCAAACACGACATGATTCGGAATAGTTGAATTTTCAAACAGTTGCCTATTGTAAATTTTCAATTTTTTCCAATTGCATTTAAAAGATCTTTTAATGCCCTTTCATATGATACCAAACACGACATGATTCGGAATAATTGTATTTTCAAACAATTGCCTATCGTATATTTTCAATTTTTTCGAAATGCATTCAAAAGTTCTTTTATTGCCCTTACATATGATACCAAACACGACATGATTCGGAATAGTTGAATTTTCAAACAGTTGCCTATTGTAAATTTTCATTTTTTTCAATTGCATTTAAAAGGTCTTTTAATGCCCTTTCATATGATACCAAACACGGCATGATTCGGAATAGTAGAATTTTCAAACAGTTGCCTATCGTAAATTTTCAATTTTTTCGTATTGCATTCGAAAGTACTTTTAATGCTTTTTCATATGATACCAGACACGGCATGATTCTGAATAGTTGAGTTTTCAAACAATCGCCTATCGCAAATTTTAAATTTTTTCCAATTACATTTAATAGGTCTTTTAATGCCCTTTCATATGATACCAAACACGACATGATACGGAATAGTTGAATTTTTAAATAGTTGCCTATCGTAAATTTTCTATTTTTTCATATTGCATTCGAAAGTACTTTTAATGCCCTTTCATATGATACCAAACACGGCATGATTCTGAAAGTTGAATTTTCAAACAATTGCCTATCGCAAATTTTTAATTTTTTCCAATTACATTTAAAAGGTCATTTAATGCCCTTTCATATGATACCAAACACGACATGATTCGGAATAGTTGAATTTTTAA
This sequence comes from Pterostichus madidus, assembly GCA_911728475.2. Taxonomy (NCBI): domain Eukaryota; kingdom Metazoa; phylum Arthropoda; class Insecta; order Coleoptera; family Carabidae; genus Pterostichus; species Pterostichus madidus. The sequence continues at coordinate 15,418,019 of OU452312.1, forward strand.
ACAGTTGCCTACCGTAAATTTTCAATTATTTTCAATTGCATTTAAAAGGTCTTTTAATGCCCTTTCATATGATACCAAACATGACGTGATTGGGAATAGTTGAATTTTCAAACAACTGCCTATCGTAAATTTTAATTTTTTTCCAATTGCATTTGAAAGGTCTTTTAATGCCCTTTCATATGATACCAAACACGACGTGATTCGGAATAGTTGTATTTTAAAACAATTGCCTATCGATAATTTTATTTTTTTTCAATTGCATTTGAAAGCTCTTTAAATGCCCTTTCAAATGATACCAAACACGACATGATTCAGAATAGTTGAATTTTCAAACAGTTGCCTATCGTATATTTTCAATTTTTTCGAACTGCATTTAAAAGTTCTTTTAATTGCTCTTTCATATGATACCAAACACGACGTGATTCGGAATAGTTGTATTTTAAAACAATTGCCTATCGTAAATTTTAATTTTTTTCCAATTGCATTTGAAAGGTCTTTTAATGCCCTTTCATATGATGCTAAACACGACATGATTCGGAATAGTTGAATTTTCAAACAACTTCCTATTGTAAATTTTAAATTTTTTCCAATTGCATTTGAAAGTTCTTTTAACGCCCTTTCATATGATGCAAAACACGACATGATTCGGAATAGTTGTATTTTCAAACAATTGCCTATCGTAAATTTTAAATTTTTTCCAATTGCATTTAAAAGGTCTTTTAAAGCCCTTTCATATGATACCAAACACGACATGATTCTGAATAATTGAATTTTAAAACAGTTGCCTATCATATATTTTCAATTTTTTCCAATTGCATTAGAAAGTTCTTTTAATGCCCTTTCATATCATACCAAGCACGACATGATTCGGAATAGTTGAATTTTCAAACAGTTGCCTATTGTAAATTTTCTTTTTTTTTCAATTGCATTTAAAAGGACTTTTAATGCCCTTTCATATGATACCAAACACGACCTGATTCGGAATAGTTGAATTTTCAAACAATTGCCTATCGCAAATTTTAATTTTTTTCCAATTACATTTAAATCATTTCATACAATTGCCTATCGTAAATTTTAAATTTTTTCATATTGCATTCGAAAGTACTTTTAATGCCATTTCATATGATACCAAACACGGCATGATTCTGAAACATTGAATTTTTAAACAATTGCCTATCGCAAATTTTAAATTTTTTCCAATTGCATTTAAAAGGTCCTTTAATGCCCTTTCATATGATACCAAACACGGCATGATTCTGAATAGTTGAATTTTCAAACAGTTGCCTATCGTAAATTTTCAATTATTTCCAATTGCATTTAAAAGGTATTTTAATGCCCTTTCATATGATACCAAACATGACGTGATTCTGAATAGTTGAATTTTCAAACAACTGCCTATCGTAAATTTTAAATTTTTTCCAATTGCATTTGAAAGGTCTTTTAATGCCCTTTCATATGATACCAAACACGACATGATTCGGAATAGTTGTATTTTAAAACAATTGCCTATTGAAAATTTTAAAGTTTTTCCAATTGCATTTGAAAGCTCTTTAAATGCCCTTTCATATGATACCAAACACGACATGATTCTGAATAGTTGAATTTTCAAACAGTTGCCTATCGTATATTTTCAATTTTTTCGAACTGCATTTAAAAGTTCTTTTAATGCCCTTTCATATGATACCAAACACGACATGATTCGGAATAATTGAATTTTCAAACATTTGCCTATCGTAAATTTTAAATTTTTTCCAATTGCATTTAAAAGGTCTTTTTATGCCCTTTCATATGATACCAAACACGACATGATTCTGAATAATTGAATTTTCAAACAGTTGCCTATCGTAAATTTTAAATTTTTTCCAATTGCATTTTAAAGTTCTTTTAATGCCCTTTCATATGATACCAAACACGACATGATTCGGAATACTTGAATTTTCAAACAGTTGCCTATCGTGAATTTTCAATTTTTTCCAATTGCATTTAAAAGGTATTTTAATGCCCTTTCATATGATACCAAACACGACATGATTCGGAATAGTTGAATTTTCAAACAGTTGCCTATCGTGAATTTTCAATTTTTTATAATTGCATTTAAAAGTTTTTTCATATGATACCAAACATGACGTGATTCGAAATAGTTGAATTTTTTTTTAAACTGTTGAAAATCGCAGGTATATTAATTCTGAAATTCTTTTATTCGATTAATTTTTTTTTACAATGTAGATTCTTTTTGGTTTTACTGTATATTATCACCGAGGTCAATTTTTGCTTGGTTTTACTATATACTTTAACAGACTATATGTCAAATTGAAGTCTGTCTTAAAACTTTATTTGAATATGATATCAATTCAACAAAGTCTAGAGTTACTGTAAAAAAATATAATTTTTCTCTATTTTTTTTTAAACTGTTGAAAATCGCTGGAATATTAATTCTGAAATTTTTTTATTCGATTGACTTTTTTTTACAATGTAGATTCTTTTAGGTTTTATTGTATATCATCACTGAGGTCAATTTTTGCTTGGTTTTACTATATACTTTAACAAACTATTTGTTAAACTGACGTTTTGTCTTTAATCTTTATTTGAACATGAAATCAATTCAGCGAAGTCTAGAGTTACTGTAAAAAAATGTATCTCTATTTTTTTAAAACTGTTGAAAATCGCTGGAATATGAATTCTGAATTTTTTTTATTCGATTAACTTTTTTTTATAAAGTAGATTCTTTTTGGTTTTACTGTATATTATCAACGAGGTCAATTTTTGCTTGGTTTTACTATATACTTTAACAGACTATTTGTCAAATTGACGTTTTGTCTTAAAACTTTATTTGAACATGAAATGAATTCAGCAAAGTCTAGATTTACTGTAAAAAATGTAATGTTTCTCTATTTTTTGTTAAACTGTTGAAAATCGCTGGAATATTAATTCTGAAATTTTTTTATTCGATTAACTTTTTTTACAATGTAGAATTATTTTTCCGTTTTACTGTATATTGTCACCGAGGTTAATTTTTGCTTGGTTTTACTATATACTTTAACAGACTATATGTCAAATTGACGTCTTTGTCTTAAAACTTTTTTTGAACATGAAATCAATTCAAAACAGTTCAAAACATGTATCCTCAATCATCTAATACCTAAATCAAATTACAAAATTTTCACAATTTGTCTAGAAATTGAAATAATTCTATCGTAAAATTCCATGCGTAACGTCAAAAATGACAGCTTTGGTCTATGATTTTTCAAAACATGGATCGTGTATATAAGAGGTAATGTTGTTTCTTAACCATAGATTTGTGAAATGGACGTTGCATCATTAAAAACTTTTATACAAACATAATATCAATTGAAAACCTTTCAAAACATATATCCTCAATCCTCTAATACCTAAATCAAATTAGAAAATTTCTCCAACTTGTCTAGAAATTGAAATATTTATGTAAAAACGTTTCATTCGAAACGTCAAAAGTGATTGACAGGTCTGAAAAATTTCAGCTTGCGGTCAAATTTCAAATGCATAGCAACGCGTGCATGCTTCGACCAATGAAAATTTGCAAAGTTTGTCGTTAATTTCACGCGGACTGTACTTTCAAAAAATCTGAAATACCCAAAAGGCACTAGTCCCCAACAATCTTTAAATCCTAGAAAAAAAATTACAACAATCGCTCAAACCGTTTAGGCTGTAGGCGATCATAATGTTTGGTTGCCGCCCAGATGAATCTATAGTGAATTAAGCTGATTAGTATATAGGACTAGCGGTCGGCCTGGTTTGGCCAGGCCTCATGCTAGGCTCCGCGAACACTGAAGTAGAATTCACTTCAGTAAGACAATTGACAAAAGAAAAATTTAATTATTACGAATCTAAAACAATTCTGCACATCTGTCCATCTAAAGACCTTTTAATTGAACTAATCACAATAAGTTTCGAAGATATATCAGTAAAACAACTGACGCTCGAAAAAAATCCAATTCTGCACGTAAGCTCTTCAAAAGACTTTTCATTTGATACTAAACACGATAGATTTTGAAGAATTTTCACTAAAACAATTGGGTATCGAAAAGAATTAAATTTTGTACACTAACCCTTCAAAAAATCTTTTTTTTGATACCATTATGAATCACTTTCATTAAAACAATTGAACATTTTGCTAAACTATTAAAAATCTTTTGGACTCATTTCTAACAACATTCTACATTTATATTTTATATGTATATGAAGTCAATTGAAATTTTTCTTTAAACTTTTTTGAAAAACTGTTGGAAATCGCTTCAAAATATTTTTTTTTGCATTGTTGAATGCTGCTTTAAATTTAATTTTTTTTACTGTATATTATTTCCATGACAAATTTTGCTTTGTTTTATCATATACTTTTAAAACCTATTTGTCAAATTGTTGTCTTGACTCACAAATTTTATATGAATATGATATCATTTGAAAACAGTTCAAAACATGTATTCTCAATCTTCTAATACCTAAATCTATTTTCAAAATTTCTGTAACTTGTCTAGAAATTGAAATAATTCTGTCAGAAAATTCCATGCGTACCAAATTAGTTTTGATGCAATGTCACAAAAACAATTACCGATCGAAAAAATCTATTCTGCATGCGTGCCCTTCAAAAGACTTTTTATTAGATACCACACACGATAGGTTTTGAATCACTTTCACTCAGACAATTGCCAATCGATAAAATTCCAACTCTGTACGAAAGCCCTGCAAAAGATCTTTCATTTGTTATCAAACACGATAGATTTTGAAACACTTTCACTAAAACAATTGTCGATCGAAAAGTATTTAATTTTGTACGCGAGCTCTTCAAACTATCTTTCATTTGATATCAAACATAAGTTTTCAATCACTTTCACTAAACCGATTTTCGGTCGAAAAAATCACCAATTTTATATTCGAGCCCTGCAAAAGGCCTGTCATTTATTACCAAATACGATAGGTTTTGAAACACATTTACTAAAACAATGGACGATCGAAAAAAAAAATTAATTTAATACGCGTGCCCATTAAAAGACCTTTTATTTGATACCATACACAATGGGTTTTGAAACACTATCACTAAAACAAATTTTGTATGGAAGTTCTTCAAAACACCTTTTATTTGATAGCAAACACGATAGGTTTTGATGCACTTTCAATATAACCATTGACGAACGAAAGTACATATTTCAGTTTTTCACCCAAGCCCTCAAAATACGGAATTCTAATCCGGAGATCCTGAGTTCGAATCCCACGCCAGCTAGAAATTATAATAACAACCACTCTGCGACTCGGTGAGTCCGCTCCCTGTATTGTAATTGGGATTCATGTCCTGTTGTACAGAGTAACATAAATAAATAAATAAAAGACCTTTCATTTCTTACCAAACACGATATGTTTTGAAGCACTTTAACTGAAACAATTTTTTATCGAAAAAAAGTTTTTATACTAGCCTTTCAAACTACCTTTCATTTCATGCAAAACACGATAAGTTTTGAAGCACATTTGCGGAACGAAAAAATAAATTTTGCATGCGAGCCCTTAAAAAAACCTTTTATTTAATACCAAACGCGGCATGATTCGGAATACTTTAATTTTGAAACAATTGACAGTCGTAATATTTCATAATTTTTTTTTCTATTTCATATAAAAGTTCTTGGAAATCACTGGATAAATACCTAATCAATTTTCAAAATTTTTCTAATTTGTTTAGAAATTAAAATAATTCTATCAGAAAATTCCAAGCGTATCAAATAAGATTAGTTTTGATGCACTTTCACTAAAACAATTACCGATTGAAAAAAAAATCTATTTTTCACGCGAATTCTTCAAAACACCTTTCATTTGATACCAAACACGATATGTTTTGAAGTACTTTCACTAAAATAATTGCCAAACGAAAAATATTTAATTAAATACGCGAGTTCTTCAAAAGACTTTTCATTTGATACCAAACACGATAGGTTTAGAAAAACTTTCACTAAAACAATTGACGATCGGAAAGTATTATATTTTGTGCGCGAGCCCTTCAGAACACCATTCATTTGATACCAAACACGATAGGTTTTGAAGCACATTCAATAAAACAATTGCCGATCGAAAAGTAATTAATTGTACGCGAGTTCTTCAAAAGACTTTTCATTTGATACCAAATACGATAGGTTTTGAAATACTTTCACTAAAACAATTTACGATCGGAAAGTATTATATTTTGTACGCGAGACCTTCAGAACACCATTCATTTCATACCAAAATAAATGTTGCATGCGAGCCCTTCAAAAAACCTTTTTATTTGATACCAAACGCGGCATGATGTGGAATACTTTAATTTTAAACAATTGACACTCGTAAAATTTCATCTATCTTTTTTCTATTTCATATAAAAGTTCTTTCAAAACTCTTTTATATGATATTAAACACGTCATTATACAGAATACTTAAAATTTAAAACAATTGACGGTCGCAAAGTTTAATTTTTTTATTTCGTCTGAAAGTTGTTCTAAAGCCCTTTCATATGATATCAAACACGATATGATTCGAAACACTTTATGCTTAAAACAATTGACGGTCTTAAAATTTCAATCAAATATGTGTTTTATTTCCGAAAACATTTTGCTTAACTACCTTTTTTTTATTTCATCTGAAAGTTCTTCTAAAGCTCTTTCATATGACACCAAACACGGCATGAGTCAGAATACTTTCAGTTTAAAACAATTGACAGTCGTAAAATATCAATTAAATACGTGTTTTTTTTCCGAATACATTTCGCTAAACTATTAAAAAAATCTTCGAACGTCATTTCTGATGTCGTTCCATATTTATATTTTATATATACATGAAATCAATCGAAATTTTTCTCTAATCTTTTTGAAAAACTATTGGAAATCGCTGACATATTATTTCTGACATTGTTTATTCGAGTTATATTGTTTTTTGCATTGTAGCGTTCATTTTTTTTTATTATTTTATATTATTACCGCGGGCAAATTTTGCTTTGTTTCACTATGTACTTTTAACAATTATTTGTTAAATTTGACGTTTTGCTTTAAAATTTTTATACAAACATGAAATCAGTTGAAAACTGTTCAACACATGTATTCTCAATCGAAAAATATTTAATTTTGTACGCGAGTTCTTCAAAAGACTTTTCATTTGATACTAAACACGACAGGTTTTGAAATACTTTCACTAAAAAAATTGACGATCGAAAAGTATTATATTTTATACGCGAGCCCTTCAGAACACCATTCATTTGATACCAAATACGATAGGTTTTGAAACACATTCACTAAAACAATTGCTGATCGAAAACTATTTAATTTTATGCGAGCTCTTCAAAAGACCTTTCATTTGATACCAAACACAATAGGTTTCATGCAAAGACCTATTAATTGATGCCAAACACAATAGGTTTTAAATCTGTATCACTAAAACAATTGCCGCTCAAAAAAATCTATTTAATCCGCGTGCCCTTTAAAAGACATTTCATTTGATACCAAACACGATAAGTTTTAAAATACTTTCACGAAAACAATTGAAGATCTGAAAGTATTTAATTTTGTACGCGAGCTCTTCAAAAGACCTTTCATTTTATGTATATCAAACTTGATTGGTTTTAAAGTACTTTCACTGAAACAATTCTCGGTCGAAAAAAATACCAATTTTATATTCAAAGGCCTGTAATTTAATACCAAATATGATACGTTTTGAAACATCTTTACTAAAACAATGGACGATAAAAAAAATAATTAATTTAACATGCGTGCTCTTTAAAAGCCCTTTCATTTGAAAACAAACACGATAGGTTTTGAATAACATTCACTAAAACAATTGCCGATAGAAAACTATTTAATTTTACGCGAGCTCTTCAAAAGACCTTTCATTTGATACCAAACACAATAGGTTTTGAAGTACTTTCGTTAAAACAATTGTCGATCTAAAAACTGTCATGCTGTACTTACACTAAAACAATTATCGATTGAAAAAAATCTAATTCTTTACGCCAGTCCTTCAAAAGACCTTTTATTTGATTCTAAACACGACATGTATTGATGCACTTTCTTTTAAACAATTTGATACCAAACATGATAAGTTTTGACGTACTTTAACTAAAATTGTCACGCATCAAAAAAGATCAATTTTTACATGCGAGCCCTTCAAAAGACCTGTTATTTGACAATAAATACGATAGCTTTAGTATCACTTTCAATAAGGCAATTTCCGATCGAAAATATTTCAATTTTGCACGCGAGCCCTTCCAATGACCTTTCATTTGATACCAAACACGATAGGTTTTGAAGTACTTACACTAAAACAATTGCCAATCGAAAATATTTTAATTTTGCCCGCGTGTCCTTTAAAACAACTTTCATACTATACCAAATTCGATAGATTTTGTAGCATTTTCAATTAAATAATTACCGATAGAAAATTTGGGAGTTCTCAAATAATTCTAATTCTAGTTACCTGGTTTTTCTAAATTGTACTTTGCCGTGTACAAAATTTGCTTGGTTTTACTATATATTTTTACCGAGAACAAATTTGGTTGGGTTTGTCTGTATACTTTCTAAAACTTGTCAATTTGACGTTTCGTTTTTAAACCAACTTCGTAGTCGAATGTGTAAAATTTACTTTTTAAATACACATATTTGAAATATGTAATTATAATAAGAACGTTCACTCATTTTCACAATATGCGTAAAATATTTCAAAACTACTCACAAAAATTTAATATTTAAGTAATTTATAATTAAAAATGCGACATGTCCCCTGACAAATGTCAAAATGTCAGCAGATGTTCTTCAAAATTTCAAAGCCTCCATGTTCTTTATACTTTACAAAACTTGTCAATTTGTCGTTTTGCTTTAAAACCAACTTCATAGTGGAGTGTCAAAAATTTACTTTTTAAATACACATGTTTGAAATGTATAATTATAATAAAAACGTCCCCTCATTTGCACAATATGCGTAAAGTATTTCAAAACTACTCACAAAAGTTTCATTTTTAAGTAATTTATAATTAAAAATGCGACATGTCCACTGACAAATGTCAAAGTGACGTTTGATGTTCTTCTTAAAAATTTCAAAGCCTCCACACTCTTAGTTGATTTTGCCCCAAAAACGCATGTTTTTTCAAGTTTTCTCGCACATCATGTGCACGAAAAATCTGAGACTATCAAAAGGCACTCCCCGTGATTGACCTCTACCAAATAAAAAAAGTTGCAAATAAATCGGATAAACCGTCTAGGCTGTAGCGATTTACAAATGGGCATGATGAATCCATATAAATATACAAATATACCTTCTCAAAATAGTATATAGGACTAGCGTTCGGCCTGGCTTCGCCAGGCCTTTTCGCTAGGCTCCGCGGACACTGAAGTAAGGTTTAATTGAATTACGATCTAAAACTTTTTATTTCTGTACTTCTGCTCATCTAAAGATATTTACTGTATATTACTGCCGAGGACAAATTTTGCTTTGTTTTACTATATACTTTTAAAAACTATTTGTCACATTGACAGTCGTAAAATTTCAATCAGATACGTGTTTTATTTCCAAAAAGATTTTGTTAAACTTAGAAAAATTCCTCGGACATCATTTCTGATAGTTCCACATTTATATTTTATATGTACATGAAATAAGTAGAATTTTTTCTCTTAACTTTTCGAAAAACTGTTGGAAATCGTTGGAAAACACGACATGATTCGGAATAGTTGTATTTTCAAGCAATTGCCTATCGTAAATTTTAAATTTTTTCCAATTGCATTTGAAAAGTCTTTTAATGCCCTTTCATATGATACCAAACACGACATGATTCGGAATAGTTGTATTTTCAAGCAATTGCCTATCGTAAATTTTAAATTTTTTCCAATTGCATTTGAAAGGTCTTTTAATGCCCTTTCATATGATACCAAACACGACATGATTCGGAATAGTTGAATTTTCAAAAAATTGCCTATCGTAAATTTTTAATTTTTTCCAATTGCATTTGAAAGGTCTTTTAATGCCCTTAAATCCAACTACTATTAGAGTAAGAGGTAAGTATATTTGTTTGGATTCATCACGTCAATTGCTCACCTCTACAGCCTAGACGGTTTGTCCGATTAATTTGAAACTTTTTTTATTTGATAGAGGTCAATTATGAGGGGTGCCTTTTGTTAGTATTAGATTTTTTGTGCACATGATGTGCGAGAAAACTTGAAAAAACACACATTTTTAACTAAGATTGTGGTGGCTTTGCATTTTGTAAGAAGAACATCTACGGACGATTTGACCTAAGCAGAAAAATTCATTGACGTTACGCATGAAACTTTTTAACACAATTATATGAATTTCGAGACAAGTTAGAGCAATTTTGTAAATATATTAAGATATTCTAGGATTGAGGATATATGTTTTGAACTGTTTTCAATTGATTTCATGTTTATATAAAAGTTTTTTAACACAAAACCTTCAATTTGACAAATCTATAATTTAGAAACAATATTACCTCTCATATACAAGATCCAGGTTTTGAAATTCATAGATTTGAGAATTGACATTTGTCAGTGGACATGTCGCATTTTTAATTATAAATTACGTAAATATGAAATATCTGTGAGTAGTTTTGAAATATTTTACACATATTGGGGAAATGAGGGGACGTTTTTATTATAATTACACATTTCAAATATGTGTATTTAAAAAGCAAATTTTTTACAGTTCACTCTGAAGTTGGTTTAAACGTCAAATTGACAAGTTATATAAAGTATACAGGTAAACCAAACCAAAATTGTCCTCGGTAAAAATATATAGTAAAACTACGCAAATATTGTTCACGGCAATGTAAATTAAATACAATTTTATTATTATTTATTTAAATTTATTATCAAAATTCTAAATTTATCGTATATGGTATAATACCAAAGTTTTTAAGGTCACGCATGTAGAAAAGAGATTTTTTCAATCAGTAATTGTTTTAGTTAAAGTTCTTCAAAACCTATCGTGTTTGGTATCAAATAAAAGGTCTATTGAAGCGCTCACGTAGAAAATTAAATATTATTCGATCGGCAATTGTTTTAGTAAGAGTGCATCAAAATCTATCGTGTTTGGTATCAAATGAAAGGTCTATTGAAGGGCTCGCGTACAAAATGGAATATTATTCGATCGGCAATTGTTCTAGTAAAAATGCATCAAAACCTATCGTGTTTGGTATCAAATGAAAGGTCTATTGAAGGGCTCGCGTAGAAAATTAAATATTATTCGATCGGCAATTGTTTTAGTAAAAATGCATCAAAACATATCGTGTTTGGTATCAAATGAAAGGTCTATAGAAGGGCTCGCGTACAAAATTGAATATTATTCGATCGGCAATTGTTCTAGTAAAAATGCATCAAAACCTATTGTGTCTGGTATCAAATGAAAAGTCTATTGAAGGCCTTGCGTAGAACATTAAATATTATTCGATCGGCAATTGTTTTAGTAAAAACGCATCAAAACCTATCGTGTTTGGTATCAAATGAAAGGTCTATAGAAGGGCTCGCGTAGAAAATTAAATATTATTCGATCGGCAATTGTTTTAGTAAAAATGTATCAAAACCTATCGTGTTTGGTATCAAATGAAAGGTCTGTTGAAGGGTTCGTGTAGAAAATTAAATATTATTCGATCGGCAATTGTTTTAGTAAAAATGCGTCAAAACATATCGTGTTTGGTATCAAATGAAAGGTCTATAGAAGGGCTCCCATACAAAATTGAATATTATTCGATCGGCAATTGTTCTAGTAAAAATGCATCAAAACCTATCGTGTCTGGTATCAAATGAAAGGTCTATTGAAGGGCTCACGTAGAAAATTAAATATTATTCGATCGGCAATTGTTTTAGTAAAAACGAATCAAAACCTATCGTGTTTCGTATCAAATGAAAGGTCTATAAAAGGGCTCGCGTAGAAAATGAAATATTATTCGATCGGCAATTGTTTTAGCAAAAATGTATCAAAAACTATCGTGTTTGATATCAAATGAAAGGTCTATTGAAGGGCTAGCGTAGAAAGTTAAATATTATTCGATCGGCAATTGTTTTAGTAAAAATGCATCAAAACCTATCGTGTTTGGTATCAAATAAAAAGTCTATTGAAGGCCTTGCGTAGAAAATTAAATATTATTCGATCGGAAATTGTTTTAGTAAAAACGCATCAAAACCTATCGTGTTTGGTATCAAATGAAAGGTCTATAGAAGGGCTCGCGTAGAAAATTAAATATTATTCGATCGGCAATTGTTTTAGTAAAAATGTATCAAAACCTATCTTGTTTGGTATCAAATGAAAGGTCTATTGAAGGGCTCGCGTAGAAAATTAAATATTATTCGATCGGCAATTGTTTTAGTAAAAAACGCATTAAAACCTATCGTGTTTGGTATCAAATGAAAGGTCTATAGAAGGGCTCGTGTAGAAAATTAAATATTATTCGATCGGCAATTGTTTTAGTAAAAATGCATCAAAACCTATCGTGTTTCATATGAAATGAAAGGTCTATTGAAGTGCTCGCGTAGAAAATTAAATATTATCCGATCGGCAATTGTTTTAGTAAAAATGCATCAAAACCTATCGTATTTGGTATCAAATGAAAGGTCTATTGAAGGGCTCGCGTAGAGAATTAAATATTATTCGATCGGCAATTGTTTTAGTAAAAATGCATCAAAACCTATCGTGTTTGGTATCAAATGAAAGGTCTATTGAAGGGCTCGCGTAGAAAACTAAATATTATTCGATCGGCAGTTGTTTTAGTAAAAATGTATCAAAACCTATCGTGTTTGGTATCAAATGAAAGTTCGATAAAGAGTTCGTGTGCTTAATGGGCCTTTTTTTATTGTCAATTTTGTAGTGCCAGAGCTTCGTAACCTATCGTGCTTGGATCAATTAAATGTATTTCAAAGGCCAGACATGCAAATTTGAAAACTTTTACTTCGGAAATTATTTGATTTATATAGTGTCAATTGTCTTACAGAAGTGAATTCTATTTCAGTGTCCGCGGAGCGTAGCGTGAAGGCCTGGCGAAGCCAGGCTGACCGCTAGTCCATATACTAAAAGCGTAAGAGGTATATAGGTTTGTTTGGATTCATCACGGTCAATTGCTCACCTCTACAGCCTAGACGGTTTGTCCGATTAATTTGAAACTTTTTTTATTTGATAGAGGCCAACTTGAAATGTGACCTTTTTATAAATTCATAATTTTATTACGCATGATGTGCGAGAAAACTTGAAAAAACCAGCGTTTTTGGGGCAAAATCAACTAAGAGTGTGAAGGCTTTGAAATTTTTAAGAAGAAGATCAAACGTCACTTTGACGTTTGTCAGTGGACATGTCGCATTTTTAATTATAAATTACGTAAATATGAAATATCTGTGAGTAGTTTTGAAATATTTTACACATATTGGGGAAATGAGAGGACGTTTTTATTATAATTACACATTTCAAATATGTATATTTAAAAAGTAAATTTTTGACAGTTCACTGTGAAGTTGGTTTATACGTCAAATTGACAAGTTATATAAAGTATACAGGTAAACCAAACCAAATTTGTCCTCGGTAAAAATATATAGTAAAACTAAGCAAATATTGTTCACGGCAATGTACATTAAATACAATTTTATTATTGTTTATTTAAATTTATTATTAAAATTCGAAATTTATCGTATATGGTATAATACGAAAGTTTAGAAGGTCACGCATATAGAAATGAGATTTTTGCAATCAGTAATAGTTTTAGTGAAAGTACTTCAAAACCTGTCGTGTTTGGTATCAAATAAAAGGTCCTTTGAAGGGCTCGCATGCAGAATTCAATTTTTTTCGATGGGAAATTGTTTTAGTAAGAGTGCATCAAAACTTATCGTGTTTGGTATCAAATGAAAGGTCTTTTGAAGGGCTCGCGTGCTTAATTAAATATTATTTGATCGGCAATTGTTTTAGTAAAAATGTATCAAAACCTATCGTGTTTGGTATCAAATGAAAGGTCTATTGAAGGGCTCGCGCAGAAAATTAAATATTATTCGATCGGCAATTGTTTTAGTAAAAATGCATCAAAACCTATCGTGTTTGGTATCAAATGAAAGGTCTATTGAAGGACTCGCGTAGAAAATTAAATATTATTCGATCGGCAATTGTTTTAGTAAAAATGCATCAAAACCTATCGTGTTTGGTATCAAATGAAAGGTCTATTGAAAGGCTCGCATAGAAAATTAAATATTATTCGATCGGCAATTGTTTTAGTAAAAATGCATCAAAACCTATCGTGTTTGGTATCAAATGAAAGGTCTATTGAAGGGCTTGCGTAGAAAATTAAATATTATTCGATCGGCAATTGTTTTAGTAAAAACGCATCAAAACCTATCGTGTTTGGTATCAAATGAAAGGTCTATTGAAGGGCTTGCGTAGAAAATTAAATATTATACGATCGGCAATTGTTTTAGTAAAAACGCATCAAAACCTATCGTGTTTGGTATCAAATGAAAGGTCTATTGAAGGGCTCGCGTAGAAAATTAAATATTATTCGATCGGAAATTGTTTTAGTAAAAATGCATCAAAACCTAATAATTTGATTTATATAGTGTCAATTGTCTTACAGAAGTGAATCCTTTTTCAGTGTCCGCGGAGCATAGCGTGAAGGCCTGGCAAAGCCAGGCCGATCGCTAGTCTGATACTAAACACGACATGATTCGGAATAGTTGAATTTTTAAACAGTTGCCTATCGTATTTTTTCAATTTTTCGAACTGCATTTAAAAGTTCTTTTAATGCCCTTTCATATGATACCAAACTCGTTATGATTCGGAATAGTTGAATTTTCAAACATTTGCCTATCGTAAATTTTCAATTTTTTCTATTGCATTCCAAAGTACTTTTAATGCCCTTTCATATGACACCAAACACGACATGATTCTGAATAGTTGAATTTTCAAACAGTTGCCTATCGTAAATTTTCAATTTTTTCATATTGCATTCGAAAGTACTTTTAATGCCCTTTCATATGATACCAAACACGGAATGATTCTGAATAGTTGAATTTTCAAACAATTGCCTATCGCAAATTTTCAATTTTTTCCAATTAGATTTAAAAGGTCTTTTAATGCCCTTTCATATGATACCAAATACGAGATGATTCGGAATAGTTGAATTTTTATACAGTTGCCTATCGTAAATTTTCAATTATTTCCTATTGCATTTAAAATATCTTTTAATGCCCTTTCATATGATACCAAACATGACGTGATTCTGAATAGTTGAATTTTCAAACAACTGCCTATCGCAAATTTTAAATTTTTTCCAATTACATTTAAAAGGTCTTTTAATGCCCTTTCATATGATACTAAACACGACATGATTCGGAATAGTTGAATTCTCAAACAACTGCCTATCGTAAATTTTCAATTTTTTCCAATTGCATTTGAAAGGTCTTTTAATGCCTTTTCATATGATACCAAACACGACATGATTCTGAATAGTTGAATTTTCAAACAGTTGCCTATCGTAAATTTTAATTTCTTTCCAATTGCATTGAAAAGGTCTTTTAATGCCCTTTCATATGATACCAAATATGACATGATTCGGAATAGTTGAATTTTCAAACAGTTGCATATCGTAAATTTTCAATTTTTTCATATTGCATTCGAAAGTACTTTTAATGCCCTTTCATATGATACCAAACACGGCATGTTTCTGAATTGTTGAATTGTCAAACAATTGCCTATCGCAAATTTTCAATTTTTTTCAATTACATTTAAAAGGTCTATTAATGCCCTTTCATATGATACCAAACACGACATGATTCGGAATAGCTGAATTTTTAAACAGTTGCCTATCGTAAATTTTCAAATATTTCCAATTGCATTTAAAAGGTCTTTTAATGCTCTTTCATACGATACCAAACACGACATGATTCTGAATAGTTGAATTTTCAAACAGTTGCCTATCGTGAATTTTCAATTTTTTCTAAATGGCATTTAAAAGGTCTTTTAATGCCCTTTCATATGATACCAAGCACGACGTGATTCGGAATAGTTAAATTTTCAAACAGTTGCCTATCGTGAATTTTCAATTTTTTCTAATTGCATTTAAAAGTTCTTTTAATGCCCTTTCATATGATACCAAACATAAAGTGAATTTTTTTTTTGAACTGTTGAAAATCGCTTAAATATTAATTCTGAGATATTTTTATTCGATTAATTTTTTTTTACAATGTAGATTCTTTTTGGTTTTTCTCTATATTATCACCGAGATCAATTTTTGCATGATTTTACTATATACTTTAACAGAATGTCAAATTGACGTCTTTGTCTTAAAACTTTATATGAACATGAAATCAATTCAATAAAGCTTATAGTTACTGTACAAAAATGTTATTTTTCTATATTTTTTTTCTAAACTGTTTAAAATCGCTGGAATATTAATTCTGATATTTTTTTATTCGATTAACTTTTTATTACAATGTACATTCTTTTTGGTTTTACTGTATATTATCACCGAGGTCAATTTTTGCTTGGTCTTACTATATACTTTAACAAACTATATGTCAAATTGACGTTTGGTCTTAAAACTTTTTTTGAACATGAAATCAATTCAAAACAGTTCAAAACATGTATCCTCAATCATCTAATACCTAAATCAAATTACAAAATTTTCACAATTTGTCTAGAAATTGAAATAATTCTATCGTAAAATTCCATGCGTAACGTCAAAAATGACAGCTTAGGTCTATGATTTTTCAAAACCTAGATCGTGTATATAAGAGGTAATGTTGTTTCTTAACCATAGATTTGTCAAATGGACGTTGCATCATTAAAAACTTTTATACAAACATTAAATCAATAGAAAACCGTTAAAACATATGTCCTCAATCTTCTAATACCTAAATCAAATTAGAAAATGTCTCCAACTTGTCTAGCAATTGAAATATTAATGTAAAAATGTTTCACGTGAAACGTCAAAAGTGATTGACAGGTCTGAAAAATTTCTGCTTGCGGTCAAATTTCAAATGCATAGCAACGCGTGCATGCTTCGATCAAGAAAATTTGCAAAGTTTGTCGTTAATTTCAAGCGGACTGTACTTTCAAAAAATCTGAAATACCCAAAAGGCACTAGTCCCAAACATTCTTTAAATCCTAGAAAAAAATTCACAACAATCGCACAAACCGTTTAAGCTGTAGCCTTGTCTAAAGTCTGGTTGCCGCCCGGAGGAATCTATAGTGAATTAAGCCGATTAGTATATAGGACTAGCGTTCGGCCTGGCTTCGCCAGGCCTTTTCGCTAGGCTCCGCGGACACTGAAGTAAGGTTTAATTGAATTACGATCTAAAACTTTTTATTTCTGTACTTCTGCTCATCTAAAGATATTTTTGATTTTACTGTATATTACTGCCGAGGACAAATTTTGCTTTGTTTTACTATATACTTTTAAAAACTATTTGTCACATTGACAGTCGTAAAACTTGAATCAGATACGTGTTTTATTACCAAAAAGATTTTGTTAAACAAAGATAAATTCTTCGGCCATCATTTCTGATAGTTCCACATTTATATTTTATATGTACATGAAATCAGTTGAATTTTTTCTCTTAACTTTTTGAAAAACTGTTGGAAATCGTTGGAAAACACGACATGATTCTGAATAGTTGAATTTTTAAACAGTTGCCTATCGTAAATTTTCAATTTTTTCCAATTGCATTTAAAAGGTCTTTTAATGCCCTTTCATATGATACCAAACACGACATGATTCGGAATAGTTGAATTTTTATACAGTTGCCTATCGTAAATTTTTAATTTTTTCATATTGCATTCGAAATTACTTTTAATACCAACCACGGCATGATTTTGAATTGTTGAATTTTCAAACAAATGCCTATCGCAAATTTTAAATTTTTTTCAATTACATTTAAAAGGTCTTTTAATGCCCTTTCATATGATACCAAACATGACGTGATTCTGAATTGTTAAATTTTCAAACAACTGCCTATCGTAAATTTTTAATTTTTTCCAATTGCATTTGAAAGGACTTTTAATGCCCTTTCATATGATACCAAACACGACATGATTCGGAATGGTTGTATTTTAAAAAAATTGGCTGTCGTAAATTTTTAATTTTTTCCAATTGCATTTGAAAGGTCTTTAAATGCCCTTTCATATGATACAAAACACGACATGATTCTGAATAGTTGAATTTTCAAACAGTTGCCTATCGTATATTTTCAATTTTTTCGAACTGCATTTAAAAGTTCTTTTAATGCCCTTTCATATGATACCAAACACGTTATGATTAGGAATAGTTGAATTTTCAAACAGTTGCCTATCGTAAATTTTCAATTTTTTCATATTGCATTCGAAAGTACTTTTAATGCCATTTCATATGATACCAAACACGGCATGATTCTGAATATTTGAATTTTCAAACAATTGCCTATCGCAAATTTTGAATTTTTTCCAATTACATTTAAAAGGTCTTTTAATGCCCTTTCATATGATACCAAACACGACATGATTCGGAATAGTTAAATTTTCAAACAGTTGCCTATCGTGAATTTTCAATTTTTTCTAATTGCATTTAGAAGTTTTTTTAATGGCCTTTCATATGATACCAAACATGACGTGATTCGAAATAGTTGATTTTTTTTAAACTGTTGAAAATCGCTGGAATATTAATTCTGAATTTTTTTTATTCGATTAATTTTTTTTTTTACAATTTAGATTCTTTTTGGTATTACTGTATATTATCACCGAGGTCAATTTTTGCTTGGTTTTACTATATACTTTAACAGACTATATGTCAAATTGACGTCTTTGTCTTAAAACTTTATTTGAACATGAAATCAATTCAACAAAGTCTAGAGTTACTGTAAAAAAATTTAATTTTTCTCTATTATTTTTTAAACTGTTGAAAATCGCTGGAATATTAATTCTGAATTTTATTTATTCGATTAATTTTTTTTTTACAATGTAGATTCTTTTTGGTATTACTGTATATTATCACCGAGGTCAATTTTTGCTTGGTTTTACTATATACTTTAACAGACTATATGTCAAATTGACGTTTTTGTCTTGAAACTTTATTTGAACATGAAATCAATAAAACAAAGTTTATAGTTACTGTAAAAAATGTAATTTTTCTATATTTTTTTTCTAAACTGTTTAGAATCGCTGGAATATTAATTCTGAAATTTTTTTATTCGATTAATTTTTTTTACAATATAGATTCTTTTTGGTTTTACTGTATGTTATCACCGAGGTAAATTTTTGCTTGATTTTACTATATACTTTAACAGACTATATGTCAAATTGACGTTTTTGTCTTGAAACTTTATTTGAACATGAAATCAATAAAACTAAGTTTATAGTTACTGTAAAAAAATTTAATTTTTCTATATTTTTTTTCTAAACTGTTTAAAATCGCTGGAATATTAATTCTGATATTTTTTTATTCGATTAATTTTTTTTCACAATGTAGATTCTTTTTGGTTTTACTGTATATTATCACCGAGGTCAATTTTTGCTTTATTTTACTATATATTTTAACAGACTATATGTCAAATTAACGTTTTTGTCTTAAAACTGTATATTAATTCTGAAATTTTTTTATTCGATTAATTTTTTTTTACAATGTAGATTTTTTTGGTTTTACTGTATATTATCACCGAGGTCAATTTTTGCTTGGTTTCACTATATACTTTAACAGACCATATGTCAAATTGACGTTTTTGTCTTAAAACTTTATTTGAACATGAAATCAATTCAACAAAGTTTATAGTTACTGTAAAAAAATGTAATTTTTCTATATTTTTTTTCTAAACTGTTTATAATCGCTGGAATATTAATTCTGAAATTTTTTATTCGATTAATTTTTTTTACAATGTAGATTCTTTTTGGTTTTACTGTATATTATCACCGAGGTCAATTTTTGCTTGGTTTTACTATATACTTTAACAGCCTATATGTCAAATTGACGTTTTTGTCTTTATTTGAACATGAAATCAATTCAGCAAAGTTTATAATTTTGTAAAAAAAATGTAGTTTTTCTATATTTTTTTTCTAAACTGTTTAAAATTGCTGGAATATTAATTCTGATATTTTTTTATTCGATTAACTTCTTTTTACAATGTTGATTCTTTATGGTTTTACTGTATATTATTACCGAGGTCAATTTTTGCTTGGTTTTACTATATACTTTAACAGACTATATGTCAAATTGACGTTTTTGTCTTAAAACTTTATTTGAACATGAAATCAATTCAGCAAAGTTTATACTTTTTGTAAAAAAATGTAATTTTCCTATATTTTTTTTCTAAACTGTTTAAAATTGCTGGAATATTAATTCTGATATATTTTTATTCGATTAACTTCTTTTTACAATGTTGATTCTTTATGGTTTTACTGTATATTATCACCGAGGTAAATTTTTGCTTGGTTTTTACTATATACTTTAACAGACTATATGTCAAATTGACGTTTTTGTCTTAAAACTTTATTTGAACATGAAATCATTTCAACAAAGTTTATAGTTACTGTAAAAAAATGTAATTTTTACTTTACCTTTTTTTAAAACTGTTGAAAATCGCTGGAATATTTATTCTGAATTTTTTTTTATTCGATTAACTTCTATTTACAATGTACAATTTTTTTTTAGGTTTTACTGTATATTTTCACCGAGGTTAATTTTTGCTTGGCTTTACTATATACTTTAACAGACTATTAGTCAAATTGACGTCTTTGTCTTAAAACTTTATTTGAACATGAAATGAATTCAACAAAGTTTAGAGTTACTGTAAAAAAATTTAATTTTTCTCTATTATTTTTTAAACTGTTGAAAATTGCTGGAATATTAATTCTGAATTTTTTTTATTCGGTTAACTTTTTTTACAATGTAGATTCTTTTTGGTTTTACTGTATATTATCACCGAGGTCAATTTTTGCTTGGTTTCACTATATACTTTAACAGACCATATGTCAAATTGACGTTTTTGTCTTAAAACTTTATTTGAACATGAAATCAATTCAACAAAGTTTATAGTTACTGTAAAAAAATTTAATTTTTCTATATTTTTTTTCTAAACTGTTTAAAATCGCTGGAATATTAATTCTGAAATTTTTTATTCGATTAATTTTTTTTACAATGTAGATTCTTTTTGGTTTTACTGTATATTATCACCGAGGTCAATTTTTGCTTGGTTTTACTATATACTTTAACAGCCTATATGTCAAATTGACGTTTTTGTCTTTATTTGAACATGAAATCAATTCAGCAAAGTTTATAATTTTGTAAAAAAAATGTAGTTTTTCTATATTTTTTTTCTAAACTGTTTAAAATTGCTGGAATATTAATTCTGATATTTTTTTATTCGATTAACTTCTTTTTACAATGTTGATTCTTTATGGTTTTACTGTATATTATTACCGAGGTCAATTTTTGCTTGGTTTTACTATATACTTTAACAGACTATATGTCAAATTGACGTTTTTGTCTTAAAACTTTATTTGAACATGAAATCAATTCAGCAAAGTTTATACTTTTTGTAAAAAAATGTAATTTTCCTATATTTTTTTTCTAAACTGTTTAAAATTGCTGGAATATTAATTCTGATATATTTTTATTCGATTAACTTCTTTTTACAATGTTGATTCTTTATGGTTTTACTGTATATTATCACCGAGGTAAATTTTTGCTTGGTTTTTACTATATACTTTAACAGACTATATGTCAAATTGACGTTTTTGTCTTAAAACTTTATTTGAACATGAAATCATTTCAACAAAGTTTATAGTTACTGTAAAAAAATGTAATTTTTACTTTACCTTTTTTTAAAACTGTTGAAAATCGCTGGAATATTTATTCTGAATTTTTTTTTATTCGATTAACTTCTATTTACAATGTACAATTTTTTTTTAGGTTTTACTGTATATTTTCACCGAGGTTAATTTTTGCTTGGCTTTACTATATACTTTAACAGACTATTAGTCAAATTGACGTCTTTGTCTTAAAACTTTATTTGAACATGAAATGAATTCAACAAAGTTTAGAGTTACTGTAAAAAAATTTAATTTTTCTCTATTATTTTTTAAACTGTTGAAAATTGCTGGAATATTAATTCTGAATTTTTTTTATTCGGTTAACTTTTTTTACAATGTAGATTCTTTTTGGTTTTACTGTATATTATCACCGAGGTCAATTTTTGCTTGGTTTTACTATATACTTTAACAGACTATATGTCAAATTGACGTTTTTGTCTTGAAACTTTATTTGAACATGAAATCAATAAAACAAAGTTTATAGTTACTGTAAAAAATGTAATTTTTCTATATTTTTTTTCTAAACTGTTTAAAATCGCTGGAATATTAATTCTGAAATTTTTTTATTCGATTAATTTTTTTTACAATATAGATTCTTTTTGGTTTTACTGTATATTATCACCGAGGTAAATTTTTGCTTGATTTTACTATATACTTTAACAGCCTATATGTCAAATTGACGTTTTTGTCTTTATTTGAACATGAAATCAATTCAGCAAAGTTTATAATTTTGTAAAAAAAATGTAGTTTTTCTATATTTTTTTTCTAAACTGTTTAAAATCGCTGGAATATTAATTCTGAAATTTTTTTATTCGATTAATTTTTTTTTACAATGTAGATTCTTTTTGGTTTTACTATATATTATCACCGAGGTCAATTTTTGCTTGGTTTTACTATATACTTTAACAGACTATATGTCAAATTGACGTTTTTGTCTTAAAACTTTATTTGAACATGAAATCAATTCAGCAAAGTTTATACTTTTTGTAAAAAAATGTAATTTTCCTATATTTTTTTTCTAAACTGTTTAAAATTGCTGGAATATTAATTCTGATATATTTTTATTCGATTAACTTCTTTTTACAATGTTGATTCTTTATGGTTTTACTGTATATTATCACCGAGGTAAATTTTTGCTTGGTTTTTACTATATACTTTAACAGACTATATGTCAAATTGACGTTTTTGTCTTAAAACTTTATTTGAACATGAAATCATTTCAACAAAGTTTATAGTTACTGTAAAAAAATGTAATTTTTACTTTACCTTTTTTTAAAACTGTTGAAAATCGCTGGAATATTTATTCTGAATTTTTTTTTATTCGATTAACTTCTATTTACAATGTACAATTTTTTTTTGGTTTTACTGTATATTTTCACCGAGGTTAATTTTTGCTTGGTTTTACTATATACTTTAACAGACTATTTGTCAAATTCAACTGTCTAGAGTTATTGTAAAAAAATGTAATTTTTCTCCATTTTTTTTAAACTGTTGAAAATCGGTGGAATATTAATTCTGAATTTTTTTTATTCGATTAACTTTTTTTTATAATGTAGATTCTTTTTGGTTTTACTGTATATTATCACCGAGGTCAATTTTTGCTTGGCATTACTATATACTTTAACAGACTATTTGTCAAATTGACGTTTCGACTTAAAACTTTATTTGAACATGAAATCAATTCAAAACAGTTTAAAACATGTATCCTCAATCATCTAATACTTAAATCAATTTACAAAATTGCTACAACTTGTCTAGAAATTGAAATAATTATATCGAAAAATTCCATGCGTAACGTCAAAAATGACAGCTTAGGTCTATGATTTTTCAAAACCTGGATCGTGTATATAAGAGGTAATGTTGTTTCTTAACCATAGATTTGTGAAATGGACGTTGCATCATTAAAAACTTTTATACAAACATGAAATCAATTGAAAACCGTTCAAAACATTTGTTCTCATCCTCTAATACCTAAATCAAATTAGAAAATTTCTCCAACTTGTCTAGAAATTGAAATATTAATGTAAAACAGGTTCATTTGAAACGTCAAAAGTGATTGACAGCTCTGAAAAATTTCTGCTTGCGGTCAAATTTCAAATGCATAGCAACGCGTACATGCTTCGATCAAGAAAATTTGCAAAGTTTGTCGTTAATTTCAAGCGGACTGTACTTTCAAAAAATCTGAAATACCCAAAAGGCACTAGTCCCAAACATTCTTTAAATCCTAGAAAAAAATTCACAACAATCGCACAAACCGTTTAAGCTGTAGCCTTGTCTAAAGTCTGGTTGCCGCCCAGATGAATCTATAGTGAATTAAGCCGATTAGTATATAGGACTAGCGTTCGGCCTGGCTTCGCCAGGCCTTTTCGCTAGGCTCCGCGGACACTGAAGTAAGGTTTAATTGAATTACGATCTAAAACTTTTTATTTCTGTACTTCTGCTCATCTAAAGATATTTTTTGATTTTACTGTATATTACTGCCGAGGACAAATTTTGCTTTGTTTTACTATATACTTTTAAAATCTATTTGTCACATTGACAGTCGTAAAATTTCAATCAGATACGTGTTTTATTTCCAAAAAGATTTTGTTAAACTAAGAAAAATTCTTCGGACATCATTTCTGATAGTTCCACATTTATATTTTATATGTAAATTAAATTTTGAGTATTCGATTTAATGTTTTTAAAAAGAATACTAAAATCTTTAATAATATTATAACTTTATTATAATTTGTATATGTGGTTACATATGTGTCACAGTACTTGACTGTGCAGAGTCTACGATACAAGAGCGTGCTTATTCTCTAAACTAGCCTATTTATACATTTCTCTTATCTCTTAAATGAGTCAACTTACGTCAGATGGTGTTATGACTAATGTAATGAAACAAACAAGTTCAAGGTACATAATTTGTACATGAAATCACTTGAATTTATTGTCTTAACTTTTTGAAAAACTGTTGGAAATCGTTGGAAAACACGACATGATTCGGAATAGTTGTATTTTCAAGCAATTGCCTATCGTAAATTTTAAATTTTTTCCAATTGCATTTGAAAGGTCTTTTAATGCCCTTTCATATGATACCAAACACGACATGATTCGGAATAGTTGTATTTTAAAACAATTGCCTATCGTAAATTTTCAATTTTTTCGAATTGCATTTGAAAGGTCTTTTAATGCCCTTTCATATGATACCAAACACGACATGATTCGGAATATTTGTATTTTCAAACAGTTGCCTATCGTAAATTTTCAATTTTTTCACATTGCATTTAAAATGTGTTTTAATGCCCTATCATATGATACCAAACATGACGTGATTTTGATTAGTTGAATTTTCAAACAACTGCCTATCGTAAATTTTAAATTTTTTCCAATTGCATTTGAAAGGTCTTTTAATGCCCTTTCATATGATACCAAACGCGACATGATTCGGAATAGTTGAATTTTCAAACAATTGCCTATCGCAAATTTTAAATTTTTTCCAATTACATTTAAAAGGTCTTTTAATGCCCTTTCATATGATACCAAACACGACATGTTTCGGAATAGTTGAATTTTTAAACAGTTGCCTATCGTAAATTTTCAATTATTTCCAATTGCAATTTACAAGGTCTTTTAATGCCCTTTCATATGATACCAAACACGACATGATTCGGAATAGTTGAATTTTTAAACAGTTGCCTATCGTGAATTTTAAATTTTTTCCAATTGCATTTAAAAGGTCTTTTAATGCCCTTTGATATGATACCAAACACGACATGATTCGAAATAGTTGAATTTTCAAACAGTTGCCTATCGTAAATTTTCAATTTTTTCATATTGCATTCGAAAGTACTTTTAATGCCCTTTCATATGATACCAAACACGGCATGATTCTGAATAGTTGAATTTTCAAACAATTACCTATCGCAAATTTTAAATTTTTTCCAATTACATTTAAAAGGTCTTTTAATGCCCTTTCATATGATACCAAACACGACATGTTTCGGAATAGTTGAATTTTTAAACAGTTGCCTATCGTAAATTTTCAATTATTTCCAATTGCAATTTACAAGGTCTTTTAATGCCCTTTCATATGATACCAAACACGACATGATTCGGAATAGTTGAATTTTTAAACAGTTGCTTATCGTAAATTTTCAATTATTTCCAATTGCATTTAAAAAGTCTTTTAATGCCCTTTCATATGATACCAAACATGACGTGATTCTGAATAGTTGAATTTTCAAACAACTGCCTGTCGTGAATTTTCAATTTTTTCCAATTGCATTTGAAAGGTCTTTTAATGCCCTTTCATATGATACCAAACACGACATGATTCGGAATTGTTGAATTTTTAAACAGTTGCCTATCGTAAATTTTCAATTATTTCGAATTGCATTTAAAAGGTTTTTTAATACCCTTTCATATGATACCAAACATGACGTGATTCTGAATAGTTGAATTTTCAAACAGTTGCCTATCGTATATTTTCAATTTTTTCCAACTACATTTAAAAGTTCTTTTAATGCCCTTTCATATGATACCAAACACGACATGATTCGGAATAGTTGAATTTTTAAATAGTTGCCTATCGTAAATTTTAAATTTTTTCATATTTTATTTAAAAGGTCTTTTAATGCCCTTTCATATGATACCAAACACGACATGATTCGGAATAGTAGTATTTTCAAAAAATTGCCTTTCGTAAATTTTTAATTTTTTTCAATTACATTTGAAGGGTCTTTAAATGCCCCTTCATATGATACCAAACACGACATGATTCTGAATAGTTGAATTTTCAAACAGTTGCCTATCGTATATTTTCAATTTTTTTCAACTGCATTTAAAAGTTCTTTTAATGCCCTTTCATATGATACCAAACACGACATGATTCGGAATAGTTGAATTTTCAAACAGATGCCTATCGTAAATTTTCAATTTTTTTCATATTGCATTCGAAAGTACTTTTAATGCCCTTTTATATGATACCAAACACGGCATGATTCTGAATAGTTGAATTTTCAAACAACTGCCTATCGTAAATTTTCAATTTTTTCCAATTGCATTTAAAAGGTCTTTTAATGCCCTTTCATATGATACAAAACACGACGATGATTCGGAATAGTTGAATTTTCAAACAGTTGCCTATCGTAAATTTTCATTTTTTTCATATTGCATTCGAAAGTAATTTTAATGCCCTTTCATATGATACCAAACACGGCATGATTCTGAATAGTTGAATTTTCAAACAATTGCCTATCGCAAATTTTCAATTATTTCCAATTGCATTTAAAAGGTCTTTTAATGCCCTTTCATATGATACCAAACATGACATGATTCTGAATAGTTGAATTTTCAAACAACTGCCTATAGTAAATTTTAAATTTTTTTCAATTGCATTTGAAAGGTCTTTTAATGCCCTTTCATATGATACCAAACACGACATGATTCGGGATAGTTGTATTTTCAAGAAATTGTCTATCGTAAATTTTTTATTTTTTCCAATTGCATTTGAAAGGTCTTTAAATGCCCTTTCATATGATACCAAACACGACATGATTCTGAATAGTTGAATTTTCAAACAGTTGCCTACGTATATTTTCAATTGTTTCCAACTGCATTTAAAAGTTCTCTTAATGCCCTTTAATATGATACCAAACACGACATGATTCGGAATAGTTGAATTTTTAAACAGTTGCCTATCATAAATTTTTAATTTTTTCTTATTGCATTCGAAAGTACTTTTAATGCCCTTTCATTTGATACCAAACACGACATGATTCGGAATAGTTGAATTTTCAAACAGTTGCCTATCGTGAATTTTAAATTTTTTCTAATTGCATTTACTATATACTTTAACAGACTATATGTCAAATTGACGTCTTTGTCTTAAAACTTTATTTGAACATGCAATCAATTTAGCAGTCTAGAGTAGTTACTTTAAAAAAAATTAATTTTTCTCTATTTTTTTTTAAACTGTTGAAAATCGCTGGAATATTAATTCTGAAATTTTTTTATTCGATTAATTTTTTTTTACAATGTAGATTCTTTGTTGTATTACTGTATATTATCACCGAGGTCAATTTTTGCTTGGTTTTACTATATACTTTAACAGACTATATGTCAAATTGACGTCTTTGTCTTAAAACTTTATTTGAAAATGAAATAAATTCAGCCGTCTAGAGTTATTTTAAAAAAATGTAATTTTTCTCTATTTTTTTTTAAACTGATGAAAATCGCTGGTATATTAATTCTGAAATTTTTTTATTCGATTAACTTTTTTTACAATGTTGATTCATTTTGGTTTTACTGTATATTATCACCGAGGTCTATTTTTGCTTGGTTTTATTATAAACTTTATCAGACTATATGTCAAATTGACGTCTTTATCTTAAAACTTTATTTGAACATGAAATCAATTCAACAAAGTTTATAATTACTGTACAAAAACGTAATTTTTCTATATTTTTTTCTAAACTGTTTAAAATCTTTGGAATATTAATTCTGATATTTTTTTATTCGATTAACTTTTTATTACAATATAGATTCTTTTCGGTTTTACTGTATATTATCACCGTGGTCAATTTTTGCTTGGTTTTACTATATACTTTAACAGATTATATGTCAAATTGACGTTTTTCTCTTAAAACTTTATTTGAACATGAAATCAATTCAACAAAGAATATAGTTACTGTAAAAAAATGTAATTTTACTCTATTTTTTTAAACTGTTGAAAACCGCTGGAATATTAATTCTGAAATTTTTTTATTCTATTAACTTTTTATTACAATGTAAATTCTTTTTGGTTTTACTGTATATTATCACCGAGGTCAATTTTTGCTTGGTTTTACTATATACTTTAACAAACTATATGTCAAATTGACGTTTGGTCTTAAAACTTTTTTTGAACATGAAATCAATTCAAAACAGTTCAAAACATGTATCCTCAATCATCTAATACCTAAATCAATTTACAAAATTGCTACAACTTGTCTAGAAATTGAAATAATTCTATCTAAAATTTCCATGCGTAACGTCAAAAATGACAGCTTAGGTCTGTGATTTTTCAAAACCTGGATCGTGTATATAAGAGGTAAAGTTGTTTCTTAACCATAGATTTGTGAAATGGACGTTGCAACATTAAAAACTTTTATACAAACATGAAATCAATTGAAAAACGTTCAAAACATATGTCCTCAATCCTCTAATACCGAAATCAAATTAGAAAATGTCTCCAACTTGTCTAGAAATTGAAATATTTGTGTAAAAATGTTTCATGTGAAACGTCAAAAGTGATTGACAGCTCTGAAAAATTTCTGCTTGCGGTCAAATTTCAAATGCATAGCAACGCGTGCATGCTTCGATCAAGAAAATTTGCAAAGTTTGTCGTTAATTTCAAGCGGACTGTACTTTCAAAAAATCTGAAATACCCAAAAGGCACTAGTCCCAAACATTCTTTAAATCCTAGAAAAAAATTCACAACAATCGCACAAACCGTTTAAGCTGTAGCCTTGTCTAAAGTCTGGTTGCCGCCCAGATGAATCTATAGTGAATTAAGCCGATTAGTATATAGGACTAGCGTTCGGCCTGGCTTCGCCAGGCCTTTTCGCTAGGCTCCGCGGACACTGAAGTAAGGTTTAATTGAATTACGATCCAAAACTTTTTATTTCTGTACTTCTGCTCATCTAAAGATATTTACTGTATATTACTGCCGAGGACAAATTTTGCTTTTAAAAACTATTTGTCACATTGACAGTCGTAAAATTTCAATCAGATACGTGTTTTATTTCCAAAAAGATTTTGTTAAACTAAGAAAAATTCTTCGGACATCATTTCTGATAGTTCCACATTTATATTTTATATGTACATGAAATCAGTAGAATTTTTTCTCTTAACTTTTTGAAAAACAGTTGGATATCGTTGGAAAACACGACATGATTCGGAATAGTTGTATTTTCAAGCAATTGCCTATCGTAAATTTTAAATTTTATCCAATTGCATTTGAAAAGTCTTTTAATGCCCTTTCATATGATACCAAACACGACATGATTCGGAATAGTTGAATTTTCAAACAGTTGCCTATCGTAAATTTTCAATTTTTTCATATTGCATTCGAAAGTACTTTTAATGCCCTTTCATATGATACCAAACACGGCATGCTTCTGAATAGTTGAATTTTCAAACAATTGCCTATCGCAAATTTTAAATTTTTTCCAATTACATTTAAAAGGTCTTTTAATGCCCTTTCATATGATACCAAACACGACATGTTTCGGAATAGTTGAATTTTCAAACAGTTGCCTATCGTAAATTTTCAATTTTTTCATATTGCATTCGAAAGTACTTTTAATGCCCTTTCATATGATACCAAACACGGCATGAATCTGAATAGTTGAATTTTCAAACAATTGCCTATCGCAAATTTTAAATTTTTTCTAATTACATTTAAAAGGTCTTTTAATGCCCTTTCATATGATACCAAACACGACATGATTCGGAATAGTTGAATTTTCAAACAGTTGCCTATCGTAAATTTTCAATTATTTCCAATTGCATTTAAAAGGTCTTTTAATGCCCTTTCATATGATACCAAACATGACGTGATTCTGAATTGTTGAATTTTCAAACAACTGCCTATCGTAAATTTTAAATATTTACCAATTGCATTTGAAAGGTATTTTAATGCCCTTTCATATGATACCAAACACGACATGATTCTGAATAGTTGAATTTTCAAACAGTTGCCTATCGTATATTTTCAATTTTTTCGAACTGCATTTAAAAGTTCTTTTAATGCCCTTTCATATGATACCAAACACGTTATGATTCGGAATAGTTGAATTTTCAAACAGTTGCCTATCGTAAATTTTCAATTTTTTCTTATTGCATTCCAAAGTACTTTTAATGCCCTTTCATATGACACCAAACACGACATGATTCTGAATAGTTGAATTTTCAAACAGTTGCCTATCGTAAATTTTCAATTTTTTCATATTGCATTCGAAAGTACTTTTAATGCCCTTTCATATGATACCAAACACGGCATGATTCTGAATAGTTGAATTTTCAAACAATTGCCTGTGGTAAATTTTAAATTTTTCCAATTGCATTTGAAAGGTGTTTTAATGCCCTCTCATATGGTACCAAACACGACATGATTCGGAATAGTTGAATTTTCAAACAACTGCCTATCGTGAATTTTCAATTTTTTCCAATTGCATTTGAAAGGTGTTTTAATGCCCCTTCATATGATACCAAACACGACATGATTCGGAATAGTTGAATTCTCAAACAACTGCCTATCGTAAATTTTAAATTTTTTCCAATTGCATTTGAAAGGTCTTTTAATGCCTTTTCATATGATACCAAACACGACATGATTCTGAATAGTTAAATTTTCAAACAGTTGCCTATCGTAAATTTTCAGTTTTTTCAAATTGCATTTAAAATGTCTTTTAATGCCCTTTCATATGATACCAAACAGGACATGATGCGGAATAGTTGAATTTTCAAACAATTGCCTATCGTAAATTTTAAATTTTTTCCAATTGCATTTGAAAGGTCTTTTATTGCCCTTACATATGATACCAAACACGACATGATTCGGAATAGTTGAATTTTCAAACAGTTGCCTATCGTAAATTTTCAATTTTTTCCAATTGCATATAAAAGGTCTTTTAATGCCCTTTCATACGATATCAAACACGTCATGATTCGGAATAGTTGAATTTTCAAACAGTTGCCTATCGTGAATTTTCAATTTTTTCCAATTGCATTTAAAAGCTCTTTTAATGCCCTTTTATATGATACCAAACACGACATGATTCGGAATAGTTGAATTTTCAAACAGTTGCCTATCGTAAATTTTCAATTTTTTCATATTGCATTCGAAAGTACTTTTAATGCCCTTTCATATGATACCAAACACGGCATGATTCTGAATAGTTGAATTTTCAAACAATTGCCTATCGCAAATTTTAAATTTTTTCCAATTACATTTAAAAGGTCTTTTAATGCCCTTTCATATGATACCAAACACGACATGATTCGGAATAGTTGAATTTTTAAACAGTTGCCTATCGTAAATTTTCAATTATTTCCAATTGCATTTAAAAGGTCTTTTAATGCCCTTTCATATGATACCAAACACGGCATGTTTCTGAATAGTTGAATTTTCAAACAATTGCCTATCGCAAATTTTCAATTTTTTCCAATTACATTTAAAAGGTTTTTTAATGCCCTTTCATATGATACCAAACACGGCATGATTCTGAATAGTTGAATTTTCAAACAATTGCCTATCGCAAATTTTAAATTTTTTCCAATTGCATTTAAATGGTCTTTTATTGCTCTTTCATATGATACCAAACAGGACATGATTCGAAATAGTTGAATTTTCAAACAATTGCCTATCGTAAATTTTAAATTTTTTCCAATTGCATTTGAAAGGTCTTTAATGCCCTTTCATATGATACCAAACACTACATGATTCGAAATAGTTGAATTTTCAAACAGTTGCCTATCGTAAATTTTCAATTTTTTCATCTTGCATTCGAAAGTACTTTTAATGCCCTTTCATATGATACCAAACACGGCATGATTCTGAATAGTTGAATTTTCAAACAATTGCCTATCGCTAATATTCAACTTTTTCCAATTAGATTTAAAAGGTCTTTTAATGCCCTTTCATATGATACCAAACACGACATGATTCGGAATAGTTGAATTTTTAAACAGTTGCCTATCGTAAATTTTCAATTATTTCCAATTGCATTTAAAAGGTCTTTTAATGCCCTTTCATATGATACCAAACATGACGTGATTCTGAATAGTTGAATTTTCAAACAACTGCCTATCGTAAATTTTAAATTTTTTCCAATTGCATTTGAAAGGTCTTTTAATGCCCTTTCATATGATACCAAACACGACATGATTCGAAATAGTTGAATTTTCAAACAATTGCCTATCGTAAATTTTAAATTTTTTCCAATTGCATTTGAAAGGTTTTTTAATGCCCTTTCATATGATACCAAACACGACATGATTCGGAATAGTTGAATTTTCAAACAGTTGCCTATCGTAAATTTTAAATTTTTTCCAATTGCATTTGAAAGGTCTTTTAATGCCCTTTCATATGATACCAAACACGACATGATTCGAAATAGTTGAATTTTCAAACAATTGCCTATCGTAAATTTTAAATTTTTTCCAATTGCATTTGAAAGGTTTTTTAATGCCCTTTCATATGATACCAAACACGACATTATTCGGAATAGTTGAATTTTCAAACAGTTGCCTATCGTAAATTTTCAATTTTTTCATATTGCATTCGAAAGTACTTTTAATGCCCTTTCATATGATACCAAACACGGCATGATTCTGAATAGTTGAATTTTCAAACAATTGCCAATCGCAAATTTTAAATTTTTTCCAATTGCATTTAAAAGGTCTTTTAATGCTCTTTCATATGATACCAAACAGGACATGATTCGGAATAGTTGAATTTTCAAACAATTGCCTATCGTAAATTTTAAATTTTTTCCAATTGCATTTGAAAGGTCTTTAATGCCCTTTCATATGATACCAAACACGACATGATTCGAAATAGTTGAATTTTCAAACAGTTGCCTATCGTAAATTTTCAATTTTTTCATCTTGCATTCGAAAGTACTTTTAATGCCCTTTCATATGATACCAAACACGGCATGATTCTGAATAGTTGAATTTTCAAACAATTGCCTATCGCTAATTTTCAACTTTTTCCAATTAGATTTAAAAGGTCTTTTAATGCCCTTTCATATGATACCAAACAGGACATGATTCGGAATAGTTTAATTTTTAAACAGTTGCCTATCGTAAATTTTCAATTTTTTCCAATTGCATATAAAAGGTCTTTTAATGCCTTTCATATGATACCAAACACGACATGATTCGGAATAGTTGAATTTTCAAACAGTTGCCTGTCGTAAATTTTCAATTTTTTTCAATTGCATATAAAAGGTCTTTTAATGCCCTTTCATATGATACCAAACACGACATTATTCGGAATAGTTGAATTTTCAAACAGTTGCCTATCGTAAATTTTCTATTTTTTCATATTGCATTCGAAAGTACTTTTAATGCCCTTTCATATGATACCAAACACGGCATGATTCTGAATAGTTGAATTTTCAAACAATTGCCTATCGCAAATTTTAAATTTTTTCCAATTGCATTTAAAAGGTCTTTTAATGCTCTTTCATATGATACCAAACAGGACATGATTCGGAATAGTTGAATTTTCAAACAATTGCCTATCGTAAATTTTAAATTTTTTCCAATTGCATTTGAAAGGTCTTTAATGCCCTTTCATATGATACCAAACACGACATGATTCGAAATAGTTGAATTTTCAAACAGTTGCCTATCGTAAATTTTCAATTTTTTCATCTTGCATTCGAAAGTACTTTTAATGCCCTTTCATATGATATCAAACACGGCATGATTCTGAATAGTTGAATTTTCAAACAATTGCCTATCGCTAATTTTCAACTTTTTCCAATTAGATTTAAAAGGTCTTTTAATGCCCTTTCATATGATACCAAACACGACATGATTCGGAATAGTTGAATTTTTAAACAGTTGCCTATCGTAAATTTTCAATTATTTCCAATTGCATTTAAAAGGTCTTTTAATGCCCTTTCATATGATACCAAACATGACGTGATTCTGAATAGTTGAATTTTCAAACAGTTGCCTATCGTAAATTTTCAATTTTTTCATATTGCATTCGAAAGTACTTTTAATGCCCTTTCATATGACACCAAACACGACATGATTCTGAATAGTTGGATTTTCAAACAGTTGCCTATCGTAAATTTTCAATTTTTTCATATTGCATTCGAAAGTACTTTTAATGCCCTTTCATATGATACCAAACACGGCATGATTCTGAATAGTTGAATTTTCAAACAATTGCCTGTGGTAAATTTTAAATTTTTCCAATTGCATTTGAAAGGTGTTTTAATGCCCTCTCATATGGTACCAAACACGACATGATTCGGAATAGTTGAATTTTCAAACAACTGCCTATCGTGAATTTTCAATTTTTTCCAATTGCATTTGAAAGGTGTTTTAATGCCCCTTCATATGATACCAAACACGACATGATTCGGAATAGTTGAATTCTCAAACAACTGCCTATCGTAAATTTTAAATTTTTTCCAATTGCATTTGAAAGGTCTTTTAATGCCTTTTCATATGATACCAAACACGACATGATTCTGAATAGTAAAATTTTCAAACAGTTGCCTATCGTAAATTTTCAGTTTTTTCAAATTGCATTTAAAATGTCTTTTAATGCCCTTTCATATGATACCAAACAGGACATGATGCGGAATAGTTGAATTTTCAAACAATTGCCTATCGTAAATTTTAAATTTTTTCCAATTGCATTTGAAAGGTCTTTTATTGCCCTTACATATGATACCAAACACGACATGATTCGGAATAGTTGAATTTTCAAACAATTGCCTATCGCAAATTTTTAATTTTTTCCAATTGCATATAAAAGGTCTTTTAATGCCCTTTCATACGATATCAAACACGTCATGATTCGGAATAGTTGAATTTTCAAACAGTTGCCTATCGTGAATTTTCAATTTTTTCCAATTGCATTTAAAAGCTCTTTTAATGCCCTTTTATATGATACCAAACACGACATGATTCGGAATAGTTGAATTTTCAAACAGTTGCCTATCGTAAATTTTCAATTTTTTCATATTGCATTCGAAAGTACTTTTAATGCCCTTTCATATGATACCAAACACGGCATGATTCTGAATAGTTGAATTTTCAAACAATTGCCTATCGCAAATTTTAAATTTTTTCCAATTACATTTAAAAGGTCTTTTATTGCCCTTTCATATGATACCAAACACGACATGATTCGGAATAGTTGAATTTTTAAACAGTTGCCTATCGTAAATTTTCAATTATTTCCAATTGCATTTAAAAGGTCTTTTAATGCCCTTTCATATGATACCAAACACGGCATGTTTCTGAATAGTTGAATTTTCAAACAATTGCCTATCGCAAATTTTCAATTTTTTCCAATTACATTTAAAAGGTTTTTTAATGCCCTTTCATATGATACCAAACACGGCATGATTCTGAATAGTTGAATTTTCAAACAATTGCCTATCGCAAATTTTAAATTTTTTCCAATTGCATTTAAATGGTCTTTTATTGCTCTTTCATATGATACCAAACAGGACATGATTCGAAATAGTTGAATTTTCAAACAATTGCCTATCGTAAATTTTAAATTTTTTCCAATTGCATTTGAAAGGTCTTTAATGCCCTTTCATATGATACCAAACACTACATGATTCGAAATAGTTGAATTTTCAAACAGTTGCCTATCGTAAATTTTCAATTTTTTCATCTTGCATTCGAAAGTACTTTTAATGCCCTTTCATATGATACCAAACACGGTATGATTCTGAATAGTTGAATTTTCAAACAATTGCCTATCGCTAATTTTCAACTTTTTCCAATTAGATTTAAAAGGTCTTTTAATGCCCTTTCATATGATACCAAACACGACATGATTCGGAATAGTTGAATTTTTAAACAGTTGCCTATCGTAAATTTTCAATTATTTCCAATTGCATTTAAAAGGTCTTTTAATGCCCTTTCATATGATACCAAACATGACGTGATTCTGAATAGTTGAATTTTCAAACAACTGCCTATCGTAAATTTTTAATTTTTTCCAATTGCATTTGAAAGGTCTTTTAATGCCCTTTCATATGATACCAAACACGACATGATTCGAAATAGTTGAATTTTCAAACAATTGCCTATCGTAAATTTTAAATTTTTTCCAATTGCATTTGAAAGGTTTTTTAATGCCCTTTCATATGATACCAAACACGACATGATTCGGAATAGTTGAATTTTCAAACAGTTGCCTATCGTAAATTTTCAATTTTTTCCAATTGCATATAAAAGTTCTTTTAATGCCTTTCATATGATACCAAACACGACATGATTCGGAATAGTTGAATTTTCAAACAGTTGCCTATCGTAAATTTTCAATTTTTTTCAATTGCATATAAAAGGTCTTTTAATGCCCTTTCATATGATACCAAACACGACATTATTCGGAATAGTTGAATTTTCAAACAGTTGCCTATCGTAAATTTTCAATTTTTTCATATTGCATTCGAAAGTACTTTTAATGCCCTTTCATATGATACCAAACACGGCATGATTCTGAATAGTTGAATTTTCAAACAATTGCCTATCGCAAATTTTAAATTTTTTCCAATTGCATTTAAAAGGTCTTTTAATGCTCTTTCATATGATACCAAACAGGACATGATTCGGAATAGTTGAATTTTCAAACAATTGCCTATCGTAAATTTTAAATTTTTTCCAATTGCATTTGAAAGGTCTTTAATGCCCTTTCATATGATACCAAACACGACATGATTCGAAATAGTTGAATTTTCAAACAGTTGCCTATCGTAAATTTTCAATTTTTTCATCTTGCATTCGAAAGTACTTTTAATGCCCTTTCATATGATACCAAACACGGCATGATTCTGAATAGTTGAATTTTCAAACAATTGCCTATCGCTAATTTTCAACTTTTTCCAATTAGATTTAAAAGGTCTTTTAATGCCCTTTCATATGATACCAAACAGGACATGATTCGGAATAGTTGAATTTTTAAACAGTTGCCTATCGTAAATTTTCAATTTTTTCCAATTGCATATAAAAGGTCTTTTAATGCCTTTCATATGATACCAAACACGACATGATTCGGAATAGTTGAATTTTCAAACAGTTGCCTATCGTAAATTTTCAATTTTTTTCAATTGCATATAAAAGGTCTTTTAATGCCCTTTCATATGATACCAAACACGACATTATTCGGAATAGTTGAATTTTCAAACAGTTGCCTATCGTAAATTTTCTATTTTTTCATATTGCATTCGAAAGTACTTTTAATGCCCTTTCATATGATACCAAACACGGCATGATTCTGAATAGTTGAATTTTCAAACAATTGCCTATCGCAAATTTTAAATTTTTTCCAATTGCATTTAAAAGGTCTTTTAATGCTCTTTCATATGATACCAAACAGGACATGATTCGGAATAGTTGAATTTTCAAACAATTGCCTATCGTAAATTTTAAATTTTTTCCAATTGCATTTGAAAGGTCTTTAATGCCCTTTCATATGATACCAAACACGACATGATTCGAAATAGTTGAATTTTCAAACAGTTGCCTATCGTAAATTTTCAATTTTTTCATCTTGCATTCGAAAGTACTTTTAATGCCCTTTCATATGATATCAAACACGGCATGATTCTGAATAGTTGAATTTTCAAACAATTGCCTATCGCTAATTTTCAACTTTTTCCAATTAGATTTAAAAGGTCTTTTAATGCCCTTTCATATGATACCAAACACGACATGATTCGGAATAGTTGAATTTTTAAACAGTTGCCTATCGTAAATTTTCAATTATTTCCAATTGCATTTAAAAGGTCTTTTAATGCCCTTTCATATGATACCAAACATGACGTGATTCTGAATAGTTGAATTTTCAAACAACTGCCTATCGTAAATTTTAATTTTTTTCCAATTGAATTTGAAAGGTCTTTTAATGCCCTTTCATATGATACCAAACACGACATGATTCGAAATAGTTGAATTTTCAAACAATTGCCTATCGTAAATTTTCAATTTTTTCCAATTGCATTTGAAAGGTTTTTTAATGCCCTTTCATATGATACCAAACACGACATGATTCGGAATAGTTGAATTTTCAAACAGTTGCCTATCGTAAATTTTCAATTTTTTCCAATTGCATATAAAAGTTCTTTTAATGCCTTTCATATGATACCAAACACGACATGATTCGGAATAGTTGAATTTTCAAACAGTTGCCTATCGTAAATTTTCAATTTTTTCATCTTGCATTCGAAAGTACTTTTAATGCCCTTTCATATGATACCAAACACGGCATGATTCTGAATAGTTGAATTTTCAAACAATTGCCTATCGCTAATTTTCAACTTTTTCCAATTAGATTTAAAAGGTCTTTTAATGCCCTTTCATATGATACCAAACACGACATGATTCGGAATAGTTGAATTTTTAAACAGTTGCCTATCGTAAATTTTCAATTATTTCCAATTGCATTTAAAAGGTCTTTTAATGCCCTTTCATATGATACCAAACATGACGTGATTCTGAATAGTTGAATTTTCAAACAACTGCCTATCGTAAATTTTAAATTTTTTCCAATTGCATTTGAAAGGTCTTTTAATGCCCTTTCATATGATACCAAACACGACATGATTCGAAATAGTTGAATTTTCAAACAGTTACCTATCGTAAATTTTCAATTTTTTCATCTTGCATTCGAAAGTACTTTTAATGCCCTTTCATATGATACCAAACACGGCATGATTCTGAATAGTTGAATTTTCAAACAATTGCCTATCGCAAATTTTCAATTTTTTCCAATTACATTTAAAAGGTTTTTTAATGCCCTTTCATATGATACCAAACACGGCATGATTCTGAATAGTTGAATTTTCAAACAATTGCCTATCGCAAATTTTAAATTTTTTCCAATTGCATTTAAATGGTCTTTTATTGCTCTTTCATATGATACCAAACAGGACATGATTCGAAATAGTTGAATTTTCAAACAATTGCCTATCGTAAATTTTAAATTTTTTCCAATTGCATATAAAAGTTCTTTTAATGCCTTTCATATGATACCAAACACGACATGATTCGGAATAGTTGAATTTTCAAACAGTTGCCTATCGTAAATTTTCAATTTTTTCATCTTGCATTCGAAAGTACTTTTAATGCCCTTTCATATGATACCAAACACGGCATGATTCTGAATAGATGAATTTTCAAACAATTGCCTATCGCTAATTTTCAACTTTTTCCAATTAGATTTAAAAGGTCTTTTAATGCCCTTTCATATGATACCAAACACGACATGATTCGGAATAGTTGAATTTTTAAACAGTTGCCTATCGTAAATTTTCAATTATTTCCAATTGCATTTAAAAGGTCTTTTAATGCCCTTTCATATGATACCAAACATGACGTGATTCTGAATAGTTGAATTTTCAAACAACTGCCTATCGTAAATTTTAAATTTTTTCCAATTGCATTTGAAAGGTCTTTTAATGCCCTTTCATATGATACCAAACACGACATGATTCGAAATAGTTGAATTTTCAAACAGTTGCCTATCGTAAATTTTCAATTTTTTCATCTTGCATTCGAAAGTACTTTTAATGCCCTTTCATATGATACCAAACACGGCATGATTCTGAATAGTTGAATTTTCAAACAATTGCCTATCGCAAATTTTAAATTTTTTCCAATTACATTTAAAAGGTTTTTTAATGCCCTTTCATATGATACCAAACACGGCATGATTCTGAATAGTTGAATTTTCAAACAATTGCCTATCGCTAATTTTCAACTTTTTCCAATTAGATTTAAAAGGTCTTTTAATGCCCTTTCATATGATACCAAACACGACATGATTCGGAATAGTTGAATTTTCAAACAACTGACTATCGTAAATTTTAAATTTTTTCCAATTGCATTTGAAAGGTCTTTTAATGCCCTTTCATATGATACCAAACACGACATGATTCGAAATAGTTGAATTTTCAAACAATTGCCTATCGTAAATTTTAAATTTTTTCCAATTGCATTTGAAAGGTTTTTTAATGCCCTTTCATATGATACCAAACACGACATGATTCGGAATAGTTGAATTTTCAAACAGTTGTCTATCGTAAATTTTCAATTTTTTCATCTTGCATTCGAAAGTACTTTTAATGCCCTTTCATATGATACCAAACACGACATGATTCGGAATAGTTGAATTTTCAAACAGTTGCCTATCGTAAATTTTCAATTTTTTCATATTGCATTCGAAAGTACTTTTAATGCCCTTTCATATGATACCAAACACGGCATGATTCTGAATAGTTGAATTTTCAAACAATTGCCTATCGCAAATTTTAAATTTTTTCCAATTGCATTTTAAAGGTCTTTTAATGCTCTTTCATATGATACCAAACAGGACATGATTCGGAATAGTTGAATTTTCAAACAATTGCCTATCGTAAATTTTAAATTTTTTCCAATTGCATTTGAAAGGTCTTTAATGCCCTTTCATATGATACCAAACACGACATGATTCGAAATAGTTGAATTTTCAAACAGTTGCCTATCGTAAATTTTCAATTTTTTCATATTGCATTCGAAAGTACTTTTAATGCCCTTTCATATGATACCAAACACGGCATGATTCTGAATAGTTGAATTTTCAAACAATTGCCTATCGCAAATTTTAAATTTTTTCCAATTGCATTTAAAAGGTCTTTTAATGCTCTTTCATATGATACCAAACAGGACATGATTCGGAATAGTTGAATTTTCAAACAATTGCCTATCGTAAATTTTAAATTTTTTCCAATTGCATTTGAAAGGTCTTTAATGCCCTTTCATATGATACCAAACACGACATGATTCGAAATAGTTGAATTTTCAAACAGTTGCCTATCGTAAATTTTCAATTTTTTCATCTTGCATTCGAAAGTACTTTTAATGCCCTTTCATATGATACCAAACACGGCATGATTCTGAATAGTTGAATTTTCAAACAATTGCCTATCGCTAATTTTCAACTTTTTCCAATTAGATTTAAAAGGTCTTTTAATGCCCTTTCATATGATACCAAACAGAACATGATTCGGAATAGTTGAATTTTTAAACAGTTGCCTATCGTAAATTTTCAATTTTTTCCAATTGCATATAAAAGGTCTTTTAATGCCTTTCATATGATACCAAACACGACATGATTCAGAATAGTTGAATTTTCAAACAGTTGCCTATCGTAAATTTTCAATTTTTTCCAATTGCATATAAAAGGTCTTTTAATGCCCTTTCATATGATACCAAACACGACATGATTCGGAATAGTTGAATTTTCAAACTGTTGCCTATCGTAAATTTTCAATTATTTCCAATTACATTTAAAAGATGTTTTTATGCCCTTTCATATGATATCAAACAAGGCAAGATTCTGAATAGTTGAATTTTCAAACAGTTGCCTATCGTAAATTTTCAATTTTTTTCAATTGCATATAAAAGGTCTTTTAATGCCCTTTCATATGATACCAAACACGACATTATTCGGAATAGTTGAATTTTCAAACAGTTGCCTATCGTAAATTTTCTATTTTTTCATATTGCATTCGAAAGTACTTTTAATGCCCTTTCATATGATACCAAACACGGCATGATTCTGAATAGTTGAATTTTCAAACAATTGCCTATCGCAAATTTTAAATTTTTTCCAATTGCATTTAAAAGGTCTTTTAATGCTCTTTCATATGATACCAAACAGGACATGATTCGGAATAGTTGAATTTTCAAACAATTGCCTATCGTAAATTTTAAATTTTTTCCAATTGCATTTGAAAGGTCTTTAATGCCCTTTCATATGATACCAAACACGACATGATTCGAAATAGTTGAATTTTCAAACAGTTGCCTATCGTAAATTTTCAATTTTTTCATCTTGCATTCGAAAGTACTTTTAATGCCCTTTCATATGATACCAAACACGGCATGATTCTGAATAGTTGAATTTTCAAACAATTGCCTATCGCTAATTTTCAACTTTTTCCAATTAGATTTAAAAGGTCTTTTAATGCCCTTTCATATGATACCAAACAGGACATGATTCGGAATAGTTGAATTTTCAAACAATTGCCTATCGCTAATTTTCAACTTTTTCCAATTAGATTTAAAAGGTCTTTTAATGCCCTTTCATATGATACCAAACATGACGTGATTCTGAATAGTTGAATTTTCAAACAACTGCCTATCGTAAATTTTAAATTTTTTCCAATTGCATTTGAAAGGTCTTTTAATGCCCTTTCATATGATACCAAACACGACATGATTCGAAATAGTTGAATTTTCAAACAATTGCCTATCGTAAATTTTAAATTTTTTCCAATTGCATTTGAAAGGTTTTTTAATGCCCTTTCATATGATACCAAACACGACATGATTCGGAATAGTTGAATTTTCAAACAGTTGTCTATCGTAAATTTTCAATTTTTTCATCTTGCATTCGAAAGTACTTTTAATGCCCTTTCATATGATACCAAACACGACATGATTCGGAATAGTTGAATTTTCAAACAGTTGCCTATCGTAAATTTTCAATTTTTTCCAGTTGCATATAAAAGGTCTTTTAATGCCCTTTCATATGATACCAAACACGACATTATTCGGAATAGTTGAATTTTCAAACAGTTGCCTATCGTAAATTTTCAATTTTTTCATATTTCATTCGAAAGTACTTTTAATGCCCTTTCATATGATACCAAACACGGCATGATTCTGAATAGTTGAATTTTCAAACAATTGCTTATCACAAATTTTAAATTTTTTCCAATTACATTTAAAAGGTCTTTTAATGCCCTTTCATATGATACCAAACACGGCATGATTCGGAATAGTTGAATTTTTAAACAGTTGCCTATCGTAAATTTTCAATTATTTCCAGTTGCATATAAAAGGTCTTTTAATGCCCTTTCATATGATACCAAACACGACATTATTCGGAATAGTTGAATTTTCAAACAGTTGCCTATCGTAAATTTTCTATTTTTTCATATTGCATTCGAAAGTACTTTTAATGCCCTTTCATATGATACCAAACACGGCATGATTCGGAATAGTTGAATTTTCAAACAATTGCCTATCGCTAATTTTCAACTTTTTCCAATTAGATTTAAAAGGTCTTTTAATGCCCTTTCATATGATACCAAACACGGCATGATTCTGAATAGTTGAATTTTCAAACAATTGCTTATCACAAATTTTAAATTTTTTCCAATTACATTTAAAAGGTCTTTTAATGCCCTTTCATATGATACCAAACACGGCATGATTCGGAATAGTTGAATTTTTAAACAGTTGCCTATCGTAAATTTTCAATTATTTCCAGTTGCATATAAAAGGTCTTTTAATGCCCTTTCATATGATACCAAACACGACATTATTCGGAATAGTTGAATTTTCAAACAGTTGCCTATCGTAAATTTTCAATTTTTTCATATTGCATTCGAAAGTACTTTTAATGCCCTTTCATATGATACCAAACACGGCATGATTTTTTCATATTGCATTCGAAAGTACTTTTAATGCCCTTTCATATGAACCAAACACGGCATGATTCTGAATAGTTTAATTTTCAAACAATTGCTTATCACAAATTTTAAATTTTTTCCAATTACATTTAAAAGGTCTTTTAATGCCCTTTCATATGATACCAAACACGGCATGATTCGGAATAGTTGAATTTTTAAACAGTTGCCTATCGTAAATTTTCAATTATTTCCAATTGCATTTAAAAGGTCTTTTAATGCCCTTTCATATGATACCAAACATGACGTGATTCTGAATAGTTGAATTTTCAAACAACTGCCTATCGTAAATTTTAAATTTTTTCCAATTGAATTTGAAAGGTCTTTTAATGCCCTTTCATATGATACTAAACACGACATGATTCGGAATAGTTGTATTTTAAAAAAAATTGCCTATCGTAAATTTTTAATTTTTTCCAATTGCATTTGAAAGGTCTTTAA
This sequence comes from Pterostichus madidus, assembly GCA_911728475.2. Lineage (NCBI taxonomy): Eukaryota > Metazoa > Arthropoda > Insecta > Coleoptera > Carabidae > Pterostichus > Pterostichus madidus. The sequence continues at coordinate 15,462,511 of OU452312.1, forward strand.
ATGCCCTTTCATATGATACCAAACACGACATGATTCTGAATAGTTGAATTTTCAAACAGTTGCCTATCGTATATTTTCAATTTTTTCCAACTGCATTTAAAAGTTTTTTTAATGCCCTTTCATATGATACCAAGCACGACGTGATTCGGAATAGTTAAATTTTCAAACAGTTGCCTATCGTGAATTTTCAATTTTTTCTAATTGCATTTAAAAGTTCTTTTAATGCCGTTTCATGTGATACCAAACATGACGTGATTAATTCTGAAATTTTTTTATTCGATTAATTTTTTTTTACAATATCGATTCTTTTTGGTATTACTGTATATTATCACCGAGGTCAATTTTTGCTTGGTTTTACTATATACTTTAACAGACTATATATCAAATTGACGTCTTTGTCTTAAAACTTTATTTGAACATGAAATCAATTCAGCAGTCTAGAGTTACTTTAAAAAAATGTAATTTTTCTCTATTTTTTTTAAACTGTTGAAAATCGCTGGTATATTAATTCTGAAATTTTTTTATTCGATTAACTTTTTTTACAATGTTCATTAATTTTGGTTTTACTGTATATTATCACCGAGTTCAATTTTTGCTTGGTTTTATTATAAACTTTATCAGACTATATGTCAAATTGACGTCTTTGTCTTAAAATTTTATTTGAACATGAAATATTAATTCTGAAATTTTTTTATTCGATTAACTTTTTTTTACAATGTGGATTCTTTTTGGTTTTACTATATATTATCACCGAGGTCAATTTTTGTTACTGTCAAAAAATTTAATTTTTCTATCTTTTTTGTCGAAACTGTTGAAAATCGCTGGAATATTAATTCTGAAATTTTTTTATTCGATTATCTTTTTTTTTATAAAGTAGATTCTTTTTGGTTTTACTGTATATTATTACCGAGGTAAATTTTTGCTTGGTTTTACTATATACTTTAACAAACTATATGTCAAATTGACGTTTTGTCTTAAAACTTTATTTCAACATGAAATCAATTCAAAACAGTTCAAAACATGTATCCTCAATCATCTAATACCTAAATCAAATTACAAACTTTTCACAATTTGTCTAGAAATTGAAATAATTCTATCGAAAAATTCCATGCGTAACGTCAAAAATGACAGCTTAGGTCTATGGTTTTTCAAAACCTGGATCGTGTATATAAGAGGTAATGTTGTTTCTTAACCATAGATTTGTGAAATGGACGTTGCATCATTAAAAACTTTTAAACAAACATGAAATCAATTGAAAATCGTTCAAAACATATGTCTTCAAACCTCTAATACCTAAATCAAATTAGAAAATTTCTCCAACTTGTATAGAAATTGAAATATTTATGTAAAAACGTTTCATGCGAAACGTCAAAAGTGATTGACAGCTCTGAAAAATTTCTGCTTGCGGTCAAATTTCAAATGCATAGCAACGCGTGCATGCTTCGATCAAGAAAATTTGCAAAGTTTGTCGTTAATATCAAGCGGACTGTACTTTCAAAAAATCTGAAATACCCAAAAGGCACTAGTCCGAAACATTCTTTAAATCCTAGAGAAAAATTCACAACAATCGCACAAACCGTTTAAGCTGTAGCCGTGTCTAAAGTCTGGTTGCCGCCCGGAGGAATCTATAGTGAATTAGAACGATTAGTATATAGGACTAGCGGTCGGCCTGGCTTTGCCAGGCTTTCTCGCTAGGCTCCGCGGACACTGAAGTAATTTTTAATTGAATTACGATCTAAAACTGTTCATTTCTGTACGTCTGTTTATATAAAGAACTTTTAATTGACACCAAACACAATAAGTTTCGAAGCTCTGTCACTAAAACAATTGACGACCAAAAAAATTACAATTCTGCACGTGAGCCCTTCAAAAAACTTTTTATTTCATACTACACACGATAAGTTTTGATACACTTCCACTAATACAATTGCCGATCGGAAAAATAAATATTCCGCACGGCACCTCTTCTAAAACCCTTTCATATGATATCTAACACGATATGATTCGGAATACTGTTTTGGTCGAATCTATTGGCGAGCTTAAAATTGCAATATTTTTTAATTCCAACATTAAAATTCTTCTAAAGCCCTTTCAAATAACATGAAACACGGTATGGTTCTGAATAAATTTCAACTTTTTTGTTTATTTCGTTAGAATCTTCGTCAAAAACCTTTTTATATCTCACCAAACACGGCATGAGTCGGAACACTTTAAGTTTGAAACAGTTGACGGTTGTAAATTATAATATTTTTTTTATTTTATTTAAACTTTTTGAAAAACGGTTGGAAATTGTTTTAGTATTATTTCAGATATCTTTTCGATTTACTTTTTTATACAATATAGAATTTATTTCATATGACACCAAATATGTTAATTTTAGGAATACTTTAAGTTTTAAACAGTTGCCCATCGTAAAATTTCAACTTTTTTTATTTCATCTGAAAGTTCTTCTAAAGCCCTTTCATATGACATCAAATACGGCATGATTCCGAATACTTTTAATTTAAAACAATTGACGGTCGAAATATATATATTTTTAATTTTGTCTGAAAGTTCTTCTGAAGCCCTTTTATATGATATCAAACACGATATGATACGGAACACTTTAATAATTGGAGGTCGTAAAATTTCAATCAAATACGTATGTTATTTCTGAAAACATTTTGCTAAACTATCTTTTTCTTTATTTTATCTAAAAGTTCGCCTAAAGCCCTTTCATATGACACCAAACGTGGCATAATTCGGAATACTTTAAGTTTAAAATAATTGACAGTCGTAAAATTTCAATCAAATACAAGTTTTTAATGATATACGCAGTGTTATTTGAATCCTTTTATTTTAATTATATAACGTAGGTACATTGAAAAATTATATCTCTCTATTTTTAAATACGTGATCAACTACTATCATTATTTTTTATTTCAAACTACTACGATTTCATTGACGAAAATTTTGCCTTCTTTTATTTAAATTTATTGACATTGACATACGTCAACACCCTCCCTCAATGAAATTAATTTAACATTTTTCTAAACCTAGTATCTTACAAAACATATTAAATACATTTTTATTTAATGACTTCGTAAATAAATCTGCTACTTGTTCTTTATTTCTTATGTTCTGGACATCAATAATTCCTTCATTAGCCTTTTTTCTGATGAAATGATGACGCATATCGATGTGTTTGAGTCCTTTGTGATTATCTGGGTTCCTAACTACTTTTACAGCTGATTGTCTTCGAAGATGACAGGCTTGGTTTCCTCATAAATTGAAGATCAATTAAAATTTGACGTAACCAACATGCTTCGTTAACTGCTATGCTCAGTGCTACGTACTGTGCTTCACAGGACGATAAAGCTACAGTACTATGCTTGCGTGAAGTCCAGGATACCAATGAATAAAAAATTTTGTATATACAATCAGACGTTTAATTAAAAATAAAATCAATAGTACCTTATCTTAGTACATGTTTTAAACATTTCCATAATTTGATATTTGCACGACTCAATGCTGTACATAAATCTGGTCTTGTATCAACTATTGCATACATCAAACAGCCAATTAGTTTATGTGTTGTTTCATTTTCTGGCCCTACTAACCAATCTGACTTAAAACTTGGATGTAAGGGTGTTGATGTCGGTTTACAACCTTCCATCCAGAATTTCGACATCACATTCTTTAGATAAGTTGTTTGATTCATTTTTGTTACCCCGTCTTCCATATCTTAACTAATATTTATGTCAATGTAATGTGAAACTTTTCCCAAATCTTTCATTTTCAATGTTTTGAACTATTCCTTTTTCAGTTCTTCAATTTGTTGATTATTTGTTCCAAAAATCAACAGATCATCCACATAAATTAAAACGAATAACTTGTCAGATTTGTTAAATTTTGTGTAGTGACAATAATCATATTTTGTACAGTTAAATGCTTCTTTCTTCATAAACGAATTGAATTTTATATTCCAATATTTTGGTGACTTTTTCAAACCATATAAAGCTCTATTTAAATTACATACTTTCGCAGGTTCTTGTGAAACTCCTTTTCTCCGTATAAAAATGCACTACATACGTCAAGTTGACATGTAAACATTTTAAATTGATTTGCCACGGCTAACATGGATTCTGAGGATTGTCAATTTTGCAACCGGAGAGTAAATTTCCAATAAATCAACATTATCCTTCTGATGGTTTACCTTCTTTATCTTTCTTAATTTTAAACACCCATTTGCAGTCAATTACATCACATTTTTCAGGTCTGTGTACAATTTTCCAAATGTCATTTTCCTCCAAGGCGTCTAACTCTGCTTGTATTGCCTTCTTCCATTTTTCGCTTTCATCACTTTTCATTGCTTCTTTATACGTAATTGGTTCTTTTTCTTGTACATCTCTGGTATCAGTAAAACAAACTTGATTTTCACCGAAACCACATCTATCAAGCTTTCTTAAAATTTCTGTATTTCTCAAATTTCTCTTGTTTTCAATATCGGATGTTTCTGTCTCTCGATATTTGATTCATTTTCTTATTCTTCGATATTTGATTCCTTTTCTTTCTCTTCGATATTTGATTCTTTTTCTTTTTCTTCGTTTTCAGTTTCATGCAGTTGTATTTCTGTTTTTCTAGGGATAAATACAACATTTCGTGCGCAACGTACTTTATTTTCGTTTTTAAAATATATTCTGTATCCTTTAATATTATCTTCATATGCAACGAAAATACTTTTTCTTCCCTTTACATCTCATTTATGCCGTGTTTCTTTTGGTACATCAACCTCTGTACCAAATTCTTTAAATTCTTTCAAATCTGTATTTTTCTTAAATCATAATTCATAAGATGTGCTTTCCTCTACTAAACTTGTTCAGCAAAGTCTACAATTACTGTAAAAACAGGTAATTTTTCTATATATTTTTTCTAAACTGTTTAGAATCGCTGGAATATTAATTTTGAAATTTTTTTATTCGATTAATTTTTTTTTATAATATAGATTCTTTTTGGTTTTACTGTATATTATCACCGAGGTCAATTTTTCCTTGGTTTTACTATATACTTTAACAGACTATATGTCAAATTGACGTTTTTGTCTTAAAACTTTATTTGAACATGAAATCAATTCAACAAAGTTTATAGTTACTGTAAAAAAATGTAATTTTTCTATATTTTTTTTCTAACCTGTTTAAAATCGCTGGAATATTAATTCTGATATTTTTTTATACGATTAAGTTTTTTTTACAATGTAGATTCTTTTTGGTTTTACTGTATATTATCACCGAGGTCAATTTTTGCTTGGTTTTACTATATAATTTAACAGACTATTTGTCAAATTGACATTTTGTCTTTAAACTTTATTTGAACATGAAATCTATTCAGCTAAGTTTATACTTACTGTAAAAAAATGTAATTTTTCTATATTTTTTTTCTAAACTGTTTAAAATCGCTGGAATATTAATTCTGAAATTTTTTTATTCGATTAATTTTTTTTTATAATGTAGATTCTTTTTGGTTTTACTGTATATTATCACCGAGGTCAATTTTTGCTTGGTTTTACAATATACTTTAACAGACTATATGTCAAATTGACGTTTTTGTCTTAAAACTTTATTTGAACATGAAATCAATTCAACAAAGTTTATAGTTACTGTAAAAAAATTTAATTTTTCTATATTTTTTTTCTAAACTGTTTAGAATCGCTGGAATATTAGTTCTGCTATTTTTTTATTCGATTAATTATTTTTTTCTAATGTAGATTCTTTTTGGTTTTACTGTATATTATCACCGAGGTCAATTTTTGCTTGGTTTTACTATATACTTTAACAGACTATATGTCAAATTGACGTTTTTCTCTTAAAACTTTATTTGAACATGAAATCAATTCAACAAAGAATATAGTTACTGTAAAAAAAATGTAATTTTACTCTATTTTTTTTAAACTGTTGAAAATCGCTGGAATATTAATTCTGAAATTTTTTTATTTTATTAACTTTTTTTTGCAATGTAGATTCTTTTTGGTTTTACTGTATATTATCACCGAGGTCAATTTTAGCTTGGTTTTACTATATACTTTAACAAACTATATGTCAAATTGACGTTTGGTCTTAAAACTTTTTTTGAACATGAAATCAATTCAAAACAGTTCAAAACATGTATCCTCAATCATCTAATACCTAAATCAATTTACAAAATTGCTACAACTTGTCTAGAAATTGAAATAATTCTATCTAAAATTTCCATGCGTAACGTCAAAAATGACAGCTTAGGTCTATGATTTTTCAAAACCTGGATCGTGTATATAAGAGGTAATGTTGTTTCTTAACCATAGATTTGTGAAATGGACGTTGCATCATTAAAAACTTTTATACAAACATGAAATCAATTGAAAAACGTTCAAAACATATGTCCTCAATCTTCTAATACCTAAAACAAAATAGAAACTTTCTCCACCTTGTCTAGAAATTGAAATATTAATGTAAAAATGTTTCACGTAAAACGTCAAAAGTGATTGACAGGTCTGAAAAATTTCTGCTTGCGGTCAAATTTCAAATGCATAGCAACGCGTGCATGCTTCGATCAACGAAAATTTGCAAAGTTTTTCATTAATTTCACGCGGACTATACTTTCAAAAAATCTGAAATACCCAAAAGGCACTAGTCCCAAACATTCTTTAAATCCTAGAACAAAATTCACAACAATCGCACAAACCGTTTAAGCTGTAGCCGTGTCTAAAGTCTGGTTGCCGTCCGGAGGAATCCTTAATGAAATACCAGATTAGTATATAGGACTAGCGTTCGGCCTGGCTTCGCCAGGCCTTTTCGCTAGGCTCCGCGGACTCTGAAGTAAACTTTTTGTTTCTGTACTTCTGCTCATCTAAAGATATTTTTTTATTTTACTGTATATTACTGCCGAAGACAAATTTTGCTTTGTTTTACTATATACCTTTAAAAACTATTTGTCACATTGACAGTTGTAAAATTTCAATTAGATACGTGTTTTATTTTCAAAAAGATTTTGTTAAACTAAGAAAAATTCTTCGGACATCATTTCTGATAGTTCCACATTTATATTTTATATGTACATGAAATCAGTTGAATTTTTTTTCTTAACTTTTTGAAAAACTTTTGGAAATCGTTGGAAAACACGACATGGTTCGGAATAGTTGTATTTTCAAGCAATTGCCTATCGTAAATTTTAAATTTTTTCCAATTGCATTTGAAAGGTCTTTTAATGCCCTTTCATATGATACCAAACACGACATGATTCGGAATAGTTGTATTTTAAAACAACTGCCTATCGTAAATTTTACATTTTTTCCAATTGCATTTGAAAGGTCTTTTAATGCCCTTTCATATGATACCAAACATGACGTGATTCTGTATAATTGAATTTTCAAACAACTGCTTATCGTAAATTTTTTATTTTTTCCAATTGCATTTGAAAAGTCTTTTAATTCCCTTTCATATGATACCAAACACGACATGATTCTGAATAGTTGAATTTTCAAACAGTTGCCTATCGTAAATTATCAATTTTTTCAAATTGCATTTGAAAGGTCTTTTAATGCCCTTTCATATGATACCAAACACGACATGATTCGGAATAGTTGTATTTTCAAAAAATTGGCTATCGTAAATTTTTTATTTTTACCAATTGCATTTGAAAGGTCTTTAAATGCCCTTTCATATGATACAAAACACGACATGATTCTGAATAGTTGAATTTTTAAACAGTTGCCTATCGTAAATTTTCAATTTTTTCCAATTACATTTAAAAGGGCTTGTAATGCCCTTTCATATGATACCAAACACGACATGATTCTGAATAGTTGAATTTTCAAACAGTTGCCTATCGTATATTTTCAATTTTTTCGAACTGCATTTAAAAGTTCTTTTAATGCCCTTTCATATGATACCAAACACGACATGATTCTGAATAGTTGAATTTTCAAACAGTTGCCTATCGTAAATTTTCAATTTTTTCAAATTGCATTTGAAAGGTCTTTTAATGCCCTTTCATATGATACCAAACACGACATGATTCGGAATAGTTGTATTTTCAAAAAATTGGCTATCGTAAATTTTTTATTTTTTCCAATTGCATTTGAAAGGTCTTTAAATGCCCTTTCATATGATACCAAACACGACATGATTCTGAATAGTTGAATTTTCAAACAGTTGCCTATCGTATATTTTCAATTTTTTCCAACTGCATTTAAAAGTTTTTTTAATGCCCTTTCATATAATACCAAACATGACGTGATTCTGAATAATTGAATTTTCAAACAACTGCCTATCGTAAATTATCCATTTTTTCCAATTACATTTAAAAGGGCTTGTAATGCCCTTTCATATGATACCAAACACGACATGATTCTGAATAGTTGAATTTTCAAACAGTTGCCTATCGTATATTTTCAATTTTTTCGAACTGCATTTAAAAGTTCTTTTAATGCCCTTTCATATGATACCAAACACGACATGATTCTGAATAGTTGAATTTTCAAACAGTTGCCTATCGTAAATTTTCAATTATTTCCAATTGCATTTAAAAGTTCTTTTAATGCTTTTTCATATGATACCAAACATGAAGTGATTCGAAATAGTTGAATTTTTTTTAAACTGTTGATAATCGCTGGAATATTAATTCTGAAATTTTTTTATTCGATTAATTTTTTTTTTACAATATAGATTCTTTTTGGTTTTACTGTATATTATCACCGAGGTCAATTTTTGCTTGGTTTTGCTATATACTTTAACAGACTATTTGTCAAATTGACGTTTTGTCTTAAAAACTTTATTTGAACATGAAATCAATTCAGCAAAGTATATAGTTACTGTCAAAAAAATGTAATTTTTCTATCTTTTTTTCTAAACTGTTGAAAATTGCTTGAATATTAATTCTGAAATTTTTTTATTCGATTATCTTTTATTTATAAAGTAGATTCTTTTTGGTTTTACTGTATATTATTACCGAGGTAAACTTTTGCTTGGTTTTACTATATACTTTAACAAACTATATGTCAAATTGACGTTTTGTCTTAAAACTTTATTTGAACATGAAATCAATTCAAAACAGTTCGAAACATGTATCCTCAATCATCTAATACCTAAATCAAATTACAAAATTTTCATAATTTGTCTAGAAATTAAAATAATTCTATCGAAAAATTCCATGCGTCACATTAAAAGTGACAGCTTAGGTCTATGATTTTTCAAAACCTGGATCGTGTATATAAGAGGTAATGTTGTTTCTTAACCATAGATTTGTGAAATGGACGTTGCATCATTAAAAACTTTTATACAAACATGAAATCAATTGAAAAACGTTCAAAACATATCTCCTCAGTCCTCTAATACCTTAATCAAATTAGAAAATTTCTCCAACTTGTCTAGAAATTGAAATATTTATGTAAAAACGTTTCACGTGAAACGTCAAAAGTGATTGACAGGTCTGAAAAATTTCTGCTTGCGGTCAGATTTCAAATGCATAGCAACGCGTGCATGCTTCGATCCTTGAAAATTTACAAAGTTTTTCATTAATTTCACGCAGACTGTACTTTCAAAAAATCTGAAATACCCAAAAGGCACTAGTCCCCAACATTCTTTAAATCCTAGAAAAAAAATTACAACAATCGGACAAACGGTTTAAGCTGTAGCCGTGTCTAAAGTCTGGTTGCCGTCCGGAGGAATCCTTAATGAATTATCAGATTAGTATAAGGAGATTTTCAATTTTTTCCAATTGCATTTAAAAGGTATTTTAATGCCCTTTCATATGATACCAAACACTACATGATTCGGAATAGTTGAATTTTCAAACAGTTGCCTATCGTAAATTTTCATTTTTTTCATATTTCATTAGAAGTACTTTTAATGCCCTTTCATATGATACCAAACACGGCATGATTCTGAAGTTGAATTTTCGAACAATTGCCTATCGCAAATTTTCAATTTTTTCCAATTACATTTAAAAGGTCTTTTAATGCCCTTTCATATGATACCAAACACGACATGATTCGAAATAGTTGAATTTTTAAACAGTTGCCTATCGTAAATTTTCAATTATTTCCAATTGCATTTAAAAGGTCTTTTAATGCCCTTTCATATGATACCAAACATGACGTGTTTCTGAATAGTTGGATTTTCAAACAACTGCCTATCGTAAATTTTCAATTATTTCCAATTGCATTTGAAAGTTCTTTAAATGCCCTTTCATATGATACCAAACACGGCATGATTATGAATAGTTGAATTTTCAAACAATTGCCTATCGCAAATTTTAAACTTTTTCCAATTACATTTAAAAGGTCTTTTAATGCCCTTTCATATGATACCAAACACGACATGATTCGGAATAATTTAATTTTTAAACAGTTGCCTATCGTAAATTTTCGATTATTTCTAATTGCATTTAAAAGTTCTTTTAATGCCCTTTAATATGATACCAAACACGACATGATTCGGAATAGTTGAATTTTCAAACAGTTGCCTATCATAAATTTTCGATTTTTTCCAATTACATTTAAAAGGTCTTTAAATGCCCTTTCATATGATACCAAACACGACATGATTCGGAATAGTTGAATTTTTAAACAGTTGCCTATCGTAAATTTTCAATTATTTCCAATTGCATTTGAAAGGTCTTTAAATGCCCTTTCATATGATACCAAACACGGCATGATTCTGAATAGTTGAATTTTCAAACAATTGCCTATCGCAAATTTTAAACTTTTTCCAATTGCATTTGAAAGGTATTTTAATGCCCTTTCATATGATACCAAACACGACATGATTCGGAATAGTTGAATTTTTAAACAGTTGCCCATCGTAAATTTTCAATTATTTGTAATTGCATTTAAAAGGTCTTTTAATGCCCTTTCATATGATACCAAACATGACGTGATTCTGAATAGTTGAATTTTCAAACAACTGCCTATCGTAAATTTTCAATTTTTTCCAATTGCGTTTAAAAGGTATTTTAATGCCCTTTCATATGATACCAAACACTACATGATTCGGAATAGTTGAATTTTCAAACAGTTGCCTATCGTAAATTTTCAATTTTTTCATATTGCATTCGAAAGTACTTTTAATGCCCTTTCATATGATACCAAACACGGCATGATTCTGAATAGTTGAATTTTCAGACAATTGCCTATCGCAAATTTTCAATTATTTCCAATTACATTTAAAAGGTCTTTTAATGCCCTTTCATATGATACCAAACACGACATGATTCGGAATAGTTGAATTTTTAAACAGTTGCCTATCGTAAATTTTCAATTTTTTCATATTGCATATAAAAGGTCTTTTAATGCCCTTTCATACGATACTAAACATAACGTGATTCTGAATAGTTGAATTTTCAAACAACTGCCTATCGTAAATTTTCAATTTTTTTCCAATTACATTTAAAAGGTCTTTTAATGCCCTTTCATATGATACCAAACACGACATGATTCGAAATAGTTGAATTTTTAAACAGTTACCTATCGTAAATTTTCAATTTTTTCATATTGCATTCAAAAGTAATTTTAATGCCCTTTCATATGATACCAAACACGACATGATTCGGAATAGTTGAATTTTCAAACAGATGCCTATCGTAAATTTTCAATTTTTTCATATTGCATTCGAAAGTACTTTTAATGCCCTTTCATATGATACCAAACACGGCATGATTCTGAATAGTTGAATTTTCAGACAATTGCCTATCGCAAATTTTCAATTTTTTCCAATTACATTTAAAAGGTCTTTTAATGCCCTTTCATATGATACCAAACACGACATGATTCGGAATAGTTGAATTTTCAAACAGTTGCCTAACGTAAATTTTAAATTTTTTTCAATTGCATTTGTAAGTTATTTTAATGCCCTCTCATATGATACCAAACACGACATGATTCGGAATAGTTGTATTTTCAAAAAATTGCCTATCGTAAATTTTTATTTTTTTCCAATTGCATTTGAAAGGTCTTTAAATGCCCTTTCATATGATACCAAACACGACATGATTCTGAATAGTTAAATTTTCAAACAGTTGCCTACGTATATTTTCAATTTTTTCCAACTGCATTTAAAAGTTCTTTTAATGCCCTTTAATATGATACCAAACACGACATGATTCGGAATAGTTGAATTTTCAAACAGTTGCCTATCATAAATTTTTTAATTTTTTCTTATTGCATTCGAAAGTACTTTAATGCCCTTTCATATGATACGAAACACGACATGATTCGGAATAGTTGAATTTTCAAACAGTTGCCTATCGTAAATTTTCAATTTTTTCATATTGCATTTAAAAGGTCTTTTAATGCCCTTTCATATGATACCAAACACGCCGTGATTCGGAATAGTTAAATTTTCAAACAGTTGCCTATCGTGAATTTTCAATTTTTTCTAATTGCATTTGACAGGTCTTTTACTATATACTTTAACAGACTATATGTCAAATTGACGTCTTTGTCTTAAAACTTTATTTGAACATGAAATCAATTTAGCAGTCTAGAGTTACTTTAAAAAAATGTAATTTTTCTCTATTTTTTTTAAACTGTTGAAAATCGCTGGAATATTAATTCTGAAATTTTTTTATTCGATTAATATTTTTTTTTTACAATGTAGATTCTTTGTGGTATTACTGTATATTATCACCGAGGTCAATTTTTGCTTGGTTTTACTATATACTTTAACAGACTATATGTCAAATTGACGTCTTTGTCTTAAAACTTTATTTGAACATGAAATCAATTCAGCAGTCTAGAGTTATTTTAAAAAAAATTAATTTTTCTCTATTTTTTTTAAACTGTTGAAAATCGCTGGTATATTAATTCTGAAATTTTTTTATTCGATTAACTTTTTTTACAATGTTGATTCATTTTGGTTTTACTGTATATTATCACCGAGGTCTATTTTTGCTTGGTTTTATTATAAACTTTATCAGACTATATGTCAAATTGACGTCTTTATCTTAAAACTTTATTTGAACATGAAATCAATTCAACAAAGTTTATAGTTACTGTTACTTTAAAATCGCTGGAATATTAATTCTGATATTTTTTTATTCGATTAACTTTTTTTTACAATGTAGATTCTTTTTGATTTTACTGTATATTATCATTTTTGCTTGGTTTTACTATATACTTTAACAAACTATATGTCAAATTGACGTTTAGTCTTAAAACTTTATTTGAACATGAAATCAATTCAACAAAGAATATAGTTACTGTAAAAAAATGTAATTTTACTCTATTTTTTTTAAACTGTTGAAAACCGCTGGAATATTAATTCTGAATTTTTTTTATTCTATTAACTTTTTTTACAATGTAGATTCTTTTTGGTTTTACTGTATATTATCACCGAGGTCAATTTTTGTTTGGTTTTACTATATACTTTAACAAACTATATGTCAAATTGACGTTTGGTCTTAAAACTTTTTTTGAACATGAAATCAATTCAAAACAGTTCAAAACATGTATCCTCATTCATCTAATACCTAAATCAATTTACAAAATTGCTACAACTTGTCTAGAAATTGAAATAATTCTATCTAAAATTTCCATGCGTAACGTCAAAAATGACAGCTTAGGTCTGTGATTTTTCAAAACCTGGATCGTGTATATAAGAGGTAAAGTTGTTTCTTAACCATAGATTTGTGAAATGGACGTTGCAACATTAAAAACTTTTATACAAACATGAAATCAATTGAAAAACGTTCAAAACATATGTCCTCCATCCTCTAATACCTAAATCAAATTAGAAAATGTCTCCAACTTGTCTAGAAATTGAAATATTTATGTACAAAAGTTTCATGCGAAACTTCAAAAGTGATTGACAGGTCTGAAAAATTTCTGCTTGCGGTCAGATTTCAAATGCATAGCAACGCGTGCATGCTTCGATCCTTGAAAATTTGCAAAGTTTTTCATTAATTTCACGCAGACTGTACTTTCAAAAAATCTGAAATACTCAAAAGGCACTAGTCCCCAACAATCTTTAAATCCTAGAAAAAAAATCACAACAATCGCACAAACCGTTTAGGCTGTAGGCGATCATAATGTTTGGTTGCCGTCCGGAGGAATCCTTAATGAATGATCAGATTAGTATATAGGACTAGCGATCGGCCTGGCTTCGCCAGGCCTTCACGCTAGGCTCCGCGGACACTGAAGTAATATTCACTTTTATAAGACAATAGGGACTTACAATTTTGACGTCACATGCAGCAGATCCGAAGCTGACTCCCCTCCACACAATTTTGTGTGAAACAACAAATTTGTAGAAAGAGCGAGGTGACACCATACCGAGTCGAACAACTGCTTTCTCCTTTCAGCACTTCTGCCCTCAGATCTCCACATTTGTTTGACGTTTAACGTTTGGATCAAGTGATAAACATCAAACTGTAGCTATACCATGTTCGCTACAAAACAAATTATTATATTCTGTTTTACGCACTAGATGGCAACCGAAAAATTTAAATTGTATAAGTCCCTATTGACACAATATAAATTGTATTATTGCCGACCTAAAACTTTTCAGTTCTGCACGTTTTTTCCTTCTAAAGACCTTTTAATAGATACGTAGCACGATAGGTTTCGGGGCTCTTGTACTAAAGCATTTGATGGTTGAAAAAAAATCGAATTCTGCACGCAAACCCTTCAAAAGACTTTTCATTAAATAGAAAAACACGATATTCTTTAAAGTACTTTCACTAAAACAATAGCCGATCGAAAAATTTATAATTCTGCACGCGAGCCCTTCAACAGACTTTTTTTCATTTGTTACCACACACGATAGGTTTTGAAGTATACTTATACTAAAACAACTGTCAATAAAAGAAATTTAACTTTCTGTCATTCGGTAATTTTTGTAACATTTTCACTTTATCAATTTCTGACTTCATAAATTAAATTTCTTACAATACATCAGTCGAAAAATAAATATTTTAAAGTCGAAGATCTTTGTTAAATTTTAAATAATAATAACTCTCCAAATAAATCAGCTAGAACAAATAACTATTGATTTGGATTATATTGCACACAAATTAATTAATGTTTAGGTGTTTTATACTATAGTAATAAATTAATGTCAGATTTTCTAAACAGACGCACATATTTATTTATATTACGTCCTTATAAATAAATACATGTTTTATATAAATATATTCAATGAGAAACTTAAATATGATTTTTCACTTAAATATAGATATTATCCTAACAAAAATAATAAAATAACAATATATAAACAAGAGTAAACAATTATTCATTACTGGTATTCAGACGTTTTTGTTGGCGGACGACATCGCTTTAACCATGGCTTCTTCAAACTTGCACGTAAAAGGAATTGATATTTTGCATCATCTTCCAAGTTTTCTGTGATACTTGTAGTAAACTGTAGCTTTGTGCATACAAGATGTTTTAAATTAGATGGTTTTCAGCTGGCCCAATTAAGAGCAACGGAGTTATACCTTGTATCATTATGTTGATCATTAGCGATGTCATGAGAATCATATACAATTTCTGCGGCTTCAGCAATATTTAAAATACTTGTATTTTGCGCGTCACTATCAAAATTATTATCCAGGCTGAATACACTTTTCTTATTTAGTATTTATAAAGCAAGCTTATGTTTTATCACTTTTAATTTCTTCAGTACCTCCTTTAGTTTTTTCAGTGCAAGTTTTTCTTCAGCAGCTAATTTTCTAGTTTGTTTTTTAATATTTTCGAAGTGCTTCTGCTGTTCTAAATAAGCCTAAAATAATCAAGATTAACGAAATACTACAGAAACTTAACCTTACTTCATTCATTTCGTCTGGAGAAACTGAATTAAATTCTTTGTGTATTTCAATCAATGCATCATCTTTTTCACGTCACGTAACAGCGATGGTATTTTAGTTTTCCAGTATATTTTTGTATTCTGTTATAGTAAATAGGGTTAACTTTTCTTCTTTTGTGGAATTTGGACCTCTGGTTCTTTTATCAGTCATCTAATAAAGTAAATTTCTTATAAATATTGAATAATGTACTACCAATAATGTTTATTTACCTTTTACACCAATAACATGCACTTTTCAGCATCAAAATAATCTTGACAAACGTCAAAATAAATAAAAAAAACTAAAAATCCTGCAATATTTAAGCACAAAATGTTACTAGAATGTTAGGGGATAACAAAAAAATTTCTGTAGTCCGAAAATCTAGTAGTCACAAAAATAAATTGTCATAAAATGTGAAGTTTAAGCCAAAACTAATGCCAATGGCACACTGATCGAGGAGCATGAATGAGCGTCGAGGAACTCATCGATGAAACAACAGAACGCACCCTGACTGATAAAATAAACAAACATGAAAAAATAGCACAAAGCAAAACCAACATGACAGCCCACGCTAACATGAAATGAGACACAATAATACGTGTGAAATGAGACACAATAATACGTGTGAAATGAGACACACTAATACGTGTGAAATGAGACACACTAATACGTGTGAAATGAGACACAATCGAGGAACTCCTCGATAGAAATAGAGGCGCCTCTATTTTTCATCGATGACTGGTGCGTTCTGTTGTTTCATCGATGAGTTCCTCGACGCTCATTCATGCTCCTCGACCAGTGTGCCATTGGCATAACAGAGCGAGTTGACATTAAGGGGAACGGAGAGAGGTAACTCTAACAATCGCCCACCAAACAGCTGTAAGCTGTTCACGAACTTCAGGTTGGTCTTTCTATTTATTTAAATTAGAATAAAATACACGACTCTGTCAGATATTACTCTAATAAAAGTATTAAAGTTTTGAAAATATTGTCATGAATAATATAAGCCATAAGAAATTTTACATTGACATATGGGTTGCAGGCAAACACGTAATCGAACTGAAGTTGATACACAGCTGATTGGTGGGCAGCTGTCAAAGTTACCCCCTTCACTCTCTTCATCATCTACATACTTTGAGACTTTGACAGCGAACTAGGTTATTTTAGAGTTTCGTTCTATTTTTCTTGTGTTGTTTGTTATTGTATTAATTGTATGTTGTTGTGTTAATTATTTGCTTGTTTCGTGTTTTTTAAATTTATATTGGTGAAACAATGTCGCGTGGTTTATGTTATATGGTGGGATGTAAGATGGACAGAAATGTAAAATGAAACTATCTCAGATAGGAACGAGACGAACTGAAACACAAAGTTTGTCGCTAACAATGAAATTTTCAACTAAAAACTTTTTAAAATTGCGTCCAAATAAACTAATGTGAATTTGTAAAGCCTCAGTCAAAACAGAAGCGCTGAGTATTAAAGAGGAGCGGAGGGAGATAATTCTGACAGCTGCTAAACAATCAATTGTGCGTCAACTTCAGGTCGGTTAGGTGTCTGTCCGTATTCCATTTCTAATGTTATTACAACATAACCTTCATTTGTAAAAATTCAAAATTTTCAGAAAAGTTAGTACACAAATAATTAATAAAGTATTGCATGAATATTTGTATAATCTTATTTAAAACTGAAATATATGTATAAATACCTTGTAGTTTGCAGTGGAAGTGAAGTTTATCGAATAAAATCTGAAACTTTTTACTAAAAATCTAAAATTTCAATATATATATTTTTAAATATTTATACAAATCAACATAAAAATTTAGATTATTCATGGAACCAGCAGACTATCATATAACATCAACTAAATAATAACAGATAAACAATTTAGGAATCATTTAAAATTACTATGTGATAACGTATTCAGACTGGTTACATGGACAACCTATAACATGGTTAAAATTACAATAATGAACAGATATATAAATAATTAATAGGTCATTAAGTACATATTTGGTACATTTTTCATTGAGTTTATACAATTTAGCAGCAATTAGAAATTATTATATAAGTTTAAATAAATTTTAATTTTAAGCAAATAATCCGATTAATAAACCACATTAGAATATAGAATAGAAGAAGAAAATGCAGTTTGAATACCGTTATCGTAATTAATTAACCATAAATTAGTCACCATTTTCAGAAATCATGTTCCATTACTGAACTGGTTCCAGTAGAAAATAACAGTGCCAACACTGATTTGTTTTAGGAAATATTTTGAAATCGTAAGTTAAAAGAGAATATTGGCTTTACTTTCCCGGCCATAAGTTTAAATTATTTGAACAAAATTGAAAAAAAAATTAGAATATTAGCAGCAAGCGATCAAGTAATTTATCTAAATATGTTCTTCTATTTTTGGTCTTCAAAGAAATAGTTTACTCCTCAATGTTTGTTCTTCAAGACAAACAAAAGATTATTTAAGATTTCAACTAAAAGAAATACAAATTATATTTAATAGAGAATATTTCACAAAAAATATGTAATAAATACCATGCAATTTTTGTTTCTTGTCAAAAGATTTCGTAATAATTTTTATCTTGAAACTTTGTTCATTTTTGAGCATATGTATCACCAAAACTAATTGTTAAGCTAATATTTTAAATTGAATGGGGGTATTTATTGCAGAAAATTTTGTCGGAAAATATTATGACCTGGATATTTTTTAAATATTCGCCAACATAGGTACGTTTTTTTTTAATTTGAATAATCTGTTTCATCTCTGATTTCATGTCTACAACTAAAAATAATTAAATTAATTATATAAAATAAATTTTAAAAAAGATACTTACTTGTAATATCTATAACAAATTTAATGATTGATGACTCCATATATTAATGTGGAATTTTGTAGATTTTTTAAAATAAGTTCATGTTCCAGATTAATTCTCGAAAACTGATAGAAAGATATTTGCTACCGAAATTTATCAGTTCTAGATTATATATTTATACTTATATAATTTACAACTATCTGTTTATTTATATCTTTTAAAGTTTAATCAAATTTGGTTTCACTTCATTGATATTTAATTTTATTCTGGTAGAGATGACAGGTTCGTCGTACATAATATTTTAGATCTACAAGATTAAAACATTAAAACAATATATTCAGGAATAATTAAAACAAATTTCTTACCTCTGCGAAAATATTATTCACTTCCAATCTGGTAAATGCTGAATCAGCATTTAAATAACTTTAATTCTTGTCATAGATTTTAAGGATTTGTAAACAAAAATATTTTGTTTTATTCTTTGTGGATTATTAGTAGTTTACAGACTTGATTTTACCAAGTTCGGGCGATACAATAGCATCCCTCACGTAACTTATTTATAAAAAATACGAACGTGTCTAAATTTTTCAAATTCTACTATTCGCAAAGTTCCTTCTTCTGCAGTCATTTTGAATATCGAATAGTTTACATCAAAAAAATAATTAAACACTCCAATGGTAAAAGTTTTTCTATCCAGAACACATCTGAAATAAACAAAAATTAATTAAAAATCAATCCGGACTGTACACCAATTAATCTACCTTTTTATATTTTGAAGAAATGCGGAAGTATAGAAAAATTCTCAAATTTGGTATAAATATAACAACTTTCATAAGCCTTATACCGAAACGTGCGTTTTTATCTTAAAAAGTTTTAAATTCCATTTTACTTTATTCAGATGTTCGATTGTATTGAAATTCTCCATTAGCGACTTCAATTATCACAAAACTGAAAGAAAAAACAAACAAAAATTGAACAAAAATCGGTTTAAATTTTGTACCAAATAATCAACTTTTTTATTTATTGAAGAAATTCAAAAATTCAGATATGCTGCTGCTTTTCTATAAATCCAATTTTGTTTTGATAATAATTTTTGAACGAAAATGTATGTATTTCCATTACGAATTTTTGCATTCATTTGTAGCGAGAACCGAAACATCCCACGTAAAACATTAGACCTATATAAATGAAATATTTGAAATAAATTATGTAAAAATTATGGAAATAAATGTTTACCTCAGTAAATAGTTTTTCAACCAGGCTGATTAAATGCTATTAAATTATTGTGGAAAGGATTTTTATGATTTCCAAATTTTATTATTTATAATAATTGAGTAATTTGCATATTAACACGTTGCAAAAAGAACCAGTAACTACTCTTTGTATCTACACAAAGTAATAAACAAAAAATATTTATTAAAAGTAATTGATATTATTTAAACAATAATTTTGTACATACCTTATTTGGTTCTATATTTGATTTTGTGATCTGAGGTTGTATTAAAAATAATTTAGAAAAAATCAGACAAAATTTATTATGATTTTATACCAAAATAAATCACAGTAATAGTTTATTTAGATTTTTGATAAATAAATCGTTTCAGAAAGCAATCAATATTTTGGAATAGATTTGAAAAGAAAAAATTTATATTTTTGTTTTAGATGTTTCTTAAAAAATAAAATATGACTTATAACTTTGAAAAATATTTTTTTACCAAATACACAACATACTTATTGACACCTCTTTAAATTTATAAATTTGGAGCGAAATATTGTTACTTTCATATTATTTTTCAATATTAAAGCATTAATATTAGAGTATAAAACGATCAAGGTGGCAATACTCATTCACACACACATTCATACAACGGCGGTTTTAATATAATTTATGTCGCCAAAATAGTGGAACACATGGGTAATTTAATAAATATGATTGGAAGCTCCAGTCTGTGTGTACATAAATATTGGAAGACCGGGCTCAGTTTAAGAATCATGACCATGTGTTCATAGGCCTGTTAAATTGTTGCAGGGCACAACAAAAACTTCGAATACCACTGGTATAGGAATTTAAAATCTGTAAATATTAGGACCGTTGGCCAGTCTACTACAAATGGAGGATACTGCTTATTTGTCCATAAATTTATGTAAAAGGAAAAACGGTCCTAATATTTACAGATTTTAAACTCCACCAGCGACATTCAAAGTTTTTGCTGTACTCTGCTGGTTTCGTTAAAAAGAGATTTTAATTGGAACCTTTTACAAGAAATTTATGGACACAGTATCACATTTGTAGGACTCTTGTGCTACGATTTGTTTAAAGTCCCAGGGACTTGGTACACACATTTAATGCTGACAAAAATTATCAGACGTAGCACAAGTTAATTCCAAAAGGAATTATTTAATCTGCATTAGTGTGATTGCAAATATTTATTATATAATAAATATGAAAGGGAAATTACTTATTTTGAAAGGGCATGTTTAACTGTTTAAAATTTCCCTGAATACAATGTTAAGTGTGCATCCTTCATTTTTTTCGTCGTCTACAAGATTATCGGGTATTTTTATTTTTAAATTGTCGAATGCTCGCACTCTAGACATTGCAACATATAATTGACCGTGTGTGAACACCGGTTTTTCAAGATTTATTCCCACGAAATCAAATGTTTGCCCTTAGGATTTGTTTATAGTCATTGAAAATGCCAATCTGATAGGAAATTGTCTCCGCTTGAGAACGTATGGCAAATTGCTATCTGTAGGTGTGAGAGTTATCCGTGGTAGGAAAATTCTCTGGCCTTTACTTTGCCCGGTAACGACTTCTAAATCTAGAAAATTGTTACGCATCTCTTTTACGATCAGTCTTGTCCCGTTGCAAAGACCGCGTTTCGGATTCATGTTTCGCAGCAACATAACTATTGCACCTACTTTTAGTGTGAGTTTATGAGGTGGCATACCGGAAGGTGTGTCTTTGTTTAACAATTCACTTGGATAATTTAATTGGTTTGGCTCATCACATTCGGCTGTATCTGCGCTATAATACACTCTAGCTGGCCCTGCAATTTTCTCCAATACGATATCGTTTAGTTTCATCGTATCGTCGTTTTTCGGTGACAATATGGCCCTATTGATAAACTCGTATACATTTTGTGGCAATATGAGGTTTGTTCCGAATATTTCATCAGCTAAAGAATTTTTTGCTAAACATATAGATGGTATTGTGACTACATCTTCAATACCATTGCCAACTTTGAGTAAATATTCTGAAAATTCTTGTTCATTTTTATTTACCCGCATATTTTGTTTTAATGAAAACTTTCTAAACAGTGGCCACAGTGGGCTTTGTATCATTGACATCTCAATTATAGCTGTTCTGTGATTTGTGTGCTTTACAATGGGTAGGCATTGTCGAAAATCACCTCCCAATATTATTACTTTAGCACCGAATGGAAATGAATTGTTCTCTAAATCTTTAAGAACTAAATTTATTGCTTTTAATGCGTGCCATGGCGCCATGGTAACCTCATCCCAAATGATTAAAGACGCTCTCTTTATCACTTTACCGGCATTTGAGGTTGCCCTGATTTTACATACACTATCCTCGTTTATTGGAACAGGAAGTTTAAAGACCGAGTGTACAGTTTGTCCGCCTTTTAACAGAGTTGCTGCTATACCTGTCCACGCTACTGCAAGAACTGTTTGTCCTTGTCCCCTCATCAAGCTAATGAGTGTGTTGTACAAAAATGTTTTTCCTGTACCGCCAGGACCGTCAACAAAGAAATATCTGTCTTTACAGGTTGCATCATTTACTGCATTTACAATATACTGAAGTACCTCTGTTTGTTCTTTGTTAAACAACGCAATATTTTTTTCACCTTCTAGTTTTTCGGTCCTTCGATCAATTTGATCGTCTAATTCACCTGTCTCACTTCTCTTCCGGTTCCGGAAGGTTAAAATCTTTTAATTTTAATCTGTGCATAAATAAAACATCTTGAATGTTTTTTAGGCATTTGTTTTGTGCTACTTGTTTCGAATTATGTAGCAAATAATCCTGCATCATGTCGTCTTTGAATTTTTCCCACAATGTAACTGCATCGACTGAGGTGTGGAAGCAAATCAAATATGCAAACAATTCACGTAATTGTTTTGGGAATTTATCAAGTACAGCTTCTTGCATGCATTCTATGCATTCCTCATCGTTTTCAAGCAACCCTTTAGCTCTAGCAGCTTCAAGATATGTATTATACATTTTTCCATCTACTGTACGTAAAGCTTCGAAGCTTGTCGCACCTGTTGCGTTAACTAATAACATTCTGAGATGGAATCGCTCAATATCTTTCGGACTAACAGAAATCATTCTCCCAATTGGAGGTTTTTTAACTCTTTGCCTTGCTTTCCAAGTATTGTTACTTGTAAACACGTAATATTTCGGTATGTCCATATATCGGTATTGTCGTGCTGTGGGATCTGTTTGGTTTAGCAAAAACCAAGCTGTTAATGTTGTGTTTCGTTTGCTAGCTCGCTCAACAGCCTGTTTAACTTGTCCCGGAGCGAATACAACAGCTTGTTGATGTTGTAAATGGACTGTCAATTCGAAAATTGTGTGCGATTTATCATGCAATGGAAATTCTAGCAGTCTCCAACAGCATTCGGGCGGTGAAACGTACCGTGTGTTAAGATAACCGTTTATTTCATCCCACTGAACTGTTTTACTGGCATCGACTTGACCTAATTTAATTGACGCACAATCGTGGCCCTTACAGAAATATTTGCAAATGTATTTAATACTTTTGACCGATGAGCAAATCTCGACATTGATGTGAGTACGATATTTTTTGAGCAAGTATGGATTGTATGGTATTATCCAACGATTATCAATTGTAAATTTGGTTGTACCATTTCGGTAGAGAATGTACATTTTTGCATTATTATTTCGTCTTTTGTAAAGCGGGTACCCGTTAACGTTTTCGTGTGTTTCATTTCGGAACTCTTTTGGATATTTTTTTGTACATTTGTTATCATTCATGCAAGGCGAATTTTTGTTTAAAATTCCGCAAGGTCCGTGTATCATGTGTGACTGTACAATTTGATACAATTCCGGTTCGTTGGCCTCGTCTGGAATTTCAGCGCATACTATTGTGTCGATGTCATCTTTATTTCGAATTTTACTATTCTCGTCGAGTGTGAGTAAAAGATGCATATGAGGTAGTCCTCGCTTTTGAAACTCAATTACATAAATGAAAGCAACTACTTTACCGAAAATATCCTCGTGTAGGAATTCGTATAACATGCTTTTTATTTTACCGTAAAAAACCCGAGCTACAATATCCGGTCTGTCTGAGGCGGTCTGGCCTTCGTATAACTGCGCAGTTATTTCGTGCCATTTAGGATTGCAGGTAACTGTGATGAAAAGATCCGGTTTTCCGAATTCGCGTACTATGGCCATCGAATCCTGGTACATTTTCTGCATGAATCTACTACCTCCTTGGAAAGTTGACGGCAAAATAACCATTGTACCAGGTTTTGCCCCTTCTAAGTTTGCCGTATTGTTTATATGGTCCATTAGCCCACTATACAGCTCTACTCTGAAAGTAGGCTGATTTAAACGTATGTACGTCAATCTTTCGCTTTCAACTTTTACGTACGCGTCTACTATGTACTGTTGTGTGAGTTTACCGGCCATTAAACACGGATTAAACTGACCGCGGTCCGCTAACCTATTCATGTAGAATTGAAGAAGTGTTAGTTTCTTTTTACCGTCGGCTTGACATCTGTGCATACCCCAACCGTTGTCACCACGTGGAAATAGAATGGGATAACACATCGGATCGCAATTTTCAGAGTACTGATTTATTCTCACGCTATTTTGACCCCTTGGGTGAATCGCAATATCCCTAAGACACGGTGGCTCACCGTCTTTAGAACTAAATACTACCGCCACCTCGTTACTTGTGGGAACATTATACCTGCGTTTGTCTTTCGTACGATCATTAATTATCCACAAGCTCACTTCCGGTACAGCTTGATTCGATTGTGCAGCTTTTGCTATTTCTATAGCCTCAACCTCTTTCAACATCATGAATGCCTCATAATATGGATTTATTTCTCGAATTATTAAATCCAACTTTTTCATGATTTCCGGTTTGCAGTTTTCATTACATTTATCACTCATACGTTTTGTTAGTGCCTCTGTTGTATCTACGATATATAATTGTGCAAACTTTTCCGTTTTACCGTTTGGTGGATACAAACATGACGTGTTGTGGTAGATTTGACCGTGAATTCGGAATGTATACGGCCCTTGACCGGGAGGCGGTACAATTTTGGCTCCCATTGACGCAAATGCAAGTGCACTGTTGTACTTGCGAATGTTTTCTTTGAAATTTTTACTATCAGAGTCATTTCCTAACATTAAATCTTTCAAGTATTCGGGAAAGTCGTTTAACTTGTCCGGAATGAGTTTACCCTTACGACAACAATGACTGAACTTTCCGTCTGCTGGTTTCTCAAAAGCAAAATTTTTTGACGCGCACATTTGACAAATGACGTTCATTTCTCCTAAGCTATGTTGCTCAATATTATCGCCTAAACATTTCGCTGCTAATTTGTATGTACCCTTAGAAACATTTAACACTTTTACTTTTAACTCAGCTGCTTTCTTTTTGTTTATTTCGTTGTTCAGTTTTAGTCTCTTTTCTTTTTGTTCATCTGTTTCTTTTGCAACATGTTTTTCAAAGTTTGTTTTTAATGTATCTAACCGTAGTTTTTTGGCAGAATCTGTTTCTTTAGTTATACGAATTGATGTATAATTACGTAATTGTCGCAAACGTTTATTTCGGTGTTCTTCAGTTTCGTCTGCCTTCCTTTTTTGATAGTTTTGGCTCCATTGTTGCTGCCGAATGACCGGAAACAACGCTATCTGTTGCGTCCTAAACATTTCCGCGGCGTGCGCCCTAAGTCTAGTTATATCATACATTTCGTATTCGGGATTATGGTTAAATAAAATACTAGTACAGAAAGCAATTGAAAATAATCCGCAATCATATGTATTTGTCTGTTGCTGAACTGGCGCGATTCTAATCTGAGGTCTAAATGGAAACAGATGTTCTAAATACGTATTCGCATCTGGATGAATGGAACTACTGTTCAAGCTATCATAAATCGTCACGGTCTCCCCATCGTAAAACGCAGTAGTCCAGTGCCCTACTCCTCCTTGCACTGCAGGTCTTTGAAACATAATTTGAATATGTTTCGTTCCTACTTGGACTGGTTGAATGCGATCCGGCACATCTATATAGTAAGTTGGCTGTGGTACATATTGCGAAATCGTGCGAATCATCGAAAAGAAAAAATCTATATGAATATCTTCTAGATAACCCTGCGGATTTACTACTATGTCTATGTCAGCGTTCGTCATGTTACATAACATCCCGTTACTTTCTATTGGATTAACTACAGCTAAATTAACGTTATTAGTGACTGTAATAACTGGTTTAGCAACTACTTTTTGTTGAACTACTACTGCTTCTACTTGTTTAGTTAATACAATTGATTTTGCATCTCTAGCTACTACAGGTTTATCTTTTTTCTGATATGATTGTTGTCTTTTTTGACGTTTAACGCGATCCTTTGACGGCATTTTAGTCCCTTTTTTGTACGTTTGTAGTATTTATGTAAAGTGATTTATAAACTACTACGGATCACTTTAAATTGGGATAAAATAAATCAGAATTTGTATTTACTTACAATTTTTAGAGTCCGCTGTTATTTGTATTTTACAAATTTAATCAGGAACTTAACTTGCAGTAGAATGAAGTTTCTACGCTGAACTGGGTCGTAGCTGCTTATATTTGTTTCACCGAGCCAAATGGGACCCCAGTCGTTTCAATTTTATTCTTCAAAACTAAATACAAATATAACTTAGCTTATATATATATATATATATATATATATATATATATATATATATATATATAATATTTTGTCGAATATTAGAAATTTACAACTGACAATAAGTGAAACTTTGGTAAAGGTGCAGTATCACTGACCAATTTTTACAAATATAATTTTAGGTTGGTAAAAATTTTGTTAATTTCAAAACTCCTTAAAATTTACTAAATAAGCCAGTGCTTCGAAACTGTTATTTGAAAAATATTTTCTAGCTTCAAACCTCAAGCATGATGTAATCAACTATTATCAGGAAATAAAAAATAATTCTTTCTAACCTAACCAAACCTTATCTCAGTCTTTACCATTTTTATTCATTTATGATATTTATACTTCTTTGCGATAAGCTTCAAATCTCCGAAATAGTTTTAGAGTCACTGATAGGTAAATGTCATTATAGTGGTGGGGGAAATTTTAAAAATTGGTGAGTGATATACTCCATTTCCTGTATGAAAACGATGACGTCATATGTGGACGAGGTTATCAAAGATACGATGAAATATAGATATCTTTTTTAATAATATTATTCGTACCTATGCGAATTACATAACATATATCTAAATAAGTTAAGACACACGTTTCACGTTTTTTCACGTTCTATCACAGTTATTATTTTAATGAAAACGTATGACAGTTCTTACTAATGAAAATTTATATTTACTTTGTTCACATTTGTTTATAAAATTAAAATAGAGACCTATGGTTATCATTTTGTTATTTTCTCGCCTGTCATTTCTAAGTTTGTGACATTTTTGATACATAAATAAAGACTGAGAAATAAGAAACGGCTTATAAAATTTTGGGTAATCAAATGCAGAAATGCGTTTGTCATCATAATGATTATTTTGCGCTGGAGTTAGATAATCGAGGACGTTTAATTAATTTAACTGTAGTACAAGAGGTAATGTGCATTGTATTTTCAAATAGTATTTATTTATAAAAAATAATAATACAAATAAAAATGTATATTCCTTTGAGTTTTATTTTACAAAACTACATATTTCAATAAGGTAGGTAATATTTTTGCGTTAAGATAAATTCATATTTGATTTTATTTAATATATGCAGAATTTGGTTTCATTATAAACTAATTAAATTTTATAAAGTAATAAATATTTTTAGAAATATTTTAAATAAGCCGAAAAGATATAAATTTAATTTTGTAATAGTTAAAAGGATTACAGGCTTAAATTTTGTTGAAAAGAAGTAAAAAATTTGATACACAATTTTTTTTAAAACATTCTTTTATTAAGAAGCGACGTTTCGGCCACAATTCTGGCCATTATCAAGCTAAAAACAATATAACAAACCGTAAATTTGATTTGAACAGTTAATATGTAATCAAACTTACCGAAAAACAAGAGTGAAACTGAAGTTACATAGTACAATAAATTTAAAACATGGTTCAAGAACCACTTTGTGAAACAAAAATTCTTGAGATGAACATCTCAATGGTCAACAATGTACAAGAGAACAACTCACAAATTTTTTGTTAATAATTAAAAATAAAACTATCAGTACCAACATGTACCACAACGTCCATCTGACGGCTAAATTACAAACTAAACAACAAAACAAATTGAAGGTCAAATAAACAATAACATGTCAAATCATAATTCGAAATGATGGAGAATAGATTTATATTGAAGATTGGAAACTTGGTAGTCTGATTTAATATTAACAGAATTGTCATCTAGATTAATGTAACAACTCTCAAGGAAAAGACGTTGTATTTATTACTTTCTGAATGCAAAATTTTAAAATTGTCAAAATCAATTCTATTATTGTTAGAGAAGGCATGTTCAACTATGGCACTATGATTAATATGTCCTGTTTTTAGGTTATATTGATGCTGTTTCATTCTACTACTTATATATTGTTTAGTTTCACCTATATAACTATGGTTACAATCTAAACATTGAACTCTATAAACTAAATTACTTAATTTGTCCTTGTTAATTCTGGATTTCAACTTGGTTGATAAATCACTCGTGTTGGAAGAAGATTTGTAGGCAATTTCTAAATTTAATTCACTGGTAATTGATAATATTCTATCTAAGTGTTTATAATATGGTAGTGATATATATTTTTTTCTAGGTTGGTTTGCTGGAAAATTAGAATTATTGATATTAGAGAGTACTGCTAATCTATTTTTAATTGTTTTATTCAAAAATGTAAGTGGATAATTATTTTTTAATAAAGTGGATTTAATAATTTGAATATTGTTAAACATAAAATAGTTTTTATGGGATAAACGAAAGGCTCTGTCTACTAAATTATGTACTACAGCTCTTTTATATTTTAAAGGATAATAAGAATTAAAATTCAAATAACGACCGGACCATGTAGGTTTTTGATACCAATTGGTAAGAAATTGGTTTTTTTGCCTGATAGTAATGTCAAGAAAATTTATTTTGTTATTTGATTCTATTTCTAATGTGAATTGGATGGAAGGGTTGAAGCTATTAAATTTAACCAACAATTTATGTATAAGGTTAGAAGGTAGACAACATAAAATATCATCAACATACCTAAAATAAAACAGAATATTTAAATCTTTATTATTGTCGATAATATGAAATTCCAAGTGAAACATAACCAACTCTGCTAAAATAGGACTGAGACGTGACCCCATGGGGCAACCATGGGTTTGTAAATAAAATTTATCTTGGTATTGTAAGTAGGAAGAGTTTAAAATGAATTTGATACAACTAATAAATTCTAATTTAGGTAAAGTAGTGTGAGATTTAATTTCATCCCATCTATTATCAATGACAGTTAAAATTAATTCATGTGGAATAGTTGAAAAAAGAGATTTAACATCTAAGGAAACTAGTGAGTAATTATTGGGACAGTTATAATTTTTCAATTTATTAACCAAGGTAAAAGAATTATCTAAAAAATATGTAGATTTAAATTTTAATGGTGATAGAATGGAAGCTAAAAATTGTGATAAATTACTCGTAGGGGTTTGTATGTTAGAAACTATAGGTCGTAATGGTAAGTTAGGTTTATGAATTTTAGGTAAACAATATAACTTCGGGCTAACAGAGTTATTTATTTTTAACTTAGACATCTCATTATCAGTGATAAATTTATTTTTGTTTAAATTGGAAATGATTTTGTTATTTCCAAGTTGAAATTTATTAGTAGGGTCTGACTTCAACAATTTATAAGTAGTAGAATCCTCCAACAATTCGTTGACTTTGCATAATAAATATTTTAATCTGACATTTAAATTTTAGGTTATGTTTTAAAAATGTCAATCCAATACCAATGTAAACGTTTTAAGTACAAAATCTTGAATCACATAGATACCGAATGTGACGTAATCGTTTTCATACAGGGAACGGAGTATACTGCATTTTAGCCGAAAATTTTATTATAAAGAAATTATTCCTGTTATTTAATAATCTGCAACCATTATTTGATTGCTAACAATCGCAGTTCAGTTTAAATCTACTACAACGGAACGGTGGCACACAGGAATGGGAAATTGAATAAATATTGAGAGCAACAAAATTAAAATCTATTATTCTGATATTAAAGACATAATCTACTTACGTTTTTTCAATGAATTTCCGATGTAATGCTTAGTGTTTCAGGCACTCGTCCTCAGAAATTAAAGATTCGCAAATTCAATTGTCCTAAAATCTATCACTCAAGCTTACGGGCCTTTAGGGTCGTCCGAATATACAAAGAATTATATAAGATATTCGGAATAAACACACAACACTAAACAACACTAAATTACCAATAGTTATTCAATAATTCAATAATATTTTACAAAGCACAATGAAGAAATATTGCTTTTTCACCAATGTAAATAAAGCAATTGTTTATTGTCAAGGTAAATTTTATTTTTGTTAAATTGGATTCGTTCAGTCGCTTCTAGCGATATAATTAACAATTATAATTATTATAAATAGCAATCTAGCGGAGATAAAAGATACTAAATAGATAATATATTTTTGATATTTATTTTTGCCTGGTGTATTGATTCTTGTTTCTCTGCGAATACAACATCTGCTCACTATGTGTGAAATTATGCTTGGTTTCATTCTATAATATTATTTCCCAATACAAATTTTATTAGGTTTTACATATTATTTTACAAATCTTCTGTTAATTTGACATTTTGACGTAAGTAACAATTTAAATAGACTTGACACCATTTTTAACAGTTCTAAACACATATCTTCAATCTACTGTCATAAGTAACAATTTAAATAAACTTGAAACCATTTTTTACAATTCAAAACATATTTCTTCAATACTCTGTTGCTTAAAAAAAATTATACAAACATGAAATCAATTGAAAACAATTCGAAACATATATCCTCAATTTACTAATACTTACCTAAAACAAATTACAAAATTCGGAATAGTTAAATTTTCAAACAGTTGCCTATCGTGAATTTTAATTTTTTTCTAATTGCATTTAAAAGTTCTCTTAATGCCCTTTCATATAATACCAAACATGACGTGATTCGAAATAGTTGAATTTTTTTTAAACTGTTGAAAATCGCTGGAATATTAATTCTGAAATTTTTTGATTCGATTAATTTTTTTTTACAATGTAGATTCTTTTTGGTATTACTGTATATTATCACCGAGGTCAATTTTTGCTTGGTTTTACTATATACTTTAACAGACTATATGTCAAATTGACGTTTTTGTCTTAAAACTTTATTTGAACATGATTCAACAAAGTCTAGAGTTACTGTAAAAAAAATTAATTTTTCTCTATTTTTTTTTAAACTGTTTAAAACCGCTGGAATATTAATTCTGAAATTTTTTTATTCGATTAATTTTTTTTTATAATGTAGATTTTTTTTTGGTTTTACTGTATATTATCACCGAGGTAAATTTTTGCTTGGTTTTACTATATACTTTAACAAACTATATGTCAAATTGACGTATTGTCTTAAAACTTTATTTGAATATGAAATCAATTCAAAACAGTTCGAAACATGTATTCTCAATCATCTAATACCTAAATCAAATTACAAAATGTTTACAATTTGTCTAGAAATTGAAATAATTCTATCGAAAAATTCCATGCGTAACGTCAAAAATGACAGCTTAGGTCTATGGTTTTCAAAACCTGGATTGTGTATATAAGAGATAAAATTGTTTCTTAACCATAGATTTGTCAAATGGACGTTTTGTCCTTAAAAACTTTTATATAAACATGATAT
Organism: Pterostichus madidus; assembly: GCA_911728475.2. NCBI lineage: Eukaryota > Metazoa > Arthropoda > Insecta > Coleoptera > Carabidae > Pterostichus > Pterostichus madidus. The sequence continues at coordinate 15,494,267 of OU452312.1, forward strand.
CAATTGAAAACCATTCGAAACATATATCCTCATTCCTCTAATACCTAAATCAAATTAGAAAATTTCTCCAACTTGTCTAGAAATTGAAATATTTATGTAAAAACGTTTCATGCGAAACGTCAAAAGTGATTGACAGCTCTGAAAAATTTCTGCTTGCGGTCAAATTTCAAATGCATAGCAACGCGTGCATGCTTCGATCAAGAAAATTTGCAAAGTTTGTCGTTAATTTCAAGCGGACTGTACTTTCAAAAAATCTGAAATACCCAAAAGGCACTAGTCCCAAACATTCTTTAAATCCTAGAAAAAAAATCACAACAATCGCACAAACCGTTTAGGCTGTAGGCGATCATAATGTTTGGTTGCCGTCCGGAGGAATATATAGTGAATTAGAACGATTAGTATATAGGACTAGCGGTCGCCCTGGCTTCGCCAGGCCTCACGCTAGCTCCGCGGACCCTGAAGTAGGATTCACTTTTGTAGGACAGTTGAGACGCGAGCTCTTCAAAAGACCTTTCATTTGATACTAAACACGAAGAATTTTGAAACATTTTCACTAAAACAATTGAGGATCTAAAATTATTAAATTTTGTACGCGAACCCTTTAAAAAAATCTTTCTTTTTGATACAAACGCGATAGGTCAAGTTTCAACTTTTTTATTTCATTACAATTTTCTTCTAAAGCCTTTTTATACACCAATACTTTAAGTTTGAAACAGTTGATGGTTGTAAAATAATTTTTTTTTATATCATTTGAACTTTCTTTCAAAACTCCTTCATATCACACCAAACTCGGCATGACTCGGAATACTTTCAGTTTGAAACAATTAACAGTTATAATATTGAATTTTTTTCTTTATTCCATCTACAAGTTCATTCAAAACTTTTTTATATGACATTAAACCCGGCATGATTCCGAATACTTTAAATTTAAAACAATTGACGGTCGAAATATATATATTTTTTATTTCGTCTGAAAGTTTTTCTAAATCCCTTTCATATGATATCAAACACGATATAATACGGAACACTTTAGGTTTAAAACAATTGAAGGTCGTAAAATTTCAAATACGTGTGTTATTTCCGAAACCGTTTTGCTAAACTAATTTTTTATAAGAATTTGTTTATTGACACAATTTTTTGTTTGTAGATATTATAAATAATTTTTGAAAAAGCAATGAGCGTTCGCCGTGATTTGAACCCAGAACCTTTCACTCGCATGGTGAGTGGTCTAGCATTTCTTCAACTAAACGTTGCTCGAAAGGCATGAGTATTCGCCGAGTGTTTGTAGCTCAATTGGTTAGAGCAGTCACGATGCGTGTGAATTTTTTTATAGAATTTATTCAGTTTGAAACAATTACCTATCGTAAATTTTCAACTTTCTATATTTCATCTGAAAGTTCTTTTGAAGCCCTTCAATATGACACTAAATACGGTACGATACGGAATACTTTAAGTTTGAAATTGCCGATTGAAAATATTATAATTTTGCCCACATGCCCTTTAAAATAACTTTCGTATTACCGATAGAAAATTTAAGAGTGATCAAATGATTCCAATTCGAGTTATCTTGTTTTTCTAAACTGTACTCTGACGTGGATAAAATTTGTTTGGTTTTACTGTATATTATTACTGGAGACAAATTTGGTTGGGTTTACCTGTATACTTTATATAACTTGTCAATTTGACGTTGTGTTTTAGTGGACTGTCAAAAATTTTCTTTTTAAATACACATATATAAAATGCTTAATGATAATAAAAATGTTCTCTCATTCCCCCAATATATGTAAAATATTTCAAAAGTTGTCTAAAAAATTAAATACTTCAATATTTGGTAATTAAAAATGCGATATGTCCACATACAAATGTCAAAATTAGAGTAGGTGTTCTTTTTTAAAATTTCAAAGCCTCCACACTCTTTGTCTGTATATTTTATAAAACTTGTCAATTTGACGTTTTGAATTAAAACTAACTTCATAGTGGACTGTTAAAAATTTTCGTTTTAAATACACATATTTGAAATTTGTAATTATAATAGAAACGTCCCCTCAGTCCCCCAATGTGCGTAAAATATTTCAAAACTACTCTAAAACATTTAATATTTAAATAATTTATAATTAAATATGCGATATGTCCACTGACAAACGTCAAAGTGACAGTAGATGTTCTTCTTAAAAATTTCAAAGCCTCCACACTCTTAGTTGAAAATGCATGTTTTTTCAAGTTTTCTCGCACATCATGTGCACGAAAAATCTGAGACTATCAAAAGGCACTCCCCGTGAGTAATCCCTATCAAATAAAAAAAGTTTCAATTAAATCGGATAAACCGTCTAGGCTGTAAAAATGTCAGACTGATCGTGATGAAACTATATATAGGGAATTAAGCCGTTTAGTATATAAGACTAGCGGTCGCCCTGGCTTCGCCAGGTCTCACGCTAGCTCCGCGGACCCTGAAGTAGAATTCACTTTTGTAGGACAGTTGACACGCGAGCTTTTCAAAAGACCTTTCATTTGATACTAAACACGAAGAATTTTGAAGCATTAACACTAAAACAATTGAGGATCTAAAATTATTAAATTTTGTACGCGAACCCTTTAAAAAATCTTTCTTTTTGATACAAACACGATACGTCAAATTTCAACTTTTTTATTTCATTACAATTTTCTTCTAAAGCCTTTTTATACACCAATACTTTAAGTTTGAAACAGTTGACGGTTGTAAAATATATTTTTTTTATTTCATTTGAACTTTCTTTCAAAACTCCTTCATATCACACCAAACTCGGCATGACTCGGAATACTTTCAGTTTGAAACAATTAACAGTTATAATATTGAATTTTTTTCTTTATTCCATCTACAAGTTCATTCAAAACTTTTTTATATGACATTAAACCCGGCATGATTCCGAATACTTTAAATTTAAAACAATTGACGGTCGAAATATATATATTTTTTATTTCGTCTGAAAGTTTTTCTAAATCCCTTTCATATGATATCAAACACGATATAATACGGAACACTTTAGGTTTAAAACAATTGAAGGTCGTAAAATTTCAAATACGTGTGTTATTTCCGAAACCGTTTTGCTAAACTAATTTTTTATAAGAATTTGTTTATTGACACAATTTTTTGTTTGTAGATATTATAAATAATTTTTGAAAAAGCAATGAGCGTTCGCCGTGATTTGAACCCAGAACCTTTCACTCGCATGGTGAGTGGTCTAGCATTTCTTCAACTAAACGTTGCTCGAAAGGCATGAGTATTCGCCGAGTGTTTGTAGCTCAATTGGTTAGAGCAGTCACGATGCGTGTGAATTTTTTTATAGAATTTATTAAGTTTGAAACAATTACCTATCGTAAATTTTCAACTTTCTATATTTCATCTGAAAGTTCTTTTGAAGCCCTTCAATATGACACTAAATACGGTACGATACGGAATACTTTAAGTTTGAAATTGCCGATTGAAAATATTATAATTTTGCCCACATGCCCTTTAAAATAACTTTCGTATTACCGATAGAAAATTTAAGAGTGATCAAATGATTCCAATTCGAGTTATCTTGTTTTTCTAAACTGTACTCTGACGTGGATAAAATTTGTTTGGTTTTACTGTATATTATTACTGGAGACAAATTTGGTTGGGTTTACCTGTATACTTTATATAACTTGTCAATTTGACGTTGTGTTTTAGTGGACTGTCAAAAATTTTCTTTTTAAATACACATATATAAAATGCTTAATGATAATAAAAATGTTCTCTCATTCCCCCAATATATGTAAAATATTTCAAAAGTTGTCTAAAAAATTAAATACTTCAATATTTGGTAATTAAAAATGCGATATGTCCACATACAAATGTCAAAATTAGAGTAGGTGTTCTTTTTTAAAATTTCAAAGCCTCCACACTCTTTGTCTGTATATTTTATAAAACTTGTCAATTTGACGTTTTGAATTAAAACTAACTTCATAGTGGACTGTTAAAAATTTTCGTTTTAAATACACATATTTGAAATTTGTAATTATAATAGAAACGTCCCCTCAGTCCCCCAATGTGCGTAAAATATTTCAAAACTACTCTAAAACATTTAATATTTAAATAATTTATAATTAAATATGCGATATGTCCACTGACAAACGTCAAAGTGACAGTAGATGTTCTTCTTAAAAATTTCAAAGCCTCCACACTCTTAGTTGAAAATGCATGTTTTTTCAAGTTTTCTCGCACATCATGTGCACGAAAAATCTGAGACTATCAAAAGGCACTCCCCGTGAGTAATCCCTATCAAATAAAAAAAGTTTCAATTAAATCGGATAAACCGTCTAGGCTGTAAAAATGTCAGACTGATCGTGATGAAACTATATATAGGGAATTAAGCCGTTTAGTATATAAGACTAGCGGTCGCCCTGGCTTCGCCAGGTCTCACGCTAGCTCCGCGGACCCTGAAGTAGAATTCACTTTTGTAGGACAGTTGACACGCGAGCTTTTCAAAAGACCTTTCATTTGATACTAAACACGAAGAATTTTGAAGCATTAACACTAAAACAATTGAGGATCTAAAATTATTAAATTTTGTACGCGAACCCTTTAAAAAATCTTTCTTTTTGATACAAACACGATACGTCAAATTTCAACTTTTTTATTTCATTACAATTTTCTTCTAAAGCCTTTTTATACACCAATACTTTAAGTTTGAAACAGTTGACGGTTGTAAAATATATTTTTTTTATTTCATTTGAACTTTCTTTCAAAACTCTTTCATATCACACCAAACTCGGCATGACTCGGAATACTTTCAGTTTGAAACAATTAACAGTTGTAATATTTAATTTTTCTCTTTATTCCATCTACAAATTCTTTCAAAACTTTTTTATATGACATTAAACCCGGCATGATTCCGAATACTTTAAATTTAAAACAATTGACGGTCGAAATATATATATTTTTTATTTCGTCTGAAAGTTTTTCTAAATCCCTTTCATATGATATCAAACACGATATAATACGGAACACTTTAGGTTTAAAACAATTGAAGGTCGTAAAATTTCAAATACGTGTGTTATTTCCGAAACCGTTTTGCTAAACTAATTTTTTATAAGAATTTGTTTATTGACACAATTTTTTGTTTGTAGATATTATAAATAATTTTTGAAAAAGCAATGAGCGTTCGCCGTGATTTGAACCCAGAACCTTTCACTCGCATGGTGAGTGGTCTAGCATTTCTTCAACTAAACGTTGCACGAAAGGTATGAGTACTCGCCGAGTGTTTGGAGCTCAATTGGTTAGAGCAGTCACCATGCGTGTGAAAGGTTCTGGGTTCAAATTCCGGCGAAAGCTCATTGCTTTTTCAAAAACTTACTTTTTAATTATTTTATGTAAAGGTTCATCTAAAGCCCTTTTATATGATACCAAACATGGAATAATTCGGAATACTTTAAGTTTGAAATAATTGACAGTCTTAAAATTTCAATCAAATACGTGTTTTATTTCCGAAAAGATTTTGCTAATCTATTAAAAATCCGTTGGATGTAATTTTTGATAGTTCCACATTTTTTTTATAGAATGTATTAAGTTTGAAACAATTACCTATATCGTAAAATTTCAACTTTTTATATTTCATCTGAAAGTTCTTTTAAAGCCCTTCAATATAACACTAAACACGGTACGATTCGGAATACTTTAAGTTTGAAACATTTGCTTATTATAAAATTTCAACTTTTTTCATTCATCTGAAAGTTCTTCTAAAGCCCTTTAATATGACACCAAATACGATAGGTTTTGTTGCAATTTCACTAAAATAATTGCCGATTGAAAATATTATAATTTTACCCACATGCCCTTTAAAATAACTTTCGTATTACCGATAGAAAATTTAAGTGCTCAAATGATTCCAATTCGAGTTATCTGGTTTTTTTTTTTAATTGTACTCTGCCGTGGATAAAATTTGCTTGGTTTTACTGTATATTATTACTGGAGACAAATTTTGTTGAGTTTACCTATGTATAACTTATCAATTTGACGTTTTGTTTTAGTGGACTGCCAGAAATTTTCTTTTTAAATACACATATTTAAAATGCGTAATTATAATTAAAACGTACCCTCATTCCCCCAATATGTGTAAAATATTTCAAAAGTTGTCTAGAATATTTAATACTTGAATAATTTTTAATTAAAAATTTGATATGGCCACATACAAATGTCAAAATTAGAGTAGGTGTTCTTTTTAAAATTTCAAAGCCTCCACACACTTTGTCTGTATATTTTATAAAACTTGTCAATTTGACGTTTTGAATTAAAACCAACTTCATAGTGGACCATAAAAAAATTTCTTTTTAAATACACATATTTAAAATACTTAATTATAATAAAAACGTCCCCTCAGTCCCCCAATGTGTGTATAATATTTCAAAACTACACTAAAACATTTAATATTTAAATAATTTATAATTAAAAATGCGACATGTCCACTGACAAATGTCAAAGTGACGTTTGATGTTCTTCTTAAAAATTTCAAAGCCTCCACACTCTTAGTTGATTTTGCCCCAAAAACGCATGTTTTTTCAAGTTTTCTCGCACATCATGTGCACGTAAAATCTGAGACTATCAAAAGGCACTCCCCATGAATGACCCCGATCAAATAAAAAAAGTTGTAAATAAATCTAATAAACCGTCTAGGCTGTAAAATTGTTAGAATGAACGTGATGAATCTATATATATATAGGGATTTATGCCGTTTAGTATATAAGACTAGCGGTCGCCCTGGCTTCGCCAGGCCTCACGCTAGCTCCGCGGACCCTGAAGAAGAATTCACTTTTGTAAGACAGTTAACACAATATAAATGCAATTATTACAAATCTAAAACATTTCTGCGTATCATATCCAAAGACCTTTTAATTGATATTAAACACAATAGGTTTCGAAGATCTTTCACTAAAACAACTGACGATTGCAAAAAATCCAATTATGCACGTGAGCTCTTCAAAAGACCTTTCAGTTGATACTAATCACGAAGAATTTTGATGCATTTTCACTAAAATAATTGAGGATCTATAAGTATTAAATTTTGTACGCGAACCCTTCAAAAAATCTTTCTTTTTGATAAAACGCGATAGGTTTTAAATACTTTCACGAAAACAATTGTACATTTTGCTAAACTATTAAAAATCTTTTGGACGTCATTTTTTATAATGTTCTACATTTATATTTTATATGTACATGAAATCAATTGAAATTTTTCTCTAAACTTTTTTGAAAAACTGTTGGAAATCGCTGAAATATACTTTTTTGCATTGTAGAATGCTGCTGTCAATTTTCTTTTTTTTTTAAATGTATATTATTACCGCACACAAATTTAGCTTTGTTTTATTACATACTTTTAAAAATGATTTGTCAAGTTGACGTTTTGTCTTAAAAATTTTTACGCTAGCCCTTCAAAAAACCTTCCATTTGATACCAAACACGATATGTTTTTAACCACTTTCACTAAAACAATTGACGATCGAAAAGTAATAAATTTTGTACGCAAGTCCTTCAAAATACCTTTCATTTAATACCAAACACGATAAGTTTAGAACCACTTTCACTAAAACAATTATCAATCGTAAAATATTTAATTTTGTACGCGATCTCTTCAAAAGACCCTTCATTAGATACCAAACACGATAGATTGTTAAGCACTTTCATTGACAATCGTAAAGTCTTAATTTTTTTGTTTCGTCTGAAAGTTCTTTTAAAGCCCTGTCATATGATATCAATCACGATTTGATTCGGAAGACTTTAAGCTTAGAATAATTGACGGTCGTAAAATTTCAATCAAATACGTGTTTTATTTCCGAAAACATTTTGCTAAAATAACTTTTTTTTATTTCATCTGAAAGTTCTTCTAACTCTATTTCCTATGCTCTAGCATTTCTTCAACTAAAGGTTGCACGAAAGGCACGAGTATTCGCCGAGTGTTTGTAGCTGAATTGGTTAGAGCAGTCACCATGCGAGTGAAAGGTTCTGGGTTCAAATTCCGCCGAACGCTCATTGCTTTTTCAAAATCTATCTTTTTAATTATTTTATCTAAAGGTTCGTCTAAAGCCCTTTCATATGATATCAAACATGGCATAATTCGGAATACTTTAAGTTTGAAATAATTGACAGTCGTAAAATTTCAATCAAATACGTGTTTTATTTCCGAAAAGATTTTGCTAATCTATTAAAAATCCGTTGGATGTAATTTTTGATAGTTCCACATTTTTTTATAGAATTGATTAAGTTTGAAACAATTACCTATCGTAAAATTATATATATATATTTCATCTGTAAGTTCTTTTCAAGCCCTTCAATATGACACTAAATACGGTACGATTCGGAATACTTTGTTTGAAACTATTGACAGTCGTAAAATTTCAACTTTTTTTTTTTTTATTTCATTTGAAAGTTCTTCTAAAGCCCTTTCATATGACACCCAACACAATATGATTCGAAATACTTTATGTTAGAAACAATTGCTTATTGTAAAATTTCAATTTTTTTCATTTATCTGAAAGTTCTTCTAAAGCCCTTTAATATGACACCAAACACGATAGGTTTTGTTGCAATTTCACTGAAATAATTGCCGATTGAAAATATTATAATTTTGCCCACAAGCCCTTTAAAATAACTTTCGTATTACCGATAGAAAATTTAAGAGTGATCAAATGATTCCAATTCGAATTATCTGCTTTTTCTAAATTGTACTCTGACGTGGATAAAATTTGCTTGGTTTTACTGTATGTTATTACTGGAGACAAATTTGGTTGGGTTTACCTGTATACTTTATATAACTTGTGAATTTGACGTTTAGTTTTAGTGAATTGTCAAAAATTTTCTTTTTAAATACACATATATAAAATGCTTAATGATAATAAAAACGTTGCCTCATTCCCCCAATATGTGTAAAATATATCAAAAGTTGTCTAAAAAATTAAATACTTCAATAATTGTTAATTAAAAATGCGATATGTCCACATACAAATGTCAAAATTAGAGTTGGTGTTCTTTTTTCAAATTTCAAAGCCTCCACACTCTTTGTCTGTATATTTTATAAAACTTGTCAATTTGACGTTTTGAATTAAAACCAACTTCATAGTGGACTGTTAAAAATTTTCTTTTTAAATACACATATTTGAAATTTGTAATTATAATAAAAACGTCCCCTCAGTCCCCTAATGTGCGTACCATATTTCAAAACTACTCTAAAACATTTAATATTTAAATAATTTATAATTAAATATGCGACATGTCCACTGACAAATGTCAAAATTATAGTAGATGTTCTTCTTAAAAATGTCAAAGCCTCCACACTCTTAGTTGAAAATGCATGTTTTTTCAAGTTTTCTCGCACATCATGTGCACGAAAAATCAGAGACTATCAAAAGGCACTCCCCGTGAGTAATCCCTATCAAATAAAAAAAGTTTCAATTAAATCGGATAAACCGTCTAGGCTGTAAAAATGTCAGACTGATCGTGATGAAACTATATATAGGGAATTAAGCCGTTTAGTATATAAGACTAGCGGTCGCCCTGGCTTCGCCAGGCCTCACGCTAGTTCCGCGGACCCTGAAGTAGAATTCACTTTTGTAGGACAGTTGACACAATATAAATTCAATTATTACCAATCTAAAACATTTCTGCAAATCTTTCCATCCAAAGATACTAAACACAACAAGATTTCGAAGATCTTTCACTAAAACAACTAACGATTGAAAAATATCCAATTCTGCTCGCGAGCTCTTCAAAAGACCTTTTACTAGATACCAAACACAATAGGTTTTCAAGAACTTTCATTAAAACGATTGATGACAGGAAAAATTCAATTATGCACACGAGCTTTTCAAAAGACCTTTCATTTGATACTAAACACGAAGAATTTTGAAGAATTTTCACTAAAACAATTGAGGATCTAAAAGTATTAACACGGCATAATTCCGAATACATTTAAAACAATTGACGGTCGAAATATATTTATTTTTTATTTCGTCTGAAAGTTCTTCTAAATCCCTTTCATATGATATCAAACACGACATTTTGCTAAACTAACTTTTTATAAGAATTTGTTTATTGACACAATTGTTTGTTTGTAGATATTATAAATAATTTTTGAAAAAACAATGAGCGTTCGCCGAGATTTCAACCAAGAACCTTTCACTCGCATGGTGACTGCTCGAGCATTTCTTCAACTGAACTGAAGGTTGCACGAAAGGCATGAGTATTCGCCGAGTGTTTGTAGCTCAATTGGTTAGAGCAGTCACCATGCGAGTGAAAGGTTCTGGGTTCAAATTCCGGCGAACGCTCATTGCTTTTTCAAAAACTAACTTTTTAATTATTTTATGTAAAGGTTCGTCTAAAGCCCTTTCATATGATACCAAACATGGCATAATTGGGAATACTTTAAGTTTTAAATAATTGACAGTCGTAAAATTTCAATCAAATACGTGTTTTATTTCCGAAAAGATTTTGCTAATCTATTAAAAATCCGTTGGATGTAATTTTTGATAGTTCCACATTTTTTTATAGAATTTATTAAGTTTGAAACAATTACCTATCGTAAAATTTCAACTTTCTATATTTCATCTGAAAGTTCTTTTGAAGCCCTTCAATATGATACTAAATACGGTACGATTCGGAATACTTTAAGTTTGAAACTATTGACAGTCGTAAACTTTCAACTTTTTGTTTATTTCATATGAAAGTTATTCTAAAACCCTTTCATATGACACCCAACACAATATGATTCGAAATACTTTATGTTAGAAATAATTGCTTATTGTAAAATTTCAACAATTTTCATTTTTCTGAAAGTTCTTCTAAAGCCCTTTAATATGACACCAAACACGATAGGTTTTGTTGCAATTTCACTAAAATGATTGCCGATTGAAAATATTATAATTTTGCCCACATGCCCTTTAAAATAACTTTCGTATTACCGATATAAAATTTAAGAGTGATCAAATGATTCCAATTCGAGTTATTTGGTTTTTCTAAATTGTACTCTGACGTGGATAAAATTTGCTTGGTTTTACTGTATATTATTACTGGAGACAAATTTGGTTGGGTTTACCTGTATACTTTATATAACTTGTCAATTTGACGTTTTGTTTTAGTGAATTGTCAAAAATTTTCTTTTTTAATACACATATATAAAACGCTTAATGATAATAAAAACGTTGCCTCATTCCCCCAATATGTGTAAAATATATCAAAAGTTATCTAAAAAATTAAATACTTCAATAATTGTTAATTAAAAATGCGATATGTCCACATACAAATGTCAAAATTAGAGTAGGTGTTCTTTTTTAAAATATCAAAGCCTCCACACTCTTTGTCTGTATATTTTATAAAACTTGTCAATTTGACGTTTTGAATTAAAACCAACTTCATAGTGGACTGTTAAAAATTTTCTTTTTAAATACACATATTTGAAATTTGTAATTATAATAGAAACGTCCCCTCAGTCCCCCAATGTGCGTAAAATATTTCAAAACTACTCTAAAACATTTAATATTTAAATAATTTATAATTAAATATGCGACATGTCCACAGACAAATGTCAAAATTACAGTAGATGTTCTTCTTAAAAATGTCAAAGCCTCCACACTCTTAGTTGAAAATGCATGTTTTTTCAAGTTTTCTCGCACATCATGTGCACGAAAAATCTGAGACTATCAAAAGGCACTGCCCATAAGTAATCCCTATCAAATAAAAAAAGTTTCAATGAAATCGGATAAACCGTCTAGGCTGTAAAAATGTCAGACTGATCGTGATGAAACTATATATAGGGAATTAAGCCGTTTAGTATATAAGACTAGCGGTCGCCCTGGCTTCGCCAGGCCTCACGCTAGCTCCGCGGACCCTGAAGTAGAATTCACATTTATAGGACAATATAAATTCAATTATTACAAATCTAAAACATTTCTGCATATCTTTCCATCCAAAGCAAGCTCTTCAAAAGACGTTTTACTAGATACCAAACACAATAGATTTTGAAGAACTTTCATTAAAACGATTGATGACAGGAAAAATCCAATTATGCACGCGAGCTCTTCAAAAGACCTTTAATTTGATACTAAATACGAAGAATTTGGACGCATTTTCACTAAAACAATTGAGGATCTAAAAGTATTAAATTTTGTCGTGAACCCTTCAAAAAACCTTTCTTTTTGATACAAACGCGATAGGTCAAATTTCAACTTTTTTATTTCATTACAATCTTCTTCTAAAGCCTTTTTATACGACACCAATACTTTAAGTTTGAAACAGTTGACGGTTGTAAAATATATATTTTTTATTTCATTTGAACTTTCTTTCAAAACTCTTTCATATCACACCAAACTCTGCATGACTCGGAATACTTTGAATTTGAAACAATTAACAGTTGTAATATTTAATTTTTTCTTTATTCCATCTACAAGTTCTTTCAAAACTTTTTTATATGACATTAAACACAGCATGATTCCGAATACTTTAAATTTAAAACAATTGACGGTTGAAATATATATATTTTTTATTTCGTCTGAAAGTTCTTCTAAATCCCTTTCATATGATATCAAACACGATATGATACGGAATACTTTAGGTTTAAAACAATTGAAGGTCGTAAAATTTCAAATACGTGTGTTATTTCCGAAAACATTTTGTTAAACTAACTTGTTATAAGAATTTGTTTATTGAGACAATTGTTTATTTGTAGATACTATAAATAATTTTTGAAAAAGCAATGAGCGTTCGCCGGGATTTGAACCCAGAACCTTTCACTCGCATGGTGACTGTTCTAGCATTTCTTCAACTAAACGTTGCACGAAAGGCATGAGTACTCGCCGAGTGTTTGTAGCTCAATTGGTTGGAGCAGTCACCATGCGAGTAAAAGGTTCTGGGTTCAAATTCCGGCGAACGCTCATTGCTTTTTAAAAAACTAACGTATTAACTATTTTATGTAAAGGTTCGTCTAAAGCCCTTTCATATGATACCAAACGTGGCATAATTTGGAATACTTTCAGTTTAAAATAATTGACAGTCTTAAAATTTCAATCAAATACGTGTTTTATTTCCGAAAAGATTTTGCTAATCTATTAAAAATCCGTTGGATGTAATTTTTGTTAGTTCCACATTTTTTTATAGAATTTATTAAGTTTGAAACAATTACCTATATTACGATTCGGAATACTTTAAGTTTGAAACATTTGCTTATTATAAAATTTCAACTTTTTTCATTTATCTGAAAGTTCTTCTAAAGCCCTTTAATATGACACCAAACATTACCGATAGAAAATTTAAGAGTGCTCAAATGATTCCAATTCGAGTTATCTGGTTTTTTAAAATTGTACTCGGCCGTGGATAAAATTTGCTTGTTTTTACTATATATTATTACTGGAGACAAATTTGGATGGGTTTACCTGTATACTTTATATAACTTGTCAATTTGACGTTTTGTTTTAGTGGACTGTCAAAAATTTTCTTTTTAAATACACATATTTAAAATGCGTAATTATAATAAAAACGTTCCCTCATTCCCCCAATATGTGTCAAATATTTCAAAAGTTGTCTAAAATATTTAATACTTCAATAATTGTTAATTAAAAATGCGATATGTCCACATACAAATGTCAAAATTAGAGTAGGTGTTCTTTTTTAAAATTTCAAAGCCTCCACACTCTTTGTCTGTATATTTTATAAAACTTGTCAATTTGACGTTTTGAATTAAAACCAACTTCATAGTGGACTCTTAAAAATTTTCTTTTTAAATACACATATTTGAAATTTGTAATTATAATAGAAACGTCACCTCAGGCCCCCAATGTGCGTAAAATATTTCAAAACTACTCTAAAATATTTAATATTTAAATAATTTATAATTAAAAATACGACATGTCCACTGACAAATGTCAAAATGACAGTAGATGTTCTTCTTCAAAATTTCAAAGCCACCATATTCTTTATACTTTATAAAACTTGTCAATATGACGTTTTGCTTTAAAACCAACTTCATAGTGAAGTGTCAAAATTTACTTTTTAAATATACACATTTGAAATTTGTAATTATAATAGAAATGTCCCCTCAGTCCCCTAATGTGCGTAAAATATTTCAAAACTACTCTAAACCATTTAATATTTAAATAATTTATAATTAAAAATGCGACATGTCCACTGAGCAATGTCAAAGTGACGTTTGATGTTCTTCTTAAAAATTTCAAAGCCTCCACACTCTTAGTTGATTTTGCCGCAAAAACGCATGTTTTTTCAAGTTTTCTCGCACATCATGTGCACGAAAAATCTGAGACTATCAAAAGGCACTCCCCGTGATTGACCTCTATCAAATAAAAAAAGTTGCAAATAAATCGGATAAACCGTCTAGGCTGTAAAAATGTCAGACTGATCGTGATGAAATATATATATATAGGGATTTATGCCGTTTAGTATATAAGACTAGCGGTCGCCCTGGCTTCGCCAGGCCTCACGCTAGCTCCGCGGACCCTGAAGTAGGATTCACTTTTGTAGGACAGTTGACACGCGAGCTCTTCAAAAGACCTTTCATTTGATACTAAACACGATGAATTTTGAAACATTTTCACTAAAACAATTGAGGATCTAAAATTATTAAATTTTGTACGCGAACCCTTTAAAAAATCTTTCTTTTTGATACAAACGCGATAGGTCAACTTTTTTATTTCATCACAATTTTCTTCTAAAGCCTTTTTATACACCAATACTTTAAGTTTGAAACAGTTGATGGTTGTAAAATAATTTTTTTTGATTTCATTTGAACTTTCTTTCAAAACTCCTTCATATCACACCAAACTCGGCATGACTCGGAATACTTTCAGTTTGAAACTATTAACAGTTGTAATATTGAATTTTTTTCTTTATTCCATCTACAAGTTCTTTCAAAACTTTTTTATATGACATTAAACCCGGCGTGATTCCGAATACTTTAAATTTAAAACAATTGACGGTCGAAATATATATATTTTTTATTTCGTCTGAAAGTTCTTCTAAATCCCTTTCATATGATATCAAACACGATATGATACGGAACACTTTAGGTTTAAAACAATTGAAGGTCGTAAAATTTCGAATACGTGTGTTATTTCCCAAAACATTTTTTTTTGCTAAACTAACTTTTTATAAGAATTTGTTTATTGTCACAATTGTTTGTTTGTAGATATTATAAATAATTTTTGAAAAAGCAATGAGCGTTCGCCGGGATTTGAATCCAGAACCTTTCACTCGCATGGTGACTGCTCTAGCATTTCTTCAACTAAAATTGCTCGAAAGGCATGAGTATTCGCCGAGTGTTTGTAGCTCAATTGGTTAGAGCAGTCACCATGCGAGTGAATTTTTTTATAGAATTTATTAAGTTTGAAACAATTACCTATCGTAAAATTTCAACTTATATATATCATCTGAAAGTTCTTTTAATGGCCTTCAATATGACACTAAATACGGTACGATTCGGAATACTTTAAATTTGAAACTATTGACAGTCGTAAAATTTCAATTTCAAAATTTCAACAATTTTCATTTTTCTGAAAGTTCTTCTAAAACCGTTTAATATGACACCAAACACGATAGGTTTTGTTTCAGTTTCACTAAAATAATTGCCGATTGAAAATATTATAATTTTGCCCACATGCCCTTTAAAATAACTTTCGTATTACCGATATACAATTTAAGAGTGATCAAATGATTCCAATTCGAGTTATCTGGTTTTTCTAAATTGTACTCTGACGTGGATAAAATTTGCTTGGTTTTACTGTATATTATTACTGGAGACAAATTTGGTTGGGTTTACCTGTATACTTTATATAACTTGATAATTTGACGTTTGATTTTAGTGAATTGTCAAAAATTTTCTTTTTAAATACACATATATAAAATGCTTAATGATAATAAAAACGTTCCCTCATTCCCCCAATATGTGTAAAATATATCAAAAGTTATCTAAAAAATTAAAAACTTCAATAATTGTTAATTAAAAATGCGATATGTCTACATACAAATGTCAAAATTAGAGAAGGTGTTCTTTTTTAAAATTTCAAAGCCTCCACACTCTTTGTCTGTATATTTTATAAAACTTGTCAATTTGACGTTTTAAATTAAAACCAACTTCATAGTGGACTATAAAAAATTTTCTTTTTAAATACACATATTTCAAATGTTTAATTATAATAAAAACGTCCTCTCAGTCCCCCAATGTGCGTAAAATATTTTAAAACTACTCTAAAACATTTAATATTTAAATAATTTATAATTAAATATGCGACATGTCCACAGACAAATGTCAAAATTACAGTAGATGTTCTTCTTAAAAATTTCAAAGCCTCCACACTCTTAGTTGAAAATGCATGTTTTTTCAAGTTTTCTCGCACATCATGTGCACGAAAAATCTGAGACTATCAAAAGGCACTCCCCATAAGTAATCCCTATCAGATAAAAAAAGTTTCATTTAAATCGGATAAACCGTCTAGGCTGTAAAAATGTCAGACTGATCGTGATGAAACTATATATAGGGAATTAAGCCGTTTAGTATCTTACTAGCGGTCGCCCTGGCTTCGCCAGGCCTCACGCTATGCTCCGCGGACCCTGAAGTAGAATTCACGTTTGTACGACAGTTGTCACAATATAAATTCAATTATTACAAATCTAAAACATTTCTGCATATCTTTCCATCCAAAGGCCTTTTAATTAATACTAAACACAATCGGTTTCGAAGATATTTTATTAAAACAACTGACGATTGAAAAAAATCCAATTCTGCTCGCGAGCTCTTCAAAAAATCTTTTATTAGATACCAAACACAATAGGTTTTGAAGAACTTTCATTAAAACGATTGATGACAGGAAAAATCCAATTATGCACGCGAGCTCTTGAAAAGACCTTTCATTTATTACTAAACACGAAGAATTTTGAAGCATTTTCACTAAAACAATTGAGGATCTAAAAGTATTAAATTTTGTTTGCGAACCCTTCAAAAAAACTTTCTTTTTGATATAAACGTGATAGGTCAAATTTGAACTTTTTTATTTCATTACAATCTTCTTCTATAGCCTTTTTATACGACACCAAACACGGCATGAATCGGAATACTTTAAGTTTGAAACAGTTGACGATTGTAGAATAATTATTTTTTATTTCATTTGAAGTTTCTTTCAAAACTCTTTCATATCACACCAAACTCGGCATGACTCGGAATACTTTGAATTTGAAACAATTAACAGTTGTAATATTTAATTTTTTTCTTTATTCCATCTACAAGTTCTTTCAAAACTTTTTTATATGACATTAAACACGGCATGATTTCGAATACTTTAAATTTAAAACAATTGACGGTCGAAATATATATATTTTTTATTTCGTTTGAAATTTCTTCTAAAGCCCTTTCATATGATATCAAACACGATATGATACGGAATACTTTAGGTTTAAAACAATTGAAGGTCGTAAAATTTCAAATACGTGTGTTATTTCCGAAAAAATTTTGCTAAACTAACTTTTTATAAGAATTTGTTTATTGACACAATTGTTTGTTTGTAGATATTATAAATAATTTTTGAAAAAGCAATGAGCGTTCGCCGGGATTTGAATCCAGAACCTTTCACTCGCATGGTGACTGCTGTAGCATTTCTTCCACTAAACGTTGCAGGAAAGGCATGAGTATTCGAGTATTCGAGTGTTTGTAGCTCAATTAGTTAGAGCAGTCACCATGCTAGTGAAAGGTTCTGGGTTAAAATTCCGGCGAACGCTTATTGCTTTTTTAAAATCTATCTTTTTAATTATTTTATTTAAAGGTTCGTCTAAAGCCCTTTCATATGATACCAAACATGGCATAATTCGGAATACTTTAAGTTTGAAATAATTGACAGTCGTAAAATTTCAATCAAATACGTGCTTTATTTCAGAAAAGATTTTGCTAATCTACTAAAAATCCGTTGGATGTAATTTTTGATAGTTCCACATTTTTTTATAGAATTGATTAAGTTTGAAACAATTACCTATCGTAAAATTATATATATATTTCATCTGTAAGTTCTTTTCAAGCCCTTCAATATGACACTAAATACGGTACGATTCGGAATACTTTAAGTTTGAAACTATTGACAGTCGTAAAATTTCAACTTTTTTTTTTTATTTCATTTGAAAGTTCTTCTAAAGTCCTTTCATATGACACCCAACACAATATGATTCGAAATACTTTATGTTAGAAACAATTGCTTATTGTAAAATTTCAATTTTTTTCATTTATCTGAAAGTTCTTCTAAAGCCCTTTAATATGACACCAAACACGATAGATTTTGTTGCAATTTCACTAAAATAATTGCCGATTGAAAATATTATAATTTTGCCCACATGCCCTTTAAAATAACTTTCGTATTACCGATAGAAAATTTAAGAGTGATCAAATGATTCCAATTCGAGTTATCTGGTTTTTCTAAATTGTACTCTGACGTGGATAAAATTTGCTTGGTTTTACTATATATTATTACTGCAGACAAATTTGGTTGGGTTTACCTGTATACTTTATATAACTTGTCAATTTGACGTTTTGTTTTAGTGGATTGTCAAAAATTTTCTTTTTAAATACACATATATATAATGCATAATGATAATAAAAACGTTCCCTCATTCCCCCAATATGTGTAAAATATATCAAAAGTTATCTAAAAAATTTAATACTTCAATAATTGTTAATTAAAAATGCGATATGTCCACATACAAATGTCAAAATTAGAGTAGGTGTTCTTTTTTAAAATTTCAAAGCCTCCACACTCTTTGTCTGTATATTTTATAAAACTTGTCAATATGACGTTTTGAATTAAAACCAACTTCATAGTGGACTGTTAAAAATTTTCTTTTTAAATACACATATTTGAAATTTGTAATTATAATAAAAACGTCCCCTCAGTCCCCTAATGTGCGTAAAATATTTCAAAACTACTCTAAAACATTTAATATTTAAATAATTTATAATTAAAAATGCGACATGTCCACTGATAAACGTCAAAGTGAGAGTAGATCTTCTTCTTAAAAATTTCAAAGCCTCCACACTCTTAGTTTCAAATGCATGTTTTTTCAAGTTTTCTCGCACATCATGTGCACGAAAAATCTGAGACTATCAAAAGGCACTCCGCATGAACGATCCCTATCAAATAAAAAAAGTTTCAAATAAATCGGATAAACCGTCTAGGCTGTAAAATTGTTAGAATGACCGTGATGAATCTATATATAGGGAATTAAGCCGTTTAGTATATAAGATAGCGGTCGCCCTGGCTTCGCCAGGCCTCACGCTAGTTCCGCGGACCCTGAAGTAGAATTCACTTTTGTAGGACAGTTGACACAATATAAATTCAATTATTACAAATCTAAAACATTTCTGTATATCTTTCCATCCAAAGCCCTTTTAATTGATACTATATACAACAGATTTCGAAGATTTTTCACTAAAACAACTGACGATTGAAAAAACTACAATTCTGCTCGCGAGCTCTTCAAAAGACCTTTCATTTGATACTAAATACGAAGAATTTGGAAGCATTTTCACTAAAACAATTGAGGATCTAAAAGTATTAAATTTTGTACGCGAACCCTTCAAAAAATCTTTCTTTTTGATACAAACGCGATTTTTTATTTCATTACAATCTTCTTCTAAAGCCTTTTTATACGACATCAATACTTTAAGTTTGAAACAGTTGACGGTTGTAAAATATTTTTTTTTTATTTCATTTGAACTTTCTTTCAAAACTCTTTCATATCACACCAACCTCGGCATGACTCGGAATACTTTGAATTTGAAACAATTAACAGTTGTAATATTTAATTTTTTTCTTTATTCCATCTACAAGTTCTTTCAAAACTTTTTTATATGACATTAAACACGGCATGATTCCGAATACTTAGTTTAAATTTAAAACAATTCACGGTCGAAATATATATATATATATATATATATATATATATATATATATATATATATATATATTTTATTTCGTTTGATAGTTCTTCTAAATCCCTTTCATATGATATCAAACACGATATGATACGGACCACTTTAGGTTTAAAACAATTGAAGGTCGTAAAATTTCAAATACGTGTGTTATTTCCGAAAACATTTTGCTAAACTAACTTTTTATAAGAATTTGTTTATTGACACAATTGCTATTTCAAAAACTAACTTTTTAATTACTTTATCTAAAGGTTCGTCTAAAGCCTTTTTATATGATACCAAACATGGCATAATTCGGAATACTTTATGTTTGAAATAATTGACAGTCTTAAAATTTCAATCAAATACGTGTTTTATTTCCGAAAAGATTTTGCTAATCTATTAAAAATCCATTGGATGTAATTTTTGATAGTTCCACATTTTTTTATAGAATTTATTAAGTATGAAACAATTACCTATTGTAAAATTTCAACTTTCTATATTTCATCTGAATGTTCTTTTGAAGCCCTTCAATATGACACTAAATACGGTACGATTCGGAACACTTTAAGTTTGAAACTATTGACAGTCGTAAAATTTCAACTTTTTTTTATTTCATACGAAAGTTATTCTAAAGCCCTTTCATATGACACCCAACACAATATGATTCGAAATACTTTTTGTTAGAAACAATTGCTTATTGTAAAATTTCAACTTTTTTCATTTATCTGAAAGTTCTTCTATAGCCCTTTAATATGACACCAAACACGATAGGTTTTGTTGCAATTTCACTAAAATAATTGTCGATTGAAAATATTATAATTTTGCCCACATGCCCTTTAAAATAACTTTCGTATTACCGATAGAAAATTTAAGAGTGATCAAATGATTCCAATTCGAGTTATCTGGTTTTTTAAAATTGTACTCGGCCGTGGATAAAATTTGCTTGGTTTTACTGTATATTATTACTGGAGACAAATTTGGTTGGGTTTACCTGTATAATTTGTCAATTTGACGTTTAGTTTAAGTGGACTGTCAAAAATTTTCTTTTTAAATACACATATTTAAAATGCGTAATTATAATTAAAACGTTCCCTCATTCCCCCAATATGTGTAAAATATTTCAAAAGTTGTCTAAAATATTTAATACTTGAATAATTTTTAATTAAAAATGCGATATGTCCACATACAAATGTCAAAATTAGGGTAGGTGTTCTTTTTAAAATTTCAAAGCCTCCACACTCTTTGTATATTTTATAAAACTTGTCAATTTGACGTTTTGAATTAAAACCAACTTCATAGTGGACTATAAAAATTTTTCTTTTTAAATACACATATTTAAAATGTTTAATTATAATAGAAACGTCCCCTCAGTCCCCCAATGTGCGTAAAATATTTCAAAACTACTCTAAAACATTTAATATTTAAATAATTTATAATTAAAAATGCGACATGTCCACAGAAAATATCAAAATTACAGTAGATGTTCTTCTTAAAAATGTCAAAGCCTCCACACTCTTAGTTGAAAATGCATGTTTTTTCAAGTTTTCTCGCACATCATGTGCACGAAAAATCTGAGACTATCAAAAGGCACTCCCCATAAGTAATCCCTATCAAATAAAAAAAGTTTCAATGAAATCGGATAAACCGTCTAGGCTGTAAAAATGTCAGACTGATCGTGATGAAACTATATATAGGGAATTAAGCCGTTTAGTATATAAGACTAGCGGTCGCCCTGGCTTCGCCAGGCCTCACGCTAGCTCCGCGGACCCTGAAGTAGGATTCACTTTTGTAGGACAGTTGACACGCGAGCTCTTCAAAAGACCTTTCATTTGATACTAAACTCGAAAAATTTTGAAACATTTTCACTAAAACAATTGAGGATCTAAAATTATTAAATTTTGTACGCGAACCCTTTAAAAAATCTTTCTTTTTGATACAAACGCGATAGGTCAAATTTCAACTTTTTTATTTCATTACAATTTTCTTCTAAAGCCTTTTTATACACCAATACTTTAAGTTATCACACCAAACTCGGCATGACTCGGAATACTTTCAGTTTGAAACAATTAACAGTTGTAATATTGAATTTTTTTCTTTATTCCATCTACAAGTTCATTCAAAACTTTTTTTATATGACATTAAACCCGGCATGATTCCGAATACTTTAAATTTAAAACAATTGACGGTCGAAATATATATATTTTTTATTTCGTCTGAAAGTTCTTCTAAATCCCTTTCATATGATATCAAACACGATATGATACGGAACACTTTAGGTTTAAAACAATTGAAGGTCGTAAAATTTCAAATATGTGTGTCATTCCGAAAACATTTTGCTAAACTAACTTTTTATAAGAATTTGTTTATTGACACAATTGTTTGTTTGTAGATATTATAAATAATTTTTGAAAAAGCAATGAGCGTTTGCCGGAATTTGAATCCAGAACCTTTCATTCGCATGGTGACTGCTCTAGCATTTCTTCAACTAAAAGTTGCTCGAAAGGCATGAGTATTCGCCGAGTGTTTGTAGCTCAATTGGTTAGAGCAGTCACCATGCGAGTGAATTTTTTTATAGAATTTATTAAGTTTGAAACAATTACCTATCGTAAAATTTCAACTTTCAATATTTCATCTGAAAGTTCTTTTGAAGCCCTTCAATATGACACTAAATACGGTACGATACGGAATACTTTAAGTTTGAAACTATTGACAGTCGTAAAATTTCAACTTTTTTTTTTATTTCATATGAAAATTCTTCTAAAGCCCTTTCATATGACACCCAATACAATATGATTCGAAATACTTTATGTTAGAAACAATTGCTTACTGTAAAATTTCAACTATTTTCATTTTTCTGAAAGTTCTTCTAAATCCTTTTAATATGACACCGAACACGATAGGTTTTGTTGCAATTCACTAAAATAATTGCCGATTGAAAATATTATAATTTTGCCCACATGCCCTTTAAAATAACTTTCGTATTACCGATAGAAAATTTAAGAGTGATCAAATGATTCCAATTCGAGTTATCTGGTTTTTCTAAATTGTACTCTGACGTGGATAAAATTTGCTTGGTTTTACTGTATATTATTACTGGAGACAAATTTGGTTGGGTTTACCTGTATACTTTATATAACTTGTCAATTTGACGTTGTGTTTTAGTGGACTGTCAAAAATTTTCTTTTTAAATACACATATATAAAATGCTTAATGATAATAAAAACGTTCCCTCATTCTCCCAATATGTGTCAAATATTTCAAAAGTTGTCTAAAATATTTAATACTTCAATAATTGTTAATTAAAAATGCGATATGTCCACATACAAATGTCAAAATTAGAGTAGGTGTTCTTTTTTAAAATTTCAAAGCCTCCACACTCTTTGTCTGTATATTTTATAAAACTTGTCAATTTGACGT
This sequence comes from Pterostichus madidus, assembly GCA_911728475.2. Taxonomy (NCBI): domain Eukaryota; kingdom Metazoa; phylum Arthropoda; class Insecta; order Coleoptera; family Carabidae; genus Pterostichus; species Pterostichus madidus. Next base: position 15,517,624 of record OU452312.1, read on the forward strand.
TTTGAACTAAAACCAACTTCATAGTGGACTGTCAAAAATTTTCTTTTTAAATACACATATTTGAAATTTGTAATTATAATAGAAACGTCCCCTCAGTCCCCCAATGTGCGTAAAATATTTCAAAACTACTCTAAAACATTTAATATTTAAATAATTTATAATTAAATATGCGACATGTCCACAGACAAATGTCAAAATTACAGTAGATGTTCTTCTTAAAAATTTCAAAGCCTCCACACTCTTAGTTGAAAATGCATGTTTTTTCAAGTTTTCTCGCACATCATGTGCACGAAAAATCTGAGACTATCAAAAGGCACTCCGCATAAGTAATCCCTATCAAATAAAAAAAGTTTCAATTAAATCGGAAAAACCGTCTAGGCTGTAAAATTGTTAGACTGATCGTGATGAATCTATATATAGGGAATTAAGCCGTTTAGTATATAAGATATAAGATTAGTATATAAGATTCATACCGCGTGGCTGAACATTGTTTCAATTTGAGGTTATATTTACATTTTGTCGTGACAGATGTTTAGTTAGTAATTTTTATTTACTTAATTCTACCAGTTTACTGACATTTAATTGTATTCACATCAATCATTGTCTGTCTCTGTCTTGCGCATTAGTTTCCGATCTTCTATCCTTTTTATTCGTTTCTCAGTCTCGCATGGCCAACCTTCGTAGCTTGGCGCGTCTTTTGAATATCTTCTGTCCTTTTCCTAATTTTCTTTATCTTACCGCGATTTTCGAAATGTTCGCGAATTTCGCGAAATTTTGCAGGGTGACACGAGTCACAGTTGGAGTTTAAGAGACGACGGTCGTTTAACGGTTTCTCTGATTTTTCGCAATTTTTCACCGACTAAAAATTACGATTTTTCGCCTTTTGTGTCGTTGCCGAGTGATATCGGGATTTAGTCCGGTGAAAATATTTATTTTCGCGAGTGGAGTTTGTATACTTCCACACGGAATGCTCGTACGGGGATTTGCGTTGCGATTTCTTGGAATCCTGAAGCCCGACGTCCACCGCTCCATCACGTTTCGTTTTCCTCGTCTTCATCAGTTCACCACACCACGGTACCAGCCCGTACATCTGGCCCAGGTGTCCACGTCCTTCGCGTCTGCGCTAGCTCACCTGCAGAAGTCGCGCGAGAGACAGATAAGTGGTCAGAGTGTTTGTGACGAGTAGATTGAAGCAAAGTTTTATGCTTCGTGAGGTTGCACTTTATTTTCATTCTAGTTTCATTTATTTAATTTTGTGGTCCTTCCGACCTTTATTTTTGGGAACGTTAATTTTGTTGGCCTTCAGCCGCAACCTTAAGTTGCAGTTTAATTGGTTTTGCATTTCCTGCATTTATTTTATTATTTATCTTATTATATATTTTTGTGTGAACGTGGATCTTCGTTAGCTTTACGCCTTAATTATTTTTCTTGTAGCTTATTTTCTTTATCTCCGCATTTTGATTTATGTAAATTATTGTTTGCGCCTGCGCTGTGTTCCCCACAGTTCTGCGCGACCACACCCGCTTTATTTGTAAGTCGTCTGGCCAGCTTCGACAGTTAGGGCCCTTGTAGTACTCACATTTATTGGGCATCGGTCTCAGAGCTTGAGGCAAGATAGTTGCTGGTGTCCGCGTTCATGTTTTCTCTCCTTTTAGTTTTTCGGCGTCGCGGACATCCTTTGTGTCATCTTATTTATTTGTTACAGTTTCATTTTTGGGTTAATAAAATTAATTATCAAGTTATGTTACCGTTTTTCCTTTCGACTGCCCCGATTTGTTTTTCAGCGAATTTGCAGGTACCGCTCCGGTGTTTGATACCGGATTGGAGTGGTTACCAAAAATAACGCTAGTACCCAATATATATTATTTTATTTTCAGGCGACGTACTTGTTTCGTTGAGCGCTGATCTTTAATTTTTCTTTAGAAAAATTGCCATCTGGTAATACCAGTAAGACTTGATTAACTAACTAAAAACTAACACATATATACAATAAAACCATCTGATTACGGACAGAGTAGGGGAAGAAGGTTAGTGTCCGCAATTTGGACTATGGATGGTTCAAGATAACAAGGAATGTGGGAAAGAAGAGACCTTGGGAATGGACTTTAGGAGATGCTGAATTTATCTTATTAACTAAATATTGGATTTCTTAATGATACATAAAATATACAATTAATAATAACAACTTATAATAAAACTAACAAATAATTGGGTCGGTACATGACACCTTCCCTGTTAAAATGTAAATTATTCTAAAAAAAATGATTTACAGAGGAATAATACTACTTCGTCTCTGCACATGGTGTTGAGGGGCTTGGTTAACGATAACGTCCTCAGGAACCAAGTCGCAGAATTGGGCTACTTCCGGCGAGCAGCTGTAGGTAACAATGTTTTCTACGAATGGGGGCACTTGAGGGTTTTTTGAAAAAAAGCAAGGACTGTTCAGATGACCGCACCACCTACAAAGTTTAATACAAACGGCACAAACTATTATAACTCCGATGATGGACAGGACGATGGTGTACCAATGTGTGTGTGTCACGATGAAAGGCTTATTTAACTGATTCGTTACGATTCGATCAAATTCTTGCAATTTTTTATTAGCATATCGCAAATCATTTAAATCAACGTTAGTCAATTTAATGGGTTTCAAAAGTAGTGATTCTGTTTTATTTAATTTAAGTTCAAATATACACCATTCATCTTGAGTGATGTCGATTGTTGGTAAGTAATTAGTATGATTTTTAATTATATTACTAGATGTTTGTAATGTAAAATGATCAGTATAGCCTTTGCATGACGTTTGCAATTGAATTAAACCTGTACGCTGATGTACCACGTCTTCAGTGTGATCGTCACATTGTAAAGTTAAGGTAACGGGATGATGTAAAACATAAATCCATTTGTTGTTGTTTAGGTACTTCCACGTCTCGATTACAGCATTAATGTTGATGGTTTCACAGTCATCAGGTATGAAGCTGAGATGCTGTGATAAAAGTTGTGGTTCGCAAGTAATCTGGTCGGTGCGCCTTGTTGTATGGATATCCTTGCAGAGGAATTCCTGCTCTTGGTATTCTTTACAACCGTTTAGATTTTGCATTAGGGTAAAGTAGGTTTTTGCTTGAGAGAGGAGTAAAAAGGGTTTTTTTGGTTGTATATACGAAAAGACAGATGTATTTTTATGTTGGGTAGGAAGAGGAATTAAATTATATAAATTATAGTTTATTTTGTCTACTAGCGGTATTTTAATTGCAAAAACAATCAAGTTATTAATTGATAAAATTTGTAAATCAAGAATGTTATAATAAACGTGAATATTATTATTATCTGGTATAACTGGTAAGTTAAATTCACCTTTATAATTAAGCAATTCATCAAACAAGATTTTTGGAGTGATTATTCGTGGAGATAAAATTCCATGTTTGCCTAAATTAACTGCATCTACGTATTCATTTATTTCATTTAATATTCTATTAGTAATAGAAGAAAGAGTCATTGTTTGTTGAGTAATTATAGATTCTAAAGATAGACGATCTAGAGCAGAATTTGTTTGCATTGTAAATTTATTAATTTTATCTAAATTTTTATTCATTCCTCTTTCATTTTGCTTTAAAGAAACTACTGAATTATTAAAATTTTTAACAGGACTTGAAATAATTTGAATTTGTGACTTTAATAGTGTCTGCGTCTGTTTATTATTATTTAATAAGGCATTAATACTATCATTATAATATTGGGCGTCCTCGGAACTAGGGATGCCAAAAAGCCATTTAAAAGCATAGGAAACGCCATTAATTAGACCTCTACGTACGCGAGATGATTCTCGACCTGACATATGATGCAGCATTTCATATTTATTTTCAAAATCTACAAATTGTTCTTTGATAACGTTTAACGTTTGCTCACAGTGAAAGCTTACATGATTATGTTTGGAATGTTCTCGTAATGAAGTGGTGCATAGATTTATTGATGCTTTATAATAATATTTTATAGTTGAATAACTATGATAAAGTTGAGTCAAATTAATGTGAGTTAATAAAGTTAAATCAGTGTTACTTAATTTTGAAATACCTAAATATAGTCCACTGGATTTATTAATTTCGGTCTTAATATAAAATTCAGAAATGGTGAAAGGGATAAAGAAAGAAATAAGTAGCAACATCTTAACGTTCCCCATCTAGAACAGAATGTTTTAATAAATTAGTATGATACTTTTTCTTCTTTTTACCGATTTGAATTTCTACCGTACAATTAGGATATGTATTTATGATCTTATAAGGACCTTTAAAATTAGGTGAAAGTTTTTTAGAAAGATTTGGCTTTGTTTGTTTATTATAAATATACACAAGGTCATTAATTTTGAACTGTTTTGGATTTATCCTTTTATCACAATATTGTTTACTTTTATATTTTGAATTATCTAAGTTATCTCTAGCGGATTAAAAACTTATATTTAATTTACACTGCAGTGACTGCAAATAGTCATCGTAAGTATAAAGAAATTTTGGATCTTGGGTAACAGACGATGGCAGGTAGGCTTTATGACCGAATAATAATTCATACGGAGTAAATTTAGTTGATTTATGAATGGAAGTATTATAACTAAACATAGCAAATTGAATGTATTCATCCCAATCTGTTTGGTCTTGTTTTATATAATGTTTCAGGTAGTCTTTTAAAGTTAAATGCGAACGTTCAAGCGACCCGTTCGATTGTGGATGATAAGGACTGGTAGCAATATGTTTTGTTTTAAATCAGTTTGTTAAATTTTTTATTAGTTCAGACATAAAATCAGAACCTTGATCTGTTAATATAGTTTTAGGAATGCCGAATTGTAGCATAATTTCAACTAAAGCCTTGGCGATTGTTAGAGATTCATGGTTAGACATAGGTTTTGCGAAACAATATTTTGTCAAATCGTCTTGTGCTGTCATTATAAATCTATTTCCAGTTTCTGTTAATGGCAATGGTCCTACTATATCTAAAGCTAATTTTTTAAATGGTACTTGCGACGTTGTTGTAATTTCCATTGGCTGTTTAGTAGGTTTAAAATTGGTTTTATTTATTTGACAAAGAGGACATGCTCGTACATAAGTTCTAATATCGTTCTTCATAGAAGGCCAATAACAAGTTTGCTTAATTTTTGAATAAGTTTTATGAAATCCATAATGACCGGATAATTTACTATCATGGTTTTCCTTGAGAATTTTTAATATTTCGTCCTTATTGTTAGGAATAAATTTCTCAACATCGTAAATTTTTATAGTGTTTTTTGAAAATAAAAATTTAAGCAAAGCAAATAATTGAGTGTCTTTAATACTACATCGTTTATTTGGCGGCACTAGAGTAAAATTATCATGTTTTATATATTCCTTAACATTTTGTAAAGACTCGAAAAGATTTTTATTTTCGATTTTATCAAAATGGAAATTAGATGGAAAACAGATATATAAAGTTTGATGATTATTTTTAACTTTTGAAACTCCATTAGTTGATGGTTTGATTCTAGATATATCAAAATTTTGCTGTACATAATTAAAAAATGTATTACTTTCATCTAAGTCCTGGGACCATATTAGCACGACAGGATCTTTTAATTTTGATATGATTAATTTTTCTTTCTCATAAATTACAATATCTTGATTCTTATTATAATATTCGATAAAATTTTCAAAACTTCTAATTGGTTTTATAATAATATTATTTACTGATTCTTCATTAATATTTACTAATCTAGATAATCCGTCAGCTTTAGAATTAACTCGACCTGGTTTATATTTAATATCGTATTGATAGCAGCTAAGTCGCAATCGCCATCTAACTAATTTGGAATCAGGATTTTGACAATTAATTAACCATTGTAATGGTCTGTGATCCGTATATATTGTAAAATGTTTTCCATATAAGTATGGGCGGAAGTGTTCGACAGAATTAATTATAGCTAGTAGTTCCTTTTCTGTGGTAGAATACCTTTGTTCCGTATCATTTAATGTTCTAGAGTAATATGCGACGGGTAAATCAGCACCATCGTTAATTTGTGATAGTACACTACCTATTCCTACATTAGAAGCGTCCGTGGTAAGAATAAATGGTTCATTAAAATTAGGGAATTGTAAAATTGGTTTATCAGTTAATTTTTTCTTTAAGATATTAAACGCTTGTTCTTGTGTAGGACCCCAAATAAATGTAGTGTTTTTCTTTAATAGACTTGTTAAAGGTTTAGCTAGAGTAGAAAAATCTTTAATAAACTTACGGTAATAACCCATTAAGCCTAAAAATGCTTTCACTTGTTTAGAAGTTTGTGGAGGTGTGACTCTGTTAATGCAATTGACTTTATTTGGATTAGGTTCTACACCTTTATCAGATATTACATGACCTAAATATTCACAAGATTTCTTTAGGAATTCGCATTTATTAGGTTGTAATTTTAAATGATTTTCGCGTAATCGAAATAATATATTCTTTAATTTACGGTTATGATCTTCTAGATTAGTTCCATATAAAACTACATCGTCTAAATATACAAAGCACTGTTTGTTTGTGAGGCCCGTTAAAACATTATTCATCATACGTTGGAAACAAGAAGGAGCATTTTTTAATCCAAATGGCATACGTGTATATTCATAATGACCTTGAGGAGTGCTAAAGGCTGTTTTTTCAATGTGTTTAGGATGCATAGGAATTTGATGAAAACCACTCGCGAGATCTAGGGTAGTAAAATATTGCGCGTGACCTAACTGATCAAAAATATCTTCCATTTTCGGCAATGGATACGCGTCGCCTATAGTTTTCTCATTCAATTTCCTATAATTAATTACGATTCGCCATTTACGTTCTCCGGTGGCATCAGTTTTTTTTTGAACGACCCACAGAGGACTTGACCAGGGACTTATTGAGGGTTTAATTATACCTTCAGATAACATGGTTTCAATTTGTTTACTGACATCAGTCTTATGAATTTGTGGGTATCTATATGTTTTTGCATGAACAGGAATTTCATCAGATGTACGAATTTCATGGCTTACAGCTGTAGTTCTGGTTAATAAATCGGTAGGTAGGTGAAATATATCGTTAAATTCAGAACATATATTAGAAATTGAAGCACTTTCTTCATTATTCAAATGATCTAATCTGAGATTTTGGAATAAATTATGTAATCTTATTTTAGTATTATTACTAGGGGAATCTTGACTTAATTTATAAATATGTGCTTCAGTGGGGACTGGTTCAATTAATAATTCTGGTATTTGTATCGTTTGGTTTTCTGTGGAAGTATTTACGATTGTAACAAATGATTCATTATTATCAGAAACACAAACAATAGCGTTTGGAATTAACAATGAGTTGGGAAATTTTTTTGAAGAAATTATTCCCTCTTTAATGCAATAGGGGTTTTTAATTTTAATTGGGATAATAGTCTCAGTTCTAGCACTTACGGAAATTGTCGAAATTGATTGTTGCGGTGTGTTCCGAAAAAGTGGTATTGGAAAGGGAATTGAATTTAAAGATATTACAGAGTTACAATAATCAATTTTAGCTTTTTGATTTTGTAAGAAGTCGTCGCCTAATAGACCGTCGAATGGAATATTTGTTGCAGCATTAATTAATTGGAATTTTGCATTACAACGTTTGTTATGAATTTTTAGTTCAATGTTGGTTTCGCCAACGGTAAAAACTGGTGAATTTGGAGTAAGACCGTTTAACAAAATAGTTTTTGAATTGCAGATCTCGAAATTAGTTAAACTTGAAGTTTTAATTAAAGAGACGGAAGCGCCAGTGTCGATTAAAAATTTTAAAATTTTGTCACTTGATTTAGAAGAGTCAGATTCAAATATAACATAAATTAAATCATTACTAGTAAGGAAAGAATATGAATTATTTAAATTGATATGTTGTTGAATTCCATAGTTGCTTGATCTCGGAGAATTGGGTGAATGATTGTCCATGGGAAAATTTTGATTATGATTAATATTAATTGATTCATTTGAGACATTAGAGTTTATACCTGAAGTACTAGGTATCGAACGATGAGGATATTGTTGAGCATAGTTATTTGTATAAGAAGTATTTTGACGCGACGTGAATTTTGTAGGATTTTGTCGTGAATTGGTTTGTGTGAAATTAGGTCCAACATTATGTTGCGTAGAATTTTGTTTTAAGGTATTATTTTGCTGAAGTTTTCTACATTCTTCAATTGTATGTCCAAATTTTTTACAATATTTGCATTGCTTAAATGGTGCGTTAGGTGAAAATTTACTATTAAAATTGATAGATCGGGAGTTATTAGGTAAATTTGAAATTGGTTTATTCCTATAACAGTTATTTGATGTATGATTAGTACGATTACATATATTACATTTAATATTTTCACTTTTAAAATGTATTCGCAAAGCCTTTTCTTCTGCTAGAGCGGCAGTAAATGCATCGTTTATTGTTTTAAAATCTCTATACCGTAACATTTGTGAAATTTGTGGGTGCGAATGATGAACAAAACGATTTAGCGTAATATCATTAATTATGTGTAATCTGCCAGGTAGGGAAGTCTCGTCATAACCGGAGGTATGAATGGCACCTAATACTTTTGAAGACAAATCTTCTAGTCGTTCATAAAATTTGGAAATAGTCTCTTTTGACTCTTGTTTCATATTACTTAATTCTTCTAAAAGTTGATCTAACGATTTTTTATTTTGATATAATTTAAGCAATAAATTGGAAATTTCAGGCCACGTTGTTAAGTTACAGTGAATATCTAGTTGTTCGCGAGCTCTTCCAGTAATCTTATTTTTTAAATATAAAATTAAAAATTTAGCTTGTTTATTTGTTGCATGTTCAAATGCAGAGTCAGCTTGTTTGATAAAACTGCGTAATTTATATTGGTTGCCATCAAAATTATCAGGCATTAATTTAAGTAAAGTTTCTAGCGGATATTCAGCATTGCTTGAACTTGATTGATTATTTGCATTTTGATCACTATTTACTATCTCACTACTAGAAGTTGATGTATTATTTTCAGATATGGTACTCAATCTGGTATTAACCATTTTGAAAATTTTATAATTACGTAAAATAGATAGAAAATTTTAAATGTAGTGGTAAACAAAACAAAATTACAGGAATAATTATAATGGAAAGGAATTTGAAACTGGTAATGCAATTTCTGACACAGGTCAAAAAGAAATACAAGAAACAGGAACTCACCACAATATCGCTTCTCGCCTCATGAATGGATATGGTTCGATTGCAACTAAAGTTGTCGTCTCCGTCCCGTGCTGTGGAAGTCTTCTACAGATGTACACCGGAAGCCCGTGCTGCAGATATCTTCTCGCAGTGAAACAACGTATGCGGATACGTCGAACCGATCCCGACTTCTGACACCAGTTTATATGTTGGATACCGGATTGGAGTGGTTACCAAAAATAACGCTAGTACCCAATATATATTATTTTATTTTCAGGCGACGTACTTGTTTCGTTGAGCGCTGATCTTTAATTTTTCTTTACAAAAATTGCCATCTGGTAATACTAGTAAGACTTGATTAACTAACTAAAAACTAACACATATATACAATAAAACCATCTGATTACGGACAGAGTAGGGGAAGAAGGTTAGTGTCCGCAATTTGGACTATGGATGGTTCAAGATAACAAGGAATGTGGGAAAGAAGAGACCTTGGGAATGGACTTTAGGAGATGCTGAATTTATCTTATTAACTAAATATTGGATTTCTTAATGATAAATAAAATATACAATTAATAATAACAACTTATAATAAAACTAACAAATAATTGGGTCGGTACATGACACCGGCTGTCAACTTCGAATATTTTGCCTTGCCCTATCGTAGTCTAGCGGATGAGGACCCCTAGGACAGATTACGTGGCACCCTTTACCCGACCCATACCCTTCTCCCTGAGGAGCCGGCAGCCTCATCCCCGTGAGGTAATTTTTATTACAACCCCCGCGCGGTACGTGATAGGAATAAGATAATAAATTGAAGCATTTCACAAGTTTGTTCAAGCTAACTGTAAAATTTGCAAAAGTTCTGATGGTTTGGGGCTGCATACCAGCAAAAGGACTGGAAATCTACACTTCATTGACAGAACAGTAAACTCTAAGAATTATCAACGGATTTAAGAATATAATTTATTTCGTAGCATCCAAGAAGTGTATCCAGAAAACAATTCTATTTTTCAGCAGGATGACGCATTTTGCCATACAGCAAAATCAACAAAAAGATGGTTTGCAAATCATATTATTGATGTTATGTATTGGTCTTCAGACAATCCTGACCCCAATTTTATAGAAACATTATGACACAAAAAACAACGCTTGAAAGATGATCCACAAATTAAAGTTCAACAAAATCGAAATTTCAAAAAAAATTGGGATTTATTTTTACTGCAAAAATATCAAAAACTTTATTATAAACAGCCCATTAAGTATTGAAGCTATTATTAAAGCAAAAGGATATGTTATTCGTGACTAAAACGTTAAATACTGCTCTTTCGTCCGAACATTTAGTTGCCAGAATATTTCCTTCTTTTTTTGTTACAACTTAGATTATGAGTCAATCGTATTACTAAAATATTTGTTTTCTTCAAAATAGTTTCATTAGAGTCATATCTTTAGAAATATGTAACACTGATCGATACTAAATATAACTATATTAATTAAATCAACTGTTTATTACAAAATGCTGACCGTCCGAACATATAGTTGTTAGGGCTCGTAGTATCTTCTTGTGTGCCCATATTCTTGACAACGCATGCATTGCGCTATTTCCTTTTTCTTTCTTGGGGCTTCTACTATGATTTGGTGCCTAGTATATGTTTTAAATCGTAATTTTTTTTGTTGTCTACACCTGGTTCCTGATCAACATAGAACATGTGGAGGGGTTCTTTACTCTTCCAACTCCTTATATTTGATACATTTCTTATATCGAAGCCTTTTGCTTCTAAGGCTTCCTTAATGTCGTCCGTCGGGATTGAGTGGTGTATATTTTTTAACACGACTCTGTAGGATCTCTCCTGGCGGAATTTAAATGTATGGTATGCTATATAATTGGAGTTTAACAGATGTATTAATTTTCTGTACGAGTCTGGTGAATCTGTATTAATTTTTACTACGTTATCTGCAAGGGATTTACATATGAATTTTGAAGTTCTAAGAACAGTCTCTAAGGTTGTTAACATTTGTCGAAATTGTGTGACATCTTGTACGAAGACTGGTGGGGGTTTTGATTTGTTATTTGTTTGCGCTTCAGTGGATTCGTTCATTTCAATTAGTTCGTGTCCTAACGCGGCGTATTTATTAGCAGTAGTCGTAGCTGTGCTATTGTTGTTGCTTCGTTTATTTCTAGTTTCGTAGGATACATCTGCATCCTTTTTTTTGTTTCTTTTTGATGGATTTCTTCTTTGGATGGTTTTCCATGGAAGACCGGTAGATTCGGTCGATTTTTGAGTAAGCGTTTGTGCTGAGGCTAATGAAGCGATGCCGGGTGTTCCAGGTGATGGTGGGTATCTGTATGTCCTTGGGATTGGGGTTTCTGGAGTTTTGGGAATATCTGCAATGGTAAGTTTCCTATTATTGCACTTGAGATTGGTGTTAGTTGCGTTGTCGATATCGATTGTGTATGAAGTGGTGAGGTAGCTAGGGTCGTTGTCACATTTGTTATAGTTTGTGTTATAAGGTTAGATCCGCCGCTTGTTAGCTGCATTGTAATTTCTTTTATTTGTTTCACCAAGATAGATTTTAGTTTTTACCACAGTTGGCAACACTGATTTTGAATAATTGGACAGAATAGCGCGCGAACGCCTGACTGTGAACACCACGCGTTAACCAAATGATAGGTTAGTGCTTAAGGCCGCTTCGGAGTCAGTCAGAAAATCGTTTATTCCCCGTTTCTTATACATTCCATCAATTCATACAAACATGTCGTGTTGCAAACTTACGAAAAAAATACGTCACTAGTTTTTTTTTCTCTCTGGCTTCTTTGGCGGACCAACTACTCAGGTCATATGCCGCCATTACGCCCTGATCTGCGTTTTAGTTGTTATTGTCAACAACAACGCGAGTTTTCTCTGGACGGTCATCCATCCAAATACTACCCGCGCGCAACGTTGCTTAACTCGCGTTATCGCTTAGATCAGTACCAACGAGCGCAGCCATGGTCGTTGACAATATTCATTATTATTATTATTATTATGGTGTAGGTGGCTCAGTGGTTTCGAGTCGGCCTGTGGATTTGAGAACCCGGATTTTTATGGTATTAAATAATTTCTTTAATATGAAATAATTATGGGTTACGACAGTGATTCAAGAATTTGCTAATTTATAGGTACTAATATTGATATTATGTATAAACTCCAATGTATTACTTATTTGACGCTTTTAAGGGCGTTCTATACTAAAAAAATATTTCATGTTTGCTCCTTACTTGTATACATTTCCCAAAATCATAGAAGCATACTGGGTTGCAGAAGAAGAAAATAATTTTAGACAGAGATAAGCCATAAATGAGATGTCTTCTAAAAAATAAGTTCGACTGTTGAAGAACAGTTCAGATTTTAATCGAAGTATAATATGTTTCTCATGTAACATTTTCTATCTCTACTATGCGTTTTAGACAAAAATTATATTGATAAAAATTGTTCAGTATTGTAATCTCAACAAGTTATACCTAATTTTGCAAAAATAAAAATAAAAACAAAATTGAAATATATCACACCTTTTACCCATTATTGGGTGTGGCACTAGGGCGAAGCAAATCTCTGGGGTCGCCAAGGTTTTTTAATAATTTTTTTATATTTGACCCGATATTTTTAAAACTGGTCGATAAGGTTTTTAAAATTTATGTGGATTCAAGCATGTGAATGCAAGCATTCTGAACATTGAGCTTCTACATTTTCTTTCACAACCAATTGTTTATCAATAAGCTCTTGCACAGTAATGCTCTTACTACTACAATCACGTATAGGAATAATAATAAATACTAGCCGATTATTACAAATCTAAAACTTTGAAATTCTACACGTCTGTCCATCTAAAAATCTTTTAATATATACTAAATATGATTGGTTTTGAATCACTTTCACTAAAACAACTGCCGATCAATAAAAATCCAATTCTGCAAGAAAGCCCTTCAAAAGACTTTTCATTTGAAACGGAGTAACGGTCTGTTTATGACTGTTGTAGGTACAACAATGTAAGTATTAGGATAGTAACTGTTATCTGTTGCTAAATGCTTGCAATATTCATTATGATATTTAATTCCCTATTAAAATCATTGGGATCCATGAGGATTTTCAGAAGACGATCAAGATAATTATGGAAAAATGAAAGTTTTAATTAAGCGGATGATTTGAATAAGCAGGTATAATTACATCAGTGAACGCCTCTTTACGGTAAATTCTGAACTTAAAATTCTGGTTCAGATATGTTGACGATATCCCTTGTTTATTTTCTGGATCTGATAAACAATTAAATATTTTTTTAACTCTAATCAACAATTTAAATCCACATATAAAATGTACATTTGAAAAGAGGCAAAGAAATCTATCAACTTTTTGGATATTACAATAAATACAATAAATAATAAATTTAAGTTCAACATTTACAATCAAGTGTTAAATATACTTTTCTACTGAAACTTAACCGAGTGTTATTATTTTAATTAATTACATACTTACCTGTTTATTATATTTCATCAGTAATGGAAATAATAAGATCAAATCGTAAATACTGCAAATTTGGGTAATTCCACGTAAATCAGTGTTTCCCAACCGAGGTCCCGCGATTATCTTGCTGAGGTGCCGTAAACATTTGTTTATATTTATAAGTTGTTTTCTGTGATTAAATATAGTTTTTATAGCACACTAAAATTTATGTTTGTGTCAAAGTTCAAATGCAATAATTTAATGGTGGTCGGTTCAATGCGGCAGCTCTGAATGTTTAAATGTGTTAAACATTGATTTAGATTTTCTGGTCTTATTGCAATACAGAAAGGAAACATCTTTTCTTAAATTACATAAGCCAAGCTCTATTTTGTAATAAATATCATTAACTTTGTGGGTACTAATATGATAATATTTCAAAATTTTTAAAATATAAATCACTCCTGCAACATCTAAAGTTTAGTTATAAAATTTTTAGAACCAAAAGATGGTAAAATTTGTTTAAAATAAAATGATAATTACATGTATCAGGTACAAGGACAATTAAATATTTGTAATAAAAATGCATGCTATTTTATGGTGTACATGAACATTGATATTTTCATTGAAAAAATTAATAGATCCAATTCATTTTGGCAAGATAAAATTATACCAAAAGTAACAAATTTTTATCTCAACTCACTTTTACTAGAATTTATTAATTCGAGGTATAGTCTTACCTTTAGAGAAATTTTTTAATAAATTACTAATTTATGCCACGGTTATGTTTTTCTATGTTACTATTAATTATATTGATATATGATGGATGGTCTTTAAATGAATGAGCATTTATTTTGATTTTATGTGTTTTTATGTCTTGATGACTAGGTGTATTATTAAACCTGAATAAATATTATTATTATTACCTATATAATTACAATTTTTTGCGTCTATCTGCCCTTATTTGAAAATAACATTAAAATCTTAATCAAGTACTTACATAACAATATTTAATTTACTTTTTTATATATAAATACTTATAATAAATACTAAATTAAATATTAAATTTCTCGTAAATATCTATAACATTTTCATGTCGAAATAATATCAGAACAGTAGTTCCGTGCACGATATGTCATCAGTTCATCACTATCGTCAGTTTACAGAGAAGCCTGTGCTTGTGGGCATAAAAGTTTGCGATGTTTATTGTGAAACCGTAATAAAAACTACCTGCTCCGAAATCCTTCAGACACCGCATCGTTCAGAGCAGACATTGTCATTTGGGTTGCATCGTTTTGTACATAAGGCGTTAAATATGTGACACGAAATATCGAAAACAAATATATACTTTACTCAGAAATGCGAAACTTTAATGAAAATATTCGTATAAAGAAAGTTTTATTTTTGCAAAATCTTACATTTCATATCAAATTTATATACCCAAGTACTTTCTAAACTGTTAAAATCGTGTATATGTCTTGACACATATATGCACTTAACTAACTTATTATTAAGTTTTACGAAATTATAAAGAGACAAAACTTAATATTTTATTATTATCTTCATTCTAACAAAATTTGAACAAATTTATTTATCTAGTCACTTTTCACACTTTGGTTAAACTACACGGGTTTTTTTTGTTAAAATTTGAACTGAGGTACACTTAATTATAAGTAACTTCACTATTCGAATTTTTAACGTTTTATATAAATGAAATGAAATGTTTTGACGTTCAATCTGTCAAAACTCACTGCAGACCGTTTCTATTGACAACAGAATTTCATGATATGCTATAAATTATTGCAAAATTGACATTCAAATTTGACAATGTTCTTTTTTGTTTTTATTTGTGGCGTGAGTAGATTAATTAATTTTTTTATAAAATCTAGGTTTCATTGCTTATTTGTGTCAGACTGTCATTTTAATGTCAAAATTAATTACAGCATTTGCATCGTAATAGAACTCACTACGACACGCTTTTTAGTGCCAGTTTTTTAATCACCGGTTTACTCTCGACTAATGTTAATCTTGGTTAATTAATAATGGTAACCATAGTTTCCATTATTATTTAATCATGATTAATATTAGTCGGTGATTGAAAAACTGGCCCTTAGTTTTGTAGTATTGATATTACGATATGAACTTATTTAAAAAGATTATTTCACAATGGTTGTCTTGGAAATAGCATCACTAACGATTTCAGCGGAAAATATAGTAAATTTTTTTATGCTAGAAGTGTCAAGTCTTTTGGAAATCATATTACCATAATATTGTTGTTATATATAGATGAAGTAAATTTGGTGCTTCCTCCAACAAAACCTGAACATGTTTATCCATCGGCTTACAATTTTTGGTTACCATGTATTCCAACTGCTCCTGATGTTAAGACAAGTTCAAAATATGTTGATCTCAAAGAATTAGAGTATGATTGCAGGTTTAGTTTTAAACTTAATATGTCTTTAATACCGGATTATGGCCTAGAAATAACATCTGAACTTAATCGAGGAGATGCTTATACTACTAAATTTGTTTATATACAAGCTGAGAGTAAGTTAATATATAAATATCCATAATTTGTAAGTAACTATATTACTATAATAATTAAAGAATTATTTGGGATTCTGGTTATGAAGATGTCTTTTCAGTAGGGTTGTTGATTTTTCGAATATTCGGGAATTCGAATGTTCGGATTTATTGAACCTTCGAATTTAGATTCGAACTTTCGAATTTTTGAATATTCCGAATTTTAGAATTTTAGAATTTTAGAATAGTAGAGAGTTTTCGCCGTTCCTGGGCATGCCAAACGTGGCTCAGTTACCTTTCACCTGATTTATGTAAAAATTATTATTGTATTGAAGTCAAGGTCGCGATACGTGTCTAATTATTTTATTTTCTGAGAGGTAAACAACTTTCATACGGCAAATCCTGGTTTTATAAATAACTTTAAATAGGTACTGGGTTGTTTCACGTTACGAAATGATATTCAAACGTGACCTAAATAATATTATTATAAGTAAGATTTGTTTTACGTTGATGAAGTGAAACATTAGTGCAGTATGGGATTTAAGGTTAAATTATAACTTTCATTATGTCGGTTAGGCATACGTTTAATTTATTTATATATTACAAAAGTAAATGCATATTTGATAATATTACATATTTAAGTTGTAAATTACAATAACTTATAAATTACTTATTTTTTATTATACATATTTTAAGTTTATGTCAGTTTTTAATTATTTATTGTTAGTAACATATACATATTTATTTAACATATAACATATTTAATATAATAGATTTTTTTAAATTAGCTACACATTACAACATATTTTCATTATCCAGAATTTTATAGTGTCCCCAAGCATAGGTATCTGTTGAATTTTGAATTAAAAATCTTTTGTCATCGTTCGCAGACAGAGCTAATTTGTTTTGTGTTTGTGAGTATATGTTATGTTTTTCTGACTTAATCATATTTTGTTTTATATACAAAGCTTCGTTATTAAATAAAGCGATTTTATACTGATCGTGCGATATTTCATTTTTTACAACATATTGTTTAATCCCCTTTGCTTTTTTTATTATTTCTTTTTCAGTAAGAATAGAGTACATTTTTGATCGTAAACCAATGAACTCATTAATGATTGCACCACCCATTTCATCCTTAAATTATCCTAGAACAGCTTTATTGCATCGAGGCATATTAAATTGATTATCTGGTGAAAAATTTGATGTGTCAAATTCATTTAAATTATTTTTAATATCTTCATAAACATCTGTCGTATATATTTCATAAATTAATGAATCAGTATCAGTGTATAGTAATTTAAAGTTCTCTTTATATTTTTGTTTCATAAATTTGTAATGAAAATTATACATGTGATATTTTGAAAGTTCCAAAACTGCAAATCCTAAATATATTGGTTTATTATATGTAACTTTTAACTTGTTCATTTGAATTGCAACTAAATTTTCACTAAAAATAGTCATACTATGAAAGTTTGGTTTTAAAATTAGTTTTTCTGCACCTTGTTTTTTACCAATGTTTTCCCAGTGTGTTACTAATTTTACATCAACCCTTTTATCAACGTTCTCCATAGTTTTACCATACACAGCATTATTCATTAATTTATAGAAATCTTTTTCGAAATCATTAGCAGCATTAGTTCGCATTTCAGTATTTAAATCAATATATTGTTTTAACCAATTTGATTGGTTGAAACTAAGAACTCTATGCACTTTAGATAACTGCAAACCATTTTCTATCGCTTGCTGCAAATTTCGATAATGTATCACATACCGAGTTTTATTATTTAAATTTGGAATTAATTTTTTGTTTTTAAACTTTGAATTTGGAGGTACAATATTTTCTGCACAATATGGTAAATCATTATGCTTATTATGCAGTTCATCAGGGTATTCTAAATCTACTTCAAAAATGTATCCAATATTAGAAAGTTCATTAATGTTTAGAATATTTAAGTTTTCTATTTCATTTGCTGTTAACCACTTAAAATTACTTGTTGGTAAATACATCGACATGGTCCAACCATATAAATTATTTGCATCCCAGTATGTAATATATTTGCTTTTTTTTGTGGGATTAAAATTAGATATTTCTAAATACTTATTGTTGGCTTTTGAATATCGATTACAAGAGACCGAGATCCCACCTCTAATTCCTTTCTTTATAAATTTTATCATTTCAATATCAGTTAATAATTCCAACTTAATTTGAGTACACTTTAACATTGCGTCCCAACTTAACCCAGGAGTTGTAAAGAATTGACACGCATCTAAATTATAAATTTTCATGCACACAGCTCTAAAATTTTGAAATATATCAGCCAATAATAAGACATCAGTTTTTAAATATATATCAGAATAATTCTGAATTGTTTTACAGTTCTGATATATTTGTTTTATTTAAACTGTTGTAAAATAATTTTCGTTCTGGTAATTTTGTTTCAATCAATTTTTCAAACGTATCCATGTATTGATACGGAAATACGCCTTTTTTAATTACTAAATTAAATTCTTTTTTTTCTGGAAAATATTTTGACATTTCCACAAATTGTTCAGGTTTTAAATTTTTTGCTAAACTATCCAAAGATTTACCCATAAATTTGAAAGAATCCAAAAATCTCAATTTTACAAAAATATTTTTGTTTTCTATTCTGTCAACTGAAACATATTTAGTGAATGATATATATTTCTCCTTATTTTGTGGAATAATTTCAATAGTGTTATTGTCATGAGCTAAATTTTTAATAAACAAATGTGAATCATAACCACTTAAATTATGAAAAAATATTGGTATAAAATTTATATTACATTCATTATGTGAAGGGCCTCTAAATTTTCCTGTTAAATGACAGTGGTCTTTTACCTTTTCAGAATTGTCCAATTCTTTTTCACAAATATGACATTGGGTTGAAAAATAATATATTTGCTTTTGAATGTCAGTCAATGGATTCATTGATTGAATATGCTTTAAATAATTAGTATAAATTAATTTAACATCAGCTGTAATAAATTCTATAAATTTTTTTGATGCATCTATACCTGAATATATCTCAAATTTACTTAAACTATCATTGTATGAACATTTAATGTAATAAGCGAAACTGTATGCTTCATGAATATGTGTTTTCTGTGTAAAGGGTTTTTCTGTGCTAGATGTACATGTTTTAATTGGTGTTAAAAGTGATTCAAAATCAGCATAGATAACAAAAGGTACCTCCATTTTTCGTTCGAAGTGATCAAACTGGAGTATATTTTTATCCAAATTTGGCAATATTGTTAATATGTGATTGCAATCATATTTTTGATGCTCAATTCACTTTTCATGACTAGAAAAAAAATAATACACCCATCGCATAACCATTTTTTATGTGTGTTTTTATTTACTTGACTGTTTATTAATCGAGATATATCTTTGATCCATACATAATGATTTGTATTATTATTATCAATATAGAGTAAATTTATATGTGTTGGTTTTCTAATTTTGGTGTGATGTATTGGACCAACAATCATATATTTATTGGTTTTAAAATTCTGCTCAATACCAAATAAATTAACCGATATATTATTTAAAGATTCAAATTTTGAGATATCTTTTATACACAAAGGAAGCTCTAAATCAGTATCATTGAACTCATTTTCGTACCTTTTATAGTGTGTTACTAACTCTGGATGATTGTTGACGGGATGTAATGCTGAAAGGACAGCCCATTTAAAACATTCTTGATCGGTGTTTTGCACGTTAATACATGCATGCGTATTTCTAATGTTAGGCGGTAAACTGATATAAGATGATGCACTGAGTGGAGCATATTTGTTAATATTAACTTCTAAATGGCGTACAATTTTCAAGGTCCAACCAGAATCCTTTTCATAGAAAAAATTAAAAAAATAATAAAAAATTGTAATAATTATACTAATATAAGCAACAGAAAATACCTCAAACTCATGACTCTTTGTTTCAATTGATGCCGCTAGCTCATCGTAGAGTGAAGATGGGTCCATTGAAAGGGTTAGAGGTTGAAATTTTGTGTTGAATGACTTCATTTCTTCTAAAGTGTTTTTGCCAGGTTTCGTAAATATTCCAAATAATTCAAAATTAATTTTTATTGTCTGATGAATATTTAATTTTGCTTCAATTAATTTAAGCATTTTACTTTTAATTTGTTTCAAAAAACTAATTATATCTAATGAATTTGTATTTTCAATTTTATACGATATAATGCGATTTTTAAATGCAGTATCAATAATATAGACTCCGGGTTCACATTCATTGCACGCATTAATTTTATGAATATTGGATTTTAAATGTGAATTATACAGTGACTTTTTCAAATAAATGTTACAAACATAGCAGAACACATTTATAGTTTTTACATTTATACTTTTAAGGCGCTTTTTTTTTGGTTCACTGGTTGAAGGATTTTCGACTTTTTTCATGCCGCTGGTACTGTTGCATTTATGAACGCGTGTTAAATGAATATTTATTGTACGTGCACTGTATTTTTTACCGCAGTATTCACATAAAACAAAAGTATTTTTAACACAACTGTATTTAATGTGTCGAGATAAACTAGTTTTTATGTTGTACACATTTCCACATTCAGTACAAGAAAACATTTTAAAATGAATAATTTAAAATTAATTAATTAATTAATTTCACATTTTATATTGTCTTTTTATTATAATTTTAAAATTTAATGCATTGTTCAGTTTATGCTGCCGAATATTTTTTCTGCTAATTTTGCAAAAATAGTGTTTACATTTTACACAATCATATGATGATATAATTGAATACAGCTTTTTTTCGCAAATTTGACAAATATACTTGTTGAAATAAAGCAGATTGTGCATATGAATTTTTTTTCAAATCTATATAATAAATCTTCTGAATCTTCTACTTTTTTAGAATCATAGCATGACAAATTTGTACCGACTTTTATATTCCAAGCACATATATGTTTTAAATTTTGTAAGAGCGATAATGGAGATTTTAAGATCACTTTTAAATTGCGACGCCTGCGTTTCTCGCATAATATTTAGTTAGTTCTATATTAAGTTAGTTTTCCAATATTAATAATATTTTTATATAAAGATTATAATACGCTAATTATTTTTATTTATATTTTTATATAAAGATTATAATTCGTTCATTAATTTTATGGTGTGCTGTAAAAAAAAAAAAAAAATAATAAAATAATAAAAATTGCAAAAAAAAAATTGCAAAAAAAAAAAATTGCAAAAAAAAAAAAAATATATATATATTTAACAAAATTTTTTTTTTAAATATATAAAAAAAATTCTTACTTAGTAAATTCTATTTTCGTAAACGTGTCAGACTCTTTGGTACGGTTAATAATACCGCAATTCTTAAGATTTTCAACTTTGTCATCTGTCAATCCATGATATCTCGCTGGTAAAAACACATCAAAATTTTCAATTCGTATAATGACTCTACGACCGAATTTTGTACCGACCACTCTTGCCGACGTAATTTTATATTCTTGATCAATCTTTAAATCACTGATTTTTTTAAGGCATTACCTAAGCCTAGGTCGTTCAATTTACTCAGATTCATGATTTGTCTCTTACTACTTATATATTAGATACACTTGTCTTATATATGTAATGTACTTTCACTATTGATTACATTTAATTGTAGTTCTTTAACGATATCCTTGGAATTATGCGAAATAACTTTGAAAATGCTACTGTTTATAAATAAAAATTCAAATATATCTTTAATAAGTGAAAGGAAAATGTATTCTGCAAATATAAGAACGTACGATTTAATTACGCACCTATATCGCAACTTCCACTTCAACTTTCACAATTATTCGATTTTTCTTGTGAAATTTTCATATAAATACGCGCTACATTTGAGTTGATTGTATTCAATATCTACAGTGAAGGTTATACATATAAGTATAATATCAATAGCTATTCATTCTTAAAATGGTAAGTATTCAATTTACATTATATTTTAATGTACCTACCTATTTACTCTATATTCATAGAAACAAACAAATTAGTGTAATTACTAACACAAATTTTTGTTTATATCACAGTTCATAGTTTTGCACATAAAGCAATTTTTAATTAATGGAGGTAATCCGTCGATATGGTCTCTTTGTGTTGGTAGATTATAATGCTCCACACAAGGTAATCTTTCTAATACATCCGGATGTTTCTTAAATTTTAACGGTAAGTTCATCCATATCCGTTGTAGAGCGACTCCTTCAAACATGTTTAATATTGTCGTAAATTTTTCTTCGGAAATTTGATTACAGATGTATAAAATCGGTAGAAACTTTCCAATAATATCAAGTATTTCACAATGGTTCGAATTATTTTTTATTATAGACTTATAATTTTATTTCGATTCACTTATTATATTAATGTTATGTGCAAAAGAGAGCAGTTCATTTACTATCACTTTTTCAGCCATAATAAATTATTATTATTTATCATGTGTTTGTATGATGTTTGAAATAATACTAGAGTTGAACTATAAGCGGATTGAATATATGAAGATTCAAACTCGAGTTCTTAGAAATTGACATTGATTCATTTGGAAACGTCACAAAGTTTATTAGAAACGTTATTACTATAACGATTTTAATTAAATATCTGCAACTGTTAAATATATGAAAACTTTATTTGCTATATGCAATAATTAACATTGTTACAGGTAGAGAACGGCGAAGAACAATTAATCGTTCATTGTGAGGAAAATTGGGACGATTGTAATGTAGGTACTTATGACCCAGAAGAAAGCACTAAAGACAGGCCAATTTTGAGGCAGATGCCAATAACGGAACCCAGGAAAAAAAACAAAGCATTAAAAAAGCAAAAAAAAAAATTCAAAGAAGAAGAAAGACAACGTTGGTTCGAATTAATGGTAAATAAATCGAAACATTTTTATTTCATAATACATTTATTTTTTTGTTTTAGGTAAAAAAGAAGAAGTAAAAATTAAATAATATTTAAGTAAAATAAAACATGTAAAATAATATAAATAAAATATTTTAAATTGTTATGTATTACAGTTTTAAATTAACATTATACCATTATATAATATCCTTTTTATTAACATAAGAATTAAATGTTTTATCAAATCCTAACCACTTCACATAATATTTATTTCCTTTTTTACGTAGAATTTTTTCTACTAGATATAAACCAGGATATTTTGTTTTACTAATTTCAAACTCGTAAAATGCTCCAGCTATATCTTCACCAGTTTCATCTTGCAATAAATATGTGACTGGTGAGGTGGATTGAATTTTCCTTATTTGAAATATCTCTGTAGACCAATTTTTGGTATAATTTTTGCTGAAAATCGTTTTATATTTACTTATACGTACGTAATCACCAACTTTGTATTTAGAAGGAGTTGCAATTTTAATTCGATTATATACTGTGTTGAGTAGTTGCTTTTCGTTTTTGACCTTTACATCAATCGGTTTCATACCTATAGTTGAATGTTTTGTATTATTATACGTTTCAACCAGTCTATCAATAATGTTAATCCATCGGTAGGATCCTTGTAAACTAAATTCTTTCCAAACCATAGCCTTGAGTGTACGGTTAAATCTTTCAATTATACTCGCCTTCAAACTACTGTAAGTAGAATAATGATTAACACCATATTTTTTCATTAGGTTTTGAAAGTCCACGTTATAAAACTCTTTTCCATTATCAGTTTGCAAATTCCGGGGAACAATAGTTTCATCTTGAAAGATTTGACTCATTCCTGCAGTTACATCTTTACCAGATTTCGATTTAATTGGTATAGCCCAAGCTCTTTTTGAAAAGGCATTAATAACCGTTAGAATATATTTATATCCCTTGTTTTCCTTAGCGTACGGTATCATTTCAACAAGATCTGCTTGAAAAAGATCATTAATTCCTTTTATAACAACACGTCTGCGTGGAAAATTACGACGTGCAGGTTTATGTAATTCATTCACAATATCCTTTTTGCTCATTTTATTAGTTTAGTTGCTAGTATTATTTCCACATAAACTTTTTCAGGATATTTTTTATCTTTTATTGGTATAAAACTTAATTTGTCGTTTGCAGCAATAGCATGTCCGATCAGCGAAACCGATTTATTATTTATTGTAGTTTCAATTAGCGTTCGCACAGCACTATATCGAACAGTTCGAATCGTAGCGTCACAAGGAAATGTGTAGAATGATTTTGATTCTGCATTCTCTATTTTATATGTATCACCATCCAAATTTAATACTAAATTTATTATGAATAAACTACGATTTGCTTTTATTATATCATCAAATTCATTTTTAAGAACAAATTCCTTTTGATTAAAGAAATCTTCAGCATACTGCTTCAAATCCGCGTCCAAATTCTCAAACTTATTTAAAACGTACTGTAAATTTACCGCCTCACTATGATGTATAGGTTGATCAATTATTCCATTGTACACACCATTGTGTACTGTGAGTGTTTTATTACTCACATTGGTAAATACTTTTCTGACAATACGGTTATGTGCGTATTTGCTAATATGACGTCCAAACTTATCAACAACCATTTTCTTAATAATAGTATAATACTTCGTTAATGCATATTTATATAATAATTTCAGCCTGACGTAAAGCATCCTCAATTTGAATTATTTCATCGTCATGTCCCGTATGTCCTGCGAATTTGGAGGCTGTTAATAGTTTTAGTCGCTCCACAAGTGTATTCGGATTAGACCAGTAAACGTACTGAGTCCTTTTGTTTGTTACATTTAATTCTGACTGTAAACCTTTTCCAGACGTGTATTTTGAAAGAGACTCAGATCTCGTTTTTGGCTTTATATGCGGCACTATTTCTCTTATAATATTTTTATATTTCCAACCTTTATTCGTTATAATGCTTCCCAATTTATTAAAATGTCTGCGATGAGCCTTCGTTTTTTGAACAATATCTAAATAAGTTCTTTTATCGGCTTCATTATATATTTTACTATTAGGTAATCTTTGTGTTAAATGGTCATATAATCCAGGAGTACCTTCATACCAAACACCGCCAATGTATATATCATCATGTTCAATTTCAACAACTTCATCGCCCATCATAAATGTCTTTCCATCTTCTGCCACTCTAATGCCATAAATATTATCAATATCAGGACTGTCGATTGCATACATCGCCATATATTTTCCAGCTACATTTCCTAAAATTTCTTGTGATGACGCTTCTAATTCATTTAAATCATCTTCTGTTTGAATTTGTTGCTTCAATAATAATTTTGGAGTCATTACTGGTGATGGTTCAGATATAAATTCTTCTGTTTGAAATTTTTCGGTTTTTCTTTGTCTTGTTTGTACTGGTGTTGATGTTGCTGCTGCTTCACTTTGTTCTATATATGGATAACTTTTTTTAAACTTTTTTATTACAGGTGTTGTAAAAATTTCGTCTTCTGCTTCTTGCTCTGCTTCTTCATCTTCTTCTTTTTCATATTTAGGTTCTGTTTTAATGGTCGACATATTACCTTCTTTGTTTATTTTCTTTAATGATTCCGATAGATTAGTCAATGGCACAACAATTGGTTTTAAAGTTTCACTTAATAAATGTTCGGTTTCATATTTTCCTCGTTTAAGATTCATAAGTTTATTTTTTATAATTTCTCTTGTCTTTACTATATCTCTCAACGTGTTAGTCTGATTCATCATTCTTCAAGTTAAGAATAAGAATGTTACTAAATTATAGCTATATTTATATACTTTTTAAAAATTTATCGAAACCTTTTCTGTAGCGCCCATTACGAAAATCATTATCCTTGTCAATAACAACGAATCCATATTTTGTATTCCAACATTCTGCACATAGCGCTTTAAAATCAGTAAATGACATGTCCGTATTTACGTGATCATTATATATATGACGCAAATTTAAATCATCTTGTTTAAAAAGGATTAAGAAATTAGCATTGTCACGTATAAGATGTTTCGTTACACGGGTATATGTTTGTATGAGGCAAAATGCGTCAATTTCTTTATGTCTACCCATGATAAAATACTCTCGCATACAATCTTGAGGATCACACACAATATCGTCGAATATAAAAATTGAATTTGGTTTTGCACTAGTCGGTGGAATAATATTGGCATTATCAGAATATTGAAAGTAACCTATGTCCTGAATAGGAATTAAAATTTCTTGTAATAATTTATATTTAGGTTGATATAGAGATTTTGAATACACGTACACATTTTCATATCGTAATCCATTTGAATTTGTGATCAAAGCTATCATTAAATTCGTTTTCCCACAATTTGATGGACCGCAAATAATGCAACGTATATTATTTGGAAAAAGTACACCATGCTTACTAAAACTTGTATCGTTACGATCAATATTTTTCACTTTTAAGGTACACTGCTGCGTTTCAAACTTCATTTCGCAGATATATGTAATGAATAAATAATATACACGCTTATTTATGGTTTTAGTGTAGTTTGAACTGGAATCATTAGAGCATTATATTATGGAGCGACAACAGAATAAAAAAATTAAGAAAAGTAGAATACTTCGAGAGGCTGTGAGAAATGCCAGAGAGGCTGCTTTAAAACAATCTGTGCACGGAGATACTAATGCAATTATAAATGCTGCTTTAAAAGCTGCTCGACAAACTGTAAGAAAACATAAAGGTAGTGATGGTTCTCATACATCTCCAAGAGTGATACCTATTCCTAAAACAGGAGGAATATTACCATTTCTTATTCCATTATTTGCTGGATTGTCAGCGCTTGGCGGTCTGGCCGGAGGTGCAGCAGGAATCGCGAAAGCTGTTAATGATGCGTCCAGCGCAAAAAAACAATTGCTTGAAGCTCAAAGACATAATAAATCAATGGAAGCAATTGCACTTGGAAAACGTGGTGATGGTTTATACTTAAAACCATATCGAAAAGGATTAGGTTTATATCTTAAACCAACGCCAAAAAACTTCCGTTGAGAGCGTTGACAGATATAGATCTTAAAAAGTATGCTAATAATGTACCATACTTTCGTGGAGTCTATATGCGCAACGCTCTACCTAAATCTGGACCGCTTATTAATGAATCAGCTATTGTAAACTTAGATGACAAAAATGGAGTTGGATCCCACTGGGTTTGTTACAAAAAACGCGGTAACTTAGTTCATTACTTTGATAGTTATGGTAATTTGAAACCGCCAAAGGAGTTAATTAATTACTTCGGCAACAAAGTGAAAGTTAAATATAATTATCACAGATATCAAAAATTTAATTCATATGAATGTGGACATTTATGCTTAAAATTTTTAATAAATACAAACACGTGAATGACATTTTAGTCATAATGTCGTTAACCTTCACATTAACTGGTACTGAGTCGATATTAAATGCAGACTATTCACCTCCACTAGATGTTAGTAATGGTAGTTGGGTTATTGGTTTAGTTGACTTTCAGTCTTACAATTCTATTCCAAATATAGTAGAGGGTAAAAATAAACTATATTATTACGATAAAAATAAACTTGAGCATATTAGCATTCCTGTGGGATCATACGAAATTGAAGATTTATGTGATTACATACGTTCTCTGACGGGTGATCCTAATTACCATGAACCTCATCGGAATGGAAAAGTGAAGTTTGAATTTCTGCTACGTCCGAATGTTAATACTTTAAAATGTGAAATTTTATGTTCGCGAAAAATCGATTTTTCACAAGCTGATAGTATTGGTTCATTATTAGGTTTTACTAAACGAGTTCTTGAACCTAATAAATTACATGAATCCGATTTACCTGTAAACATTTTAAAAGTAAACAGCATACAAATTGAGTGCAACATTTCTTCAGGTTCATATCGAAACAATTCTCTTGTACATATATTGCACGTTTTTTTCCCAACAGCCTCGCCTGGATATAAAATAATTGAAGTGCCGTCAAATGTCATTTACTTACCTGTGAGCGTTGGCCTAATCAACAACATAACGGTGAAAATTGACGATCAAAACGGTGATATTATTGATTTTCGCGGAGAAACTATTATAGTTAGACTTAATTTAAAACGAATCAATGGGGATTAATTTTAGTAATAAAAGAATAGCAACTACTAAATTCCATATCACTAAGGTGCCGTTAATCAAGAGATTAACAACAAAAAATATAAAATTTCTTCAATCGCAAGGTTATAAGTTAAAAGCAAAATGAGTGAATCAATTTTGAATATTGATGATGAAGTATTATTTGATGAATCAATAACTGCCAAGGAAATTCATACACATCAACCTTACATATCATCAACATTCAACAACAACGATGAAATTCGAATTCCAATACAGAAACAGGATATCCTAACTGAACCTAGTGACAGTGACATAGTGATCGAAGGTAAATTGTTGAAAAAGGATGGTACGAAACCGACCGCCGCATCAAAATTTGCAACAAATGGTATATTGCATTTATTCGACGAAATACGTCATGAATTAAACGGTGTTGAAATTGATAAATGTAAAAATGTTGGTATCACAACAACAATAAAAGGTTATGTTTCATTAAATGCAGCGCAAAGTGAGAAACTTGAGAATGCAGGGTGGAATCCAAAGTTTGTGACTGATGAGGAAGGAAGATTTCATGTAATCATACCTTTAAATATGGTTCTTGGTTTTGCAGAACTTTATGGAAGAGTTCTATTGAACGTTAAACAAGAACTTATTCTTATAAGATCAAAAGTTGATTCTAATTCATATGTTAGCGCTGAAGAACTTAAAGTAGATATTACAAAAATATCTTGGCGTATGCCATATATTTTTGTTTCTGATAAGGAAAAACTTCGATTCCTGAAACGGCAAGAAAAAAATAAGCCTATCTTAATGGCGTTCCGGTCATGGGAACTCTGTGAATATCCAGTTTTGCCAGTGACACAAAAACAAACATGGAGTATTAAAACATCATCACAAATGGAGAAACCGCGATTTGTAATTTTAGCTTTTCAGAGTAATCGAAAAAACCAACATGCAAAAAATGCAAGCGAATTTGATCATTGTGATATTGCTAATGCTAAAATTTTTTTGAATTCACGTACGAAAATCTAAATTTAAATATTAAAAACAATCATTTCGCAATACTTTACGAAATGTATGCTAAATTTCAAAAACTTTATTATAAAGAATCTAAACTAGAACCTCTCTTAAATAAAAATGAATTTAAAACAAAAGCTCCACTCGTATTTTTGGATTGTTCAAATCAAGTAGAAACACTCCGAAATGCTCCTGTAGATGTACGTCTAGAATTTGAAGCAAATGAAAACTTTCCTGCAAACACTACTGTTTATTGCCTCATTATTCATGATCGCATTGTCGAGTATAATCCAATGAGTAGCTCGGTTAAAAAGCTTGTTTAGCAGATTACAAATTTAGTTAAACAATGGAACTCATTGTAGATATACAAGGTTTCAATGGAAACAATAGTGAATTAATTCCGAAGGAAATTGCAATAACATCTAAAAATGGTGATAAAATTCAACATTACATATTGAAACCTCCATTTCCCTGGACTCGTTTAAACAAGGCACGCAAGAAAGAAGCACAGTGGCTATTAAATCATTATCACGGACTGTACTGGAATTCCGGTTACAGTGAGTTTAAAGAAACAATTACAAGTGTGAAACGTGTTTTGGCTTCAGCATCCCAAATTTACGTAAAAGGATTGAAAAAGAAGAAATATTTAGAGAATCAATTAAAACTGACTGTGCCTGTAATTGATTTAGTTCAATATCCATCGCTGAAAAACACAAATTTAATGAATTTTTCCTGCTTTGATCATTCTGCACCGTTCTTATGTGCACTAAGAAACGTATGTGTTATTAGAAACTGGTTGAATATTATCTTTTCAAACAATATATAACTTTGTAAAAACTATAAATAAAATAAAAATATGTAATTAATTTGTCCTTTTATTAAACATATCATTATACATTTTATTTCCTTTGTATACACACAACAATTCCTTAAATGCTAAAACATTCATGTTAATATCCTTATCCAACACGGTTTCAATACATTTATATTCACTATCATTTAAATTTAATTTAAAATAATCATGTGCTAAAGATAGTATTTTTTCATAGTATGCATTAAAATTCAAATTATTCAGCATAGTTAATTTATGAATAAATACATCGGAAATGTTGAAAATTGTTTGTGCCGACACAGCATCCAAAACAATCGTATACTCATTACCATGCCAAGAAAGAGTTAATATTTTTTTGCCATTAACATTATTCAATATTATACCTACGTCGTGTGGTAAACTTTGATACATCATTTCAAAACCATTTTTTAAATAATTTAAAATTATTTCTTTATAAGCCATTAATTCCTTCCACTGCAACATATCAAACTGAATACCAGCATTTTCTGGTTTACTAGTGGTAAATTTCACAACGGGTGTAAAGTTCTTAATTACACTTAAACCAACTGCAACCCATTTTGTTTTTGACTTATTTAAGCTATAATTAGTGGATAACAAAAGAAAATCTTCTTTATACACAGATTCCACATGTTTATCAACGCTAAAATTTATGGTTATATCGTCACAAAATGGACCAATATCGAGTGTAGCTGGTACATCAACAATATTGCTTCGTAAGTGATGTTTTCGGGACATAGTTATCTAAAACAAATAAAAATAATAAATATATAACTACATTTAAAATATATACACGCATACTTACAGAATATCTGTATCTTCAATTATGTAGAGAATCAGCGAACGCGATCTCGTATAATGCACAAAAGACAGTTTAATACTATACTCACATTTCGTTCCTTCTTAAGTATTTATTCATTTCCGTATCAAATTGTGATTGGTTAGAATAACAATAATTCTTATTGGTTAATAATAAACAATTTCTTCCAATAGAAATACACTTCATTATTGTGGAAAAAGCCAGTATCTAAAGTTATTCACAAATCCAAAAAAAAAAATAAAAAAAATAAAAATAAAAAAAATAATTAAAAAAATAAATAAATAAATAAATAATTAGACACGTATCGCGACCTTGACTTCAATACAATAATAATTTTTACATAAATCAGGTGAAAGGTAACTGAGCCACGTTTGGCATGCCCAGGAACGGTGAAAACTCTCTACTTAGAATTTTAGAATTATTCGAATTGTGAATCTGGATCCTAATGTGAACATGGCATGTTGATATGAATTATTTTCAGAATAAACTCATTTGCCAAATTAATTCAATTTAGACTTAAAATTTCGCTACACTGTCAAAAACGTTTTAATTAAGACGTTTTTGTATAATTTTTATTCTCATTTTAAAACATTTTACTAAAAGTTCGTAGCATTTAGATAAGGTAAGAGAATAAATGTCTTAATTAAGACGCATAAACTTGCAGTGTTTTTGCAGGATACTTCGCCGAGTTTATTATTTAATTCGTAGCCGACTTTTCGCGAATTATGCGTGAGCATGTTTGGAAATGACAGATGGCGTTAATTCAGAGACACAAAATTCGAGAATTCGAAGCCTTGAAAAATTCGAAAATTCGTAAATTCGAAGCTTCAAAAAATTAGAAAATTCAAAACTTTGAAGTTTTTCTGACGAAGTTCAAAACATTCGAATGTTAGAACGACTCTACTTTTCAGTAAGATTTAACATGGGTTAATTTACGTGGTTGATACAATAAAATATCAGTTATCGATTGTGCGAATGGAATTTCCCTCACCTCCTCACCCCTCTATTCTGTAACTGAATTATTATCTGTTATTAATCGATAAGTTAATGACAACCCATATTTTTCATAATTCTTTCGAATTTATTTTTATGAATTTTGATCTCGTATGGTACTGTCATTATAAAAATATTATTTCCTAAGCACACTTTTTTCGAAACTGTAATTGAGCTGTCATTACATTCATTTTCATAATAACAGCTAAGTATACAAGTAAGTTAATATATAAATATTTATGATTTGTAACGAACTATATTACTATAATAATTAAACAATTATTTGAGATTCTGGTTATGAAGATGTCTTTTCAATAAGATTTTACATGGGTTAATTTACGTGGTTGATACAATAAAATATCAGTTATCGATTGTGCGAATGGAATTTCCCTCACTCCACCCCCTCTATTCTGTAACTGAATTATTATCTGTTACTAATCGATAAGTTAATGACAACCCATATTTTTCATAATTACCCTATAAATTAACACCACTTTGACTTTCTGTGACTGAAATAATTTATTCTGTTCTTTCTAATTTATTTTTATGAATTTTGATCTCGTATAGTACTGTCATTATGAAAATATTATTTTCTAAGCACACTTTTTACGAGACTGTAATTGAGCTGTCATTACATTCATTTTTATAATAACAGCTACGTATACAAGAAAGAAAAATGTATGAAAATAACATGAAAATACCAGGATAAATTATTCTGGGCACAGAATAGCAATATTGTAATAATCTATACAGAAATCATGAAAAATAAACGTTGACATTCACTTATCGATTATTAACAGATAATGATCCAGTGACAGAATACGGGGGATAGTTTTCTTAATCCCACAGATCGTTAAGTTTCTACAAATCTATTTAATTCTACATAAATTTATAAAACAATACTGTAAATACCTCTACACATTTTGCCTTCGCAATATGATGTAGGCTATGATTATCACGGCTACGATGTAGAGGAGTATCGTCCAGATACTGGGGATGTAAATATCGCTGTCGATGTCCTGGGTCGGTATTACTTGGTTTACTTTAATTTTATCGAGTTTTAAAGACAATAAGTTTATTGAAAAGTTAGAAATTTTATTATTTTCAAGTTTAAAGTTTAATTTAGGCAGCAATAGAGGTAGTCCTTGTGTTTTATCAAGAAATATTAATTTTAGATTTTTAAATATTATTTCACAATTGTTACCACCTTTTATTAAGTAGATACCGGCTAATGATTTAATGCTTGTCCCTTCGGGACAAATTGTGGAGATTTTTTCTTCTTTAGGAAGGATGGCTAAATATTGGTTTATCTCAGGCAGTAGTTCGAAATGGTTTTCTTGTATGTCTAGCTTGGTGTATGACACTGGCTTGTATATTGTTTATCTAATATTTCTTCTTCGCATGCAGGGTTGATGTGGCCATGGAATTTGTTGGGGCACTGATATATTCTACTCTGAATACACATGTCGCTTAGAGGAATAATTTCTTTATTTGTTTTTAACAAATACTTTGAATCTGGTATAATAGTAACAAATTCTGATCCGTATTTAGTTGGGGTAGAGATTAAATGATGAAGATCGAAATTAGTTTCATAATTGATAGGAATAGATATAAAATAGATTATTTGTGAGGATTCAATTTTACAATTAACTTTTAATAATTCCTCATATTCTAAAATATTTTCTAAAATAGGTTCAAATGGTAATTGTGTTTTATAATGATCTGATATTTTCTGAATTTCTAATAATAATTTATCTGGTTGAATTATACTTGGATGCAGAGTTCTAAGTTTACAAAACGTTACGGAATTTTCTATATCTTGTAATATGTTCAGAATAGAATTATAGAGTATGATTAATTGATCGAAAATACCTTTTGCGTATAGGAAGTCTTCAACAAGCAATTTATTTATAATTTCGGATAATTGCATCATTTTTGTTTTTAACAGATTTTCGTTATGTTGTATATCTTTCAGAGTACTATTAAAGTTTTCTATAACTTGATTATTTACAGAATATGATAATTTTAGTTGGTTTTCTAATTTGTGTTGATTTTGTTCCAAGTCTGTTAAAATTCTATTATATCGTTTGCCGTCTTCGGCATCTAAATTTCCAGAGATAAATTTAAAAACGCTTCCTAAGCCATTTATGAGACCTCTTTTATTTCTTTTTGTTAAAGCGGTTGAATGAAAGCCAATGTTCAATATTTTATTATTAATGCTGTTTCTAGTAAAATCAATGATTTTTACATAATTTCGGGATTCGTTGACGTAATGAGAATTATTTGAAATAATAATTTGGAGATTTGTATATTGTTCATTTAAATTATTATACTGTTGGAAGAGCGGCTCCAAGTTGTAATAATGGACGAAGGTATGGGTTGTTTTCTCGAGTTTTGCCGGGCCTAATTTAATAGGAAGTATTCCCAAGTTTTCGGTTATATTTTGGATGGTTGATCCGTTGCTGATCGCGAGCAGCCTGGAAGAATTTTGAATTTGTAAGTTTTTTTTCTAGGACGTTTAACATTAGTTAAGTGGATTTTTTCCACTGTATTACCGTGTGTTGGTTTTAGTTTCGCAGTTTTTAAGTCTTTGTCTATTGTTCTTAATAATTCGGGTTTATATTTATTTCTTGTTTTAGCCTGCTTTTGTCTGTTTTTAACGTAAATTTTGTTAGGAATTTTCGGTAATTCTTCTCTAGTTTCATTAAACTTTCCGATGATTTTTTCTTTATTTTGGTTAATTTTATCTTTAATTGACTCGTACAACAATTTTGTTTTGTTTTTATGGTTTTCAATGTAATTATTTATTAATTGTTTCTCAATGTCTATATTAAAGGGAGATTTGGTATCAAGGTGTCCAGATATAATTTCGGAAGGTTTTAATTTTGTCACGGAATGTATTGTATTGTTATATGCTAGAAGAGCATAATTTACTTTTATTTTAATTGGTTCTTTTTTATAAATTTCTTGATTATTGAACAATCTAACACAGGCGACAAATTTTCATAATTTGAAAAAGCTATCCCTGTGGCTCCTCCACCACTACCATGTTTGGGGGCCGTGATATGACGACTGGTAACCGCACTTCACGCGCAAAATATATCACTTACCGAGATCTGCTTCAGCAGAGTGCCACACCCAGTAATGGGTAGAAGGCGTGATGATATATTTATTTATTTATTTATTCTAACTTGCTCAATAAGCGTGGAATGGAACCGTTCGATTATTCCATTTGATTCGGGATGTTGAGAACTGATAAAATGTATTTTAATTTTATGTAGAGCTAGCAATTCTGTGACAATTGAATTTTTGAATTCCAGGCCATTATCAGATATTATCTGGTCGGGAATTCCGTGATGAGTGAAATATTGTACTAATTTATTAGCAATTTCGATACCTTGACTTGAATTTAGTTTATATGCTTGTGCATATTTTGAGAATGAGTCGATTATAGTGAGGAATTTGAGATTTTCTAAAGTGATACTGTCAACATGTGATATTTCGAAAGGTTTAGATGCGGTTGGTGTGATATTTAATTTAAATTTAAGTGGTTTTCTGTCATATTTAGTTACTTGACATATTTCACATAAATTAATAAATGTTTGAACTGATTTACGTAATTTAGGCCAATAATAGTTTCTTTTAATACGTGCTTCGGTGTCGTCGGTACCGCGATGATTTGTCTTGCCTTCGTGACTGTTACGAATAATTTCTATTATTTCGTCTTCGTCTGTTACGTCAGTGAGAAATTGTGTACATTTTACTAATTTAATTTCTGAATTTTTAAAATAATTTTGCAAAATTAAACTAAATTTTTCATATAAATCGCATTCGAAATAAACGTGATACTTTACTTTAGGGGCTATATATTCTTTAATGAAATTAAATATTTCTTTATCAGGATCATGTTCGAGATTTCTATCACAAAGCGTTGTTTTTTACTTTGATGTAGTTTTAAAATTATTGGTGATTTAGGACTGTGTTCTACTTCTTTTATTATTATTTGGTTTTTTCCATAATTAACCGGACATTCTATTACTGGTATACCTACTATGGGATTTTCTTTATTCGAATGAATTGTGATATCACTGTCACTTGACGCTTTGACGTTGATGTTAATTTTGTCACCTGTTTGTACAATTAAAGACTGGTTGTCTGTTGGTTCGAGATTTTTAGTATCAAATTCTTTATTAAACTGTTTCATATATTTTATAAATGGTATTGCATCATCAGAGTCGTTTACATTTAATTCGAATTTTTGCAGATCTGACAGTTTAAACACTGTGATAAGGATTTCGGTGTTATTAAAGATATACTGAAGCATAGTTTTTACTTCTGTACATTTTAATTCATCTTTTCCACAACTGATTTTTGGTATAGATAAATTTTTAATGTTATTTTTGATGCAAAATAATTTTAAATTTAGAAGAGTGTAAAATACATCTTGATTGGTGGGTTTGTTATAATAGTGTTCTTTGGTAATTAAATAAATAATGTATCTGAATTTTGTTTTAAAGTAGGCTAAGGAATAGAGTTGTGCGTTTTGTTTTTTCAATTTTTCTACATTGCCAAATTTAATTTTAAATTGTTTTGCGATTCCGTTGTTCATGTGTAAATCTCTACTCACACAATGAGCTAGATTGTTAGTCTGTGGTGCGTTAAATAAATTACCTTCTACTTCTAGTATATTGTCATTTGTAGATGTATTAGTCAGTTTGGTTGCCAGGTATTGTTGGTATTGTGCTAATGGGGTTTGTGATTCGGATTGATTTGATAAATTTTGAATTTCTTCATTTTTTTCAAAAGGGATGCGACTTAATGCATCCGCATTTGTGTTTAGTTTACCTTTCTTGTATATAATTTCATAGTCAAATTCCTCTAATTTTAGTCTCCAACGTATTAATTTCTGACTGCATTGTTTTAGCGAAAAAAGCCATTGCAATGGTCTATGGTCTGTATAAATTTTGAATTTACGGCCAAAAATGTATGGTCTAAAATATTGAGTTGCCCAAACGATAGCCAAAAGTTCCTTTTCAATGGTGGAATAGTTAATTTCAGAATCATTCAATGTTCCTCGCATATGCTACTGGGAGGTCATTACCTATGTCGCCTTGAGATAAGACAGCTCCGATTGCAACGTTACTCGCATCACATGTTAGATTAAATTCCTTGGAAAAATCGGGGTATTGTAAGAGCGGTTGATTAATTAACAAATTTTTGCATATGTTAAAGCACTGAAGAAACATGAACGTCGTATAACTGCTGTGGAAATGAGGTATTTGCGGGGTGTGTGTGGTTATACTAGAAGAGATCGTGTCCGGAATACATTGGTGTATGATGAGTGTGAAATTGAGAAGAATGTAGTTAGAAAAGTAGGTATAAGTCAGTTGAGATGGTTTGGGCA
The DNA here is from genome assembly GCA_911728475.2 of Pterostichus madidus. NCBI lineage: Eukaryota > Metazoa > Arthropoda > Insecta > Coleoptera > Carabidae > Pterostichus > Pterostichus madidus. Next base: position 15,554,927 of record OU452312.1, read on the forward strand.
TGTTGAACGTATGTCGAATGAGAGATTAGTGAAACAGGTATATGTTGGTGAAATTGAGGGTGAAAGATTGCGTGGGCGACCTACGAATAAATGGATGAATATGATAGAAGGATTGTTGCGTGAACGAAAGTTTCCGAGTACGAGGAACAAACGTGCTTGTATGAAAGGAATTATGAATGTGGATGAAGCAAAAGTGGTGTGTCAGGATAGAAACGTTTGGCGAAGATTAATTGCGGAATGAATCTGATGATTTCAGAAAAGCGCAGGGTTTTAGATTTTAGTTTCGTTGTTTAGTAATTTCATTAGAGTGTTTACCTGTAATTGTGTGAAATTCACTTTCAAAAACAAGCGCAGGGACGACACTCCCTTCGTTTCTTATCTTTTTTATTCTTTTCTGATCTTATATTGAGTGTTTAACTGCAATTGTGTGGAATTTACTTCCAAAAACAAGCGTAGAGCGACACTCTCTTCCTTTCTTATCTTTTAATTCGTTTTCAGTTATTACGTAGTGTTTAACTGCAATTGTGTGAAATTCACTTTCAAAAACAAGCGCAGGGCGACGCTCCCTCCCTTTCTTATCTTTTTGTTTCATTTTCAGATACTGCATTGTGTGGTCTTTTCTTTCATATATAAGTGCAGACTATCGCTTTCATCTTTTCTAATCTTGTAGATTCGTTGTTAGTTTCGTTATTAGATTCGTTGTTAGGAGTAAACGTGAGTAATTTGAGATTTTTTTTATGCATTCGTTATGTACGTTGAAGAAAGAAAATGAATGGTAAGTGAAAAGGAATGATGTGATTGAAGGTTTGTTGTGTGATAATAATTTCGAGTGTAATAAATGAATGAGTTTATATGGAGTGATCTATGAAAGTGGTTGAAGTGAGGGTGGTATGTTTGAATGAAAATGTTTGACGATGACTGGTTGTTTGATGGGCGTGATGAGTGAATGTTTTATGAGTGATTTTAGGGTTCGTGCTGTATGTATGTATGTATGTATGTATGTTAAAGCACTGAATGTAGTCAGGGTTGTTGATGTCTATAGTCGCGTCTTTTTTCAAACATTTGGTCAGAGGTTTAGTTATTTTTGCAAAGTCTTTGATAAATTTTCTATAATAGCCCAAAAGTACTAAAAATCCTTTTATCTGTTTAGTAGTTTTCGGTATGGGATAATTTTGAATAGCAATTATTTTATCTGGATTAGGGCGAACACCGTCAGGAGTCACAATATGTCCAAGATAGCTAATTTCTTTCTTTAAAAATTCTGATTTGTCTAACTGAATTTTGAAATTGGATTGTCTAAGTCGATCAAATACTAATTTTAGATTATTAAGGTGTTCCTGTAAACTAGTGCTAAATATAATTATGTCATCTAAATAGACTAGACAGATTTTATGAGTTAAACCACGTAAAATATTATCCATAACTCTCTGAAATGTTGCGGGCGCGTTTTTCAGTCCGAAAGGCATACGTAAAAATTCGTAATGCCCATCGTCAGTATTGAAGGCTGTCTTTTGTATGTCATTTTCGTTCATCTCGATCTGATGGAAACCAGATGCGAGGTCGAGTGTTGTAAAGTACTGACATCGTCCTAATTTGTCTAAAAGGTCCGTTATGTTTGGTAGTGGATATTTGTCTCCTATTGTCTTGTCATTTAGTTTCCGGTAATCTATTACAATTCGCCATTTCTTTTTACCAGAAGCGTCGAGCTTCTTCGGGACAACCCATATTGGACTTGACCATGGCGAGTTAGATGGACGAATAATGTTCTGATTTAACATTTTTTCTATTTGTATGCGTACTTCGTCTTTGTGTATTTGTTGATACTTGTATGATTTAGTGTATACTGGTGCTTCATCGGTTGTTTTTATGTTGTGTTTAATTTGGTTTATGAAACTTAAATTTTGTTCTTCTAAGTGAAATATGTCCGAATATTTTTTTATTAAGTTTAATATTTCAGTTTTTTCTTCTATATTCATATGATCAGTGCGAATTTTAGACGTGTTAAAGTTTTTGTTATATGTTTGAATGCAGTTAAAATTTGGACTAGAAAATGTTACATAATCGTAAATTTTTTGGACGTTAATTATTTCTGGAATTTTAAATTTAATTTTTGCATCAGTTGGATTTCTGATGGTACACAAACAGTGATAGTGGTTAGCTTCAGTCACGCACTCGGGAATAGATAAGTTTTGAAACTTGATATATGGAACTAGTACAGTACCGTATTCAACATAAATTTTAATTTTAATAATTTGTTCTGATTGAGGTTCTTTTATTTCTTCTGTATCTTTTATAGATTTATTAGAACTAACTTCTTGTTTTATTTTATTTTTATTATCAAGGTAATGAATTTTTAATTTTGAATTAGGGGAAATAATTAAATCATTTGATGTGTCAATTAAGATTTTAAGCTTTTTTAAATTATCCATGCCGAGTAACATATCGAATTGGTCATGAAAATTAAATAAATGGTATTTTAATTTTGGAATAGTTTCGTTACTTGTATTAAATATTTTTGAAATAGGTACATGGGTACTATACAACTCTGTGGATGTGCCATGAGCTGTGGTTATTTGAAATGGATCTCGAGTGATAGAATTTTTATAGAATTTGAATGCAATATTTGGTTTAATAAATGATTTAGTACTACCTGTATCTATCAGTACCTTAAAGTTATTTTCGGGGAATATTATAAATGGAAGTTTGCTTTGATTTATTGTACAGTTCATTAGTTCAAAGTGAGTTGCGAAATTTGATCTTGTACCGAGGCTTGTTCCTCTAAAAAATTACTTTCCTCAGATTGAATTTCGTCTATGTTTTGATATTATGATTGTTCGAATATTTGTTCATAATTATCGGTTATCTCGTTATCGGGATAAGCGTAATTTTCCGCATGATCAGTTGGTTCGTGATCATTTATATTATATAGTTCTTCGGAATTGAAATTAGGTCTTTGTTGATAATTTTGCGGTCGCATTACAGAACCTATTCTTGGTCGTTTTTGCGCGATATTCCGGGAAGTGTTTTGAGTAGAAATACTCATTGGGATTGGTTTAACTTGATTAAAAGTTTGGTTCCTTAATTGATTTCCGGAATTATTGCCAAAATTATTTCTTTGCATATTTGGATTGAAATTTGAGTTCCTATTAAGTGGATAAGAGTTTTGTTGCGTATAAAACGGTCTACTTGGTTGGGGTAACGAATATCTTGGTGCAAAATTTAGCGGATTAGGTTTTTGATTGAATTTTTGTGGTTTTTCGTATTATTAAAGGTTCTTACGTTTTTGAACGTATCATTAAATTGAAAATCATTTGTGAGCATGCACAATGCTTCATTTAAATTTCTAGAATTCTTAGCACGCATTAATTGCCCTATTGGTTCTTTCAACCCTCTTAACAATATTCTTAAAGCATAATTTTGAAAGTATGTAATTAAAACTTCTGCTTCGCCGTCTGCAGAATTTGTTTGAATGTACGATATTTGCAAGTTTAAGACCTGTTGTAATTTATTGTAATATTCAAATACAGATTCTCTATCGTTTTGCTTTAGTTCGGTCATTTCGAGACAAAGAGTGTAGCTATCGCGTTTGTCCGCGTATGTGCTTACTAAAGCCGTTTTTAAATCATTCCAAGTTTTGATTACACAACTGGATATGTTTACGGCTGCTTCACCTTTTACTTTTGCTCTAATAGTGCTCATAAGATATTCATTTTGAAAATCTGCAGGGTTTGTTGCAATATAGAATTTAGTAACTAGTTTTTGGCAGATTTCAATGAATCTAGGTAAAAGTTCGCGTTCACCTCTAAATTCTGGAATCATATCCAAGTATTCTTTTCTTAATTCGTTAGCCATTGTTATTTGGTTAACGCTAACTTGTAAAGAAGATTGTTTTAATATAACTGGAATTTTAGTTTTTAGATTTGAGATTTGATTACGATCTTCTAGATCGGAGTCGGATTCAGAATTTGTAGTCGAATCTGAGTTAAAATGTAAATTTCCTCTAAGAAACATAAATAGTACTCACAGCATAAATAACAGCACACGCTTCATTTGCCCTGAAGTTGATGCTGGCTGCGGATTTTCTTGCGAAGAAGGCTGGGCGGCTGATGTGCGTTCAGCTGGGCTCCAGAAGACGACTTCGTTGATGAACTTGTTTGTTACTTGTTGTTATGTGGTTCACGGGTATTCACCGTGACGTAGTGTTGAATTTTCTGACATTATTTTTTTTACCACGAATAATGTTCGAGAAGCCAAATAAATCACTGGAGTGAACCGGATTATATTCGTTAATCCGTTTTAGCTAATCCTACCAGGACTGCGCCAATTAACTTTCAATTAACAACAAGTCACTTTTTAAAAAGTTTATTTATTACTACAAACAATTATTTATGTCATTACAATATGAGTTCTGAATCTAGACTAACTTTATCTTAACAATTCTATCTAAGGAAAACTAAACTACGTGACATTTAATAGTCAGCAAATAGTGTGAGAATATAATATGATAGTGTTTATGTCATCATAATGTGGCACTATAACTTATATATATATATATAAATTATGTAAGGCCTTGAAGGTATTTCACAAACATTGTAAGTTGTAACTTGCTGCATCAGCTAAACACCCAGTAGTTTTCCATTAAGTTAGAAATAGCATAAATAGCACGTAGCATAGATAAGGTTTCACTTGTTCCTGTAAGTTCTTGAACGCACATGTACATTTCATTGTAGTGCAACAAAAAATTAATAAAAGATTTTTTTTATTAAAATCGATAAATCAATATTTAATTGGCGCAGTCGGTAGGATGGTGCTGACACAGATAAATTAAATATAAAAATTTAATCTGTGGTACTTTATAAAAAGTTTTACTACACCATTTTATAACAAATCTACGAGACTACTAAACGGCTTCAACCTAAGCCCACCAAGGCCTAACCACGGCCCATCTTTAAGAGAAAACACCAGATCGACTACTTGCTGTTCCATTACGAGATCACGTCCTGCTCGAACGAGAAGAACTTGCTGTTCCGTAATTGGTCCACGTCGTCCGAAAACATCTGCTGTCCTCTTGAAGAATCACGAGAAGACGAGAAGAACAAGAATCCGGTGATGTCCGTAAAACATCTATCCACAATTATATTGTTGCTACCATTGTAAGTTACATATAATTAACAAATTAATAATATTATTACACAAAGGGATACTTCTAGCTAGACTAGTAATAAAAGTATCGAGAGACCGGCACAGTCTCAACACACAAAATTAATGAACAATAATAGTTCATCAGAATCAGAATATCTTAATTCAAATTTAAATCCACAAGTTGAAAACACTCAATTCAACAATAACCCGATAAAGAAAAATTTATTGAGACCAAGTCGATTAAGTAATTCAAATTTAACAATGGCTACTACAACATTATCAGAACTGAAAAATCTGTCAGAAATTATTCCTTCATACGATGGAAATATAAAAATTCTTAACAATTTCATATCCGCTGTAGAAGACGTACAGAACACATTAATTAATGTAACACTTACTAATATCCAACAAACATATATGCTTGGTTTAATAAAAAATAAACTCACTCACAAAGCTGCCGAATTATTAGCGGAAAATAAATTTGCAACTTGGGACGAATTAAAAACGTACCTAACAAATAACTTTTGTGACAAAAGTACGGCCGAAACTATCCTATTAGAAATATTACAAATTAGAAATAAAATTAGTTCCGATAAAACTTTAGAGCTTATCTCACAAAAATTCGCACAATATAAATCCAAAATCCTTTTAACAGAATATAACCAACTTCAGAAAAATGCAATAATCAAAGAAAATCAAAAATTAATCGTAACATATTTTATTTCACTATTACCAACTACTATACGAGGATCTTTTATCGTAAAACAACCCAAATCTCTAGAAGAATGCGAAATCCTCTTACGAAATGAATTTAATTTTGTACATCAGTCACCAATGTTAAAAGAAAAACCAAATTTTTCATTTAATATACCTCCTAAAAAATTCCCTGGTCAACAATTCCCTTCAAAACCCATACCATTTAACACAGCTAGTAAACATCCAACACAATTCGCACCAAGACGGAATTTAAAAAATTTTTACGAAACAAAACGCAATTTCCAACCACGACCTATGACACAACAGACTCGCGTAACCCAACCCATGTCAACGCAAACAGTCAGACAAAATTACAATCTTGACGAAACTGATGACACAGAAATAACAGAACAATTTGACCACGAACACGAATACGAAATTGAAGTAGATGAAGATTCTTTTTTAGAGATAGCAAACGGCGAGGACAAATTAAACAAGTAATGTCCAGCATGACCTATCACCTACCGTCGTTAAAAATTCAAAATTATATTATTCTCTTTGATACAGGCTCTAGTATAAATTTAATAACCCCTGAATTAGTCAAAATAAAAAATATGAAAACATATTATGAAAAATGCACTTTTAAAACTGTAAACGGAAAAACCACAATAAGCGAATATGTCATAATAAAATTAAATAAAATTCCGATAAAATGTTATATTCATAATTTTCACAAAGAATATAACCTGCTTCTAGGCATAGAAGCATTTAAAGAGTTAAACATACAAATTGACTTTGTAAAAAACGTCGTTAAAATACAGGGAAAAGAAAGAGAATTAGATAATCACCTAGAAACATTAAAACAAAACAATAATATCCAAATTAGAAACGAACATTTAAATAATTTAGAAAAACTAAAATTAGATTCAGTTATAAGAGAATATAAAGACTTATTCCCAAAAAAAGACGAAAAATTATCTAATACTAACATTTGTACACATAAAATCATAGTTAGCGAAGAAACTCCCATACACACGAAAAACTATAGGCTTCCACAAATCTATGAACAAGATATCGAGGAACACATTCAAAATTTATTAAAAGAAAATGTAATACAACCCTCACATTCACCTTGGAACTCACCTATTTGGATCGTTCAGAAAAAATTAGACGCGTCCGGCAAACGCAAAACAAGGTTAGTTATTGACTATCGTAAATTAAACACAAAAACAAAAGATGATCGATTTCCAATCCCTAACATAGATACACTATTAGATCACATAGGACACTCAAAATACTTCACAACACTCGATCTACACTCTGGTTTCCATCAAATTTTAATGAATAAAGACGATATTGAAAAAACCGCTTTCTCTACTACGTCCGGACACTACGAATTTATTCGCATGCCATTCGGGTTAAAGAACGCTCCGGCAACATTCCAGAGAATGATGAACATCGCATTAGGGGATTTAGTTAACAAAATATGTCTTGCCTATCTCGACGACATAATTATTTTTGGAAAAACACTTGAAGAACACTTACAAAATATAAAATCAGTATTCGAAAAACTCAGAACAGCAAATCTTAAAATACAAATTGATAAATCCGAATTTTTACAAAATCAAACTAAATACCTCGGCTATATCATTACACAAGACGGTATTAAAACAGACCCATCCAAAGTAGAAAAAATAAAGAAATTAAACATCGCAAAAACAAAAAAAGAAATAAAATCATTTCTTGGTACCATTGGTTGGTACCGTAAATTCATCCCGGAATTTGCAAAATTGACGAAACCTTTCACCAGTTGCTTACCAAATGGTCAAACCATTGATATTTATAATGAACAATACAGAAACTGTTTTAATAAATGTAAAGAAATTCTAACTACCTCACCAATATTACAATTCCCTAATTTCAACAAAGAATTTATTCTTACAACCGACGCCTCAGACTTCGCGGTAGGCTCAGTATTACTTCAAAAAAACGAAAATAGTAAAGAGATGCCAATAGCATATTTTTCCAAAACACTAAATAACGCCGAACAGAATTACAGCACTATAGAAAAAGAACTACTTGCAATAATCCTATCCATTAAAAACTTCCGACCTTATTTATACGGGAGAAAATTTCTTATTAAAACCGATCACCGACCACTTGTCTGGTTATTCAACATGAAAAATCCCAACCAGAAACTCATGCGTTGGAAAATAGAATTAAACGAGTACAATTTCGAGATTGAATACTTACAAGGGAAAATGAATATTATCGCAGACAATTTATCACGACAAAGAAACGATACACAAATTATTAACCACGTAGGAGACGTAACAAACACAAAAATTTTTGCACAATGTATATCAAGGGATTTAAAAATGTCACAAGGATTAGCTAAAGACATAAACAATTTATTTCAGAGTAGAGAATATTGTAAAACACAAAATGACAAAAATAAGAATCTAATCATACAACACATTAATAATAAAATAATATTTCACCTAATTACAAAAGAACAGTATAAAGACAAACCCTCCATTAGAAATCTAGACAAACCCCTCAAAGAAATTAGAGACTATATGATACTAAACGAGTTATACGAAATTAATATTCCCAAATTAGGATGCGGTAGAGATGAACTAAAATGGGAAGATGTTTCAAATAAAATATTAAAAATTTTTGAAGACACAAACATCCAAATTAACTTATATACACTACCGGAAACAAACATTAACGACTCAGTAAGTAATAACGATAGCGACAATAACACGGTACACTCAGATCCAGAAAACTTAGTAAACGGACTAAAATTTATAAACGATAGACTTAACATCGCAAATAACCAACTCATATTAGAAACACATGATGGAAACACAGAAATTAAAACACAACGACTTTTCGAACACAACAAGATGAGAATACACTGTAAATTCAACAAAATCACACTAGAACAAGAAATAATAAAATTCCTAAAAGAATACATTATACCAAAAATACGTTATTACGCAATAATTGAAAAAGGTCTAGATCTAACACTCTCGAATATTATAAAAAACACTTTTGAATATAATACTATAAATATAATTTCATGTAATAAAATAGTAACAGACATAGAAGACGAAGATGAACAAATCGAAATAATTCACGATTTCCACAACGGATTAACAAACCATCGCGGAATAATAGCAACATTAAACGCATTAAAAGATAAATATTTTTGGCCTAATATGATAAAAAACATCACTGAATATATTAACAACTGTGAACACTGCAAATTAAATAAATATAACAGAAAACCAACACAAGCAATCGATAATCTTACACCAACTCCCTCTAAACCTTTCGACACAATAAACATGGACCTACTATGGCTAGATAAAAACTATTTTCTTACTATTTACGATCAGTTCTCAAAACAAGGTCAAATATATTTTCTTGAAGATAAATCCTCAAGAAGTGAATTAAATCAATTAATAAAATATTTCCAAACATTCACTATACCAAATAAAATTATAATGGATTCTGGCCCAGAATTCAAAGGAAGTCTCTTACAAAACCTACTCAAAACATACAACATAGAAAGCCACATTACTTGCGTAAACAACCCCAAAATCAACGCAATTGAAAGATTACATTCCACTCTCATAGAGCACTTGCGACTGATAGAAAATAATAAGAAATTTAACAATAAAACATTATTAGAAAAATTAGAATTAGTCATATTAGCCTATAATAATACAAAACACTCTATTACAAAGTTAACCCCTAACGAAATATTATTTGGAAAAAATAACGAAATACCGTTCAAAATTATCCCCCTCATAAATGAAGAATTAATCCAACAATATAAAGACGAACAAACTGAGTTGTTTGAAATCATTAAAACTAAAATTGAAACAGAGAAGCAAAAACGTTACAAAGAAAACGATAACCCCTTAGAGATACCAAAAGAAATGTTTGCTAAAGAAAATCCTAGATTATTAAAGAAATTTAAAAAACCATTATTTAAAAAAATAAAAATAGAAGAGTATGACCCAATATTAGGAAAAGTAAAAACTAAAGATCAACTAGGCATGAAAAATATTCGGATAAATAGACTAAAACAATAAAATGTTTCAGATGCGTAGCCCAATTGATAGATATCTCACAAGATAACGGATTCCATCTGGCCGATTTAGGACAATGTAAATTAAAAAGCTCAGAACAAATTATATATTTTAATTATAACATTACCCCCATATATCAAGAATTTATAAAAGTAACGAAATTAAAATCTATCCTATTAGAACAAGTCTCTGATCAAAAGACATTATTCCAAGACTATATAAACATAATAACCTATATTCATAATGATTTAGAAAATCAAATCCAAAAACTTTTTAACAAACGAGCAAAACGCGGTTTAATAAACGGTATAGGTAGTATCATAAAATCTATTTCTGGTAACTTAGACGCCTCGGACGGAGAACGATATGACAGACTTTTTGAACAAATAAATAAAAATGAACAGACACTACAGATACAAAATGACCAAAACATAAAAATAAACAGAGCAATGATTGACAAATTTAATGAACAAATAAAGAATCTTGAAAGTAATGAAAATCAATTACAAATGCAAATAAATGACATACAAACTATTCTAATAAAAAACCTTGATTGGCAAAGCAAGATAGATATTGATAATAAATTTCAAAAATTAATATTTCTCTTACAAAATATGAATGATTTGTGTAAACAAATCGAAGTTAGCCTAACATTCTGTAGCTTAAGAAAATTACACACTAGTATCATAAATCCCGATAACCTACAACAAATAACACAAAATAAAGATATTTGGCTTTTCAATGAAATCATCGAAACATATTGTAGAAACGATAAAGAACAAATACATTTTATAATAAATATCCCAATATACACCTTAAATACTTACTCCTTACATCAATTTACCCCCATCCCTGTTTATAAAAATGATTCCCTCATTATGCTTAACGAAAAACAAAGTGTATATTACCTAGATAATGGAAATAAATATATTACTCATAACTGTATTCAAATAAATAATAGCTATTATTGTAATAGTCGATATATTAAAATAAATAAATGTATTATGAATATTGTAAATAATCAAAAGAACGATGGTTGTTCATTTCATGATATAAAACTAGAAAATACTTGGGAACAGATAGAAAATACAAACGACTTAATAATTATAAGTCCCACAGAACAACAAATTCAAATTAATTGTCAAACAAATACTGTTAACAAAAATATACAAGGAGTATATAAATTTAAATTAACAGAAGGATGTAGAATAAATAACTTCAAATTTAATATTATTCAAGAAAATTATAAAGAAATACAATTCGAAAATTTCAACTCCTTCAATTACTCGAAAATAACTAATCAGAATAAATTAAAAGAAATAAAATCAGTAGATATAAAAATCGAAAATGTTCCAAAAATAAAAGAACTGCAAATAAATAATAACCATCATTCTTATATATTATATTGTATTATTGTAATTATTGTATTGTTTATGTTATGTTATAAACTTAAGAATAAATGTAAGAACTTATGGAAACCAAAAAGGAATGTATTAAATAATAAATTAAATACGTTAGAAACAATAGAATAACACCTTACAAGTATTGTAAAATTTTAGAAGGGAGGAATTATGTAAGGCCTTGAAGGTATTTCACAAACATTGTAAGTTGTAACTTGCTGCATCAGCTAAACACCCAGTAGTTTTCCATTAAGTTAGAAATAGCATAAATAGCACGTAGCATAGATAAGGTTTCACTTGTTCCTGTAAGTTCTTGAACGCACATGTACATTTCATTGTAGTGCAACAAAAAATTAATAAAAGATTTTTTTTATTAAAATCGATAAATCAATATTTAATTTATATATATACTAAAATAAATTATTCTGGTCGCAGCTCGCAGAATACCGAAATTGTGATAATCTGTAAAATAACCATGAAAAATAAAAATTGTTATTTACTTATCGGTTATTAACAGATAATAATACAATTACAGAATATAGGGGTTAATTTTGACATCCTGTCATCATCAATTAATAATATAGAACTGTTGAAACATTTTAAATATGAGAATTTATAATATTATGAATATGAAATCTAGAGGGGGGCAGTAGGGACCAGGAAGAAAATTAGGGGGGCATATATGTTTTATCATTTTAATAATAAATAAAAATGTTGTCAATATTAAATTTATTTGGTACCAAACAAATATAAATATAATATACAGTAGAATCTCTTATAGCATGGTCTCCTACAACACCCCAACTAAATTTACGACTCACATCAGAAAATATAATATTATTATTATTATATATTATATATTATTATTATATTATTATTATTATTATTATTATATTTTTATTATATAATATCCTTCATTTCTGTAGTTAAAAATAGGTTAAAAATGTTCAAAACGTACAGGAATCGTTCCTGTAATTTGTAATACCGGGGCGTGCATTCAAAATATTCCTTTGCTGTCTTTTACTTCTGTGCGACGTATCTGGCAGTGATACGGTAAACCGAATTGGCGGCGGTATGCTCGGGCGCCAATTGCTCGGATAGAAATACGGTCGGAGAAATAGGATGTGGTTGTAGAAAATAAAAACACAGTAAATGTTGTAAAAATAATTAAATAACTTATATTTTATTCCTTTGCAGGTAAGTGGTGTGCCAGGGAGGCGGTAGAATGGTACCAGGTGCGGTAATCTTGCGGAGGTGGTCGCAGGGGTGATCCAGGCTGTTGACGGTGTGATAGGCGTCGCGACGGAGACGCGGTGACGGTGATATGGTGATACGGCGGAAGGCCGAAGACGCTGAAGACGTCGTGGTGTTGATGCGGCGACGAATGATGATGAATAAAATGAAGAGACAGGTAAGAGAGGGGAAGGAGTGGGGGAGAGGTGCACGGCCGCAATTGCGACTCGCGGCAAAAGCGTCGGCCACGCCGCAGCGTCCACGTACTCGAACTCGACACGGTGACGATGCGTCAGCCGAGCGACTTGCGCTAAGTCGAGCTGTTGCCGATGCAGCGGTAGTGGAGAGGTGGGACAGAAAACACACAGCCGGCTCGCTGGCTATTACTCGAGTTCACGATTGCAAAACGTCGCAATGCTCACTCGGTGATACGCACACTGGGTCACGGAACGATAGGAGAGTGACGGGGTAGGTATTTGACACTTGCACGAGACACTCAGAGCACTTCACAACAATAGGATAACAAAATGCTGGTTTGCTTAACAATCGTGTGAAACCCAACTCGACACTCCACGGACCGCGAGACCTCGGAAACACTGTACCATGGCGCTGGACGGTCAAATCGGTATTTGGCAGATGGTAGATAAAAATAGAAAACAGGACAGGATTTACCAACGGTCGGCGACGCCACGACGAGGGCTCGTGATGGATCCGGAGACCGGGCGGACAGGTGATGGATACGGTGACGGTGCTGGTAATTCCCAGAACGGAATAGCGGAGAACTCGCTCGACGAGACGTAAACCACGCTTTCTCAAGTCGGTTTGTAGCCGTGAAACACTGACTGAGACTGATTTTTGTTCGATCGCAGTATTTATAGGTAAAATATTAATTATACGCGTTGTGTTAGGTTGGCGGTGGTTCGTCCTATGTTAACCAAATAGGTGATTTGGTTTCAGATGGAAACTAGGGTAAAAACCACCCGATTTGGTTCGACATAGGCTTGCCGGTCGCGGAATACCATATCGCGCGCATTGCCGAAATTTGACAGCGTCTTCGGAATTATTTCGCGGCCGGTGTAAAAATAATTCTCGGTTTTTATGACGGAATCTAGGTTTAGTAATCATTGTAACGATCTACTTCGTCACATCTGATAGCTGGTTTATTATTCCATTCCAAACCAGATTTTGCAACAAATCTTGAACCGATAGAATGTCCATAACAATATTCAGTTTCAGCGGGCTGTTCATCTGATTCCTCCTCGCTGTTAATTTCTGTGTTATCTTCCGTTTCCGATACACACTCCACACTTTGGTATTCCTCATTATCTGATGATTCCTCGTTGAAATTTTCTATTTCAGAGTCTGATACTTCCAGATCTAAATTTTCAGCTAAAACAATCAGCTCTCCTTCTGTTAATTTTAGAAATTTATCATACCGCTGCATTTTAAAGGAACACTGCAAAAAAACTAATATAAATATTTGGTAGCTTTAAATTCCCAACCGGGGTCTCTGCGAGACCCCACTCACCTAACTGCGTCTTATCTCGATACAAATACAACAAAGCATCACAGCATACCAAGAGATTATGTAATACGCATGCACCGACACATACCGGCAATGTTCTCCAAATGCACAAATAAAGAAGTTATTATGACAAAATTAACGCTGGGGTCTCACAGGGACCCCACTTGGGCGCTTAAGGGTTAAAGTGAATTACTCTCGACTTGCCATTCGGTGTTTTCCTTATACGGTAGGTAATGTCGTTTATCCTCTTCATCACTTCATAGGGTCCCTCCCAGCATGTTTATAACTTCGGAGATAGACCACAACGATTCTGGAGATTATGTAACTATACCGACTCTTCAGGTTCATATCCTCCCTTTTCTGTTCTGATGTCATAATGATCGTTCATATTTTCGCTTGAAATTTGAATGTTTGAACGAAGTTGCTCGTGAATGTAATTCATTCTTCTTTGTAGATCAATGATGTAATCTTCCATACAATTAGATCCCTCCGGGTTTACAGCCGAATTTCAAATTGCACGGTAATCGCAACTCACGTCCGAATACGATGCTTGAGGATGTTTGTTCTATTTTTTCGTGCACTTACAATAATATAAACACGACTGATATCACTTTCAAATTGTTACTAAAGCCACCGCTCCCGTTAATCTCGCATAGCAGAAAGTTTACTACGAGGTGTCGAATGTATGTTATGACCTGACATTCTGCAAATATGAGCTTGTTAGCAAGAACGACCGTTACAGTTCTCTAATTGTGTGACTGATACGTTTTTTTTTAATATTACAAATATCTTCCTTTTATTCACCTCTCCACCAAATTTCAAGCTGTAATAAATAAATCACGTGACCCCCTAAACCAGTCCACTTGGAGAACTTCTGTGACTAACGCGCAACTAGCAATAAATTCTGTCAATAATTTTTTTGTAATGTATTCATCGTGTACAAGTAGTAAAAAAAATTCAGCCTGATAAAAATAAGTCACACGACACCATAAAAATCGCCACTTTGACCGTTTCTGTCACGCATGCGTCACCTGCCAAAACTTCTGTCTACTATTTTTATTACTTAATTATACCAATGTCTATAATTTAAAGCGAAAATTAGCCTGTAAAAAATATGTCACCAACCACCCTTAAAAGTAGCACATTCACATCGGCGCCATTTATTGTTGCCACCCGTGCCGAAATCTAATTTTCTTTTTTTTATGTTTCTCATGACATAATCTATTGAAAAAACCATTTATGTCACTGGAATAAATGAGACATCATTTTGCACCCTAGCTCTCTAACTAACAACTTTTGACAGATATCTCTTGATCGTTTTATTCATTTGTTCAACCATGCCGTCAGACTGCGGATGTTATGCGGTTGTTCTTGTCTAATGGATGTCCAATATTTTGCAAATGTCTAGGAATAGAACAGATTCGAAGTTTTTTCCTTGATCGGAGTGTATTTTCGCGGTACTCCAAATCGACATATACATTTCTTCATCAATACTGCAACGACGGTGATTGCTTCCTGGTTGGGCAGAGGATAAGCTTCAGCCCATTTGCTGAAGTAGTCCGTGACGACAATTATATACTTATTGCCGTCTTCGGTTTCTGGGAATGGTCCAGCAACGTAAATTGCAATGTGTTCAAATGAGCTTCATATGTTGTACTGGCGTATCGGTACTCTTTGATTTCTATGTGGCCATTACTTACAGTACATACTACGAATTTCTTGTACCACTCTTTGACCTCTTCTTTGAAATTTAGCCAGTAAAATCGTTCTCGCAACTTCTTAGACGTCTTGTTGACTCCAAGGTATCCTTCAGCGGATCCGTCATGGATCTCTTTCAATACTTCAGGTACCCTGTTACTACTAGGGATAAGTAACTGAGTTCTCTGCTCAGTACTTTTTGCATTCTCAAAGACACGTTTCAAGAGACCATCTTCAATTACTAAAGAGTCCCATTTCTCCCAGTACGATTTTACATTTTGGAAATATGATCCAACATCTTGCCAAATCGGTTTGTCTCCATTTTTCTTCCATTTCAATATAATTTTCAAAACCGTGTCTATTTTTTTATCTTTACGCAATTCTTCCGGTTGCCATTTTTCATCGACTTCTGATGTTCTTAACGCAGCAGCTTGCTTTTCTTTTACTCGACAAAAATGCTTGCATTCCTCGAAACACGGTACCCTGGACAACGCGTTCGCGTTACCATGGCTAATTTCTGCTTGGCGTATTTTCCTCTTGCCTTCCAACATTTTTGTAACGATTCGTCGTACCTTCTCTTCAATGTCTTCATTATCTACTTGTTTCATGTCGCTGTTCATTTTTCGCGCTCTAGATTGTCCAAACAAAGCTTGAGCTCAGTGAAAAAACTGGGTTACGTGTTTTATAAAGTATTTTTTTAAATATAATTTCATTTAACAACTAATGTTACTATTCCCTATTTGTCATTAAGCGAAAGAAAAGCTTTTACTAAAAAATGTACAAGGCGTAACCGGTTAGAATGGGTAAAAGAACATAAGAACTGGACTAATCGACAATGGCATACTATAATTTGGAGTGATAAGTCCAAGTTCGATGCTTAATGTTATTACATTAAAAAAATATCTTATAAAACTTTAAATCCAGTTCTTTTGGTTTCTCTTCATGTTGTTGAGACATGTGGTTGTTTACCTATCATTTCCCGCCACAAAGTTTTAATATCTCGAGCTTTCGCTGGACGATTTACTTTCAAAATTTCTCTTAAACCTCGTAGATCAGAACAGGCAATGGCTGAAGAACGGCCATTTTTAAACTTTCGGATATTCCACCAATTTTTTATATAAGTTTTTAATATTTTGTATCATAGATCTCGCAATAGAATGAGAAATAGATATTTTCCTTGCAGAAATACCATTTTTATGAGCATTTATTATAGACCACCGTAAATCTCTGCTCAAAGCTTTACCACGAGGTATTTTATTTGAAAAAAAAAACCGGCAAACGGCAATGACAGTTTTGTATCGATTTTTTTCATTTGTGTTTTGTTTTCCATTTGTGTTTTGTTTTAACAACTATTAAATTTAAAACACGCAAATAAATCTCTTCTAAACCATACATTTTTTGTTGGCCGAACTTTTATGAATCTGTTGCCATAATACTTATTTGATGATAGTTTTGTAAAGGTTTGTATTATTTAAAATATCTTTTCAGTAGCAGACCATTAAAGATTCATATAATAACGTAGATATAGTTTTGTTGTAAGAATAAACCATTTTTTAGTATATTTTTACATTTTTGTAAAGCATAAAGTTTGAAATTTATACCGGCCGAACTATTATGGAGTTGGGCTCGTATTTCCAGTACTCCAGGACATAAATTCGCTGATGAAGTTGCACTGAAGAATTCTAATTGTTCTATTCTTTTTCCATATTCGTCTTTTAATTTATTTAAATCTTTTTGTACCTACTATTTTAGTTTTTCTTCTAATATTTTAGAACTTTGTTCTGATTTTCTAGAATTCTCTTCTAACTTCTCCTCCAAAATTCTAGAATTGTCTTATAACTCCTGTTCCAAAGTTCTAGAATTTTCTTCTGATTTTCTAAAATACTCTTCTAACTTCTATTCCAAAGTTCTAGAATTTTCTACTAATTTTTTTTTAGAATTCTAGACCTTTCTTCTAACTTCTGTTCCAAAGTTCTAAAAATTTCTGCCGAAGCTTCTTTTAGAATTCTAGAACTTTCTTCTAATTTTTGTTCCAACATACTATAATTTTTTTTCTAATTTCTGTTCAAAAGTTCCAGAATTATCTTCTAACTTCTATTCAAAAGTACAATTTTCTTGCAAATTTTGTTGCACAGATTCTGTTCATTCTTCATTTTCTTTGGAATTCCTACTTTCATCGGCATATCTCTTTTGTCTACACTTTTTTTCGGAATCGTGACCTTTTACTTCAGAGTCTTCTTTTGTATAGCTCTTATATGTCGGTAACTTAACACGGAGTTCTCCACCAAACATTAAAAATGCTGGAGTTTGTCCAGTTGTTGAATGTGGCGTAGTATAGTAAGAAAAATGTACTGGTGTAATACTGTTTTTACCGATTCGCCAGTTGCTTGTGCTATTTTGAGTCTTTTCATAATTGATCGATTTTGTCGTTCTACCTCACTATTTGCCTGAGGCCATTTTGATGTATTTAAACGTAGATTTATATCATACGATGCGCAAAAATCTCTAATTTCTATACTTGTGAACTGTCGCCCATTGTCTGCCTTTATTTCTTCTGGTATACCAAATCTTGCAAGTATTTTTTTTTAATTCTTAAACTTTCTGTTGTACATACATATCTTCATGCTATATCCCAACAAATGGGGTAGCACGAACCCTAAAATCACTCATAAAACATTCACTCATCACACTCATCAAACAATCAGTCATCGTCAAACATTTTCATCCAAACATACCACCCTCACTTCAACCACATTCATAGATCACTCCATATAAACTCATTCATTTATTACACTCGAAATTATTATCACACAACAAACCTTCAATCACATCATTCCTTTTCACTTACCATTCATTTTCTTTCTTCAACGTACATAACGTATGCATAAAAAATCTCAAATTACTCACGTTTACTCCTAACAACGAATCTAATAACGAAACTAAACTTAATATTCTTGCTTCATAAAATCTACTGTAATAATCAATAGCGATCAATATTTATATTTTTCTCCATATAGTGGTCCTAAAAAGTCTAATGCAATACTCTTCCATGGACTTTCTGGCATCCTAGTGCTAACAATTGGTTCAGGTGGGCTTGAAGCACACACTAACTGACAACTATGGCATCTCTTACAATAATTTTCTACTTCTTTGTCGAATCCATACCACCAAACTTTAGTACGTAAACATTGCTTCATTTTAACTATTCCGGGATGTCCTGCGTGAACCAACATCAGTACTCTGGTTCCAAGTTACGGCGGTATTAATATTCGAGTACCTCTCAAGATTATGTCATCTATAACACACAATTCTACTTTTATTATTTCCTACTTATGCAAATTTACGGGCCATTTGTTTGTTTGGATAGCTTTTTTCAACTCTGTTAAATAATTGTTATTCATATAAGGTTTGCGAATTTCTTCTAATGTCATAGACGATGATGTAGCTTCTCTGGCAATCCACCTGACATGTGCTTCAGTACCATCTATTTTTTCTTTTTCATCTTTCTGAATACCCATTCTAGACAAAGGGTCTGCTATATTAGTTTTCCCAAGACTACCTTACTTTAAATCGGTAACACATAAGTCGTAGTACCCAACGCTCAATTCTCGAGCAGGGTTTGAATCTTGGTGAAAATATAAATTCTAGCGGCTTATGATCTGTTATTATGCTAAATTCTTTTCAATATACGTATATGGAAACGTCGATATGCCCAAACAAAACTTAAAGCCTCTATTTCCGTCTGGCAGCATTTTTTTTTCTATTTTAGTCAAAGCACGACTCGCATATTCAATAATTTTGTTCTCACCATTTTGACATTGTACTAATACAGTTCCTAATCCGTAAGGCCTTGCGTCTACTATAATTGTAGACTTTACTTGTGGATCATAAAATCCTAAAACATTTACTTCTTCTACTAGAGATTTGTCAGGTTTTCAAACGCTGTTTCCATTTGAATTCAGTATTCTTGTTGGTTAGTTCTCTCAATGGCTCAGTCAATGTTGAAAAGTTTGGAATGACTACAATATCCTATCAAACCAAGAAAACTTTGTAGTTCAATGTTCGTTTCCAGTGCGCGGCATTGTTTTATTGTTTTTACTCTACTTTCCAACGGTCTTCTGAAATTGTGTGTCCCATAAATTCAATTTTCTTTTGTTTAATGTTACATTTCTCTACGTTAGCAGTGTACCTGCTATTTCCATTTCTTCTAATAGTTTACATACAAGGACGTTGAAAGGAGGGGAATGGCATTACGATACTGTAGCATTGTTTGAAGTGAGGCTCGGGCAAGGGAAAGAGACAACAATAGTTTTTCTGCACCGTGCTTAGCCAAATCTCTTCTTCTTCCAAATATTTTAAATTTTTGTGTAAGAAAAGTGGCGTTTAAGCGTTGTCAGGAAGCGTTATTTTATGTAAACATAATCACGAGGCGTCATTTGTGTTTCAATTTTTGTGTTGTATGGAATTGGACATATTTTTTTGTGGATAAAATGGTAACAAAGTGTTTAGTTTGTAAAAGACGTGCAATTACGGGCAGTGGAATCAGTTTTCACCAGTAAGTAAATGTAGGTCATGTTATAAAAGGAAAGAAAAATAATTTTTTGTTTGTTTTACAGATTACCTAAAGATAAAGAGTTTCGAAAAGCATGGGTAGAAGCGTGTTGTTTGAATGAGTTTATATTAGTCAGGCGAATACTGGCTATAAAATTTGCTCGAATCACTTCAAGGAAAGTGATTTTCGCGTAACCAGAATTGAAGGCTCAAAAATTCTAAAGCCAAAAGCAATACCTTCTGTATTAATGAATACGCGAAAAAATGTAGTGCGTGATTTAAATTCGTCAAACAATAATTTACAATCATTTCAACATGATCATGCATCCTACTCAAAGATATTAGTGATTAATTCTACAACAACAGAGGAACACAAGCCATATCGTAGGAACACGAATGCAAAAAGGTATGTGTGTGTGTGCGTGTGTGTATGCGTGTTTTATTATTTATTATATATATATATATATATATATATATATATATATATATATATATATATATATATATATATATATATTTCTAGATCTAAAAATGTCACAACTGATATTGAGAGTTCAGAAACAAGGACAGACATCAACGAGATCGAAGAAGAACCACATATAAATCAATTACATGAAATTGAAAACCAAACTATTCCAGAATCTGATATAAGTACACAAAGGTGAGTTTTCAAATTCAAATTTGTGATACGTATTTTCTGAATTATATTAAAACTTAAACAATTTTAAATGTTTCAGATTAACTACTTTACTGGTTGCCAGTAATCCAGAAATATCAAATTCGCAAAATGAAATTGATTTCTCAAATTACCCCACCAAATCCGAGGGAGACAAGATGTATATCTCGTATCTTTGAATGTACACGAAGAAAAGCAAGAAGAAATTTAGATTTAGCGAAATCTGAAGTAAAAGTCAAACAACGTAAAATAAAGACATTATTACAGAAGAACTGTAGGTTATTAACGAAGGTTAAAACTTACGAAAATCTTATAGCTCATCTACGGTCCAAAATGCTTCTTTCTGAAAATCTCGAAAATATTTTACAGGTATGTAATGCCAGTAAAAGTGGGTCATAGACGTTTAATTTGTAATGTTATTATTTTTATACAGACAATATCTTCAGATAAATTAAGAGAAATTATGACATGCCAATTAGGAGGGAAACAGAAAATACAAAATTATTCGAGAGAATTAAAAAAATTTGCTGTAACACTCCAATTTTATTCATCAAAAGCATACAGTTACGTGAGGAGATCGTTCCAGAACTTGTTGCCACATCCCAGGACTATAAGCAGATGGTATGAAAGCATTAATGGAAATCCAAGATTTACTTCCGAAGCATTTAAAACTTTAAAACAATTAACAAGAGAAAAAAATATCATAGTTAACCTGGTCATAGACGATATAGTCATTAGACAGCATGTCGAGTAGTGCGGTCATAAATATGTTGGGTTAGTCGATTTTGGAACTGACATTGTGCGGAATAACGATGAAAATGACGTGCCAATAGCCAAGAACGCTTAAGATTTTTAATTGTTAGTGTCGTAAGTAGATGGAAACTCCCTGTTGGCTACTTTCTTGTGGACGGCACATCAGGGGAAGCATTAGCAAATTTAGTAAAAACTTGCTTACATTTAATTTATAATACTGGAGCCCACTGTCATTCTATAACATTTGATGGAGCTTCCAATAGTAAAATGATGTGCAGACAGTTGGGTGCCTCGTTTGATTTAGAAAGTTGGAAGCCCTGGTTCTCACATTCTGTCACAGGTGAGAAAGTTTTAATTGTTTGGGATCCCTGTCATATGGCAAAATTAGTGAGAAACACTTTAGCAAAGTATTATGTCTTGAAGAATGCTGAAGGAAAATTAATTCGCTGGCAGCACATAAAACGTCTCCATGAAGTTAAAACGAAAGAAGGTCTACGTGCTGCCAGAAGGCTTTGTTTCTTTGTGCGAATATTTTGTGGCCCCAAAATATGGATGCGGTTCGACCTACTGCTGAATTTATTATTATGTTCGATAAAATTTTTGATATTTTGAACTGTCGGACCCGTTTTGCAAAAAAACCTTTCAATCAGGCACTGTCTGAGGCAACGATTGAAAAATATTTTAAGTTTTCCCAAGAAGCAATAAAATATATTAAAAATTTGAAAAATGAAAACGGTACATTAATTATAAAATCACCCAGATATACAGGATTCATAGGTTTTATAATATGTCTAGAGAATATGTTTATCTTATACGATATTTTAAAATTAAAATATAAAATTTCATTCTTGCTGACGCATAAACTCAATCAAGACCATATCGAAACATTATTTGTAGCCATATGAGGTAGAGGTGGATTCAACAATAACCCAGAGCACTGCAACTAAAAGGAGCATATAGGAGACTACTAGTGCATCACGAAATAACTGGATCTGAAACTGGAAACTGCAGTCTGTTTGGAAGTGTGGAAATTTTATCTACTAGCAGTATAGATCCCATATCATAAACAACTATTAACATCGACCAGACAGACCACGACTACATTGATACAATGTTCACATTATCACCATTTGTGGAAGATGTATGTATTTATATTGCAGGTTACGTCGTCAAAAAAATCAGGAAAAGAGTAATACGTGTAAATAATTTTTATACAAAAATACTACGGATTCTATTTTAATTAAATTTAAAAATCGTTGTGGATTGATTAATCCGTCAAAGAGATATACAGATCATTTGTCAACATGCGGAGAGTATTTTAAGAGCACAAATGCATGTATTATACCAAAACAACATAAAATTGATGTTAAAAATAAAATAAAGAGAATTTTTAGTGGACAAGTGTTCATAGGAATGGACAAACATGTTCTAGCACAAGATTTTGCTGCGAATCATAAAATGTAATTAAAAGATTTAATTTTAAATGTGTATATTGATACTCGATTAAAATTTGCTGGGACCCAACTAACTCAAAATAAAATAACAAAAAGAAAAAAATTTAATAAATTAACTCTGTTTAGAAATGAATAAAAATATTTTTCATTTATGTATGTGATTCCCGTTCCGTGTCTCACAGAGAACGGACGTGTTACCTACAGCTCCAGCAAGCGATTAGGTAATCTTAAATACAAACAACAACTATTAATAATAATTAATTAATTAATTATTAATTACTAATAACTAATAGTGAATAAGACATAATAAACTCCGACTGGCACCACTAAAAGTGACGAAGCACGTAAGACCACGGCCAACGTGCTTCACGACGAAGTGAAATGAGTTGTACTCAAAATACACAAGACAGCCTTTAGCAAACTCAAAACACATAAAAAAAAAAGAAAAGAGATGAAGCAGAACCTCGTGAAATAAGAAGAGTAAAACGAAAAATACAACAACAATCTGATCCGAGTTCTCAAATAATTACAACACAAAACCGATTCCAACTCCTAAACGACATCCCCAGTAACAAACAACAGATGGAAGAATCAGCTCCGAAAATCCTCAAACCTCCACCAATATTTGTTCCGGATATTCAAGATCTCAACCCACTAAAAACACTCCTAAACGAAGAAACAAACGAAAAATACATCTTAAAAACGGTAAGCTACCACACCTACCAAATAAAAAAAAAAGAGCACATCGAGTATTTATCAAAAACATTCATCACACTACAGACATAAATGACCTAAAGAAGGAAATCGAAGACAAAGGACACAAGGTAAGAAACATTTATAACATAAAACATAGAACACTGAAACATCCCCTCCCAATATTTATAATAGAACTGGAGCAAAGCCCAAACAATAAAACAATATACGACATTCAGTACCTACAACACACCAGAGTAATCATTGAACCCCCCAGGGTCAAAAAAGAAATCCCACAATGTGTCAGGTGTCAAAGGTATGGGCATACCAAAACATACTGTGCTCGCCAAGAGAGATGCGTAAAATGCGGGGAAAATCACGCCACTAGAAATTGTACTACAAACGAAAACTCTCCAGTTAAATGCGTACTGTGTGACGGCAACCATCCAGCTAATTATAAAGGATGCTCGGTATATAAAGAAATCTATAAAAGAAAATTCCCACCTCTAAGACAAATCAACAGAACAAAATACAAATAATCCCCAACAGGAAGTAAATCCTCACATATCATATGCACAAAAAACAACCAATAATATCCCAAATATACCTGACATCCCCCAAATCCAATCCAATCAAACAACTTACCCAACACAAAATAAACTAGAAGAAATGATGTTACAATTAATGGGTAGGATGGATAATATCCTAAACCTATTAACAACGCTAATAACAAAACTTCCATAATGCAACAAAAGCTAAAAATTGCACTATGGAATGCTAATGGCTTGGCCAACCACAGCCAAGAGTTAAAAATATTTTTAAAAAAACAAGACATTGACATTATACTAATCTCAGAGACACATTTTACAAATCAAACGTATCTAAAAATACCTCAATACACAATCTACGATACAAAACATCCTGATGGCACCGCCCATGGAGGCACAGCAATAATCATCCAAAGCACAATCCAACACTATGTTTTACCAGAATACATGATGGACCACCTCCAGGCAACAACTATCCTAATAGAAGAAGCGACTGGCTCAACCACCCTCTCTGCAATATACTGTTCTCCGAAGCATACCATAAAAAAGAACATTTTGAACAATTCACAAAAACACTTGGCAATAAATTCATCCTAGGGGGCTACTATAATGCAAAGCACACTGCTCAAAACTATACAGAGTAATAATTTTGCACACCACTCCACATGCAAACCTACACACTGGCCGACGGACATAAATAAAACTCCAGATCTATTGGACTTTTATATAACTAAAAACATCCCAACAAACTCAATAGTAGTAATAGACAGTTTAGATCTTTCATCGGACCATACCCCAGTCATCCTGGAACTAAACACAAACGTAAAACAAACTCTAAAATCGCCAGTATTGCACAACAGATTCACAGACTGGAAATACTTTACTGAATTAATAAATAAAAAAATAAATCTGAACCAACCACTAAAACAAAATGAAGACATAGACGACGCAATTGAACATCTGAACTTAAAAATCCAAGAGGCTGCATGGGAAGCAACCCCTACTGTACCCGAAAAGAGAAATATACCTTAGGTCCCTAACTATATTAAAGAAGCCATAAGAGGAAAACGCCGCATACGAAACGTCTGGCAGCAACAGCGCAACCCTCTAGATAAAACTAGACTTAACAGGAAAGAAAGAGAACTAAAACTAATCTACGAATGGAGAAACAACAATATCCAAGAATACTTAAGCAGCTTATCTAACACCCCGGCCACGGACTACTCGCTTTGGAAATCTACGAAATATCTAAAAAGACCTGCGCAACGAATTCCACCAATAAGGAAACCAGACAACACCTGGGCGAGGAGTAACCAAGAAAAATGCAGAACCCTAGCTGAACATTATGCCCAAGTATTCGAACCATTTCCAATAAATAACAATTCCCCAGAAGAAGAAGAAATTAAGCAATATCTTGAAACCCCAGATCAAATGACACCACCAATCAATAAAATAAGTATAGAAGAAGTCATCAACACAATCAAAAACATGAAACAAAAGAAAGCACCAGGATACGATTTGATAACAGCCAGTATACTAAAAGAAATCCCAAAAAAAGGAATACAACTAATTACATCCATCTTCAATGCTATACTTAGAAAAAGCTACTATCCTCCACAATGGAAAGTAGCACAAATAATACCCATCCAGAAACCAGGGAAACCAGCTGAAGAACCTACCTCATACCGACCAATAAGTCTATTACCAATACTCTCGAAAGTATTTGAAAAAATCTTCGTAAAACGACTAAAATCGATAATACTTATGAAAAAACTAATACCGGAATATCAATATGGGTTCAGAGAAAAACACGGTACAATAGAACAAACACACCGAATAATTAATCAAATAAGTAGGGACCTAGAAAGAAAAAATTACTGCTCAGCAGCATTCCTCGACGTAGCGCAAGCCTTCGACAAGGTGTGGCATGAAGGGCTGCTCTATAAGTTAAAGAAAAATCTACCCACCCCACACTATCAGCTACTAAAGTCATACCTAACTGAAAGAGACTTTCAGGTGAAGTACCAAAACGAATATTCAGACCTACTTCCCATAAAAGCTGGCGTACCCCAAGGCAGTGTACTTGGCCCAACACTTTATCTACTATACACAGCTGACCTGCCAACATCACAGGAAATTACAACGGCAACGTTTGCCGACGACACGGCACTACTAGCGTCAAATGATAACCCAGAAATAGCCTCACAACTATTGCAAGCCCACCTAACAAAAATAGAAAAATGGCTAAATATATGGAAAATAAAAGCAAACACAACCAAATCAACCCATATAACCTTCACCAATAGAAGAAATACCTTCCCAGAAGTTTACTTAAACAACGAACCATTACCACAAGCAACAGAGGTCAAATATCTGGGACTACACCTCGACAGAAGGTTAACATGGAGCAAGCATATTAAAACAAAAAGGAAATAACTGAACATCAAGGTTAAACAACTCTACTGGATGCTAGGAAAACAATCCAAATGAACAACAGAAAACAAACTTCTGCTGTATAAAACCATGATAAAACCTATTTGGACCTACGGTCTACAATTATGGGGGTCAGCCAGCAACTCTAATATAAAAATTATTGAAAGATTTGAAGCCAAAACACTAAGAATAATCCTCGACGCCCTCTGGTATGTAAGAAACAATACCATATACAATGACCTCAACATAAGAACAGTTAAGGATGAAATAATAATAATAATAATACTTTATTGCCCAACAGAAAATCCAGTAAAAGGGCTAAAAATAGATAAATACAAATGAAAAAATATAAAATACATATTAAATTAATAAATTATAAACAAAAAAAGTACACAATTAAAGGTTAGTTTACAAAAATATATCCTTGCAGTTCGACTCAACATAACGGCACAGAATGTGAATCGGTGATCGGAGTAGTACATCCGTTCTTGCCGGTGGAAGGTTGAAGGAACGAACATTTCTTGAAGCTAATCTGGGTACATGGAAAGGCACACATGACAACAAATAAGACGAATCAATTTTATTATGCAGTAGCATCCACATAAATTTAGCAACAAGGATCTCTCTTCTAGATGATAGTGAGACCATAGAATGACGTTGTAGAAGGGAATCGTGATCAACACCTCTAATTGGGTAGATGTTATCCTGTTTATAAGATAAGAATTTTAAAAATCTACGTTGAACACGTTCAAGAGCCATAACCTGAGATGAGTAATAAGGAAACCAAATAAGAATAGCATATTCAAATTTACTTAATATAAAAGCAGAGTATAAGGATTTAAGTACTGTGATATCAGTAAACATATTAGAAATACGCATTAAAAAACCCAAGGTTCAACTGGCCGAGCTGCATACGTTGTTTGTATGTTCCAAAAAGCTGAAATTCGAATTAAATAGGATTCCTAGGTCCTTGATAGATAATTTTCGAATAAGTGATGTACCTGAAATTGAATACATATGATCAAATCGATTGATTCGTCGTGTGTAGGAAACGAAGTAACATTTGTCAACATTTAGAAAAAGCTCATTTGCGTCACACCAATGAACCAAAATGTCAATGTTTGACTGGAGAAGCAATGCATCCTGACGAGTTGATATGCTTAAGTACAGCTTGATATCATCAGCATAGGCTAAAATGGGACAAGTAAAAGATTCCAAGAGATCATTGATAAATAATAGAAATAAGAGAGGACCCAGGTTTGAACCTTGTGGGACGCCAGATGTAGCAACAAAATCTGTGGATGTAAAGCCATTATAAGAAACGTAACACATACGACCTTCCAGATAAGAACTTAAGATTCTTAAGAGACAAGGAGATGCACCAAAGACACTAACTTTATGTAATAAAAGTCTATGATCAATAGAATCGAATGCCCGTGAGAAATCTGTATAAATGGTGTCCACTTGACCACGAGTGTCAATGATTTGAGAGACATATTGCGAAAAACAAGCAAGATTAGTAGTGGTAGATCGCCCTTTCATAAAGCCATGCTGCAAAGGTGAAATTAGAGATTGAGTATTATTGAAGATGGATTTATAGATTATTAGTTCTAATAGTTTACCAAAGTTATTCAATATAGATATGGGACGGTAGTTTTTAACATGAAATTTATCACCCTTCTTAAAAACGGGAATAATTCTAGTTTTTTTCCAGAGTGTTGGAAATGTGCATGTTTGAATAGCTAGGTTTATAATAATAGAAAGAGGTTTGGCAAGAACAAACCTTGTATCTCTGACCAGGAAGCTTGGTATTTGATCATCTCCAGCTGTAAACTTATTTGAAAAAGACGCCATGATAGAAAAAAGTTCATCTTCACTAATTTTATTGAGAAAAAAAGTCGGATGAAAACAAATATCATTAGAGGAAGTGGGCAACGAAGTTACGGTGAAAAAGCTGGA
The DNA here is from genome assembly GCA_911728475.2 of Pterostichus madidus. Lineage (NCBI taxonomy): Eukaryota > Metazoa > Arthropoda > Insecta > Coleoptera > Carabidae > Pterostichus > Pterostichus madidus. Next base: position 15,583,794 of record OU452312.1, read on the forward strand.
AAAATAATTAGCAAAAGCGTTGATAATTTCTTGAGGGGAATCATATTCATTTGTATCATCGTGTAGTTTACCTGGAATACGCGTAGTACCTTGCTTTAAATGGACATATTTCCATAAGTCAGAAGGATTTGACTTAACATTGGCTTCAACTGAAAGTTGGTATGTTTTATAGGCTACTTGGATTTGTAGCTTAGTAAGGTGTCGCAATCTTTTAAATTGGTCTAAATAAAATTGTTTTTTATATTTCACCCATTTCTTCGTCAAATATTCTTTAGTTTTTAAGTTGTACTTGATCTCCTTTGTAAACCATGGTGGATAATTCGTTTTAATACATTTAAATTTTGGTACAGATATTTCGAAAATATTGTATAATAGTTCATAAAACATTTCAAGAGAGTCATTAACATTGTTATATGAATCTAAACATGACCAATCTACATTAAAAATACTCTCATACAGTTGATTAAAATTAGCTTTCCGAAAATTAAAGCAAGGGTTATTCACTGAAGGAAATCTTGCTGGTTTGACAGAAGACAATAATTGGAAATTCATAGTAAGCGCAGGGTGATAAACATCTTCAGGAACCATTGGTATATCTGATTTCTGAATATTAATTATTGCATTCAAATTAGAGAAAATTAGATCTAGTTTATTACCTTTAATATTCAAAATATTATTAACTTGTTTAAGATCTAATGTATTCAGAAGATTACGGATAATAAAAGATTTAGAACAGCTGACTGAAGGATTATCAAAATTCGGAACATTAAAGTCTCCTGCTAAAAGAATATTTTCATTCACTAAAAAAACTTCTAGAGCATCAATAAATATTTTGAGATCATTGGTAGTTATATCAGGTGGAATATAGACTACACAAATAATGAATGTTAAATAGCCTACGTAACATTTACATGCAGCAATATCTATTAGAGGAGTAAGTAATTTTAAATGTGATGTATCTAAAATGTTGTATGGGATATTTTCAAGCAAAGCTATGAGAACTCCACCTCCTTTGCAACGATCAATAAGAGAAAATTCTCTATCACAACGTGTGATATTATAATTAGGAGGGAACAGTTCGGCATTATTGACAGACATATTAAGCCAGGTTTCAGACAATAATATTATATCAACAGAAACAGAACAACAATTAATATAAAACAAATGCGATTTAGAATTAAGTCCCCGTGTATTTTGATAATATATATTTAAATGTAAACATGAAACTGGATTATTGTTGGGCTGATTTAGTTTTCCGAATTCACAATTTTTGGAATACCATGAACATGTTTTATTATAAGGTTACTTTCACCATTTGCCAAACGGCTGTTCATCTCACTCTTAACTAATTTATAAAACTCTATTTGTCTCGGAGTCTTATCACCTGAAATAGAAATATTTTTAAATTTATCATTGGATTTTAATTTATTAATATTTTTAAAGACATTAGTAACATCAACATTCGAAGGAAGTATCAACTTAACAGGACGAGAATTATTTGTTGACGCATCAAAGCGACCCAGACGAATGAGCTTTACTATGCTTGTACTTGGGCTTAAATCTTTCAGGAGATCAACAGCAAGTGTGGTATCAACTTCTAATTGTTGTTGTTTCGAAAGTGATTTGTTTTCCTTTTAACCAAAAATCATAAGATTTCGCGATCGTTTATCACGTTCCGCTATTTCTTGAATGATTTCCTCAGCATTAATAGGAGAATGGGTTGTTGTGTTTTCATTGAAGGACTTTTTAAGCTCTAATATATCAGTTTGAAGACTTTTAATAACTGCACGCAGATTGTCAATATCATTGGATAGATTTTCAGTCTGGACAATTCCATTTTAGACCAGATGACCCAAGACGAATTTTCCTTGCCTCGTCAGCAGATATGTCAACACACGCGATACAGTGATTTTTTTTACAAATTGAGCAAGTTATAAGGCGATGATCAGCCGTTTTTTGCTTACAACATTAACACACGGTATTCAAAGGATTCATCGATATTATTATGAAGATCAGCAAAAAGTAACACCCTGTAAATGTATTTTTAACTAAACAACCAGTATAAAATTCAACTACTAACTAGAATAATTAGCACGAAGATTGACACTTCGCTAATTGAACAGACAAGCACAAACCAATTGGAAGTAGACACTGGGACAAGTGAACTGAATTCATAAAATAAGAAACTAAAATTGAAGAACACTTACCCAGCAGCAAAAGGACGAAGAAAAAAACAAAACACCAGATAGCAAAAAATTAACTTCACAGGCTGATATAGAATTGAAATTAATATCAACAAAATAAACCCAGAAAAAGACTAATCAATTACAGAGCCGAAATTCACACGTGTATATGCAGTGAAGACTGTCTAAAATAAAAATATCCAGCGAAAAATACATGCAACGTCTCGAGAAACATCCCAACTACACTGCAGTTAATCTACTAGACAACAGCCAAGAAACATATAGACTGAAACGACACACTCCCCTTGATCTACCACATAGATTCTACCAGAATAACTAGACAAATCTCAACCACATGCAATAAATACGAATCCAAATCATAATATATTCTTAAGTTAACCATAAAGTAGGAAGTATCACTGGATACCTCTACTCAAATGATATAACTAGATATTAAAACATTTACTTATTGTTAAAATTGACAGATTGTAAATTATTATCAATAAATAAAAAAAAAAAAATTATGTATGTTTGTTTCATCTCCTTACACTTATGCTTGTTGAAGTAATTGTAGTTTTGATTTGTTTAAAAACATAAATTTAATATTTATTCTCAAACTTCCTCTTCATATTAACAGATTTTATATTTATTATTAATAGTAAATATTGTTCAACAATTACAATTACAAATATTTATTTTAATCGATAGATCACACTAATAATAAACGCTGATAATTTCAGTTTCCTTGTAAAAATTTATAATATTTTAGAGAGAATGATTCTGTTCTGTCTATTTGAATTTCAAATCTCTTTATGACTCATGCGCACGGTACAGAAAATAATACTTCTGTCTCTGTCAATCTGCCGAGCCTCACAGTCTTGGCTTGAATGCCATATCCCCTCCTTTCAACGTCCTTATTTACAAAAGTTTTCGTCATGTTCTTCCTGTGTTCTGCCATTAACAAGAAAATCATCAATGTAAATGACAACACCCTTTTATTTACCAAAATGTTGTTCCATTATTCTTCGAAAAATTTCCGGGGCGCAATTTATCCAGAAAAATAGTCGTTTAAATCTATATAGGCCAAAACATGTTGCAAAAGTGGTTACTTCTCTACTTTTGATTTCTAATACGATTTGGTGAAAAGCAGATTTTAAATCGATTTTTGAAAAGTATTTGCTGCCTTTTAAACCTACTAACATGTCTCCCATACATAGTATGGCATGTCTTTCTATAATGATATCTTCATTAACAGCTCTCATGGCAACACAAAGACGTAGTTCCCCATTTTTCTTTGTTGTACAAACGATCGGTGATACCCAATGTGAAGGTTAATTTACTTTTCAATTATCTGTGCATCCACGAGTTCTTAAAAACGTTCCTTTAGTGGAGCTCTAAGTTGGTGTGGAATCCTTCTTCCTAACTGTATCTTAGGTTTCGATTGATCTCTCATTTTTAATTTCAATTCACAATTATTTAATTTTCCCAATGTATCACATAATACTTTCGGAAATTTCTCTTTGTTATTATCATTTTGGCACTCAATATTACGTAGTGCAATATCCATTTCCAATATACCCAGTTCTCTTGCGGTATTTTTTCCCAATATTGGCGTGCGTCGTCCGTCAACAACATAATAATCTTTTATTTGTTTTTTCATATTTATCTTTGATTCTTTTTGTTTTCATAGCTTTCCAATTTTTTTTATCAATAGCATTGCACGATGCTCCTGAATCAATCAAAAAATTTGTCTCAATACCACCTATTTTTGCTGTGATGTAGCCTGAACCATTATTATTATTATTAGTGCGTAACAAATTAAATGTGTAATTATCCGTGTCGTCTTTCGGATCATCCCAACATTTCTTTTGCTTCTCTGCTTGCTTTGAGCTATTAATTTAGTCTTGCAACATTTCTCAAAGTGTCCAATTTTATGACATTTGTTACATTCTGCTTTGATTGAAGGACATTTTATATCAGTCGCTATGTGTTCATTTTTCCCACAACGATAACAAACGGTTTTTCTTTTCTTTATTGTATTTCGTTTCTGGTTTATTTTTCTCAATTCTTGATCTGTTTTAATTCTTGCATCAGCCTCTATCAATTCAGCTTGTTTCTCAGAAGTTTCTAATATTCTTCCAAGCTCAGTTGCTTTCTGTATTGTTAAATTATCTCTTTTCAATAATATTATTCGTAGTTCATTAGATATGCACTTTCAGATTAATTAGTCAATAATCATTTCTTCTTCTCGTTCTTTGCAATTGCAATTTACTGTACCTTTAATCGTGTGACAAATTGATTTACTGACTCATTTTCGTTTTGAGACATAATAGGAAAAACATGTTCATATGTATAATTTTTCTTTGGTTCGAATACTTTTGTCAATGCTTTCTTGCATATTTCGTATACATCTTCGTCATATGCTATTTCATTTTACTCTGGTAGAGTGTACCAAACTTCCTGTACGCTTTCACCTGCGTGATATAGTAAAAGTGCGCGTTTTCGACTTCCATTAGTGATAGCCTTTACTTCAATAAATAACTCGAAAGACCTTAACCATCTCTCCCATTTTTGCTCATTTGAAGTTTCTTCTAATACAAACTATTGTATTATTAATATTAATCAATATCTTTATTATCAAGAGACACGGTAGTGTCTCTGGCCAAGTACAAACGACAGTGGCCAGACACTACAGTCTCTCTTATCCCGAGTGAACAAATGCCCATTTTCGCACTAAAAAATGAAGCCCAAGCGGATACAAAAGTATGTTTTGACTTAACCACCGTATAGCCCGCACAAAACTGAGTAGGAATAAAAAAGTTTCATGCCATTTGGTCCATCCTTTCCAAAAATATGGATGTTTGAAAAGTGATGTTTTTCAAATTGGGCAAACGTCGTCTTCTTGTTCAGCGTCCGCGTGTGACGTCATCACATTACTACGACTCATTCCGTTTCGGCCCATCCCGTTTCGCCCCATCCGTACAAATGTCTATTTTCGCACTAAAAAATTAAGCCCAGGCAAATTTCGACTTCACTTTGTTCAGCGTCCGCCGGTGACGTCATCACGTTACGAATTACATGATATATTATTAATAATGCCAATGTTATCATATATAAACTAACAAAATTTTCTTAATTTTTTATATTGTTTTACTTCTGCAAAATTTCAATTTTTTTTTTATTTTCAAAATTTTGTCTTTTTACTCTTTTTTACAAAAATAATCTGATATAACTCATCTATATATACGAGTATAAAAATTACATGGAGTAACGATACAAGACAGAATAAGGAATATTGATATAAGAACAGCTTTGGAAATGGACGCAATATCACAAAAAAATAGAAAAAAAACAGTTAAAGTGGTACGGACATTTAATCAGATTAGCAGAGGACATGCCAGTGAAAACTATCTGGAAGACAAGAACCACAGGAAAGAGAAGCAGAGGTAGACCAGCAAAATCATGGGATGACACCATAACCGAGATACTAAAATCCAAATCAACACCAACCAGAGAAGCACAAACACTTGCAAAAGACCGGGAAAAGTGGATAAAATTTGTGACGAACCAATAAGAGGAAAAGATGAAAGAACAAACCTCGACACCCAATGGGTACAAGAGGACCCCGATTATATATATCTATATATATAAAAATTAATGTTTGTTTGTTTGTCCCGTATGCGTTCCTATACCATTCATCCGATTGCGATGAAACTTTTTTAAGTTATTGTGCGCACGCCCGCGAAGGTTTCTGAATTAGCACACGTCCAATCCGCCATCTTGAAACAAAATGGCGGCTAGATATCTTGAAAAGTACTGCACTGATTCGATTAAAATTTGGTATAGACATAGACGGGAACCAATCTTAACACATAGGTAGAATAAAGATTCAGTTCGCCATCTTGAAACAAAATGGCGGCTAGCTATCTTGAAAAGTGCTGCACTGATTCGATTCAAATTTGGTATAAGCATAGACGGGAACCAATCTTAACATATAGGTGTAATAATGCTTCAGTCTGTCGTCTTGAAACAAAATGGCCGCTAGCTATCCTGAAAAGTACTACACTGATTCGATTACCTATACAGGTACAGACGAGAAACAATCTTAACATATAGGTATAATAAAAGCTTCCGTCCTATGCCATTCAAATTTAGATGTTTTCAGTTTCCGGTACGACTCGCATTTGCAATGACCATCAATAAAGCACAGGGACAATCGCTACAAGTGTGTGGACTAAATTTGAAAAATCCTTGCTTCTCACATGGACAGCTGTACACAAACACATTCTCTGAGTTACAAAGCAACGCATGCCGGGTACTCGCATTAAATTTTAGACCACGCGAACGAAGTCGCGGGTAATAGCTGGTATATCTATCTATATAAAAATTAATGTTTGTTTGTCTGTTTCTTTGTGTTTGTTTGTCCCTTATGCGTTCTTATACCATTCATCCGATTGCGATGAAATTTTGCTAAGTTGTTGAGTGCACGCCCGCGAAGGTTTCTAACTTAGCACACGTCCAATCCGCCATCTTGAAACAAAATGGCGGCTAGCTATCTTGAAAAGTACTCCACTGATTCGATTCAAAATTGGTATAGACATAGACGAGAACCAATATTAATATATAGGTATAATAAAGATTCAGTCCGCCATTTTTGAACAAAATGGCCGCTTGCTATCCTGAAAAGTACTACACTGATTCGATTCAAATTTAGTATAGACATAGACGGGAACCAATCTTAACATATAGGTCTAATAAAACTTCAGTCCGCCATCTTGAAACAAAATGGCTGCTAGCTATTCTGAAAACTACTGCACTGATTGGATTCACATTTGGTATAGACATAGACGGGAACCAATCTTAACATACTGGTATAATAAAGCGTTAGTCTACCATCTTGAAACAAAATGGCCGCTAGCTATTCTGAAAACTACTGCACTGATTGGATTCAAATTTGGTATAGACATAGACGGGAACCAATCTTAACATATTGGTATAATAAAGCTTCACTCTACGATCTTGAAACAAAATGGCCGCTAGCTATTCTGAAAACTACTGCACTGATTGGATTCAAATTTGGTATAGACATAGACGGGAACCAATCTTAACATATTGGTATAATAAAACTTCAGTCTACCATCTTGAAACAAAATGGCCACTAGCTATTCTGAAAACTACTGCACTGATTGGATTCAAATTTGGTGTAGACATAGACGGGAACCAATCTTAACATATTAGTATAATAAAGCTTCAGTCTATAATCTTGAAACAAAATGGCCGCTAGCTATTCTGGAAACTACTGCACTGATTGGATTCAAATTTGGTATAGACATAGACAGAAACCAATCTTAACATATTGGTATAATAAAGCTTCAGTCTACCATCTTGAAACAAAATGGCCGCTAGCTATTCTGAAAACTACTGCACTGATTGGATTCAAATTTGGTATAGACATAGACGGGAACCAATCTTAACATATAGGAATAATAAAGCTTCAGTCCGCCATATTGAAACAAAATGGCCGCTAGCTATCTTAAAAAGTATTACACTGATTCGATTCAAATTTAATATAAGCATAGACGGGAACCAATCTTAACATATAGGTATAATAAAACTTCTGTCCGTCATCTTGAAACAAAATGGCCGCTAGCTATCCTGAAAAGTGCTGCACTGATTCGATTCAAATTTGGTGTAGACATAGACGGGAACCAATCTTAACATGTAGGTATAATAAAGCTTCAGTTCGCCATCTTGCAACAAAATGGCCGCTAGCTATCTTAAAAAGTACTACACTGATTCGATTCAAATTTAATATAAGCATAGACGGGAACCAATCTTAACATATAGGTTTAATAAAACTTCTGTCCGTCATCTTGAAACAAAATGGCCGCTAGCTATCCTGAAAAGTGCTGCACTTATTCGATTCAAATTTGGTATAGACATAGACGGGAACCAATCTTAACATGTAGGTATAATAAAGCTTCAGTCCACCATCTTGAAACAAAATGGCCACTAGCTATCTTAAATAGTACTGCACTAATTCGATTCAAATTTGGTACAAACATAGATGGAAATCAATCTTAACATATAGGTATAATAAAGCTTCAGTCCGCCATCTTGAAACAAACTGTTTGCTAGCTATATTGAAAACTACTGCACTGATTCGATTAAAACTTGGTATAGACATAGACGGGAACTAATCTTAACATATAGGTATAATAAAGCTTCAGTCCGCCATCTTGAAACAAAATGGCCGCTAGCTATCCTGAAAAGTACTGCACTGATTCGATTTAAATTTGGTATATACATAGACGGGAATCAATATTAAAATATAGTTATAATCATGCTTCAGTCCGCCATCTTGAAACAAAATGGCCGCTAACTATTCTGAAAAGTAGTGCACTGATTCGATTCAAATTTAGTATAGGTACAGACTAGAACCAATCTAAACATATATGTATAATAAAGCTACAGTCCGCCATCTTAAAACAAAATGGCCGCTAGCTATCCTGAAAAGTACTGCACTGATTCTATTCAAATTTGGTATAGGTACAGACGAGAACCAATCTTAACATATAGGTGTAATAAAGCTTCAGTCCTATGCCATTCGAATTCAGACGTTTGCAGTTTCTGGTACGACTCGCATTTGCAATGACCATCAACAAAGCACCGGGACATTCGCTACAATTGTGTGGACTAAATTTGGAAAATCCATGCTTTACACAAACACTTTCTTTGAGTTGCAATGCAACGCATGTCAGGTACTCGCATTAAATTGTAGACCACGCGAACGAAGTCGCGGGTAATAGCTAGTATATATATAAAAATTAATGTTTGTTTGTTTGTTTGTTTGTTTGTCCCGTATGCATTCCTATATCATTCATCCGATTGCGATGAAACTTTGCTAAGTTGTTGTGCGCACGCCCGCGACGGTTTCTGACTTAGTACAAGTCCAATCCGCCATCTTGAAACAAAATGGCCGCTAGCTATCTTGAAAAGTACTGCACTGATTCGATTCAAATTTGGTACAGGTATAGACGAGAACTAATTTCAACTTACAGGTATAATAAAGCTTCAGTCCGCCATCTTGAAACAAAATGGCCGCTAACTATCTTGAAAAGTACTGCACTGATTCGATTCAAATTTGGTATAGGCTAGACGAGAATCAATCTTAACATATAGGTATAATAAAGCTTCAGTCCGCCATCTTGAAACAAAATGGCCGCTAGCTATCTTGAAAAGTACTGCACAGATTCGATTCAAATTTGGTATAGGCATAAATGAAAACCAATAATAACATACACACATAATAAACTTCCAATCCGCCATCTTCCCGAACGCGGTTTGAGTTTGCGATCGAATTCAAACGTTTTGAGTTTCTGGTACGACTCGCATTTGCAATGACACAGAGCACAGAGACAATCGCTATAAGTGTGTGGACTAAATTTGGAAAATCCATGCTTCTCACATGGACAGCTGTATGTCGCATGCTCACTCGTCGGAAAACCTTCTGATTTAAACATGTATGTCCCAAAGAGAAACAAAAATATTAAGTATCCAAAAGCACTTCAATAAACAGAATTAAATACAAACACTTTCTTTCTATGAGTTGCATTGCTACGCGTGTCAGGTTCTCGCATTAAATTGTAGACCACGCGAACGATGTCATGGGTAATAGTTAGAAATAAATAAATAAACAATATTTTAATAATTTTGTTTTTAATTTAAAAAAAATTAATTTCCCAATTTTTTTTTTTCGAAAAGGAATGTGATATAACTCAAAAAAATTCAGTACAACTGAAAAGTTCAGGCCAAGTACAAAAATATCCTCCAACATTTGCCCTTACAAGCCGTAATGTTTCCCGCGTTATAAGGTTCTGATATAAAAGGTGAGCTCAAGTACACTCTTAGAAACTGAGAAACGTAAGATATATAAATTTGGAACATTAAGGGTTTCTTTAAGTGGTAAGGCCACTCTAGGCAAGGAAAAAAAAGGTCATTTTCTAGATTTTTTTTAATGAAATCTAAACGTGCTGCTTAAGAACTGTTTTTGGATCTTTATTTAGTGCTCTTGTCGGCGCACGACTCCAAATGTCGCCGACATTATAAATGTTCGAAAGTTTATGATCAGTGGTAAGGTAGCGAAACAGAAATAATGATGCGGCCTTCCTATGTTACAGTTTATTTACACTATAATACACCTACACGCTAAGTTTGATTTACACTATGCTACACTTACACGCTAAGTTTGATTATTCTAAGTACATATATACAATTTACATAATAGCCAGCGGTTCCGACCCTCACTTCAGGTGCGGACGGCGTGTCTGCACGTGTAAAGGGGGCATGAATGACCTGTCGCTGGGGGGGGGGGACCGGTCGACGCGTCGCGATGATGAAGCGGACGACGCGTCGTCGTCTTCGGGAGATGTTCGCTGGTGATTGACCCCCACCTCAGGCGCGGACGGCGCTGCCGCGCATATGAAGGGGGACGAGGTCGATGCGTGGACCGGAGGGTCATCTTACCTGGGCGATGAGGGTGCTAACGGCCCAGCGATGTTGCTGGGCGACGGTCCCTGATGGTGAAACCTCCTCCAGGCGCGGGCAGCGGTGCCGCGCATGTGAAGGAGTGTAGGTTGCTGCGTGGACCGGAGGGTCATCCGGTCCCGGTGATCGTTTGGATGGTGTGTCGGGCGAACTTCACTTTCGCGGCGTCGTGAGGCTTTGTGGGCCGCACGGTGAGTTTGGCCCGGATCCTCGGTGAGCGTCGAGGCTTCGGGTGCGGCGACGGCGGCACGTCAGAGCCTCTTCGGAAAGCGTGTTGTCGGCGGCACGGCAGAGCCTCTTCGGCTAAGCGTGGCGTGGTGCACGGCAGAGCCTCTTCGGCTAAGCGTGGTGTGGTGCACGGCAGAGCCTCTTCGGCTAAGCGTGGTGTGGTGCACGGCAGAGCCTGTTCGGCTAAGCGTGGCGTGGTGCACGGCAGAGCCTCTTCGGCTAAGCGTGGCGTGGTGCACGGCAGAGCCTCTTCGGCTAAGCGTGGCGTGGTGCACGGCAGAGCCTCTTCGGCTAAGCGTGGCGTGGTGCTCGGCAGAGCGTCTTCGGCTAAGCGTGGCGTGATGCACGGCAGAGCCTCTTCGGCTAAGCGTGGCGTGGTGCACGGCAGAGCCTCTTCGGCTAAGCGTGGTGAGTGATGATGTGTGCAGAGCCTCTTCGGCTAGGCACGGTGAGCGGCGACCATCCACTGACTTCTTCTCTGACTTCAGCCCCTTATATACCACCCTTGCGTGGGTGGGGGTAAGGCTAGCGCGTGCGCAGTCACCCCGAGTGGCCGTACCCTCGCTCGCTCTCAGGTAGTGTGACGTCACCACTGCTTGAGCCGCGAGCGCTTCAGCGGGCGATGGCTGACAGGTTACGCTTCGCAACAGGACTCCCCTACCAGTGACCGTGTAGACGGTCACGGTACGAAAAGAGTTGGACGCGTACTGTCCTCCTGCTCCACGTGACTCTTGCTGCGGGTGTTGCTTCTGCGGTGGTCGTGGTCGGGGTCGTACGGACCAGTATGGGGAACCTTCCCCTGGCTCAGTTCCACTTCTGGTGCTTCTGCCTCGTCTGGCATCCTGCGGCTACCTTACACACTGATCACGTCGGGGTCACCAATTTGTCGGCGCACGACTCCAAATGTCGCCGACATTATAAATGTTCGAAAGTTTATGATCAGTGGTAAGGTAGCGAAACAGAAATAATGATGCGGCCTTCCTATGTTACAGTTTATTTACACTATAATACACCTACACGCTAAGTTTGATTTACACTATGCTACACTTACACGCTAAGTTTGATTATTCTAAGTACATATATACAATTTACATAATAGCCAGCGGTTCCGACCCTCACTTCAGGTGCGGACGGCGTGTCTGCACGTGTAAAGGGGGCATGAATGACCTGTCGCTGGGGGGGGGGGGGACCGGTCGACGCGTCGCGATGATGAAGCGGACGACGCGTCGTCGTCTTCGGGAGATGTTCGCTGGTGATTGACCCCCACCTCAGGCGCGGACGGCGCTGCCGCGCATGTGAAGGGGGACGAGGTCGATGCGTGGACCGGAGGGTCATCTTACCTGGGCGATGAGGGTGCTAACGGCCCAGCGATGTTGCTGGGCGACGGTCTCTGATGGTGAAACCTTCTCCAGGCGCGGGCAGCGGTGCCGCGCATGTGAAGGAGTGTAGGTTGCTGCGTGGACCGGAGGGTCATCCGGTCCCGGTGATCGTTTGGATGGTGTGTCGGGCGAACTTCACGTTCGCGGCGTCGTGAGGCTTTGTGGGCCGCACGGTGAGTTTGGCCCGGATCCTCGGTGAGCGTCGAGGCTTCGGGTGCGGCGACGGCGGCACGTCAGAGCATCTTCGGAAAGCGTGTTGTCGGCGGCACGGCAGAGCCTCTTCGGCTAAGCGTGGCGTGGTGCACGGCAGAGCCTCTTCGGCTAAGCGTGGTGTGGTGCACGGCAGAGCCTCTTCGGCTAAGCGTGGTGTGGTGCACGGCAGAGCCTTTTCGGCTAAGCGTGGCGTGGTGCACGGCAGAGCCTCTTCGGCTAAGCGTGGCGTGGTGCACGGCAGAGCCTCTTCGGCTAAGCGTGGTGTGGTGCACGGCAGAGCCTCTTCGGCTAAGCGTGGTGTGGTGCACGGCAGAGCCTTTTCGGCTAAGCGTGGCGTGGTGCACGGCAGAGCCTCTTCGGCTAAGCATGGCGTGGTGCACGGCAGAGCCTCTTCGGCTAAGCGTGGCGTGGTGCTCGGCAGAGCCTCTTCGGCTAAGCGTGGCGTGGTGCACGGCAGAGCCTCTTCGGCTAAGCGTGGCGTGGTGCACGGCAGAGCCTCTTCGGCTAAGCGTGGTGAGTGATGATGTGTGCAGAGCCTCTTCGGCTAGGCACGGTGAGCGGCGACCATCCACTGACTTCTTCTCTGACTTCAGCCCCTTATATACCACCCTTGCGTGGGTGGGGGTAAGGCTAGCGCGTGCGCAGTCACCCCGAGTGGCCGTACCCTCGCTCGCTCTCAGGTAGTGTGACGTCACCACTGCTTGAGCCGCGAGCGCTTCAGCGGGCGATGGCTGACAGGTTACGCGTCGCAACACTCTTTAAACTTTATTTCAAAATTTTGTTTAAAGAAAATATTCAAAATTATTGTCAGCAATAAATAAAAATGGCGACTCCTCTCGGCGCGTAGGACAAATCGGGCGAAAACATTCCGGGAACAAAAATAGATATGGAACAAAAAGGGATATATTTTCTTAATCTCTGATGTATACTCTAAAAAACTACGGGCTGGATTTTGAAAATTTGGATTTTTAACAAAATTGTGCACGTTTGAAAAAATTTCTGTATAAAACGACCATAAAAAACGAATGAAGCACTTTTAAAAAAAAATCCCCCATTGTTTTTGAGTATTTTATATCTACAATAAGAAATTAAAAGATTCAGCACGATCCATCAATTAGTATTTCAGATTTATTTTCGCCCGATTTTGAAAATATGATTTCGAAAAAAACGCGTTTAAAGTTTCGAGTCATATTTTTCATGGGGATATTGCCACTGGGCAATAATTCCCCCCACCGCCTCTTAAATCGCCAAAAAATGTACTTATTGTTTAATGTTAACAGATTGTAAATATCAAAATCAAATTAAAAAAAATATATATATATTTTTCATAGAAATATTGTATTTACCTCTAATCTGCACTGCCTGCGCCATAAAATTGTCGATTAGCGCGCGGCCTTTTTCCCCTCTGAAATATTTCAGCGCGGCATTTAAATTAATTGTCCCTTATTCCTAAGGGTTTAAACTATAATTTAAGCAACAAAAATTATGCATTTTTTGAAAATTCTAGAATGGCCTTACCCAACCGAAAAGTCCTAATTACATCTTAGTCAAAAGTTTCTGATATAACATATGGGCTCAAGCACATTGTTATATTCAACATTAAAAAATGTCTTTTCATACAAAAATCTGAATTACAGAAGTGTCTAACCTCGTAACAAAAATGTAAATGACACAAATGTTCAAAATATCAATAAAAAAAAAATTAAAAAGTACTTGGCAGCGTTTTGTAACTACAGAACGCCGCCAAGTACTTTTATTTATTTTTTTTTATTGATATTTTGAAAATTTGTGTCGTTTACATTTTTTCACCTAGAGGTGAACCCGAACTCTCCACGAAGTTTTCCAAACTTACGCGAACATACTCGAAATGGCCATGATGGTTTCCGACCAAACCGGAACATACTGAAAGTCGAAGCATACCCCGCCGTATAAAACCGTTCCGTCTAAATGCCATAGCGTCGACAAACCGGGCGGTCTAAAACCCACAATGTCGACAACACTTTCACCACAAAATCCATGCGTATAAATCGTGTTCCATATAAGTTTCCTTTGCGTTGCCGTTCAAAGTGTCAATTAGTACAGAAAAAATGTAATAGATGGCGCTGATTACTACTATCAACCAAATGAATCGTCAAAAAGATATAAGATTTTATTATAAAATATAAAAATAATGCTCATATATCCTTTTAATTGTCCTAGCAACGTGAAAAGTAAATATAATTTAAGAAATAAACAAATCTAATGAAAAAGTATTCTTTGTTGGTTTTACAATTATATTTCATTAAAGATATTGTTATATTTCAGCGATTTTAAGTATAATTAAAAGCGTTGCGGTTTGTTAGAGAAGTATAAACACAGAATAAATTATGATTTATTTGATAATTCTAACTTATTCATCATATAAATTAAGCGAAATATGATTTACATTTTATAAGTAAAAATACATATTCATTTAATAGTTTTACTTTAATATCTGTCTCTAAATTTGAAATTACAGAAATAAAATAAAGCTACAATTGAAGCACATAGTAATAAGTGGTAATCAGTAAATTTTAAAATGATTGCATTAAAATATTCTGAAAGTTTTCTAGAAAAACATTATATTGCATGTAATTTGTGTAGCAACAATTATTGTTTGAGTTACTAGCAAATAGATATTTCTGTGAAGGTACAAACATATAGGATTGTATTAGATGTTAAGGTGAATTGTTTTCATACTTCTTAAAAAACAAAACGTAAAATCCTATATACTAATCGGCTTAACTAGCGTTCGGCCTGGCTTCGCCAGGCCTTTTCGCTAGGCTCCGCGGACACTGAAGTAAGGTTTAATTGAATTACGATCTAAAACTTTTTATTTCTGTACTTCTGCTCATCTAAAGATATTTTTTGATTTTACTGTATATTACTGCCGAGGACAAATTTTGCTTTGTTTTACTATATACTTTTAAAAACTATTTGTCACATTGACAGTCGTAAAATTTGAATCAGATACGTGTTTTATTTCCAAAAAGATTTTGTTAAACAAAGAAAAATTCTTCGGCCATCATTTCTGATAGTTCCACATTTATATTTTATATGTACATGAAATCAGTTGAATTTTTTCTCTTAACTTTTTGAAAAACTGTTGGAAATCGTTGGAAAACACGACATGATTCGGAATAGTTGTATTTTCAAGCAATTGCCTATCGTAAATTTAAAATTTTTTCCAATTGCATTTGAAAGGTCTTTTAATGCCCTTTCATATGATACCAAACACGACATGATTTGGAATAGTTGTATTTTAAAACAATTGCCTATCGTAAATTTAAAATTTTTCCAATTGCATTTGAAAGGTCTTTTAATGCCCTTTCATATGATACCAAACACGACATGATTTGGAATAGTTGTATTATAAAACAATTGCCTATCGTAAATTTAAAATTTTTTCAAATTGCATTTAAAATGTCTTTTAATGCCCTTTCATATGATATCAAACACGACATGATTCGGAATAGTGGAATTTTCAAACAAATGCCTATCGTAAATTTTCAATTTTTTCCAATTGCATTTAAAAGGTCTTTTAATGCCCTTTCATATGATACCAAACACGACATGATTCGGAATAGTTGAATTTTTAAACAGTTGCCTATCGTAAATTTTTTATTTTTTCATATTGCATTCGAAAGTACTTTTAATACCAACCACGGCATGATTTTGAATAGTTGAATTTTCAAACAAATGCCTATCGCAAATTTTAAATTTTTTCCAATTATATTTAAAAGGTCTTTTAATGCCCTTTCATATGATACCAAACACGACATGATTCGGAATAGTTGAATTTTTAAACAGTTGCCTATCGTCAATTTTCAATTATTTCCAATCGCATTTAAAAGGTCTTTTAATGCCCTTTCATATGATACCAAACATGACGTGATTCTGAATAATTGAATTTTCAAACAACTGCCTATCGTAAATTTTCAATTTTTTCCAATTACATTTAAAAGGTCTTTTAATGCCCTTTCATATGATATCAAACACGACATGATTCGGAATAGTGGAATTTTCAAACAACTGCCTAACGTAAATTTTCAATTTTTTCCAATTGCATTTAAAAGGTCTTTTAATGCCCTTTAATATGATACCAAACACGACATGATTCGGAATAGTTGAATTTTTAAACAGTTGCCTATCGTAATTTTTTTATTTTTTCATATTGCATTCGAAAGTACTTTTAATACCAACCACGGCATGATTTTGAATAGTTGAATTTTCAAACAAATGCCTATCGCAAATTTTAAATTTTTTCCAATTACATTTAAAAGGTCTTTTAATGCCCTTTCATATGATACCAAACACGACATGATTCGGAATAGTTGAATTTTTAAACAGTTGCCTATCGTAAATTTTCAATTATTTCCAATCGCATTTAAAAGGTCTTTTAATGCCCTTTCATATGATACCAAACATGATGTGATTCTGAATAATTGAATTTTCAAACAACTGCCTATCGTAAATTTTCAATTTTTTGCAATTACATTTAAAAGGTCTTTTAATGCCCTTTCATATGATACCAAACACGACATGATTCGGAATAGTGGAATTTTCAAACAACTGCCTATCGTAAATTTTCAATTTTTTCCAATTGCATTTAAAAGGTCTTTTAATGCCCTTTAATATGATACCAAACACGACATGATTCGGAATAGTTGAATTTTTAAACAGTTGCCTATCGTAATTTTTTTATTTTTTCATATTGCATTCGAAAGTACTTTTAATACCAACCACGGCATGATTTTGAATAGTTGAATTTTCAAACAAATGCCTATCGCAAATTTTAAATTTTTTCCAATTACATTTAAAAGGTCTTTTAATGCCCTTTCATATGATACCAAACACGACATGATTCGGAATAGTTGAATTTTTAAACAGTTGCCTATCGTAAATTTTCAATTATTTCCAATTGCATTTGAAAGGACTTTTAATGCCCTTTCATATGATACTAAACACGACATGATTCGGAATAGTTGTATTTAAAAAAAAATTGGCTGTCTTAAATTTTTAATTTTTTTAATTGCATTTTAAAGGTCTTTAAATGCCCTTTCATATGATACAAAACACGACATGATTCTGAATAGTTGAATTTTCAAACAGTTGCCTATCGTATATTATCAATTTTTTCGAACTGCATTTAAAAGTTCTTTTAATGCCCTTTCATATGATACCAAACACGTTATGATTCGGAATAGTTGAATTTTCAAACAGTTGCCTATCGAAAATTTTCAATTTTTTCATATTGCATTCGAAAGTACTTTTAATGCCCTTTCATATGATACCAAACACGGCATGATTCTGAATAGTTGAATTTTCAAACAATTGCCTTTCGAAAATTTTCAATTTTTTCCAATTATTTTTAAAAGGTCTTTTAATGCCCTTTCATATGATACCAAACACGACATGATTCGGAATAGTTGAATTTTTAAACAGTTGCCTATCGTAAATTTTCAATTATTTCCAATTGCATTTAAAAGATCTTTTAATGCCCTTTCATATGATACCAAACATGACGTGATTCTGAATAGTTGAATTTTCAAACAACTGCCTATCGTAAATTTTTAATTTTTTCCAATTGCATTTGAAAGGTCTTTTAATGCCCTTTCATATGATACCAAACACGACATGATTCGGAATAGTTGAATTTTCAAACAGTTGCCTATCGTAAATTTTCAATTATTTCCAATTGCATTTAAAAGGTCTTTTAATGCCCTTTCATATGATACCAAACACGACATGATTCGGAATAGTTGAATTTTCAAACAGTTGCCTATCGTAAATTTTCAATTTTTTCATATTGCATTCGAAAGTACTTTTAATGCCCTTTCATATGATACCAAACATTCGGAATAGTTGAATTTTTAAACAGTTGCCTATCGTAAATTTTCAATTATTTCCAATCGCATTTAAAAGGTCTTTTAATGCCCTTTCATATGATACCAAACATGACGTGATTCTGAATAATTGAATTTTCAAACTGCCTATCGTAAATTTTCAATTTTTTCCAATTGCATTTAAAAGGTC
This sequence comes from Pterostichus madidus, assembly GCA_911728475.2. Lineage (NCBI taxonomy): Eukaryota > Metazoa > Arthropoda > Insecta > Coleoptera > Carabidae > Pterostichus > Pterostichus madidus. The sequence goes on from OU452312.1 coordinate 15,602,398, forward strand.
TTTTAATGCCCTTTCATATGATACCAAACACGACATGATTCGGAATAGTTGAATTTTTAAACAGTTGCCTATCGTAAATTTTCAATTATTTCCAATTGCATTTAAAAGGTCTTTTAATGCCCTTTCATATGATACCAAACATGACGTGATTCTGAATTGTTGAATTTTCAAACAACTGCCTATCGTAAATTTTTATTTTTTTCCAATAGCATTTGAAAGGACTTTTAATGCCCTTTCATATGATACTAAACACGACATGATTCGGAATAGTTGTATTTAAAAAAAATTGGCTGTCGTAAATTTTTTATTTTTTTAATTGCATTTTAAAGGTCTTTAAATGCCCTTTCATATGATACAAAACACGACATGATTCTGAATAGTTGAATTTTCAAACAGTTGCCTATCGTATATTTTCAATTTTTTCGAACTGCATTTAAAAGTTCTTTTAATGCCCTTTCATATGATACCAAACACGTTATGATTCGGAATAGTTGAATTTTCAAACAGTTGCCTATCGTAAATTTTCAATTTTTTCATATTGCATTCGAAAGTACTTTTAATGCCCTTTCATATGATACTAAACACGGCATGATTCTGAATAGGTGAATTTTCAAACAATTGCCTTTCGCAAATTTTCAATTTTTTCCAATTATATTTAAAAGGTCTTTTAATGCCCTTTCATATGATACCAAACACGACATGATTCGGAATAGTGTAATTTTTAAACAGTTGTCTATCGTAAATTTTCAATTATTTCCAATTGCATTTAAAAGATCTTTTAATGCCCTTTCATATGATACCAAACATGACGTGATTCTGATTAGTTGAATTTTCAAACAACTGCCTATCGTAAATTTTAAATTTTTTCCAATTGCATTTGAAAGGTCTTTTAATGCCCTTTCATATGATACCAAACACGACATGATTTGGAATAGTTGAATTTTCAAACAGTTGCCTATCGTAAATTTTAAATTTTTTCCAATTGCATATAAAAGGTCTTTTAATGCCCTTTCATATGATACCAAACACGACATGATTCGGAATAGTTGAATTTTCAAACAGTTGCCTATCGTAAATTTTCAATTTTTTCATATTGCATTCGAAAGTACTTTCAATGCCCTTTCATATGATACCAAACAAGGCATGATTCTGAATAGTTGAATTTTCAAACAATTGCCTTTCGCAAATTTTACATTTTTTCGAATTAGATTTAAAAGGTCTTTTAATGCCCTTTCATATGATACCAAACACGACATGATTCGGAATAGTTGAATTTTCAAACAGTTGCCTATCGTAAATTTTCATTATTTCCAATTGCATTTAAAAGATCTTTTAATGCCCTTTCATATGATACCAAACACGACATGATTCGGAATAGTAGTATTTTCAAACAATTGCCTATCGTAAATTTTAATTTTTTTCCAATTGCATTTGAAAGGTCTTTTAATGCCCTTTCATATGATACCAAACACGACATGATTCTGAATAGTTGAATTTACAAACAGTTGCCTATCGTAAATTTTGAATTTTTTCCAATTGCATTTAAAAGGTCTTTTAATGCCCTTTCATATGATACCAAACACGACATGATTCGGAATAGTTGAATTTTCAAACAGTTGCCTATCGTGAATTTTAATTTTTTTCCAATTGCATTTAAAAGGTCTTTTAATGCCCTTTCATATGATACCAAACACGACGTGATTCGGAATAGATAAATTTTCAAACAGTTGCCAATCGTGAATTTTCAATTTTTTCTAATTGCATTTAAAAGTTCTTTTAATGCCCTTTCATATGATACCGAACATAATGTGAATTTTTTTTTGAACTGTTGAAAATCGCTGGAATATTAATTCTGAAATTTTTTTATTCGATAATTTTTTTTTTACAATGTAGATTCTTTTTGGTTTTACTGTATATTATCACCGAGGTCAATTTTTGCTTGGTTTTACAATATACTTTAACAGAATGTCAAATTGACGTCTTTGTCTTAAAACTTTATTTGAACATGAAATCAATTCAACAAAGAATATAGTTACTGTAAAAAAATGTAATTTTACTCTATTTTTTTTAAACTGTTGAAAATCGCTGGAATATTAATTCTGAAATTTTTTTATTCTATTAACTTTTTTTTTACAATGTAGATTCTTTTTGGTTTTACTGTATATTATCACCGAGGTAAATTTTTGCTTGGTTTTACTATATACTTTAACAGACTATATGTCAAATTGACGTTTTTCTCTTAAAACTTTATTTGAACATGAAATCAATTCAACAAAGAATATAGTTACTGTAAAAAAATGTAATTTTACTCTATTTTTTTTAAACTGTTGAAAATCGCTGGAATATTAATTCTGAAATTTTTTTATTCTATTAACTTTTTTTTACAATGTAGATTCTTTTTGGTTTTACTGTATATTATCACCGAGGTCAATTTTTGCTTGGTTTTACTATATACTTTAACAAACTATATGTCAAATTGACGTTTGGTCTTAAAACTTCTTTTGAACATGAAATCAATTCAAAACAGTTCAAAACATGTATCCTCAATCGTCTAATACCTAAATCAATTTATAAAATTGCTACAACTTGTCTAGAAATTGAAATAATTCTATCTAAAATTTCCATGCGTAACGTCAAAAATGACAGCTTAGGTCTATGATTTTTCAAAACCTGGATCGTGTATATCAGAGGTAATGTTGTTTCTTAACCATAGATTTGTCAAATGGACGTTTTGTCCTTAAAAACTTTTATATAAACATGATATCAATTGAAAACCGTTCAAAACATACTTATATCCTCAATCCTCTAATACCTAAATCAAATTAGAAAATTTCTCCAACTTGTCTAGAAATTGAAATATTTATGTAAAAACGTTTCATGCGAAACGTCAAAAGTGATTGACAGCTCTGAAAAATTTCTGCTTGCGGTCAAATTTCAAATGCATAGCAACGCGTGCATGCTTCGATCAAGAAAATTTGCAAAGTTTGTCGTTAATTTCAAGCGGACTGTACTTTCAAAAAATCTGAAATACCCAAAAGGCACTAGTCCTAAACATTCTTTAATTTCTAGAAAAAAAATTACAACAATCGCACAAACCGTATAGGCTGTAGGCGATCATAATGTTTGGTTGCCGCCCAGATGAATATATAGTGAATTTGAACGATTAGTATATAGGATAGCGGTCGCCCTGGCTTCGCCAGGCCTCACGCTAGCTCCGCGGACCCTGAAGTAGGATTCACTTTTGTAGGACAGTTGACACGCGAGCTCTTCAAAAGACCTTTCATTTGATACTAAACACGAAGAATTTTGAAACATTTTCACTAAAACAATTGAGGATCTAAAATTATTAAATTTTGTACGCGAACCCTTTAAAAAATATTTCTTTTTGATACAAACGCGATAGGTCAAATTTCAACTTTTTTATTTCATTACAATTTTCTTCTAAAGCCTTTTTATACACCAATACTTTAAGTTTGAAACAGTTGATGGTTGTAAAATAATTTTTTTTTTATTTCATTTGAACTTTCTTTCAAAACTCTTTCATATCACACCAAACTCGGCATGAGTCGGAATACTTTCAGTTTGAAACAATTAGCAGTTGTAATATTGAATTTTTTTCTTTATTCCATCTACAAGTTCATTCAAAACTTTTTTATATGACATTAAACCCGGCATGATTCCGAATACTTTAAATTTAAAACAATTGACGGTCGAAATATATAAATTTTTTATTTCGTCTGAAAGTTCTTCTAAATCCCTTTCATATGATATCAAACACGATATGATACGGAACACTTTAGGTTTAAAACAATTGAAGGTCGTAAAATTTCAAATACGTGTGTTATTTCCGAAAACATTTTGCTAAACTAACTTTTTATAAGAATTTGTTTATTGACACAATTGTTTGTTTGTAGATATTAAAATAATTTTTGAAAAAGCAATGAGCGTTCGCCGGGATTTGAATCCGGAACCTTTCACTCGCATGGTGACTGTTCTAGCATTTCTTCAACTAAACGTTGTACGAAAGACATGAGTATTCGCCGAGTGTTTGTAGCTCAATTGGTTAGAGCAGTCACCATGCAAGTGAAAGGTTCAGGGTTCAAATTCCGGCGAACGCTCATTGCTTTTTCAAAAACTAACTTTTTAATTATTTTATCTAAAGGTTCGGCCTTTCAAGTCCTTTCATATGATACCAAACATGGCATAATTCGGAATACTTTAAGTTTGAAATAATTGACAGTCGCAAAATTTCAATCAAATACGTGTTTTATTTCCGAAAAGATTTTGCTAATCTATTAAAAATCCGTTGGATGTAATTTTTGAAAGTTCCTCATTTTTTTATAGAATTTATTAAGTTTGAAACAATTACCTATCGTAAAATTTCATCTTTTTATATATCATCTGAAAGTTCTTTTAAAGCCCTTCAATATGACACTAAACACGGTACGATTCGAAATACTTTAAGTTTGAAACTATTGACAGTCGTAAAATTTCAACTTTTTCTTTATTTCATATGAAAGTTCTTCTAAAGCCCTTTCATATGACACCCAACACAATATGATTCGAAATACTTTATGTTAGAAACAATTGCTTATTGTAAAATTTCAACTATTTTCATTTTTCTGAAAGTTCTTCTAAAGCCCTTTAATATGACAACAAACACGATAGGTTTTGTTGCAATTTCACTAAAATAATTACCAATTGAAAATATTATAATTTTGCCCACATGCCCTTTAAAATAACTTTCGTATTACCGATAGAAAATTTAAGAGTGATCAAATGTTCCCAATTCGAATTATCTGCTTTTTTTAAATTGTACTCTGACGTGGATAAATTTGCTTGGTTTTACTGTATATTATTACTGGAGACAAATTTGGTTGGGTTTACCTGTATAACTTGTCAATTTGACGTTTTGTTTTAGTGGATTATTAAAAATTTTCTTTTTAAATACACATATTTAAAATACGTAATGATAATAAAAACGTTCCCTCATTCCCCCAATATGTGTAAAATATATTAAAAGTTATCTAAAAAATTAAATAGTTAAATAATTTTTAATTAAAAATGCGATATGTCCAAATTAAATTTTGAGTATTCGATTTTAAGTTTTTAAAAAGAATACTAAAATCTTTAATAATATTATAACTTTATTATATTTCGTATATAGTTACATATGTGTCACAGTACTTGACTGTGCAGAGTCTACGATACAAGAGCGTGCTTATTCACTAAACTAACCTATTTATACATTTCTCTTATCTCTTAAATGAGTCAACTTATGTCAGATGGTGTTATGACTAATGTAATGAAACAAACAGGTTCAAGGTACATAATTCCTCCCCTTTTAGTTTTTTCATTATATTTGTTCTTGCATAGCTAATTCACTTAGCTTTTTCCTTACCGTTTTTACCCTTTTTAACTTTCTTTCATTTCTATATATATTTATTCTAGGTAATACATATTTTCTTAAAATATAACAACTTATTAATATAAATATTATAACATATATTATGTAAGAGTGATGACTGCTATTTTCAATTTTGATTTCTTTTATTCTTGTAATTTTTGGTTCATTTAATATAATATCAGAGATATTCTGTAATTTAGTATTATTAAATTTTGAACTTATTAATTCTTTCTCAAATGTTTTAAATTCAATTTCTTTATATTTTTGTAAAATTCTTTTAAATGTGAAATTATTTATTTGACATTCTTGATTAATTTTTATCTTATAGATTCCTTGAATATTTCTTTTTATTTTTATTTCGTTACAGTTCATTTGAATTTCTTGTTTATTTGGACTAATCATAATTAGTTCATTTGTATTTTGAATTAATTCAAAAGTATTCTTTTTCTCAATATTATGGTATTTGCAATCATCATCCTTCTGTTTATTTAATATATTTCCCATACATTTACTTATTTCTATAAACTGTGTAATACACAAGTATTTATTCTTAATATAACTACATTCACTTATTTTATAAGTCTTATCTTGTATAAAATATAATTGTTGAGGTTCACTCATTATTATAAATCTATCATTCTGAATCATGGGTAATGGGGTAAACTGGTTTAATTTGAAGGATTCTTGGGAGAAGGTTCTTGGGAGAAGGTTGGTATTGATATTATGAAGTATAAATATGCTATAAAAACTGGTAATATGGTATCTCGTACTTTCCAAGGTACAAAAGGTTTAAGACAAGGCTGCTCAATATCTCCCACATTATTCAAAATTTATATTCAAGAGGCACTACATACGTGGAGCCGAAAGTGCTCTAAGATGGGTATAGAAATAGAAGATAACTGCTTATTTACGTTGCTATTCGCGGATGACCAAGTTATAATAGCTAATGATGAAGATGATATGAACTACATGGTACGGAAATTAATTGAAGAGTATACGAACTGGGGCCTTAAATTGAATATAAATAAAACGGAGTACTTAGTAGTAGGAGGGAAAGCTAATGACATAGATATTGAAGATGGCAAAATAAAGCCATGCAGCGCGTTTAAATATTTGGGAAGTATAATATCAGATGACGCAACATGTCAAAAGGAGATAAAAAGCAGAACAACTCAGGGGAGGGTGGTTATACAAAAGTTGAATTCTATTTTGTGGTCTACTAAAATGAAAATGCATACAAAAAAGACAATCTACAAAGCTATAGTAGAGCCAATACTGACATATGGAGCCGAGTGTTGGCACATGAATACTAGAGATCAACAAAGAATTCAAGCAGTGGAAATGGACTTTTACCGTCGAGCATGTCGTATATCAAGACTAGACCATATAACAAATGATATGGTAAGACAGCGAGCAGATGTGGACGAAAATGTAATAGATCGCATAGAATCGAGACAACTTATTTGGTACGGACATGTCAAACGAATGACTGACGAAAGATGGCCACAAAGAATGATGAACTACCGTCCAATAAATAGGCGGAAAAGAGGAAGGCCTAGAAGAACGTGGGAGCAAGGAATATCAGAGTTCATGGAAATACGGGCTCTAAAAGAAGATGACTGGGAAGATAGGTCAGAATGGCGATTGAGGTGCAGGAAGCGGCGACAGCTGTAGGACCCCTGCCCATACATACATACATATTTCTCCGTTATAGTATTTACAATGGGTTTCTATTAGTTCGTTTAAATTCCAAATGTCGTTATTTTGTGTAGTTTGTTTTAAATTTTCGTAAGATATTATACTGACATCTAATTTGTGTAGTGAGCAAAAGGTTAAACTTGTTTCTATCTGTTTTGTTAATTCATTTAAATTCATTATTATTAATATTAATTTCTGAAATTTGCTTTCCATATCTATTTGTAATTTCCAATCTAAATTTCCTTTTAAAGCATGAATTATGCTCTCAATTTGACGTGTTAATTCTTTTTCATTATGTCTAACATTTTCTAATTGTGTATTAAATTTATTTGTCATATCTTTATTATGTTTAATGACTTCATCATTTTGTTCTTGTAATATATCCTGATTTGTTTTTAATTTATTAAACATTTCTTCATATCTTTGACTATCCGTAGAATCTAAATTTCCTGTTATTGATTTAACAATGGAGCCTAATCCGTTTATAAGTCCGCGTTTTTGTCTTTTATTAAATAGTTTTTGAATTTGATTATTTAAGTCTAAATAATTGTAATTTAAAATATTAATGTATGTTTGGAATGTTTCATTATGGGGTTTTATATTCTTTAATAGATTATCTCTATTTGTTCTTAATTTTAGGAATTCTTCATAAATGGGATTTATATTGTAGTTATAGTATATTAGTTGTTCGCCAGTCTTGATTTTGCATTCACCTAATTCGGCAAGGTGGAATCCATTATTGTTCGAGATATCTTGAATTTGTCCTTGACATCTGAAATTTTATTTAATTTTTAATTGATTTATTTTTATATTTTTACTTCTATTCTTTTTATCTAATATTTAAATTTTTCCTAATAAAGGGTTATAATTTTTAACTGAATATTTTCTGTATATTGGTTTCTTTATTTTATGAATAATTCTAGGATTTTGTTTAACGTATACTTTATCTTTTAATTCTAAAGGATTGTCATTTTCTATATTTCGCTTTAATTTTTCTCTTTCTATTCTATCTTTTATAATATGCTTAATTTTCCTTTGTTGTTCTTCATAATTTTCTCTTAATTTGGATTGGTCTGTTTTTATAAAAATGTTTTCATTTGATATTCCGAAAAGTATTTCAACTGGGCTTAGTTGTGTTGTACTATGTTTTGTATTATTATATGCTAGTGTAGCCATTCGTATTTTTTCTGACATTGCTATGTTTTTAGTGTCTGGTCTTGAGTGTAGTATTCTCAATTGTTCTATTAATGTTGAGTGAAGTCTTTCCACTGCATTGCTTTTTGGGTTATTAACGCAAGTTATGTGTAATTTAATTTTCTTTTTACTTAAGAGGTCTTTCATTAATGTGTTATTAAATTCCGTACCATTGTCCATTATTATTTCTTTCGGTATTTTGTATGTTTCGAAATATATTCTTAATTTATCTGTTATTTGTTTTGCGCTCTTATTTTCGACCTTGATAATCTGTGCGTGCTTGGAGAACTGATCTAATATCGTCAAGTAAGGTTCTTTATTTAGTGATAACAAGTCTATGTTTATCATTTCAAATGGTGTGCTTGGTGTTATTGTAAGATTGTCAGTTGTTTTTATAGGTTTTCTTTCATATTTATTACATCGGCACGTTTCACAGTTGTTTATATATTCTTGAATGTCTTTATTCATGTTTGGCCAATAATATTTTTCTTTTAGTTCTCTTATTGTGGCTAAGATTCCTCTATGATTTGTAAGACCTGTGTGAAAGTCATGTATAATTTCTAATTGTTCCTCGTTATTTTCTACGTTGTTTACTAATTTTGTACACGCTATGATATTTATAGAATTTGGTTGGAAATTTTCTTGTAATATTTTTGAAACTTCCTTATCTAAATCTTTTTGAAATAAGGCTAAATATCTAATTTTTGGGGTGAGATAAGTTTTTATAAAATCTATAACATCTTGTTTAAAAGTTACTTTATTAAATTTACAAATAAGTCTTTGTTTTTTATTATCAAAATATTTTTCTATTTTTATTTCAGTGTCCCTGTCTACTTTATAAATTATTATTTGATTGTCAGCTATATTAATTCTCTCATCTAAATATTTTATTCCTGCTATGGGATTCTCATTTGCGCTGTGTACCGTTTGATTATCTTCTTCTTGATCTATATTATTTTGTTCGCTACTATTTTCTGTTTCGTTATGGTTAACGTCGGGTAATGTGAAAACGTTTATTTCTATATTAGTATCTTCAAATATTTTATTTATCTTTTCTCTTACTTTTTCCCATTCTAATATGTCTAAACCACATCCTAATTTTGGGATATTTATTATAGGTAGTTCATTTATAATCATATAATCTCTTAGTTCTTTTAAGGGTTTGTCTAAATTTTTTAGTAATGGTTTATCAAAATGATTTATTTTTGTAATCAAGTGAAATATTATTTTATTACTTATTTTTTGAATAATGATATTTTTATTATTTCGTTCTTTGCAAAAGTTTTTACAATCATATTTTAAATTTATTTGTTCAGCCAGACCTCGTGACATTTCACAGTCTTTTGATATACAATGTGCGATGGGGTTTTGTTCTAATACATCTCCTATTAAATTATTTAATTTAAATTTCGGTTTCTGTCTGGATAGTAGATCTGCAACAACATTCTCTTTACCTTGTAAATAATTTATCTCAAAGTTATATTCACTCAATTCTATTTTCCATCTAATTAGTTTTTGATTCGGGTTTTTCATATTGAATAACCAGATTAAAGGTTTATGATCTGTTTTTATGGTAAACTTCCGTCCGTAAATATATGGTCTAAAATTTCTAACTGCCCATACTATTGCTTTTAATTCCTTTTCTATTGTGCTGTAATTCTGTTCTGCTTTATTTAAAGTTTTAGAGGCATAACATATAGGTAATTCTTTATCGTCTGTTTTTTGTGCGAGTATAGCGCCTATTGCAAAGTCGCTTGCGTCTGTAGTTAATATAAATTCTTTATTAAAGTCTGGGTTTTGTAATATTGGGGATTTTATTAATGTATTTTTACATTGTTCAAATGCATTCTTATAATTTTCGTCATCTATATCTATTTTAACATTTTTCCGTAAACATTGTGTGAAAGGTTTTGTCAAGTTTGCGTAATTAGGTATGAATCGTCTGTACCATCCTAAAGTTCCTAAGAATTGTTTTATTTCTTTTTGTGTTTTTGGTAAATTTAAATTTTTTATTGTCTCTATTTTCTTTTCATCTGTTGTTAGTCCGGTTTTATTAATTTTATATCCTAAAAATTTAACTTCTTGTTGTAAAAATTCTGACTTATCTATTTGTATTTTTAAATTTGCTTGACGTAGTTTTTCGAATACTAGTCTTATGTTTTTTAAATGTTCTTCTAAGTTTTTGCCAAATATTATAATGTCGTCCATATATACTAAACAAATTTTATTTATTAATTCGCCTAATGCTTCATTAATCATTCGTTGAAATGTGGCAGGTGCGTTTTTAAGTCCAAACGGCATTCTAATGTATTCGTAGTGTCCAGAACTTGTGGAAAAAGCTGTTTTTTCTCTATCATTTTTATTCAATTTTATTTGGTGGAATCCTGAATGTAAGTCTAAGGTTGTAAAGTATTCGGAAGGTCCGATGTGATCGAATATCGTGTCAATGTTGGGTATTGGGTATTTATCGTCTTTCGTTACTGAATTTAGTTTTCTAAAATCTATTACCATTCTAGTTTTTTGTTTTCCTGAAGCGTCTAATTTTTTTGGTACGATCCAAATAGGGGATGACCAGGGTGAAAATGATTTTTGTATTATTTTATTGTCTAATAATTTTTTTACATGTTCTTCGATGTCTTTTTCGTAAATTTGTGGAAGTCGGTAATTCTTTGTATATACCGGCGTTTCATTTGTTACATGAATTTTATGTTCTATGGTGGTAGTGCAGGTTAGATTTTCGTTTTCATTTGGAAACAGATCTGTGTATGTGTTTATGAGTTTATCTAATTCTCTTTTTTCTATATTGTTTAAGTGATTGTTTCTAATTTGTATATTATTTGTTTCTGCTTTTAAATTTGTTAATTCTTCTAATTTATATATTTTGTCGTCTAATTTTACTTTATTATCTTTAAAGTTTAGTTGTATATTTAATATTTTAAATGCTTCTATTCCGAGTAATATATTATATGTTTTGTGAAATTTATAAACATAACATTTTAAAGGTTTTTTATGAATTTTTATTATTGTATATTTATCGCAATTAGATTTTCCGTTTACTGTTTTAAAAGTTAATTTTTCATTATATGTTTTTACTTTAAATTGTTTTACTAAGTCCGGGTGTATAAAGTTTATTGAAGAGCCTGTATCGAACAGTATGACATATGGATTAATTTTTAATGCTGGTAAGTTCGTTGTTATAGAAGACATTACTACTGTATCTCTTCTATCGGTGTCTCTAAATCTAAAAAAGAATCTTCATAGATTTTCTTTTGTCTTTCTTTCTCTAATCTTTCGTTGTTTAACTCTTCGTCTATTTGTTTATAAAATGCTTGTTCCGTATCGAAATCTATTTCGTCTAAGTCTATTTCTTCTATGTTATTATTTTGTCTGATTGTTTGTGTAGACATTGGTTGTGTGATTCGTGTTTGTTGTGTCATAGGTTTTGGATTAAATCGTTTCGTCTCATAATAATTTTTTATATTTTGTCTAGGTGCAAAATTTGGGTTAGCTCTCTGGTATTGAGGTGGTTGTCTGGGATTAAATGATGTTGATGGGAATGTTTGTGATGGGAACTTCTGTGGAGGTTGCCCATTGCCAAATTTTGGTCTTTCTACATTATTTCTTAACATAGGTGATTGGTTATACGTATTAATAAAGCTAAATTCATTTTTAATCATTAATTCTATTTGTTCCAAAGTTGTGGGATTTTTAATAAGGAATGATCCTCTAACGTGATTTGGTAATAAAGATATAAATCTTTTTACTATAAATTTTTGATTTTCATGAATTATTGCATTCTTCTGATCTTGTGAGTAATTTGTTAAATGTATTTTTGACTTGTAAAGTGAAAATTTTTCAAGCATTATTTTTAACGTTTGTTCTATTGATTTGGAAAATTTAGTATCCATGAGTTCTATCATCAGTGTTTCTGATGTGCTTTTGTCTACAAAGTTTGTGGTCAGATATAGTTTTAAATCTTCCCATTCTGCAAATTCATTATTACTTGTAATTTCAATTGCTTGTTCAGTTAGTTTTAATTTTATCATGCTGAATGCAAACATTCGCTGATTTGCAGTGAGTTCTAGTGTGTTAAAAATGTCCATAATCTTTGTGGCTTGCTTTATGAAATTATTTAACGTTTTAATATTTCCATTGTAACATGGGATTGTTTTGAGGTACATTTCTATTTCTTGTACAGATGTGGTAGCCATTGTTATGCGATTTAATCTACTAGGTTTCAATTTAATTTTAATATTTTTAGTTATTGGTAACGGTGTTAAAGAATCGTCTGATTCTATTGATTCAGAGCTATCGCTCTCTGACATAAGTTGTATTATGTGTGTGATTGACCTGTGCCGGGTCTCGGTATTTTTATTACTAGTCGTAGCTAGAAATACCCCTGTGTATTATGATATAAAAGTTTTACAAACTTTTTAAATAAATTCTTACATCTGTATGATGATTGTGATTGTGATGATTCTTGTGAAGATCATCTTTTGTTGCGGCGTCTTGTTCGTAGTTTTCGTGTTGTCTAGTAGATACAGCAAGTGCTTCTGATGAGTGACGTGTTTCGGAACAGCAAGTCTTCCTAGTTGATTGGTTGACGTGATCTCGGAACAGCACTCTGAAGTACGTGAATCTTGTAGACGAACGTTGTGCCTTTGCGGCCTGATGGGTCCTGTTCGACCGGTTTTCGTAGATTTTTGTAGGTTTTGCTTGGTAAAGGATAAAAATCCACCACACAATTTTTTTTGTTGTGTTTCGAAGCTATTGATCCTACCGACTGCGCCAATTAAATTTTGAGTATTCGATTTTAAGTTTTTAAAAAGAATACTAAAATCTTTAATAATATTATAACTTTATTATATTTCGTATATAGTTACATATGTGTCACAGTACTTGACTGTGCAGAGTCTACGATACAAAAGCGTGCTTATTCACTAAACTAACCTATTTATACATTTCTCTTATCTCTTAAATGAGTCAACTTATGTCAGATGGTGTTATGACTAATGTAATGAAACAAACAGGTTCAAGGTACATAATTTCCACATACAAATGTCAAAATTAGAGTAGGTGTTCTTTTTAAAATTTCAAAGCCTCCATACTTTTTGTATACTTTATAATACTTGTCAATTTGACGTTTTGAATTAAAACCAACTTCATAGTGGACTGTAAAAAATTTTCTTTTTAAATACACATATTTGAAATTTGTAATTATAATAAAAACGTCCCCTCAGTCCCCTAATGTGTGTAAAATATTTCAAAACTACTCTAAAACATTTAATATTTAAATAATTTATAATTAAAAATGCGACATGTCCACTGACAAATGTCAAAATTACAGTAGATGTTCTTCTTAAAAATTTCAAAGCCTCCACACTCTTAGTTTATTTTGCCCCAAAAACGCATGTTTTTTCAAGTTTTCTCGCACATCATGTGCACGAAAAATCTGAGACTATCAAAAGGCACTCCACGTAATTGACCTCTATCAAATAAAAAAAGTTGTAAATAAATCGAATAAACCGTCTAGGCTGTAAAATTGTTAGAATGAACGTGATGAAACTATATATACATAGGGAATTAAGCCGTTTAGTATATAAGAAGACTAGCGTTCGGCCTGGCTTCGCCAGGCCTTGTCACTAGGCTCCGCGGACACTGAAGTAAGGTTTAATTGAATTATTTCCAAAAAGATTTTGTTAAACAAAGAAAAATTCTTCGGCCATCATTTCTGATAGTTCCACATTTATATTTTATATGTACATGAAATCAGTTGAATTGTTTCTCTTAACTTTTTGAAAAACTGTTGGATATCGTTGGAAAACACGACATGATTCGGAATAGTTGTATTTTCAAGCAATTGCCTATCGTAAATTAAAAAAATTTTCCAATTGCATTTGAAAGGTCTTTTAATGCCCTTTCATATGATACCAAACACGACATGATTCTGAATAGTTGAATTTTCAAACAATTGCCTATCTCAATTTTTAAATTTTTTCAAATTGCATTTAAAATGTCTTCTAATGCCCTTTCATATGATATCAAACACGACATGATTCGGAATAGTTGAATTTTCAAACAACTGCCTATCGTAAATTTTCAATTTTGTCCAATTGCATTTAAAAGGTCTTTTAATGCCCTTTTATATGATACCAAACACAACATGATTCGGAATAGTTGAATTTTTAAACAGTTGCCTATCGTAAATTTCCAATTTTTTCATATTGCATTCGAAAGTACTTTTAATACCAACCACAACATGATTCTGAACAGTTGAATTTTCAAACAAATGCCAATCGCAAATTTTAAATTTTTTCCAATTACATTTAAAAGGTCTTTTAATGCCCTTTCATATGATACCAAACACGACATGATTCGGAATAGTTGAATTTTTAAACAGTTGCCTATCGTAAATTTTCAATTATTTCCAATTGCATTTAAAACGTCTTTTAATGCCCTTTCATATGATACCAAACACGTTATGATTCTGAATTGTTGAATTTTCAAACAACTGCCTATCGTAAATTTTAATTTTTTTTCAATTGCATTTGAAAGGTCTTTTAATGCCCTTTCATATGATACCAAACACGACATGATTCGGAATTGTTGTATTTAAAAAAAATTAGCTATCGTAAATTTTTAATTTTTTCCAATTGCATTTGAAAGGTCTTTAAATGCCCTTTCATATGATACAAAACACGACATGATTCTGAATAGTTGAATTTTCAAACAGTTGCCTATCGTATATTTCCAATTTTTTCGAACTGCATTTAAAAGTTCTTTTATTGCCCTTTCATATGATATCAAACACGTTATGATTCGGAATAGTTGAATTTTCAAACAGTTGCCTATCGTAAATTTTAATTTTTTTCTTATCGCATTCCAAAGTACTTTTAATGCCCTTTCATATGATACCAAACACGACATGATTCTGAATAGTTGAATTTTCAAACAGTTGCCTATCGTAAATTTTCAATTTTTTCATATTGCTTTCGAAAGTAATTTTAATGCCCTTTCATATGATACCAAACACGGCATGATTCTGAATAGTTGAATTTTCAAACAATTGCCTATCGCAAATTTTCAATTTTTTCCAATTAGATTTAAAAGGTCTTTTAATGCCCTTTCATATGATACCAAACACGACATGATTCGGAATAGTTGAATTTTTAAACAGTTGCCTATCGTAAATTTTCAATTATTTCCAATTGCATTTAAAAGGTCTTTTAATGCCCTTTCATATGATACCAAACATGACATGATTCTGAATTGTTGAATTTTCTAACAACTGCCTATCGTAAATTTTAATTTTTTTCCAATTGCATTTGAAAGGTCTTTTAATGCCCTTTCATATGATACCAAACACGACATGATTCGGAATAGTTGTATTTAAAAAAAATTGGCTATCGTAAATTTTTAATTTTTTCCAATTGCATTTGATAGGTCTTTAAATGCCCTTTCATATAATACAAAACACGACATGATTCTGAATAGTTGAATTTTTAAACAGTTGCCTATCGTAAATTTTCAATTTTTTCTTATTGCATTCCAAAGTACTTTTAATGCCCTTTCATATGATACCAAACACGACATGATTCTGAATAGTTGAATTTTTAAACAGTTGCCTATCGTAAATATTCAATTTTTTCGAACTGCATTTAAAAGTTCTTTTAATGCCCTTTCATATGATACCAAACACGTTATGATTCGGAATAGTTGAATTTTCAAACAGTTGCCTATCGTAAATTTTCAATTTTTTCTTATTGCATTCCAAAGTACTTTTAATGCCCTTTCATTTTAGTTGTATATTTAATATTTTAAATGCTTCTATTCCGAGTAATATATTATATGTTTTGTGAAATTTATAAACATAACATTTTAAAGGTTTTTTATGAATTTTTATTATTGTATATTTATCGCAATTAGATTTTCCGTTTACTGTTTTAAAAGTTAATTTTTCATTATATGTTTTTACTTTAAATTGTTTTACTAAGTCCGGGTGTATAAAGTTTATTGAAGAGCCTGTATCGAACAGTATGACATATGGATTAATTTTTAATGCTGGTAAGTTCGTTGTTATAGAAGACATTACTACTGTATCTCTTCTATCGGTGTCTCTAAATCTAAAAAAGAATCTTCATAGATTTTCTTTTGTCTTTCTTTCTCTAATCTTTCGTTGTTTAACTCTTCGTCTATTTGTTTATAAAATGCTTGTTCCGTATCGAAATCTATTTCGTCTAAGTCTATTTCTTCTATGTTATTATTTTGTCTGATTGTTTGTGTAGACATTGGTTGTGTGATTCGTGTTTGTTGTGTCATAGGTTTTGGATTAAATCGTTTCGTCTCATAATAATTTTTTATATTTTGTCTAGGTGCAAAATTTGGGTTAGCTCTCTGGTATTGAGGTGGTTGTCTGGGATTAAATGATGTTGATGGGAATGTTTGTGATGGGAACTTCTGTGGAGGTTGCCCATTGCCAAATTTTGGTCTTTCTACATTATTTCTTAACATAGGTGATTGGTTATACGTATTAATAAAGCTAAATTCATTTTTAATCATTAATTCTATTTGTTCCAAAGTTGTGGGATTTTTAATAAGGAATGATCCTCTAACGTGATTTGGTAATAAAGATATAAATCTTTTTACTATAAATTTTTGATTTTCATGAATTATTGCATTCTTCTGATCTTGTGAGTAATTTGTTAAATGTATTTTTGACTTGTAAAGTGAAAATTTTTCAAGCATTATTTTTAACGTTTGTTCTATTGATTTGGAAAATTTAGTATCCATGAGTTCTATCATCAGTGTTTCTGATGTGCTTTTGTCTACAAAGTTTGTGGTCAGATATAGTTTTAAATCTTCCCATTCTGCAAATTCATTATTACTTGTAATTTCAATTGCTTGTTCAGTTAGTTTTAATTTTATCATGCTGAATGCAAACATTCGCTGATTTGCAGTGAGTTCTAGTGTGTTAAAAATGTCCATAATCTTTGTGGCTTGCTTTATGAAATTATTTAACGTTTTAATATTTCCATTGTAACATGGGATTGTTTTGAGGTACATTTCTATTTCTTGTACAGATGTGGTAGCCATTGTTATGCGATTTAATCTACTAGGTTTCAATTTAATTTTAATATTTTTAGTTATTGGTAACGGTGTTAAAGAATCGTCTGATTCTATTGATTCAGAGCTATCGCTCTCTGACATAAGTTGTATTATGTGTGTGATTGACCTGTGCCGGGTCTCGGTATTTTTATTACTAGTCGTAGCTAGAAATACCCCTGTGTATTATGATATAAAAGTTTTACAAACTTTTTAAATAAATTCTTACATCTGTATGATGATTGTGATTGTGATGATTCTTGTGAAGATCATCTTTTGTTGCGGCGTCTTGTTCGTAGTTTTCGTGTTGTCTAGTAGATACAGCAAGTGCTTCTGATGAGTGACGTGTTTCGGAACAGCAAGTCTTCCTAGTTGATTGGTTGACGTGATCTCGGAACAGCACTCTGAAGTACGTGAATCTTGTAGACGAACGTTGTGCCTTTGCGGCCTGATGGGTCCTGTTCGACCGGTTTTCGTAGATTTTTGTAGGTTTTGCTTGGTAAAGGATAAAAATCCACCACACAATTTTTTTTGTTGTGTTTCGAAGCTATTGATCCTACCGACTGCGCCAATTAAATTTTGAGTATTCGATTTTAAGTTTTTAAAAAGAATACTAAAATCTTTAATAATATTATAACTTTATTATATTTCGTATATAGTTACATATGTGTCACAGTACTTGACTGTGCAGAGTCTACGATACAAAAGCGTGCTTATTCACTAAACTAACCTATTTATACATTTCTCTTATCTCTTAAATGAGTCAACTTATGTCAGATGGTGTTATGACTAATGTAATGAAACAAACAGGTTCAAGGTACATAATTTCCACATACAAATGTCAAAATTAGAGTAGGTGTTCTTTTTAAAATTTCAAAGCCTCCATACTTTTTGTATACTTTATAATACTTGTCAATTTGACGTTTTGAATTAAAACCAACTTCATAGTGGACTGTAAAAAATTTTCTTTTTAAATACACATATTTGAAATTTGTAATTATAATAAAAACGTCCCCTCAGTCCCCTAATGTGTGTAAAATATTTCAAAACTACTCTAAAACATTTAATATTTAAATAATTTATAATTAAAAATGCGACATGTCCACATACAAATGTCAAAATTACAGTAGATGTTCTTCTTAAAAATTTCAAAGCCTCCACACTCTTAGTTTATTTTGCCCCAAAAACGCATGTTTTTTCAAGTTTTCTCGCACATCATGTGCACGAAAAATCTGAGACTATCAAAAGGCACTCCACGTAATTGACCTCTATCAAATAAAAAAAGTTGTAAATAAATCGAATAAACCGTCTAGGCTGTAAAATTGTTAGAATGAACGTGATGAAACTATATATACATAGGGAATTAAGCCGTTTAGTATATAAGAAGACTAGCGTTCGGCCTGGCTTCGCCAGGCCTTGTCACTAGGCTCCGCGGACACTGAAGTAAGGTTTAATTGAATTATTTCCAAAAAGATTTTGTTAAACAAAGAAAAATTCTTCGGCCATCATTTCTGATAGTTCCACATTTATATTTTATATGTACATGAAATCAGTTGAATTGTTTCTCTTAACTTTTTGAAAAACTGTTGGATATCGTTGGAAAACACGACATGATTCGGAATAGTTGTATTTTCAAGCAATTGCCTATCGTAAATTAAAAAAATTTTCCAATTGCATTTGAAAGGTCTTTTAATGCCCTTTCATATGATACCAAACACGACATGATTCTGAATAGTTGAATTTTCAAACAATTGCCTATCGCAATTTTTAAATTTTTTCAAATTGCATTTAAAATGTCTTCTAATGCCCTTTCATATGATATCAAACACGACATGATTCGGAATAGTTGAATTTTCAAACAACTGCCTATCGTAAATTTTCAATTTTGTCCAATTGCATTTAAAAGGTCTTTTAATGCCCTTTTATATGATACCAAACACAACATGATTCGGAATAGTTGAATTTTTAAACAGTTGCCTATCGTAAATTTCCAATTTTTTCATATTGCATTCGAAAGTACTTTTAATACCAACCACAACATGATTCTGAACAGTTGAATTTTCAAACAAATGCCAATCGCAAATTTTAAATTTTTTCCAATTACATTTAAAAGGTCTTTTAATGCCCTTTCATATGATACCAAACACGACATGATTCGGAATAGTTGAATTTTTAAACAGTTGCCTATCGTAAATTTTCAATTATTTCCAATTGCATTTAAAACGTCTTTTAATGCCCTTTCATATGATACCAAACACGTTATGATTCTGAATTGTTGAATTTTCAAACAACTGCCTATCGTAAATTTTAATTTTTTTTCAATTGCATTTGAAAGGTCTTTTAATGCCCTTTCATATGATACCAAACACGACATGATTCGGAATTGTTGTATTTAAAAAAAATTAGCTATCGTAAATTTTTAATTTTTTCCAATTGCATTTGAAAGGTCTTTAAATGCCCTTTCATATGATACAAAACACGACATGATTCTGAATAGTTGAATTTTCAAACAGTTGCCTATCGTATATTTCCAATTTTTTCGAACTGCATTTAAAAGTTCTTTTATTGCCCTTTCATATGATATCAAACACGTTATGATTCGGAATAGTTGAATTTTCAAACAGTTGCCTATCGTAAATTTTCATTTTTTTCTTATCGCATTCCAAAGTACTTTTAATGCCCTTTCATATGATACCAAACACGACATGATTCTGAATAGTTGAATTTTCAAACAGTTGCCTATCGTAAATTTTCAATTTTTTCATATTGCTTTCGAAAGTAATTTTAATGCCCTTTCATATGATACCAAACACGGCATGATTCTGAATAGTTGAATTTTCAAACAATTGCCTATCGCAAATTTTCAATTTTTTCCAATTAGATTTAAAAGGTCTTTTAATGCCCTTTCATATGATACCAAACACGACATGATTCGGAATAGTTGAATTTTTAAACAGTTGCCTATCGTAAATTTTCAATTATTTCCAATTGCATTTAAAAGGTCTTTTAATGCCCTTTCATATGATACCAAACATGACGTGATTCTGAATTGTTGAATTTTCTAACAACTGCCTATCGTAAATTTTAATTTTTTTCCAATTGCATTTGAAAGGTCTTTTAATGCCCTTTCATATGATACCAAACACGACATGATTCGGAATAGTTGTATTTAAAAAAAATTGGCTATCGTAAATTTTTAATTTTTTCCAATTGCATTTGATAGGTCTTTAAATGCCCTTTCATATAATACAAAACACGACATGATTCTGAATAGTTGAATTTTTAAACAGTTGCCTATCGTAAATTTTCAATTTTTTCTTATTGCATTCCAAAGTACTTTTAATGCCCTTTCATATGATACCAAACACGACATGATTCTGAATAGTTGAATTTTTAAACAGTTGCCTATCGTAAATATTCAATTTTTTCGAACTGCATTTAAAAGTTCTTTTAATGCCCTTTCATATGATACCAAACACGTTATGATTCGGAATAGTTGAATTTTCAAACAGTTGCCTATCGTAAATTTTCAATTTTTTCTTATTGCATTCCAAAGTACTTTTAATGCCCTTTCATATGATACCAAACACGACATGATTCTGAATAGTTGAATTTTCAAACAATTGCCTATCGCAAATTTTCAATTTTTTCCAATTAGATTTAAAAGGTCTTTTAATGCCATTTCATATGATACCAAACACGACATGATTCGGAATAGTTGAATTTTTAAACAGTTGCCTATCGTAAATTTTCAATTATTTCCAATTGCATATAAAAGATCTTTTAATGCCCTTTCATATGATACCAAACATGACGTGATTCTGAATAGTTGAATTTTCAAACAACTGCCTATCGTAAATTTTTAATTTTTTCCAATTGCATTTGAAAGGTCTTTTAATGCCCTTTCATATGATACCAAACACGACATGATTCGGAACAGTTGAATTTTCAAACAGTTGCCTATCGTAAATTTTCAATTTTTTCCAATTGCATATAAAAGGTCTTTTAATGCCCTTTCATATGATATCAAACACGACATGATTCGGAATAGTTGAATTTTTAAACAGTTGCCTATCGTAAATATTCAATTTTTTCATATTGCATTCGAAAGTACTTTTAATGCCCTTTCATATGATACCAAACACGGCATGATTCTGAATAGTTGAATTTTCAAACAATTGCCTATCGCAATTTTGAAATTTTTTCCAATTACATTTAAAAGGTCTTTTAATGCCTTTTCATATGATACTAAACACGACATGATTTGGAATAGTTGAATTTTCAAACAATTGCATAACGTAAATTTGAATTTTTTTCCAATTGCATTTGAAAGGTCTTTTGATGCCCTTTCATATGATACCAAACACGACATGATTCGGAATAGTTGAATTTTTAAACAGTTGCCTATCGTAAATTTTCAATTATTTCCAATTGCATTTAAAAGGTCTTTTAATGCCCTTTCATATGATACCAAACATGACGTGATTCTGAATTGTTGAATTTTCTAACAACTGCCTATCGTAAATTTTAATTTTTTTCCAATTGCATTTGAAAGGTCTTTTAATGCCCTTTCATATGATACCAAACACGACATGATTCGGAACAGTTGAATTTTCAAACAGTTGCCTATCGTAAATTTTCAATTTTTTCCAATTGCATATAAAAGGTCTTTTAATGCCCTTTCATATGATATCAAACACGACATGATTCGGAATAGTTGAATTTTTAAACAGTTGCCTATCGTAAATATTCAATTTTTTCATATTGCATTCGAAAGTACTTTTAATGCCCTTTCATATGATACCAAACACGGCATGATTCTGAATAGTTGAATTTTCAAACAATTGCCTATCGCAATTTTGAAATTTTTTCCAATTACATTTAAAAGGTCTTTTAATGCCTTTTCATATGATACTAAACACGACATGATTTGGAATAGTTGAATTTTCAAACAATTGCATAACGTAAATTTGAATTTTTTTCCAATTGCATTTGAAAGGTCTTTTGATGCCCTTTCATATGATACCAAACACGACATGATTCGGAATAGTTGAATTTTTAAACAGTTGCCTATCGTAAATTTTCAATTATTTCCAATTGCATTTAAAAGGTCTTTTAATGCCCTTTCATATGATACCAAACATGACGTGATTCTGAATTGTTGAATTTTCTAACAACTGCCTATCGTAAATTTTAATTTTTTTCCAATTGCATTTGAAAGGTCTTTTAATGCCCTTTCATATGATACCAAACACGACATGATTCGGAATAGTTGAATTTTTAAACAGTTGCCTATCGTAAATATTCAATTTTTTCATATTGCATTCGAAAGTACTTTTAATGCCCTTTCATATGATACCAAACACGGCATGATTCTGAATTGTTGAATTTTCAAACAATTGCCTATCGCAATTTTGAAATTTTTTCCAATTACATTTAAAAGGTCTTTTAATGCCTTTTCATATGATACCAAACACGACATGATTTGGAATAGTTGAATTTTCAAATTACCTAGACAACAGAATAAATAGAACTCACCCGTCAAGTGCGAAATTTATTTGGGTTTTTGACTGGGTTTTTGGAGTGGGATTAAAATATACTGTTTGTCACTGGACTTCTCGAGTATCGTTTTATTAAGATAAGTGTTATCTTTCATTTTTATAGTAGTTTAGTTTTTTTATATATATATTTTCTTTCATATCGTTATTTGTTTATATTGGTTACGTGTATAGAAACGCTGAGTTATGTTTTGTTTTTAGGTGTGATTGACGTTTGACAGTTGTGTAAATGTAACTGTTTTCTTTTTCTATTTATAGTTAAGGACAAGCCTGGTAAGCTACCTTAACTTCTACTCTTCTACCGAGAGAACCCTTCTTTTATTTCTTTTGGATAAATGAAAAATAAATGGGTGAAATTTGATGAATGTAAGTTTGGTACGTGGAATGTTAGGGGTATAACTGGTAAAGAAAATGAATTGATGAATGTCATGCGTATGTATAATGTAGATGTTTTGTGTGTCAGTGAGACTAAAAGGAAAGGATGTAGTGAGGAAGAAGTGGATGGATTGTTTTGCTTGTGGTCGGGTGTTGCTGAGAATGAACACGCGAAGCATGGTGTTGGTGTGCTTGTTAGTGAACGAATGAAACCGTTTGTGAGAGAATATGGTTGTACTTCATCGAGAATTCTTTGGCTGAGATTAAAGGTAGGCTTTCATAGAATCTTCGTTGTGTCAGTTTATGGTCCAACCGAATCCGAAAATGATCTTGAAAAAGATAGATTTTGGAATTTGTTAGATAGTGTTATTGATTCATGTAATTCAGGTGAGAAAGTTATTGTATGTGGTGATTTAAATGGTTGGGTGGGAGTTAAGAGAAGCATGTCTGGGAATGTTTTGGGTAAGTTTGGTGATGCAAGAGTGAATGAAAACGGTAGGAAAATAGTTTCTTTCTGTTTGGAGCGTGATCTCTTTGTTTCCAACTCTATCTTTAAACATAAACTTGCTCATTTGTATACATGGGAGAATATTAGTGAAAATAGACGGAGTATGATTGATTTTATTTTGTATGATGAACGATTGAGAAGTTTAGTTGTAGATACGCGTGTGAAGCGTGGTGCTGAATTGGGTACGAATGACCATTATTTGGTGGTATCGCGTATACGTCTAGATAAATGTTGGAGAATGAGGGTGAAAAATACTAATAAAATGTTTCGTGTGAAATCCAGTGCACTGCAGAATGAGGATGTTAGAGATTTGTTTGTTGAGAAAATAAATGAATCTTTGCCTGTATGTGAACTTAATTTTGAATGCAGCATAAATGATGTTTGGTTCAAATTTAAGGATACAGTTCTTAAATGTGCAAAAGAAGTTTGTGGTGAATGTCGATTAGGTTCTTGTCCAAAAAATGCATGGTGGAATAAAGAAGTTAAAGAAGTGATTGAGGTGAAAAAGAGAGCATACTTGCGATTTCTAAATGTGAAAGATGTGCCTGGCAGTTTACGTGATGAATGCTTGCTGGAATACAAGAGGTTAAATAAATGTGTTAAGAGAGTAGTGAGAGAAAGCAAGGCGCGTTTTGATGATTTGATAAGTGAAAGATTAACTAATGATTTTAGTATGAATAAAAGAATGTTTTGGTTGAGAGTGAAGAGATTGAGAGGTGGTAATGTCAGGGCAGTGAAAGCGATTAAGAGTGCGGATGGTGAGTTATTGTGGAATGAATCAGATGTTACTAATAGATGGTGTGAGTACTTTAGGACTTTATATGGTAGCATTAATAGACCGAATGATTGTAGTGAAAATGTTAGCGAAAATGTTAGTGGTGATGAATGGGATATAGATGAGAGTGATGTTAGTTTCGCATTGATGCGTCTGAAGAATGGTAAGGCTCCTGGTTTGGATGGTATATCGAATGAGATGTTGAAGTATGGAGGCGAGAGGTTATTTGACTGGTTAGTTTATTTGTTTAGATTTTGTTTAAAACGGTGTGTGGCTCCTGATGATTGGAAATGTGCTATCATTTGTCCTTTATTTAAAGGTAAAGGTAGTTCGAGTGAATGTACTAATTTTCGTGCGATAAGTTTGCTGAGTGTGGTAGGGAAGTTGTACGGGAAGATTCTTATTCATAAGGTACGAACCTTAACAATCTCCAAGTTAAGCGATATGCAAGGTGGTTTTTTGCCTGAGAGAGGATGTGTTGATCAATTGTTTTCTCTTCGTATGATTGTTGAAAAGTCACTTGCTAAGAACAAGAAGGTGTTCTGTGGTTTTCTCGATCTTAAAAAAGCATATGATAGTGTTCATCGTGAGACATTATGGAATGTACTGTTACAGTACGGTATAAATGGTAATTTGTTGGGGGCAATTCGTGCGCTGTATGAAGGTAGTGAGGCTGCGGTGAGAGTTAATGATAGATTGAGTGATTGGTTTTGTATAGACATTGGCGTGAAACAAGGTTGTGGGATGTCTCCGTGGCTCTTTAATTTGTACATGGATGTATTGTTACGAACGGCGTTGAATGGGGTGGATGGTGTACATATTGGTGGTAGTGTTGTGCCTGCGTTAGCGTATGCGGATGATGTGGTTGTTATGGGTGAATCTGAAGAGCAATTGAGACGAATGATTCTAAATATAAATGAAGTAGGAAAAGATTTAAATTTATTATTAAATGTCGATAAATGTAAAGTGTTAGTGTTTGAAAAGAGCGATTTGGTGACTGATTGTAATGTTTCAGTGAATGGTGTGAGATTGGGTCAAGTGAATGAGTTTTTATATTTGGGTAGTATGTTTTCAAGGGATGGACGTATTGATTGTGAGATTGAAAGAAGAGTATCTGCGGGACGCAAGGTATTGGGTGCTCTGGGAACCTTTGCTCGAAATGTGAATGTATCCAGAGATGCTCGATTGAGTGTGTATAATGGTGTTTTAGTGCCTACATTGATGTATGGTAGTGAATGTTGGGTGTGGATGAAGAAACATGAACGTCGTATAACTGCTGTGGAAATGAGGTATTTGCGGGGTGTGTGTGGTTATACTAGAAGAGATCGTGTCCGGAATACATTGGTGTATGATGAGTGTGAAATTGAGAAGAATGTAGTTAGAAAAGTAGGTATAAGTCAGTTGAGATGGTTTGGGCATGTTGAACGTATGTCGAATGAGAGATTAGTGAAACAGGTATATGTTGGTGAAATTGAGGGTGAAAGATTGCGTGGGCGACCTATGAATAAATGGATGAATATGATAGAAGGATTGTTGCGTGAACGAAAGTTTCCGAGTACGAGGAACAAACGTGCTTGTATGAAAGGAATTATGAATGTGGATGAAGCAAAAGTGGTGTGTCAGGATAGGAACGTTTGGCGAAGATTAATTGCGGAATGAATCTGATGATTTCAGAAAAGCGCAGGGTTTTAGATTTTAGTTTCGTTGTTTAGTAATTTCATTAGAGTGTTTACCTGTAATTGTGTGAAATTCACTTTCAAAAACAAGCGCAGGGACGACACTCCCTTCGTTTCTTATCTTTTTTATTCTTTTCTGATCTTACATTGAGTGTTTAACTGCAATTGTGTGGAATTTACTTCCAAAAACAAGCGTAGAGCAACACTCCCTTCCTTTCTTATCTTTTAATTCGTTTTCAGTTATTACGTAGTGTTTAACTGCAATTGTGTGAAATTCACTTTCAAAAACAAGCGCAGGGCGACGCTCCCTCCCTTTCTTATCTTTTTGTTTCATTTTCAGTTACTGCATTGTGTGGTCTTTTCTTTCATATATAAGTGCAGACTATCGCTTTCATCTTTTCTAATCTTGTAGATTCGTTGTTAGTTTCGTTATTAGATTCGTTGTTAGGAGTAAACGTGAGTAATTTGAGATTTTTTTTTTTTTTTTGTTTTTTTATGCATTCGTTATGTACGTTGAAGAAAGAAAATGAATGGTAAGTGAAAAGGAATGATGTGATTGAAGGTTTGTTGTGTGATAATAATTTCGAGTGTAATAAATGAATGAGTTTATATGGAGTGATCTATGAAAGTGGTTGAAGTGAGGATGGTATGTTTGAATGAAAATGTTTGACGATGACTGGTTGTTTGATGGGTGTGTTGAGTGAATGTTTTATGAGTGATTTTAGGGTTCGTGCTACCCCATTTGTTGGGATATAGCGTGAAGATATGTATGTATATGTATGTATGTATGTATGAATTTTCAAACAATTGCATAACGTAAATTTGAATTTTTTTCCAATTGCATTTGAAAGGTCTTTTGATGCCCTTTCATATGATACCAAACACGACATGATTCAAAATAGTTGAATTTTCAAACAGTTGCCTATCGTAAATTTTCAATTTTTTCTAATTGCATTTAAAAGGTCTTTTAATGCCCTTTCATGTGATATCAAACACGACATGATTCGGAATAACTGTATTTTCAAACAATTGCCTATCGTAAATTTTAAATTTTTCCAATTGCATTTGAAAGGTGTTTTAATGCCCTTTCATATGATACCAAACACGACATGATTCGGAATAGTTGAATTTTCAAACAACTGCCTATCATAAATTTTCAATTTTTTCCAATTGCATTTGAATGGTCTTTTAATGCCATTTCATATGATACCAAACACGACATGATTCTGAATAGTTGAATTTTCAAACAGTTGCCTATCGTAAATTTTTAATTTTTTCTAATTGCATTTGAAAGGTCTTTTAATGCCCTTTCATATGATACCAAACACGACATGATTCGGAATAGTTAAATTTTCAAACAGTTGCCTATCGTGAATTTTCAATTTTTTCTAATTGCATTTAAAAGGTCTTTTAATGCCCTTTCATGTGATATCAAACACGACATGGTTCGGAATAGTTGAATTTTTAAACAGTTGCCTATCGTAAATTTTAAATTTTTTCCAATCGCATTTAAAAGGTCTTTTAATGCCCTTTCATATGATATCAAACACGACATGGTTCGGAATAGTTGAATTTTTAAACAGTTGCCTATCGTGAATTTTCAATCTTTTCTAATTGCATTTAAAATTCTTTTAATGCCCTTTCATATGATAGCAAACATGACGTGATTCGAAATAGTTGAATTTTTTTTGAAACTTGAAAATCGCTGGAATATTAATTCTGAAATTTTTTTATTCGATTAATATTTTTACAATGTAGATTCTTTTTGGTTTTACTGTATATTATCACCGAGGTCAATTCTTGCTTGGTTTTACTATATACTTTAACAGACTATATGTCAAATTGACGTCTTTGTCTTAAAACTTTATTTGAACATGAAATCAATTCAACAAAGTCTAGAGTTACTGTAAAAAAATGTGATTTTCTCTACTTTTTTTTAAACTGTTGAAAATCACTGGAATATTAATTCTGACATTTTTTTATTCGATTAACTATTTTTTACAATGTACATTCTTTTTGGTTTTACTGTATATTATCACCGAGGTCATTTTTTGCTTGGTTTTACTATATACTTTTCCAGACTATTTGTCAAATTGACGTTTTGTCTTAAAACTTTATTTGAACATGAAATCAATTCAGCGAAGTCTAGAGTTACTGTTAAAAAATTTAATTTTTCTCTATTTTTTTTTCAAAACTGTTGAAAATCTCTGGAATATTAATTCTGACATTTTTTTATTCGATTAACTTTTTTTTTACAATGTACATTCTTTTTGGTTTTACTGTATATTATCACCGAGGTCATTTTTTGCTTGGTTTTACTATATACTTTTCCAGACTATTTGTCAAATTGACGTTTTGTCTTAAAACTTTATTTGAACATGAAATCAATTCAAAACAGTTCAAAACATGTATACTCAATTATCTAATACCTAAATCAAATTACAAAATTTTCACAATTTGTCTAGAAATTGAAATAATTGTATCGAAAAATTCCATGCGTAACGTCAAAAATGACAGCTTAGGTCTATGAATTTTCAAAACCTAGATCGTGTATATAAGAGGTAATGTTGTTTCTTAACCATAGATTTGTCAAATGGACGTTTTATCATTAAAAACATTTATACAAACATGAAATCAATTGAAAACCGTTCAAAACATATATCCTCAATCTTCTAATACCTAAATCAAATTAGAAAATTTCACCAACTTGTCTAGAAATTGATATATTTATTTAAAAACGTTTCATGCGAAAAGTCAAAAGTGATTGACAGGTCTGAAAAATTTCTGCTTGCGGTCAAATTTCAAATGCATAGCAACGCGTGAATGCTTCGATCAAGAAAATTTGCAAAGTTTGTCGTTAATTTCAAGCGGACTGTACTTTTAAAAAATCTGAAATACCCAAAAGGCACTAGTCCCGAACAATCTTTAAATCCTAGAAAAAAAATCACAACAATCGCACAAACCGTTTAGGCTGTAGGCGATCATAATGTTTGGTTGCCGTCCGGAGGAATCTATAGTGAATTAAGCTGATTAGTATATAGGACTAGCGTTCGGCCTGGCTTCGCCAGGCCTTTTCGCTAGGCTCCGCTGACACTGAAGTAAGGTTTAATTGAATTATGATCTAAAACTTTTTATTTCTGTACTTCTGCTCATCTAAAGATATTTTTTGATTTTACTGTAAATTAATGCCGAGGACAAATTTTGCTTTGTTTTACTATATACTTTTAAAAACTATTTGTCACATTGACAGTCGTAAAATTTCAATCAGATACTTGTTTTATTTCCAAAAAGATTTTGTTAAACTAAGAATAATTCTTCGGACATCATTTCTGATAGTTCCACATTTATATTTTATATGTACATGAAATCAGTTGAATTTTTAAGTACACTTTTTTTAGTTTATATATCATCGTACCGTTCATCATGTTATGTAGTAGTTGAATGAAACTCGAGAAGTCGCTTCGCTCCTTCTCTCGCCCGGTGATGAGTCTGTTCGGCTCGACGCTTCACGTCTCACCTCCAGACATTTGTTTGTTGCTCGTCGCTTCGCTCCTCGTGTAATATTTTCTGGTGAATTATTTTTAAGGATCAAAAACTTGTTTTTTTATCTATTACATTTGAAAGTACTTTTCATGCCTTTTCATATGATACCAAATACATGATTCTGAATAGTTGAATTTTCAAACAGTTGCCTATCGTATATTTTCAATTTATTCCAATTGCATTTAAAAGGTCTTTTAATGCCCCTTTATATGATACCAAACACGGCAAGATTCTGAATAGTTGAATTTTAAAACAATTGCCTATCGCAAATTTTAAATTTTTTCCAATTACATTTAAAAGGCCTTTTAATGCCCTTTCATATGATACCAGAACACGACATGATTCGGAATAGTTTAATTTTCAAATAGTTGCCTATCGTAAATTTTCAATTATTTCCAATTGAATTTAAAACGTCTTTTAATTCCCTTTCATATGATACCAAACATGACGTGATTCGGAATAGTTGAATTTTCAAACAACTACCTATCGTAAATTTTAAATTTTTTCCAATTGCATTTGAAAGGCCTTTTAATGCCCTTTCATATGATACCAAACACGACATGATTCGGAATAGTTGAATTTTCAAACAGTTGCCTATCGTAAATTTTAAATTTTTTCCAATTGCATATAAAATGTCTTTTAATGCCCTTTATATGATACCAAACACGACATGATTTGGAATAGTTGAATTTTTAAACAGTTGCCTATCGTAAATTTTCAATTATTTCCAATTGCATTTAAAAGGTCTTTTAATGCCCTTTCATATGATACCAAACA
This sequence comes from Pterostichus madidus, assembly GCA_911728475.2. Classification (NCBI taxonomy): domain Eukaryota; kingdom Metazoa; phylum Arthropoda; class Insecta; order Coleoptera; family Carabidae; genus Pterostichus; species Pterostichus madidus. Next base: position 15,633,011 of record OU452312.1, read on the forward strand.
TGACGTGATTCTGAATAGCTTAATATTCAAACAACTGCCTATCGTAAATTTTAAATTTTTTCCAATTGCATTTGAAAGGTTTTTTAATGCCCTTTCATATGCTACCAAACACGACATGATACGGAATAGTTGTATTTTCAAAAAATTGCATATCGTAAATTTTTAATTTTTTCCAATTGCATTTGAAAGGTCTTTTAATGCCCTTTCATATGATACCAAACACGACATGATTCTGAATAGTTGAATTTTCAAACAGTTGCCTATCGTATATTTTCAATTATTTCCAATTGCATTTAAAAGGTCTTTTAATGCCCTTTCATATGATACCAAACATGACGTGATTCTGAATAGTTAAATTTTCAAACAACTGCCTATCGTAAATTTTCAATTTTTTCCAATTGCATTTGAAAGTTCTTTTAATGCCCTTTCATATGATACCAAATACGACATGATTCGGAATAGTTGAATTTTCATACAGTTGCCTATCGTAAATTTTCAATTTTTTCCAATTGCATATAAAAGGTCTTTTAATGCCCTTTCATATGATACTAAACACGACATGTTTCAGAATAGTTGAATTTTCAAACAGTTGCCTATCGTGATTTTCAATTTTTTCCAATTGCATTTAAAAGGTCTGTTAATGCCCTTTCATATGATACCAAACATGACGTGATTCTGAATAGTTGAATTTTCAAACAACTGCCTGTCGTAAATTTTCAATTTTTTCCAATTGCATTTAAAAGGTCTTTTAATGCCCTTTCATATGATACCAAACACGACATGATTCGAAATAGTTGAATTTTCAAACAGTTGCCTATCGTAAATTTTCAATTTTTTCATATTGCATTCGAAAGTACTTTTAATGCCCTTTCATATGATACCAAACACGGCATGATTCTGAATATTTGAATTTTCAAACAATTGCCTATCGCAAATTTTAAACTTTTTCCAATTACATTTAAAAGGTCTTTTAATGCCCGTTCATATGATACCAAACACGACACGATTCGGAATAGTTGAATTTTTAAACAGTTGCCTATCGTAAATTTTCAATTATTTCCAATTGCATTTAAAAGGTCTGTTAATGCCCTTTCATATGATACCAAACATGACGTGATTCTGAATAGTTGAATTTTCAAACAACTGCCTATCGTAAATTTTCAATTTTTTCCAATTGCATTTAAAAGGTCTTTTAATGCCCTTTCATATGATACCAAACACGACATGATTAGAAATAGTTGAATTTTCAAACAATTGCCTATCGTAAATTTTAAATTTTTTTCAATTGCATTTGAAAGGTATTTTAATGCCGTTTCATATGATACCAAACACGACATGATTCGGAATAGTTGAATTTTCAAACAGTTGCCTATCGTAAATTTTCAATTTTTTCAAATTGCAATTAAAATGTCTTTTAATGCCCTTTCATATGATACCAAACACGACATGATTCGGAATAGTTGAATTTTCAAACAATTGCCTATCGTAAATTTTAAATTTTTTTCAATTGCATTTGAAAGGTATTTTAATGCCCTTTCATATGATACCAAGCACGACATGATTCGGAATAGTTGAATTTTCAAACAGTTGCCTATCGTAAATTTTCAATTTTTTCAAATTGCAATTAAAATGTCTTTTAATGCCCTTTCATATGATACCAAACACGACACGATTCGGAATAGTTGAATTTTTAAACAGTTGCCTATCGTAAATTTTCAATTATTTCCAATTGCATTTAAAAGTTCTGTTAATGCCCTTTCATATGATACCAAACATGACGTGATTCTGAATAGTTGAATTTTCAAACAACTGCCTATCGTAAATTTTCAATTTTTTCCAATTGCATTTAAAAGGTCTTTTAATGCCCTTTCATATGATACCAAACACGACATGATTAGAAATAGTTGAATTTTCAAACAATTGCCTATCGTAAATTTTTAATTTTTTTCAATTGCATTTGAAAGGTATTTTAATGCCCTTTCATATGATACCAAACACGACATGATTCGGAATAGTTGAATTTTCAAACAGTTGCCTATCGTAAATTTTAAATTTTTTCCAATTACATTTAAAAGGTATTTTAATGCCCGTTCATATGATACCAAACACGACACGATTCGGAATAGTTGAATTTTTAAACAGTTGCCTATCGTAAATTTTCAATTATTTCCAATTGCATTTAAAAGGTCTGTTAATGCCCTTTCATTTGATACCAAACATGACGTGATTCTGAATAGTGGAATTTTCAAACAACTGCCTATCGTAAATTTTCAATTTTTTCCAATTGCATTTAAAAGGTCTTTTAATGCCCTTTCATATGATACCAAACACGACATGATTAGAAATAGTTGAATTTTCAAACAATTGCCTATCGTAAATTTTAAATTTTTTTCAATTGCATTTGAAAGGTATTTTAATGCCGTTTCATATGATACCAAACACGACATGATTCGGAATAGTTGAATTTTCAAACAGTTGCCTATCGTAAATTTTCAATTTTTTCATATTGCATTCGAAAGTACTTTTAATGCCCTTTCATATGATACCAAACACGACATGATTCGGAATAGTTGAATTTTCAAAAAATTGCATATCGTAAATTTTTAATTTTTTTCAATTGCATTTGAAAGGTATTTTAGTGCCCTTTCATATGATACCAAACACGACATGATTCGGAATAGTTGAATTTTCAAACAGTTGCCTATCGTAAATTTTCAATTTTTTCAAATTGCAATTAAAATGTCTTTTAATGCCCTTTCATGTGATACCAAACACGACACGATTCGGAATAGTTGAATTTTTAAACAGTTGCCTATCGTAAATTTTCAATTATTTCCAATTGCATTTAAAAGTTCTGTTAATGCCCTTTCATATGATACCAAACATGACGTGATTCTGAATAGTTGAATTTTCAAACAACTGCCTATCGTAAATTTTCAATTTTTTCCAATTGCATTTAAAAGGTCTTTTAATGCCCTTTCATATGATACCAAACAAGACATGATTAGAAATAGTTGAATTTTCAAACAATTGCCTATCGTAAATTTTAAATTTTTTTCAATTGCATTTGAAAGGTATTTTAATGCCCTTTATAGTTGAATTTTCAAACAGTTGCCTATCGTAAATTTTAAATTTTTTCCAATTGCATATAAAATGTCTTTTAATGCCCTTTCATATGATACCAAACACGACATGATTTGGAATATTTGAATTTTTAAACAGTTGCCTATCGTAAATTTTCAATTATTTCCAATTGCATTTAAAAGGTCTTTTAATGCCCTTTCATATGATACCAAACATGACGTGATTCTGAATAGCTTAATATTCAAACAACTGCCTATCGTAAATTTTAAATTTTTTCCAATTGCATTTGAAAGGTTTTTTAATGCCCTTTCATATGATACCAAACACGACATGATACGGAATAGTTGTATTTTCAAAAAATTGCATATCGTAAATTTTTAATTTTTTCCAATTGCATTTGAAAGGTCTTTTAATGCCCTTCCATATGATACCAAACACGACATGATTCTGAATAGTTGAATTTTCAAACAGTTGCCTATCGTATATTTTCAATTTTTTCCAATTGCATATAAAAGGTCTTTTAATGCCCTTTCATATGATACTAAACACGACATGTTTCAGAATAGTTGAATTTTCAAACAGTTGCCTATCGTGAATTTTCAATTTTTTTCAATTGCATTTGAAAGGTATTTTAATGCCCTTTCATATGATACCAAACACGACATGATTCGGAATAGTTGAATTTTCAAACAGTTGCCTATCGTAAATTTTCAATTTTTTCAAATTGCAATTAAAATGTCTTTTAATGCCCTTTCATATGATACCAAACACGACACGATTCGGAATAGTTGAATTTTTAAACAGTTGCCTATCGTAAATTTTCAATTATTTCCAATTGCATTTAAAAGTTCTGTTAATGCCCTTTCATATGATACCAAACATGACGTGATTCTGAATAGTTGAATTTTCAAACAACTGCCTATCGTAAATTTTCAATTATTTCCAATTGCATTTAAAAGGTCTGTTAATGCCCTTTCATTTGATACCAAACATGACGTGATTCTGAATAGTGGAATTTTCAAACAACTGCCTATCGTAAATTTTCAATTTTTTCCAATTGCATTTAAAAGGTCTTTTAATGCCCTTTCATATGATACCAAACACGACATGATTAGAAATAGTTGAATTTTCAAACAATTGCCTATCGTAAATTTTAAATTTTTTTCAATTGCATTTGAAAGGTATTTTAATGCCGTTTCATATGATACCAAACACGACATGATTCGGAATAGTTGAATTTTCAAACAGTTGCCTATCGTAAATTTTCAATTTTTTCATATTGCATTCGAAAGTACTTTTAATGCCCTTTCATATGATACCAAACACGACATGATTCGGAATAGTTGAATTTTCAAAAAATTGCATATCGTAAATTTTTAATTTTTTTCAATTGCATTTGAAAGGTATTTTAGTGCCCTTTCATATGATACCAAACACGACATGATTCGGAATAGTTGAATTTTCAAACAGTTGCCTATCGTAAATTTTCAATTTTTTCAAATTGCAATTAAAATGTCTTTTAATGCCCTTTCATATGATACCAAACACGACACGATTCGGAATAGTTGAATTTTTAAACAGTTGCCTATCGTAAATTTTCAATTATTTCCAATTGCATTTAAAAGTTCTGTTAATGCCCTTTCATATGATACCAAACATGACGTGATTCTGAATAGTTGAATTTTCAAACAACTGCCTATCGTAAATTTTCAATTTTTTCCAATTGCATTTAAAAGGTCTTTTAATGCCCTTTCATATGATACCAAACACGACATGATTAGAAATAGTTGAATTTTCAAACAATTGCCTATCGTAACTTTTAAATTTTTTTCAATTGCATTTGAAAGGTATTTCAATGCCCTTTCATATGATACCAAACACGACATGATTCGGAATAGTTGAATTTTCAAACAGTTGCCTATCGTAAATTTTAAATTTTTTCCAATTGCATATAAAATGTCTTTTAATGCCCTTTCATATGATACCAAACACGACATGATTTGGAATAGTTGAATTTTTAAACAGTTGCCTATCGTAAATTTTCAATTATTTCCAATTGCATTTAAAAGGTCTTTTAATGCCCTTTCATATGATACCAAACATGACGTGATTCTGAATAGCTTAATATTCAAACAACTGCCTATCGTAAATTTTAAATTTTTTCCAATTGCATTTGAAAGGTTTTTTAATGCCCTTTCATATGATACCAAACACGACATGATACGGAATAGTTGTATTTTCAAAAAATTGCATATCGTAAATTTTTAATTTTTTCCAATTGCATTTGAAAGGTCTTTTAATGCCCTTTCATATGATACCAAACACGACATGATTCTGAATAGTTGAATTTTCAAACAGTTGCCTATCGTATATTTTCAATTTTTTCCAATTGCATATAAAAGGTCTTTTAATGCCCTTTCATATGATACTAAACACGACATGTTTCAGAATAGTTGAATTTTCAAACAGTTGCCTATCGTGAATTTTCAATTTTTTCCAATTGCATTTAAAAGGTCTGTTAATGCCCTTTCATATGATACCAAACATGACGTGATTCTGAATAGTTGAATTTTCAAACAACTGCCTATCGTCAATTTTCAATTTTTTCCAATTGCATTTAAAAGGTCTTTTAATGCCCTTTCATATGATACCAAACACGACATGATTCGAAATAGTTGAATTTTCAAACAGTTGCCTATCGTAAATTTTCAATTTTTTCATATTGCATTCGAAAGTACTTTTAATGCCCTTTCATATGATACCAAACACGGCATGATTCTGAATATTTGAATTTTCAAACAATTGCCTATCGCAAATTTTAAACTTTTTCCAATTACATTTAAAAGGTCTTTTAATGCCCGTTCATATGATACCAAACACGACACGATTCGGAATAGTTGAATTTTTAAACAGTTGCCTATCGTAAATTTTCAATTATATCCAATTGCATTTAAAAGGTCTGTTAATGCCCTTTCATATGATACCAAACATGACGTGATTCTGAATAGTTGAATTTTCAAACAACTGCCTATCGTAAATTTTCAATTTTTTCCAATTGCATTTAAAAGGTCTTTTAATGCCCTTTCATATGATACCAAACACGACATGATTAGAAATAGTTGAATTTTCAAACAATTGCCTATCGTAAATTTTAAATTTTTTTCAATTGCATTTGAAAGGTATTTTAATGCCCTTTCATATGATACCAAACACGACATGATTCGGAATAGTTGAATTTTCAAACAGTTGCCTATCGTAAATTTTCAATTTTTTCAAATTGCAATTAAAATGTCTTTTAATGCCCTTTCATAAGATACCAAACACGACATGATTCGGAATAGTTGAATTTTCAAACAATTGCCTATCGCAAATTTTTAATTTTTTCCAATTACATTTAAAAGGTCTTTTAATGCCCTTTCATATGATACCAAACACGACATGATTCGGAATAGTTGAATTTTTAAACAGTTGCCTATCGTAAATTTTCAATTATTTCCAATTGCATTTCAAAGGTCTTTTAATGCCCTTTCATATGATACCAAACATGACGTGATTCTGAATAGTTGAATTTTCAAACAGTTGCCTATCGTGAATTTTCAATTTTTTCCAATTGTATTTAAAAGGTCTTTTTATGCCCTTTCATATGATACCAAACACGACGTGATTCGGAATAGTTGAATTTTCAACCAGTTGCCTATCGTAAGTTTTCAATTTTTTCATATTGCATTCGAAAGTACTTTTAATGCCCTTTCATATGATACCAAACACGGCATGATTCGGAATAGTTGAATTTTCAAACAGTTGCTTATCGTAAATTTTCAATTTTTTCTAATTACATTCGAAAGTACTTTTAATGTCCTTTCATATAATATTAAACACGACATGATTCTGAATAGTTGAATTTTCAAACAGTTGCCTATCGTAAATTTTCAATTTTTTCAAATTGCATTTAAAATGTCTTTTAATGCCCTTTCATATGATACCAAACACGACATGATTCGGAATAGTTGAATTTTCAAACAGTTGCCTATCGTAAATTTTCAATTTTTTCAAATTGCATTTAAAATTTCTTTTAATGCCCTTTCATATGATACCAAACACGACATGATTCGGAATAGTTGAATTTTCAAACAATTGCCATCGTAAATTTTAAATTTTTTCAAATTGCATTTAAAATGTATTTAATGCCCTTTCATATGATACCAAACACGACATGATTCGGAATAGTTAAATTTTCAAACAATTGCCCATCGTAAATTTTTAATTTTTTCCAATTGCATTTGAAAGGTCTTTAAATGCCCTTTCATATGATACCAAACACGACATGATTCTGAATAGTTGAATTTTTAAACAGTTGCCTATCGTATATTTTCAATTTTTTCCAACTGCATTTATAAGTTCTTTTAATGCCCTTTCATATGATACTAAACACGACATGATTCGGAATAGTTGAATTTTCAAACAGTTGCCTATCGTAAATTTTCAATTTTTTCTAATTGCATTCGAAAGTACTTTTAATGCACTTTCATATGATGTTAAACACGACATGATTCTGAATAGTTGAATTTTCAAACAGTTGCCTATCGTAAATTTTCAATTTTTTCAAATTGCAATTAAAATGTCTTTTAATGCCCTTTCAGATGATACCAAACACGACATGATTCGGAATAGTTGAATTTTCAAACAATTGCCTATCGTAAATTTTAAATTTTTTTCAATTGCATTTGAAAGGTATTTTAATGCCCTTTCATATGATACCAAACACGACATGATTCGGAATAGTTGAATTTTCAAACAGTTGCCTATCGTAAATTTTCAATTTTTTCAAATTGCAATTAAAATGTCTTTTAATGCCCTTTCATATGATACCAAACACGACATGATTCGGAATAGTTGAATTTTCAAACAATTGCCTATCGTAAATTTTAAATTTTTTTCAATTGCATTTGAAAGGTATTTAAATGCCCTTTCATATGATACCAAACACGACATGATTCGGAATAGTTGAATTTTTAAACAGTTGCCTATCGTAAATTTTCAATTATTTCCAATTGCATTTCAAAGGTCTTTTAATGCCCTTTCATATGATACCAAACATGACGTGATTCTGAATAGTTGAATTTTCAAACAGTTGCCTATCGTGAATTTTCAATTTTTTCCAATTGCATTTAAAAGGTCTTTTTATGCCCTTTCATATGATACCAAACACGACGTGATTCGGAATAGTTGAATTTTCAACCAGTTGCCTATCGTAAGTTTTCAATTTTTTCATATTGCATTCGAAAGTACTTTTAATGCCCTTTCATATGATACCAAACACGGCATGATTCGGAATAGTTGAATTTTCAAACAGTTGCCTATCGTAAATTTTCAATTTTTTCTAATTGCATTCGAAAGTACTTTTAATGTCCTTTCATAAAATATTAAACACGACATGATTCTGAATAGTTGAATTTTCAAACAGTTGCCTATCGTAAATTTTCAATTTTTTCAAATTGCATTTAAAATGTCTTTTAATGCCCTTTCATATGATACCAAACACGACATGATTCGGAATAGTTGAATTTTCATACAGTTGCCTATCGTAAATTTTCAATTTTTTCAAATTGCATTTAAAATGTCTATTAATGCCCTTTCATATGATACCAAACACGACATGATTCGGAATAGTTGAATTTTCAAACAATTGCCATCGTAAATTTTCAATTTTTTCAAATTGCATTTAAAATGTATTTAATGCCCTTTCATATGATACCAAACACGACATGATTCTGAATAGTTGAATTTTCAAACAATTGCCCATCGTAAATTTTTAATTTTTTCCAATTGCATTTGAAAGGTCTTTAAATGCCCTTTCATATGATACCAAACACGACATGATTCTGAATAGTTGAATTTTTAAACAGTTGCCTATCGTATATTTTCAATTTTTTCCAACTGCATTTATAAGTTCTTTTAATGCCCTTTCATATGATACCAAACACGACATGATTCGGAATAGTTGAATTTTCAAACAGTTGCCTATCGTAAATTTTCAATTTTTTCTAATTGCATTCGAAAGTACTTTTAATGCCCTTTCATATGATGTTAAACACGACATGATTCTGAATAGTTGAATTTTCAAACAGTTGCCTATCGTAAATTTTCAATTTTTTCAAATTGCAATTAAAATGTCTTTTAATGCCCTTTCATATGATACCAAACACGACATGATTCGGAATAGTTGAATTTTCAAACAATTGCCTATCGTAAATTTTAAATTTTTTTCAATTGCATTTGAAAGGTATTTTAATGCCCTTTCATATGATACCAAACACGACATGATTCGGAATAGTTGAATTTTCAAACAGTTGCCTATCGTAAATTTTCAATTTTTTCAAATTGCAATTAAAATGTCTTTTAATGCCCTTTCATATGATACCAAACACGACATGATTCGGAATAGTTGAATTTTCAAACAATTGCCTATCGTAAATTTTAAATTTTTTTCAATTGCATTTGAAAGGTATTTTAATGCCCTTTCATATGATACCAAACACGACATGATTCGGAATAGTTGAATTTTTAAACAGTTGCCTATCGTAAATTTTCAATTATTTCCAATTGCATTTCAAAGGTCTTTTAATGCCCTTTCATATGATACCAAACATGACGTGATTCTGAATAGTTGAATTTTCAAACAGTTGCCTATCATGAATTTTCAATTTTTTCCAATTGCATTTAAAAGGTCTTTTTATGCCCTTTCATATGATACCAAACACGATGTGATTCGGAATAGTTGAATTTTCAACCAGTTGCCTATCGTAAATTTTCAATTTTTTCATATTGCATTCGAAAGTACTTTTAATGCCCTTTCATATGATACCAAACACGGCATGATTCGGAATAGTTGAATTTTCAAACAGTTGCCTATCGTAAATTTTCAATTTTTTCTAATTGCATTCGAAAGTACTGTTAATGTCCTTTCATATAATATTAAACACGACATGATTCTGAATAGTTGAATTTTCAAACAGTTGCCTATCGTAAATTTTCAATTTTTTCAAATTGCATTTAAAATGTCTTTTAATGCCCTTTCATATGATACCAAACACGACATGATTCGGAATAGTTGAATTTTCAAACAGTTGCCTATCGTAAATTTTCAATTTTTTCAAATTGCATTTAAAATGTCTTTTAATGCCCTTTCATATGATACCAAACACGACATGATTCGGAATAGTTGAATTTTCAAACAATTGCCATCGTAAATTTTCAATTTTTTCAAATTGCATTTAAAATGTATTTAATGCCCTTTCATATGATACCAAACACGACATGATTCGGAATAGTTGAATTTTCAAACAATTGCCCATCGTAAATTTTTAATTTTTTCCAATTGCATTTGAAAGGTCTTTAAATGCCCTTTCATATGATACCAAACACGACATGATTCTGAATAGTTGAATTTTTAAACAGTTGCCTATCGTATATTTTCAATTTTTTCCAACTGCATTTATAAGTTCTTTTAATGCCCTTTCATATGATACCAAACACGACATGATTCGGAATAGTTGAATTTTCAAACAGTTGCCTATCGTAAATTTTCAATTTTTTCTAATTGCATTCGAAAGTACTTTTAATGCCCTTTCATATGATATTAAACACGACATGATTCTGAATAATTGAATTTTCAAACAGTTGCCTATCGTGAATTTTCAATTTTTTCTAATTGCATTTAAAAGTTCTTTTAATGCCCTTTCATATGATACCAAACATGACGTGATTCGAAATAGTTGAATTTTTTTTAAAACTGTTGAAAATCGCAGGAATATTAATTCTGAAATTTTTTTATTCGATTAATTTTTTTTTTACAATGTAGATTCTTTTTGGTTTTACTGTATATTATCACCGAGGTCAATTTTTGCTTGGTTTTACTATATACTTTAACAGACTATATGTCAAATTGAAGTCTTTGTCTTAAAAGTTTATTTGACCATGAAATCAATTCAACAAAGTCTAGAGTTACTGTAAAAAAATGTAATTTTTCTCTATTTTTTTTTCAAACTGTTGAAAATCGCTGGAATATTAATTCTGAAATTTTTTTATTAGATTAACTTTTTTTACAATGTAGATTCTTTTAGGTTTTACTGTATATTATCACCGAGGTCAATTTTTGCTTGGTTTTACTATATACTTTATCAAACTATTTGTCAAATTGACGTTTTGTCTTTAAACTTTATTGAACATGAAATCAATTCAGCAAAGTTTATAGTTACGGTAAAAAAATGTAATTTTTCTACATTTTTTTTTCTAAACTGTTTAAAATCGCTGAAATATTAATTTTAAAATTGTTTTATTCGATTAACTTTTTTTAAAAATGTAGATTTTTTTTTGGTTTTACTGTATATTATTACCGAGGTCAATTTTTGCTTGGTTTTACTATATACTTTAACAAACTATATGTCAAATTGACGTTTTGTCTTAAAACTTTATTTGAACATGAAATCAATTCAAAACAGTTCAAAACATGTTTCCTCAATCATCTAATACGTAAATCAATTTACAAAATTGCTACAACTTGTCTAGAAATTGAAATAATTCTATCTAAAATTTCCATGCGTAACGTCAAAAATGACAGCTTAGGTCTATGATTTTTCCAAACCTGGATCGTGTATATAAGAGGTAATGTTGTTTCTTAACCATAGATTTGTCAAATGGACGTTGCATCATTAAAAACTTTTATACAAACATGAAATCAATTGAAAACCGTTCAAAACATATGTCCTCAATCCTCTAATACCTAAATCAAATAAGAAAATTCCTCCAACTAGTTTAGAAATTGAAATATTAATGTAAAAATGTTTCATGTGAAACGTCAAAAGTGATTGACAGGTCTGAAAAATTTCTGCTTGCGATCAAATTTCAAATGCATAGCAACGCGTGCATGCTTCGATCAATGAAAATTTGAAAAGTTTTTCATTAATTTCACGTGGACTATACTTGCGAACAATCTGAAATACCCAAAAGGCACTAGTCCCAAACATTCTTTAAATCCTAGAAAAAAAATCACAACATTCGCACAAACCGTTTAAGCTGTAGCCGTGTCTAAAGTCTGATTGCCGCCCGGAGGAATATATAGTGAATTAAGCTGATTAGTATATAGGATAAAATAATATACAATTATATTGTTTTTATTCTGTTAATGAATATATGTTTTATGTATAAATGTTATTTAGCTTATAATTATAATTTTATTTTTACTGTTTAGGTATCCATAGAATAATGTATTTTTTTGTCTGACATCCTATATCATTGTATATGATCGATGGAAATAAATTTATTATTATATTATATGATTATGTATAATGAAATAAAATTGTAAGTAAATTTTTTTATTTTTATATTATAATATCAAATAAAATACTATATTTTATTAAATTTTAATTTTATTGTGTTGACATGTGGTTTAAAATCATTTTCTTGTAGATCTTCAAGTTTGTTTAGCTTTTAAACGCGCGCCAATACCCCTTCCACTATTCTATAAAGAATATTTCTGATTATCTGTGATAGGTCAGATCAACATTTTTGTTAGGACCACAAGAAACCCTACTTACGCGATAACAAATTGTTGGTCAACGAACTTCAGATCTAATGCTTCACCTTAAGGTGAAGCATTCCGCCTGAAGTTCGTTAACCAACAATTTGTTATCGTGTATGTAGGGTCTCTTGCGGTCCTGACAAAAATGTATATCTGTATAGAATAGTGCAAAAGTTATTGGCGCGCGTTTAAAAACTATGTAAACATGAAGATTTTCAAGAACATTATTTTAAATCACAGGAAATATTTCTATTTGATGTCAACACAATAAAAACTAAAATTTAATAAAATATATTTTATTTGATATTATAATATAAAAATATCATTTTACTTACATTTTTATTTCAGTTATACATAATCATATATAATAGTATCTTATTTTATAAGGAGCTGAAGTAATACATTTTGTGCATTGCTCCATTAACTACAGATGAAGCACAAAACGTCACTTTCACTGCACATAAAATATGCCATTTTTTCTTCAAACGCCGGAATATTTACCCATTATGTCATATAATTTCTCTGACTCACGTGAGCGGCAGAAAATGTCTTTCTGCTAAAGAAATTCTTTGATTCTAACGAGCGCCAGAAAAAGTATTTGATAGAAAAATTAAACTTTAACTGTTTCTATGGATTCTGTGGCATATTCCTGATCGACATACTGCTTTCTTTTCGTAAATCAACTATTTCTGGAGCAAGTTGTTTTACATAAAATGTCTTTAATATTGGAAGCATCCATTTAACAAACTCTACTTCTATACCCTGAGGTGTCCAAATAATAAAATCACATTTCTTTCGTCCTGTTATGAACAACTGGCCTTGTATTTACTAATGTATGTATGTATGTATATATGTTTCGGGATTTGAACCTATTGTGGTTATGTCCCTAGGGCGACTATTTGGAACTCACACTACTAATATTTTTATTTTACATTGCCACGTTTTACTTAACTGTAATGTGAGTTGCCAGCCAACCCGCGCAAGCCCTTGTTACATCCCCTAGCCGGTGCCCGATAGCTTTGGGGGATGCCAAGTTAATATGTCCCAACTTGGAATGGATACGGGAGTGGATACCGATCGAAGCCAGACGAGAAAAATCCCGACCTGACCCGGATTCGAACCCACGACCTCTGTTTCCAGAGGCTAGCACTCTACCACTGTGCTATCCCGGTGTTTACTAATAATAATTGTGATTCGTCTTTAATTTTAACTTATTACCATCTAAAACAGAACAGAAGTTTTTTATTTTAACAGCAGCTTCTTTTGGTGACAAATGTCGAGCTGTACATGGGCATTTCACTTCAATTATCTTATTTTGATCAACTAAACCATCTGGAGAAGCAGCTATATATCCTGCATTACGTTCTAAATTTACAAATAAACCATATGGTGTTACTGTAACTCCAGATACCTGCTCATAAACTAGTATTGCCACAGATTCTCTAGTTTTACCCCAATCAGTTGCTACAGTTGTAATATTTCGAACGTAAAGCATTCTTTCCACAAGTGGTCCCGCTGGAAGAAGTTTATAATTTTGAACCGAATTTGGAATCTTCTGATTTGGTTATTAAACTATTATTTCCGTTTAAGAACCATAATCTGATTTATAATAAAATTAGGTACAAAATACTTGCAATATAAAAATATAAATAAAGCGAAAGTAGACTTCATTTATGGAATGTATAGTTTATTCCTGGGCAACATTTCGATAGTTCTGATGTATTTACTTTGTCAGCCTAATCTTATTAAGGCAGTGTCCACTTCAAAACTGTTAAATAAAAACTTTAATATTAATAAATAAACATTTATAAATACAAACCTACTTACCTTACAGACATTTGACGTTTGAGGTTAAAACCATATCAAAAAATTGTATTATTACTTTATTATTTTGTAAACAACATATAATATATATTCATTATTGTTATCATTATTATTCAATCATTTTACATATCTGTCAGCCAAATTTAATTTTGAATAAAACTGCGATACTTGAGTGTACATCATACGTCATCAAAAATCCGAATCACACACCAAAAACTCATGATTCAAGAGCACCAACAATAAATTTATGCAAATTTGAATTTCAACATTTAATTTCTTATAAAAATTTGTATATTTAAAATTAAGATAGTCTATAACACAAAAAAAAATCAGCCAAATTAAACACAACACTTTTGAGAAAAAAAAGAAATACTCTGTTTTTCATGGTATTTTTGCCTATTTTATTTTTTTGCTAAAAATTGTCGTGTTTAATTTGGCTGAAAATTTCATCAGGCTTAGTCTGTCGTATTTATAATTTACTGTATTTTTTATATTGATATCGTACAGCCCATTTTTAAATAAATTCAAATTAAATTTGGTGTAATATATAATTTATTTTCTTTTATTATATGAAAGATATTTCAAATTAGTAATATTATTATAAAACTTTAAACCTTTGACTACAAGAATATGTACAATAAATAATATGTTTCATTTATAATAAAAAAGATATTTTATTTCAAATAGATCACGACAGATCGTCATTTCACCACTGTTCTGTTGTTGTATTCAGGCGGAATGCTTCACCTTAAGGTGAAACATACCGCCTGAAGTTCGTTAACCAACAATTTGTTATCGCGTAAGTAGGGTTTCTTGTGGTCCTAACAAAAATGTGGATCTGTATAGAATAGTGGAAGGGATATGGGCGCGCGTTTAAAAACATTACAAAAGTGAAGATTTTCAAGAAAATTATTTTAAATCGCAAGAAATAGTTCTAAAATTTAATAAAATATAATATTTTATTTTATCGTTTTTTCATAATTTGAAAAAGCTATCCCTGTGGCTCCTCCACCACTAACATGTTTGGGGGTCGTGATTTGACGACTGGTAACCGCACTTCACGCGCAAAATATATCACTTACCGAGATCTGCTTCAGCAGAGTGCCACACCCAGTAATGGGTAGAAGGCGTGATGATATATATATTTATTTATTTATATTATAATATAAAAATAAAACAAATTACTTACAGTTTTATTTCAGTTATACATACATACATACATACATATCTTCACGCTATATCCCAACAAATGGGGTAGCACGAACCCTAAAATCGCTCATAAAACATTCACTCATCACACCCATCAAACAACCAGTCATCGTCAAACATTTTCATCCAAACATACCACCCTCACTTCAACCACTTTCATAGATCACTCCATATAAACTCATACATTTATTACACTCGAAATTATTATCACACAACAAACCTTCAATCACATCATTCCTTTTCACTTACCATTCATTTTCTTTCATCAACGTACATAACATATGCATAAAAAAAAAAAAAAAAAATAAAAATCTCAAATTACTCACGTTTACTCCTAACAACGAATCTACAAGATTAGAAAAGATGAAAGCGATAGTCTGCACTTATATATGAAAGAAAAGACCACACAATGCAGTATCTGAAAATGAAACAAAAAGATAAGAAAGGGAGGGAGCGTCGCCCTGCGCTTGTTTTTGAAAGTGAATTTCACACAATTGCAGTTAAACACTACGTAATAACTGAAAACGAATTAAAAGATAAGAAAGGAAGGGAGTGTCGCTCTACGCTTGTTTTTGGAAGTAAATTCCACACAATTGCAGTTAAACACTCAATGTAAGATCAGAAAAGAATAATAATAATAATAGTATATTATTTTATAAGGATCTAAAGTGATACTTTTTGTGCGCTCGTCCGTCAACTATAAATTAGGCACAAAACGTCATTTTCACTCCACATATAATATGCTATTTTTTTCTTCAAACGCCGGAATATTTACCCATTGTCATATAATTTCTCTGCCACTCATGAGCGGCAGGAAGACATTTTCTGCTGTAGGTAAACTAAAGAAATTCCTTGATTTTAACGAGCGTCAGGAAAAGGATTTGACAGAAAAATTAAACTTTAACTGTTTCTGTAGATTCTGATATGGTATAGCTTTTTATATACAATTTTTCGATTTCACCATTATGCCAGTTTATGCCACTTATATATCAGTATATTGTACAGTCATGACGAATTAAAAGTTTCATTTAATTAATGATTTATATGCATAAAAATATTTTCCATTGTCCAGAAATGCACCATAAAAGCTCTATTTTGTGTCCCACTGGATTAATCAGGTTATTTGAACTCTGTTTAAAATTTCTTACTTTCCACGTTTCTGTGGCATATTTCTGATCGACATGCTTCTTTCTTTTCGTGAATCAACTGTTTCTGGAGCAAGTTCTTTTACATAAAATTTCTTTAATATTGGAAACATCCATTGAAGAAACTCCTTATCAATTTTTATTGTCTGTACTTCTATAACCTGAGGTGGCCAAATAATAAAATCACGTTCCTTTCGTCCTGTTATGAATTTTATTTTGATGAAATGTTTGGGGTTAGAAATGAATTACTTTCTGTAACCGTACAATAAAAAACTTTTATGTTGAAAATATCGTTTATTGAGAGATAAATAGTACATTTCAATATTACACATAATCCTGTTCCACTAATAACCAGAGTTAAACTGGCAGCGGCAGCTAGCAGCGACAACAGAGATACACCCATTTGTGAACAAACCTTACGACAGGCATAACCAGTGTTGCCAACCTTTAGAAATCTAATTTCGTCAAAAATACCTTTAAAATTCTTCACATTTCGTCATTGGCGGCAAATTTAAAATTGGTTACGTGCAAATACTGGTATACAAATAACAACATTCTTTTATTGTACATTTATTTCAACAAACATAAAATAAAATAATTATTATACGTAAATAAGTAAATATATAGATGTATGTGTGTGTGTAAAAAAATAAACACTAACTTAGAAAAACATTTGGAACAAAATTGCACATGAAATAAACAAATGGTAAAAATAGTTGTTACTTTTACTTTTTATGT
This sequence comes from Pterostichus madidus, assembly GCA_911728475.2. Classification (NCBI taxonomy): domain Eukaryota; kingdom Metazoa; phylum Arthropoda; class Insecta; order Coleoptera; family Carabidae; genus Pterostichus; species Pterostichus madidus. The sequence continues at coordinate 15,650,591 of OU452312.1, forward strand.
TCATATAAAACATTGGTTTTCATCAGTTCTGTATGCTGTTGCGTTATACTGTAATCGCTAACATTTTTTATATTCTCTGATTGGAGCTTTGACCTAATTACACAAATAGAATTCAAAAGATTTTCTCCCATCCTATTTCTCTTTTTTGATTTGACATCATTCATAATGGAAAATATACGCTCGGCTTCTGCATTAGAATGCGGTAGAGTCAGAACTAATTTAGCCAAGTACGCAACATTTCTAAATAAATATTCACCATTAAAATTATTAACAAGCGAATCGAATTTTACCTTACATTTTGCTTCGTAATAGCAAATAATAATGTTTAAGTGAATCTGTGAATCTGCAAAATAGCTTTCTTTTCATAACCTCGATCATCGAACACGAACATCATAAACAAAACAATAACAAAAATTATTCTGTAGTTAGTAGTTCTATTCTCGCATCACCTATCACGGAACCGCAGCGCCACAGCAAGCAAATTCGCCAACCATAGTATAACTAACTGTCACTGCTCTACGAGTTAATAAAATTCGGAAGACAAATAGATTCGCAGAACTGAAGCACAAATTTTATAATCAAGATTAACTTTTAAGAAAAATCGTCAAAAAGGTAAATTCTTCTTCATTTCATCAATAGCAATATTTACCATTGAAAAATCGTCACATTGACGAATAGTCGTCACAGTTGGCAACACTGGGCATAACCAAGACCAACTGAATAACTGTGAACTACTTTTAATTAAAAAACATAACTATTATTGTATTATAACAGATTAAGGGCCAGTTTTTCAATCGCCGGTTTACTCTCGATTAATGTTAGCCATGATTAAATAATAATGGTAACCATAGTTTCCATTATTATTTAATCATGATTAACATTAATCTGTGATTGAAAAACTGGCCCTAAATGTTTATATTCTCAAATAATAAATTAAATACTATTTTACTATGAAGATAAATATGTTATATTTAAAAAAAAATACATATACCCGCGAATATATGACTATCAATTTCTTAACCCATAACCAACACTTCAGCAAATTATTCATTATTTCTAATCCTAAATATTCATGTCCATCAACGATTTTTTTTACACAGGTACCCTATATCCCTGTGAACATCCCTGTATAGCAGTGATGGTTGATACTGCCGTCTGAAGGGCTGTACAAATTTTTAATTGTGTATCATATCTTTCAATACGGACAAAAAAAATTAAAACAACCCTTATATGTTCGTGTGCATCAACTATTTTTTTATACAGGTTTAACTTAAGCTAGTCCGATATGAAACACCCTTAACGATGCCGAGGGGTGAAAGGGTTGTAATTAATATTTAAATATGTAGATACTCAAACCAATATATTTTTATCTATCGAAGAGTATGAAATTTTTACAATGTTTTTCTAATATATTTTATGTAAAAAGGAAGTGAAGTCCTTCCATTGAGGATGCGTGTCAATTGTATTTTAAATTTGGTGTTGAGTATTTAGCGGGAATATCAGTAAACATTGGCGCCACCTTCGCATACAAATTTTGATGGTTCTAAAATTAATATTTATTTATAATTGTAATATAAAAACGCATTTTTGCATGCATTTATGATAAATTTCTATAAAAAATACATATTATGCTATATTTTATTTGTAAAACAATTTTAGTTTAGGTTATATTATGTTGGTACTACCATGTACGTAGTTCTCCGCAAGATATCACTACTTTAGATTTTCGTTTTATTGGCGCTATTTAAAAAATTTAATTTACAATTGATTATTGTAAAGAAAGGAACTCTCTATAATGCATTATATTCAAATCGACAATCGATAACTATGTTACCTGTTATTGAATATTTTCCTGTAAATTTACAAGACTGGGAAAAATAACTATTATAAACTATGGCAATCAATTTATTTTTATTTATAAAGATTACAATATAATAGTTTTCAATAAAATATATATACAGGTTAAGGAATACTCGTTTTACAAATATCTAGGGTAAGTAGGGGAGACCAAAATTTAAACTTTTTCAGACCAATTCTCAAAAGAGTTTTGGCTAATATTGTATTTTGGTTCAAACATCTTTTCAAGAAAGTTTAAAAAATATTAAGTAATTCAAAATACAGGATTAGCAAAAAACTTCTCAGAATTGGGCTGGTTGTTATATAATATAGGTTTGTTTACGTATTATTAAGATACTAAAACTAATAATTTTTTGTTTTTATTGGGAAACTGTTTTTCAAACATATTTTCTAAATTTCTGCGACGAACGGCTACACACAACTGACAACAACTAAAACAAAACACAAATTTGTGCGCAAAATCAATCACTTGTACAACAGAATAAAATGAAGTATATATAATTTTAAATAAGTTTAACTTATAAATATAATGTTGAAGAGGGGGCGATGGATATTAGTGTTAGTATTTTGTTCGGTACCTCGATTCAATTGCCGAATGCCCTGGTCACACACATCCAATTGGTTAGAATTGTTTTCTGAAAATATAAATTTTTTTACCTATTATGTCGTTTTTTTGCTGAAAAGTATTTTTTGTTTATTATAGAATAGGCATATATGGAAAATGAATGCCATTGTATTGTATGTGTAATTAATTAATATTAACTGGAAATAGTTTGTGAATAAGAACTGGATATTTGTGTTTCTTGTTATTTAAAACTGGATGCATAAAAAATCCTAATATACCGGGTAATGTGAGTTTAAATTGAGTCAAAATATTTGAATCAGGTTTAGTTCTAGAAAGTATACTTTCTTTTAAGCTTGCTCGCCACGACAAGGCACTGATTCATGAGCAAGAACATGCAACATGCTGTTAGTGTTGGCAGATAATAATATTAGAATAAGATAAAATTAATGTACTGTAATGTTAGTAAGTGCGAGTATGTAATAAAGAAAATAATGTATTTTAATTGATGCTGTGAAACATGTATAGCTATAACACTAAAGCTTTTCATTGCTTACTGTAAATTTAACGAATTTCAATTTAAAAATAAGGAAAAGAATTAAAAAAATTAAGGGAAAATAAATTGTACACTAAAACGACCCTATAATATGGGAATGAATGGAGCGTCGATATGTGTGGAGAAAAGGCACTGTATGTTAATATTTAAATTTATTTGTTTTTGGTAAGAATAGACAACAGCGCTAAAGAGGTGATAACAATGTTTTTATTTTGTCTGGCGTTGTCAAAACAGCTGGCGATACGTGTGAAGAACAGTAGCAAGTGAATCGGGATCGAGAGTGCATGTTGTGCTTATTTTGCGGGTAGCAGTTAGGCGCATACAAGTTTACAACAATGACAACTCATTATTAATTGTAATTATTTCGTAACGATAGTAATAAAACAGTTCGTTTTGTAAATGTCCACATAGAAGAATGTAGTGAGTGTTCAGTTCTCATATCATTTACCATTACCCGCTTTCTGAGTATTAGATGATATTTTATTGACTTTCTGACTGATTGTAAGGTAAGCTGGTTGATGAAATAATCTTTTCTCTATGAGATTGCAAATATAGTAGCCAAAAGGACGTGTTCTATTATATGAACAAGGTATACGTTTATTCTTTTTAAACCTAATGTTAAGAAATTAAAATTTCATAAAAGGTTATTGAAATGACAATAAGATAAAAACCAATTATTAAAAACTGTCTTCGTTATTTTAGAAATGAAGAGATATGATAAAAATTTAATACTCCTGCACGAATGATACTAAGTCAATAGAAAAGTAACACTTTTATAAAAAAAAATTAAGTGAACCAACAGATGCTCATCTCGGTATTCGGTACATAATCTGGGAAGTGTTGCAGTACAGATTTATAAGGTACGATATCATATTGACAAAATATTGATAAAAAAATATTAATTATTATTATGATCTTAAAGTTCTTACAGATATAATTCAGGGAATATGATGATAAATCTGCGACGTTTAATAAATAGGTAACAGTTAATTTTAAGATAATATTTTTAGTTATAGACTTTATTAAATATTAAAAGAAAAACAGAGATAGATCTGTTAAGATTATATTCCATTAAATACCTAACCTAAATTTGACATTGCGTAATACTCCTTAGACACCACTGACATATGTAGCTTTTCTATCGTTATGTGTCAATCGGGAAAGTTGAGCCAAATGGCACGAGCACACTGGCAATATTTTAGAAATATCTTTACTAAATTATACTACACTTCCCACGAATAATGTATATGTATTTGAAGGAAAATACAATTAGTCTACTTTACACACATCAACTGTTTAACGCCGTGCACGGACCCGAAAGTATGTGTTATGCATTGTTCAATTTTCATTCCCAATAATGCCATACTATGTTGTATATTGTTCAGAACCTGACATCAGACAACACATTTGACACCAAACAACATATATGTATACAATATAGTTGTAAAATTCCTATCGACGTACTATCCCTGTTCTCTTCTGTCAGATATTTTTGTATCTATAATTAATTGTAATTTCTTTAAATTCATTTCTGAAGTAATAGCTTGCCGTATGGGACTTTGTTTTGTCTACTTATGCAAGAAAGTATATGTATATATATATATATACATCGTATAAGTATTTTTTTTATTTTAAACTTTAAACGAATAACCAATTATATATATATTTTACATAAAATTTCTATTTTTATATTGTTGTCATTCCATTGTTGTAATCTAATATATTGTTGCATTCATTGTTATTTTATTAATAAACAATCAAGAACAATCTACTGCATCCATATATAATACAAAAATTACTATTTAAATGCATTTGACAAAATTTTCTTGTCATAATTGGGATGCGTACTGCTAACAATCTATATAATATTCAATATCTTCTAAACGAATAAAGATATAAAAAAAACTTTCAAATATAAGTTGTTTCCCATTAAATTCCCTATAATCGGTATTTGAACAAATTTTCTCTATCTCAATCGGTTTTACAGATATTTTAAATTCAAAATTTCTTTTTGCTATAACTTCTAAACTAGAAACATTTTTTTTGTCAAAATTACCATCAATCGATGCGCCTAAAAATTCTCAACAATTTATATTTTAATAAATTTTTTCTAGCTTGCTTGGTTCAAAAGTTATTTACAATTGAAAAATTACACATTTTTTTTTTTTTTTTATTTAAAAAAATTCATTATATTGTAACGAATTTAAAGCCAGACAAGTCGAGAACATTCCGGAAACCTTCTCTAGAAACAAGTGCGTAGCAGCGTGACTCACTTGCATAGAGCTCGCTCGCATGTCTGAGCCTGTGGTTTGACGGAATATTCTAGGACATTCTGGAATATTCGAGAACTGTTCTACGCACGGGAGTATATAAGCCGAAGTCGAGTGGCTGAGTTAACAGTTAACGGTTGACAGTTGACAGTAGACTTCGAACGTGTAATATAAATGTGGTGAAATAAATAACAGCTCAAGTGTACGTAATATAAATAATAGTGTTAGTGACCGTTATATAAATAATATTAGTGTTTAAATATTTATTAGTAGTGTTTAAGATTTATTGTAGTGTTCATTAGTTTTAAATAAGTTTCTGTTATTTTTATATTCATTAATTAAATAAATAGTTTTATTTTCGTTTAACATAATAGTTGTGAGTCATTTCTGTGCCTAAAACATTCTACACACTTCAAGAAAGACGAAAAACGTTACAATTGGTGTCAGGTGTGAGGTTATTAAATAGTGAAGTGTGTAGTAAAAATAAATAAAATGGCGTCGTTCGGTTTAAAACTAAGTGAATTAAAAGTTGTGGACCTAAAGAGGGAATTAGAGGAGCGAGATTTGGACTCATCCGGGTTAAAATCAACGTTACAACAACGTCTGCGAGAAGCTTTAGTGGCGGCTAATCTGGATCCTGAGGAATATATTTTTGAAATTGGTTCGAATGACAATCGTAAAATGTTGGAGAAATTAGAAGAAAATTCCAGGACTTTGCAAAAGCAGTTGGAAGAAAGTTCTAGAACTCTAAAAGAAGAATTAACCGGATCCGTGCAACATCAAATAGAAGAAAGTTCCAGAATCCTAAAAGAAGAATTAGCAGAAAATTCTAGAACTTTGGAACAGAAGTTGGAAGAAAGTTCTAGAACTTTAAAAGAAGAAGTAACAGAAAGTTCTAGAACTCTAAAAGAAGAATTAACCGGATCCGTGCAACATCAATTAGAAGAGAATTCCAGAAAATCTGAGGAACGTTCTAGAACTTTTGAACAGAAATTAGAAGAAAGTTCTAGAATTCTAAAAGAAGAATTAACAGGATCTGTGCAACAACAGTTAGAAGAGAATTCCAGAAAATCTGAAGAATGTTCTAGAATTTTAAAAGAAGAATTGGCAGAAAATTCTAGAACTTTGGAACAAAAATTAGAAGAAAGTTCCAGAATTCTAAAAGAAGATTTGACAGAAAATTCTAGAACTTTTGAACAGAAATTAGAAGTACGTTCTAGAATTTTAGAACAAAATATTAGACATTCGTAAGACAAGAACGACTGCATTACATCCGCAGTCGGACGGCATGGTTGAGCGAATGAATAGAACGATCAGCAGATACCTGTCGAAAGTTGTCTCTAACCACCAAAGGGACTGGGATCGTCATCTGCATATGTTTCTGATGGCATATCGTTCATCTGTGCATGAAACAACAGGACAGGCACCCGCAAATATCGTATTCGGACATGAGTTGCAGTTACCGTGCGATTTGAAATTTGGCTGTAAACCTGGAGAAGATCTAGCTGGGGAAGATTACATCACCGATTTACGAAGAAGAATGAACGACATTCACGAACAAGTTCGGTCAAACATCCAAACTTCAAGTGACAGAATGAAAGATCATTATGACATCAGGGCAGAAAAGGGAGGATATGGAACTGGAGAGTCGGTATGGTTATATAACCCACAGAAGCGTCGTGGTCTATCGCCGAAGCTACAAACATGCTGGGAGGGACCCTATGAAGTGATGAAGAGGATAAATGACGTTATCTACCGAATTAGGAAAATACCGACTGGGAAGCCGCGAGTAGTCCATTTTAATCGTCTGGCCCCTTTTTCTGGAAACAACCATGAGGTTAGTGATGTTTGTGCAGCAAATGTTCGCTGCGTTCAAGAGCATGAACAGGAATTAACAATCGGAGACTTCATGAAGAAATATTCCACCGGTCACAAAGCACGGTACGGCGTGACAAAAGAAGAACATCGAGATTTGTTCTTGGTGCCTTTGGAGTATTCCATAGCCCACTGTGTGGCGGAAGACTTAAACATGTCTCGAGGAATTGCTACAGTATTTAAAAAGAAGTTTGGACGGCTACAAGACCTAGCCAATCAGCGTCCATCTGTTGGAAGAACACTAAAATTGCGCGACAACTCAGAACACAAACGGTACCTGTACTATTTAGTCACCAAGGCACGATCATCTCAGAAGCCCACCTATCTCACCTTATGGGAGGCACTGATCGATTTGAGGGAACATCTTTTAAATAACGATGTTATGAAGCTGGCGGTACCAAAATTGGGTTGTGGACTAGATGGGTTGGAGTGGAGAACAATTAGGAATATGTTAGAAGTTCTCTTCCACCACACCGGAATTGAAATTCTTGTCTGCAGCTTTGACCCCAAAGGGGTGAAATAAATAACAGCTCAAGTGTACGTAATATAAATAATAGTGTTAGTGACCGTTATATAAATAATATTAGTGTTTAAATATTTATTAGTAGTGTTTAAGATTTATTGTAGTGTTCATTAGTTTTAAATAAGTTTCTGTTATTTTTATATTCATTAATTAAATAAATAGTTTTATTTTCGTTTAACATAATAGTTGTGAGTCATTTCTGTGCCTAAAACATTCTACACACTTCAAGAAAGACGAAAAACGTTACAATTGGTGTCAGGTGTGAGGTTATTAAATAGTGAAGTGTGTAGTAAAAATAAATAAAATGGCGTCGTTCGGTTTAAAACTAAGTGAATTAAAAGTTGTGGACCTAAAGAGGGAATTAGAGGAGCGAGATTTGGACTCATCCGGGTTAAAATCAACGTTACAACAACGTCTGCGAGAAGCTTTAGTGGCGGCTAATCTGGATCCTGAGGAATATATTTTTGAAATTGGTTCGAATGACAATCGTAAAATGTTGGAGAAATTAGAAGAAAATTCCAGGACTTTGCAAAAGCAGTTGGAAGAAAGTTCTAGAACTCTAAAAGAAGAATTAACCGGATCCGTGCAACATCAAATAGAAGAAAGTTCCAGAATCCTAAAAGAAGAATTAGCAGAAAATTCTAGAACTTTGGAACAGAAGTTGGAAGAAAGTTCTAGAACTTTAAAAGAAGAAGTAACAGAAAGTTCTAGAACTCTAAAAGAAGAATTAACCGGATCCGTGCAACATCAATTAGAAGAGAATTCCAGAAAATCTGAGGAACGTTCTAGAACTTTTGAACAGAAATTAGAAGAAAGTTCTAGAATTCTAAAAGAAGAATTAACAGGATCTGTGCAACAACAGTTAGAAGAGAATTCCAGAAAATCTGAAGAATGTTCTAGAATTTTAAAAGAAGAATTGGCAGAAAATTCTTGGACTTTGGAACAAAAATTAGAAGAAAGTTCCAGAATTCTAAAAGAAGATTTGACAGAAAATTCTAGAACTTTTGAACAGAAATTAGAAGAACGTTCTAGAATTTTAGAACAAAATATTAGACATTCGTAAGACAAGAACGACTGCATTACATCCGCAGTCGGACGGCATGGTTGAGCGAATGAATAGAACGATCAACAGATATCTGTCGAAAGTTGTCTCTAACCACCAAAGGGACTGGGATCGTCATCTGCATATGTTTCTGATGGCATATCGTTCATCTGTGCATGAAACAACAGGACAGACACCCGCAAATATCGTATTCGGACATGAGTTGCGGTTACCGTGCGATTTGAAATTTGGATGTAAACCTGGAGAAGATCTAGCTGGGGAAGATTACTTCACCGATTTACGAAGAAGAATGAACGACATTCACGAACAAGTTCGGTCAAACATCCAAACTTCAAGTGACAGAATGAAAGATCATTATGACATCAGGGCAGAAAAGGGAGGATATGGAACTGGAGAGTCGGTATGGTTATATAACCCACAGAAGCGTCGTGGTCTATCGCCGAAGCTACAAACATGCTGGGAGGGACCCTATGAAGTGATGAAGAGGATAAATGACGTTATCTACCGAATTAGGAAAATACCGACTGGGAAGCCGCGAGTAGTCCATTTTAATCGTCTGGCCCCTTTTTCTGGAAACAACCATGAGGTTAGTGATGTTTGTGCAGCAAATGTTCGCTGCGTTCAAGAGCATGAACAGGAATTAACAATCGGAGACTTCATGAAGAAATATTCCACCGGTCACAAAGCACGGTACGGCGTGACAAAAGAAGAACATCGAGATTTGTTCTTGGTGCCTTTGGAGTATTCCATAGCCCACTGTGTGGCGGAAGACTTAAACATGTCTCGAGGAATTGCTACAGTATTTAAAAAGAAGTTTGGACGGCTACAAGACCTAGCCAATCAGCGTCCATCTGTTGGAAGAACACTAAAATTGCGCGACAACTCAGAACACAAACGGTACCTGAACTATTTAGTCACCAAGGCACGATCATCTCAGAAGCCCACCTATCTCACCTTATTAGAGGCACTGATCGATTTGAGGGAACATCTTTTAAATAACGATGTTATGAAGCTGGCGGTACCAAAATTGGGTTGTGGACTAGATGGGTTGGAGTGGAGAACAATTAGGAATATGTTAGAAGTTCTCTTCCACCGCACCGGAATTGAAATTCTTGTCTGCAGCTTTGACCCCAAAGGGGTGAAATAAATAACAGCTCAAGTGTACGTAATATAAATAATAGTGTTAGTGACCGTTATATAAATAATATTAGTGTTTAAATATTTATTAGTAGTGTTTAAGATTTATTGTAGTGTTCATTAGTTTTAAATAAGTTTCTGTTATTTTTATATTCATTAATTAAATAAATAGTTTTATTTTCGTTTAACATAATAGTTGTGAGTCATTTCTGTGCCTAAAACATTCTACACACTTCAAGAAAGACGAAAAACGTTACAATTGGTGTCAGGTGTGAGGTTATTAAATAGTGAAGTGTGTAGTAAAAATAAATAAAATGGCGTCGTTCGGTTTAAAACTAAGTGAATTAAAAGTTGTGGACCTAAAGAGGGAATTAGAGGAGCGAGATTTGGACTCATCCGGGTTAAAATCAACGTTACAACAACGTCTGCGAGAAGCTTTAGTGGCGGCTAATCTGGATCCTGAGGAATATATTTTTGAAATTGGTTCGAATGACAATCGTAAAATGTTGGAGAAATTAGAAGAAAATTCCAGGACTTTGCAAAAGCAGTTGGAAGAAAGTTCTAGAACTCTAAAAGAAGAATTAACCGGATCCGTGCAACATCAAATAGAAGAAAGTTCCAGAATCCTAAAAGAAGAATTAGCAGAAAATTCTAGAACTTTGGAACAGAAGTTGGAAGAAAGTTCTAGAACTTTAAAAGAAGAAGTAACAGAAAGTTCTAGAACTCTAAAAGAAGAATTAACCGGATCCGTGCAACATCAATTAGAAGAGAATTCCAGAAAATCTGAGGAACGTTCTAGAACTTTTGAACAGAAATTAGAAGAAAGTTCTAGAATTCTAAAAGAAGAATTAACAGGATCTGTGCAACAACAGTTAGAAGAGAATTCCAGAAAATCTGAAGAATGTTCTAGAATTTTAAAAGAAGAATTGGCAGAAAATTCTTGGACTTTGGAACAAAAATTAGAAGAAAGTTCCAGAATTCTAAAAGAAGATTTGACAGAAAATTCTAGAACTTTTGAACAGAAATTAGAAGAACGTTCTAGAATTTTAGAACAAAATATTAGACATTCGTAAGACAAGAACGACTGCATTACATCCGCAGTCGGACGGCATGGTTGAGCGAATGAATAGAACGATCAACAGATATCTGTCGAAAGTTGTCTCTAACCACCAAAGGGACTGGGATCGTCATCTGCATATGTTTCTGATGGCATATCGTTCATCTGTGCATGAAACAACAGGACAGACACCCGCAAATATCGTATTCGGACATGAGTTGCGGTTACCGTGCGATTTGAAATTTGGATGTAAACCTGGAGAAGATCTAGCTGGGGAAGATTACTTCACCGATTTACGAAGAAGAATGAACGACATTCACGAACAAGTTCGGTCAAACATCCAAACTTCAAGTGACAGAATGAAAGATCATTATGACATCAGGGCAGAAAAGGGAGGATATGGAACTGGAGAGTCGGTATGGTTATATAACCCACAGAAGCGTCGTGGTCTATCGCCGAAGCTACAAACATGCTGGGAGGGACCCTATGAAGTGATGAAGAGGATAAATGACGTTATCTACCGAATTAGGAAAATACCGACTGGGAAGCCGCGAGTAGTCCATTTTAATCGTCTGGCCCCTTTTTCTGGAAACAACCATGAGGTTAGTGAAGTTTGTGCAGCAAATGTTCGCTGCGTTCAAGAGCATGAACAGGAATTAACATTCGGAGACTTCATTTTTTTTCTAGTTTACTTGGTTTAAGTTATTGACCAACCAGCACACATATTAGTAATAACAATGAGTACCACTATGACTGTAGAGAAAAGGCACACTGTATGTTAATATTTAATTTTATTTGTTTTTGGTAAGAATAGACAACAGCGCTAAAGAGGTGATAACAATGTTTTTATTTTGTCTGGCTTTGTCAAAGCAGGTGCCGATACGTGTGAAGAACAGTAGCAAGTGAATCGGGATTGAGAGTGCATGTTGTCTGTGTCTCGCCTCATATTTCCGTTGTTTCTGAAGTTGTAATGCTAGTGTAATCGTTATAATCTTTTGTGTTATCAAATAAATAGTATTTTAAAAGAACCAGTGTGTGCTTATTTTGCGGGTAGCAGTTAGGCGCATACAAGTTTACAACATTTGGCGACCGTGACAGGACTACGGCGCGGTGAAGTGAAACCCGGGCGGGAAATCTGTGTGTCGCATGTGATAAGCGAGCAGCGATCTCGGCGTGGTTTGATGTTCGCGCGGAAATAAGTTTTGATAACAAAAAGAAAATTTTTTCTTGTTCGGTCTTCCAGAAGCCTACAGTAGTACATTTTCGTCATGGAAGTAATAAAGAAACGTCGAGCTGTGCTTCGTAGTGCGTTTACGCGAATAACAAACCAATTTGATCAGGTTTTAAGTGTAACAGAAATTGACATTACAGAGGGAGAAGCGTTATGCGATATGTGCCAAGAAAAGTTTGACGTTTTGAAAAGAACTGACGATGAAGTGTTTGAGGCCTTGATAACTGTTGAGGCAAGTGAAGATGATTTGAACACTGAAATGACTGTTTGTGATGAGTATAAATTAAAGTTTACGCGATTAGTAGTTCGTTTCAATAAAGTAATTTTCGAGAGAAGTGAGGTGATGTCGAGAAACGGTAGTAGTTTAAGTGAAGCTGGACAAAGTGGACAATCGATGACAAACCAACAAAGGTTTAAGCTTCCACAAATAGAACTTGTCAAATTCTGTGGTGATGTGCGCGAGTGGTTACCGTTTTGGAGCTCGTTCAAAAAAATACATGAAGCCACCGATCTTCCACCCGAAGATAAGTTCCAATATCTTCTGTCAGCTATCACCTACAAGACAAGAGCAAGAGATTTAGTCGAGAGCTTTCCTGCGACTGCTGACAACTATGAGAAAGTAATTGAAAGCTTAAAAGCACGGTTCGGAAGAGAAGATTTGCTCGTAGAGGTGTACGTCAGGGAACTTCTCAGGTTAGTTCTGAATAATGCCATGTCAAACCAGCCCAAATGTGGCATTTCTACATTATATGATAAAATCGAAACACAGCTGAGGGCTCTAGAGACGTTGGGCATAAACACAGAGACATGTTCCGCCATGTTGTACCCACTGGTGGAGTCGTGCCTTCCGGAAGAGCTGCTACAAGTGTGGCAGAGATCCGCAGAATTTTCTGACAACCCAGATGTTACTATTGCAAACCGACTGGAACGGTTGATGAAATTTTTAAAGACCGAAGTCGAGGGGGCAGAAAGGATTTCGCTTGCTATAGAAGGTTTTAGCTTAAGTAATAATGACAGTAAGCCTAAAAGAAGCAAATCTAAAATTTGGGAAGAGAATGTACCGACAGCAGCAGGATTAATAAATAACACCGAATCGGCAAAATGCGTATTTTGTGATGGTGGTAATCATATGTCAGAAAAGTGTTTCAAGGCACAGAAGCTTTCTTACGAGGAAAGGAAGAGTGCACTCGTGAAGAAAAGAGCATGTTTCAAATGCGCGAACATTGGTCATTCAAGTCGAAGGTGTCATGCGCGACTTCGATGTGTGATGTGCGGTGGACCACATCTTGTTTTACTGTGTCCGAATTTGACGGAAAAGGTTGTTAGTAACAGCAGTAAGCAAACCGACGTATTACCGTGTGATAATAGTAAAAATAATGTTACTAAAGAAACGGGTTTAGCAAATCGTTCGGATGCTCGCGTTTTTCTACAAACTTTAATCGTGAAAATACGGAATGACAATACTGAAAAGGAAGTGCGTGCGATAATTGATACGGGATCGCAACGGTCATATATTTCGAAACATGTAGCTCAAGATTTAAAGTATCAGTCAAAGCGTGTAGAGACTATAGTGCATGCATTATTCGGGGGCACACAAACAGCAGAACAAAAACATTTTTGTTATGACGTGAGATTAGTTAGTTTGGACGGGAAATTTGCTTGCAAGTTCGAGGCATTGGATCAACCTGTCATTTGTAATGACATACCGTCGGTCGATACTGGAGTTTGGACGAAAGAATTAAAGGCATCCAATATTCAAGTAACCGACATCAAAGGGCGACAACCAATTGCTGTACTCATAGGAGCTGACATAGCGGGCAAGATTTTCACCGGAAGTAGACAAGTCCTCCCATGTGGATTGATTGCTATGGAAACTTTGTTAGGTTGGGTTTTAATGGGGAAAATACCTGGACAAAGAGAAGATCGAAGTTCCACCATGACAGTGACAAACATGTTGAATAAAGATGCTTCAGTTGCAGCCCTTTGGCAGTTGGACGTTCTCGGCATCACGGATCCGGGGGAAAAGAAATCCAAAAATGAACTACATCTGGCAACCAAGAAATTGTTTGAGGAAACTATTTCTGTCACGAAGGAAGGGAGGTATGAAGTTGTACTACCTTGGTTAGAAGGACATCCGCCATTGCCATCCAACTACGAGTTAGCAACGAAGAGATTGGAGTCTACGGAAACTAAATTAAATAAATCAGGTAACTGGGAAAAGTACAATGAAGTGTTTGCTGAATGTTTAAGAGATGGGATAATAGAAGCCACTGAATTAATGGCGGAAGCAATGATTGATCTAAGAGGGTGGGAGTACACTGGCAAAAGCGACAAGGAAAAAACTGCAGTACCAATTTTGGGTCTGATTTGGAATAAAGATGCTGAGACACTTGCCATTAATTATGCACCATCATCTGAGCAACGAATCTGTTGGCGGTTCAATCCTCCTGCAGCCCCGTGGTGGGGCGGATGGTGGGAGAGCCTAGTAGGAATTATAAAACAATTACTACGAAGGGTTTTAGGACGAGCACATCTTAGTGGAGAAGAACTGTATACCACATTGTGTGACTGTGAAGCTGTAATAAATTCGCGTCCGTTGACATATATGTCGAACGATCCAGACGATTTGATACTGTTAACACCAGTGATGTTTTTGCAAGAATTGCGGGAAAGTGGCGTACCCGATTGTGAGTCGGCAGATACTCATAGTTTAAATAAACGTTTTCGGTATGCAACGCGTGCGTGAAGATCTGCGGAAACGGTTTCGGTCGGAATATTTAGGACAATTAAGACAAGTCATGAACACTAAAAATTCTCGCCAAGTGACCGCGAATGAAATTGTGTTGATAGGAAACGATAATTGTAAAAGACTGGACTGGCCATTAGGTAGGGTCATCGAATTGTTTCCAGGAAAAGACAATAAAACCCGGTTGGTACGGGTACAAACGCAACATGGACAAATGTTGCGACCGATACAGCGCATCTTTCCATTAGAGGGGATGGAGAATAGCGGAGCAGCCGTTAGCGAGGGCAGCCCAGATCCTAGCGGATCTACCGACCCTGGTCCAAGTGAAGTGAAGTGCGGTGAAGTTCTTAGTGCAAAAGTGTCGCGCTACGGAAGAAAGTTGAGAAGACCTGAACGTTTAGATTATGGTTAGTTAAGTTTCATAATAAATGTTTTGTTTGTGATGTGAGGCTTTCCTTTGTTAGAGTATAAGCCTCAGGTGGGAGGATGTGGAGAAAAGGCACACTGTATGTTAATATTTAATTTTATTTGTTTTTGGTAAGAATAGACAACAGCGCTAAAGAGGTGATAACAATGTTTTTATTTTGTCTGGCTTTGTCAAAGCAGCTGCCGATACGTGTGAAGAACAGTAGCAAGTGAATCAGGATTGAGAGTGCATGTTGTCTGTGTCTCGCCTCATATTTCCGTTGTTTCTGAAGTTGTATTGCTAGTGTAATCGTTATAACTTCTGTGTTATCAAATAAATAGTATTTTAAAAGAACCAGTGTGTGCTTATTTTGCGGGTAGCAGTTAGGCGCATACAAGTTTACAACAATGACAACTCATTATTAATTGTAATTATTTCGTAACGATAGTAATAAAACAGTTCGTTTTGTAAATGTCCACATAGAAGAATGTAGTGAGTGTTCAGTTCTCATATCATTTACCATTACCCGCTTTCTGAGTATTAGATGATATTTTATTGACTTTCTGACTGATTGTAAGGTAAGCTGGTTGATGAAATAATCTTTTCTCTATGAGATTGCAAATATAGTAGCCAAAAGGACGTGTTCTATTATGTGAACAAGGTATACGTTTATTCTTTTTAAACCTAATGTTAAGAAATTAAAATTTCATAAAAGGTTATTGAAATGACAATAAGATAATAACCAATTATTAAACACTGTCTTCGTTATTTTAGAAATGAAGAGATATGATAAAAATTTAATACTCCTGCACGAATGATACTAAGTCATTAGAAAAGTAACACTTTTATAAAAAAAATTAAGTGAACCAACAGATGCTCATCTCGGTATTCGGTACATAATCTGGGAAGTGTTGCAGTACAGATTTATAAGGTACGATATCATATTGACAAAATATTGATAAAAAAATATTAATTATTATTATGATCTTAAAGTTCTTACAGATATAATTCAGGGAATATGATGATAAATCTGCGACGTTTAATAAATAGGTAACAGTTAATTTTAAGATAATATTTTTAGTTATAGACTTTATTAAATATTAAAAGAAAAACAGAGATAGATCTGTTAAGATTATATTCCATTAAATACCTAACCTAAATTTGACATTGCGTAATACTCCTTAGACACCACTGACATATGTAGCTTTTCTATCGTTATGTGTCAATCGGGAAAGTTGAGCCAAATGGCACGAGCACACTGGCAATATTTTAGAAATATCTTTACTAAATTATACTACACTTCCCACGAATAATGTATATGTATTTGAAGGAAAATACAATTAGGCTACTTTACACACATCAACTGTTTAACGCCGTGCACGGACCCGAAAGTATGTGTTATGCATTGTTCAATTTTCATTCCCAATAATGCCATACTATGTTGTATATTGTTCAGAACCTGACATCAGACAACACATTTGACACCAAACAACATATATGTATACAATATAGTTGTAAAATTCCTATCGACGTACTATCCCTGTTCTCTTCTGTCAGATATTTTTGTATCTATAATTAATTGTAATTTCTTTAAATTCATTTCTGAAGTAATAGCTTGACGTATGGGACTTTGTTTTGTCTACTTATGCAAGAAAGTATATGTATATATATATATACATCGTATAAGTATTTTTTTTATTTTAAACTTTAAACGAATAACCAATTATATATATTTTACATAAAATTTCTATTTTTATATTGTTGTCATTCCATTGTTGTAATCTAATTTATTGTTGCATTCATTGTTATTTTATTAATAAACAATCAAGAACAATCCACTGCATCCATATATAATACAAAAATTACTATTTAAATGCATTTGACAAAATTTTCTTGTCATAATTGGGATGCGTACTGCTAACAATCTATATAATATTCAATATCTTCTAAACGAATAAAGATATAAAAAAAACTTTCAAATATAAGTTGTTTCCCATTAAATTCCCTATAATCGGTATTTGAACAAATTTTCTCTATCTAAATCGGTTTTACAGATATTTTAAATTCAAAATTTCTTTTTGCTATAACTTCTAAACTAGAAACATTTTTTATGTCAAAATTACCATCAATCGATGCGCCTAAAAATTCTCAACAATTTATATTTTAATAAATTTTTTCTAGCTTGCTTGGTTCAAAAGTTATTTACAATTGAAAAATTACACATTTTTTTTTTATTTTCAAAAATTCATTATATGTTAATTGAAAGACGAGAAATACACTCGTCTAAACCGCATTTTAATATCTTTTTTAGTTTCGAAGATATTTTTAATTAAAAATATTTCATTTCGTTATAACTTCTAAACCGTAAACATTTTGTGGTCCCATGTATACCCTATAACTCTTATATGAACAATTTTTTTTCTAGTTTACTTGGTTTAAGTTATTGACCAACCAGCACACATATTAGTAATAACAATGAGTACCACTATGACAACTCATTATTAATTGTAATTATTTCGTAACGATAGTAATAAAACAGTTCGTTTTGTAAATGTCCACATAGAAGAATGTAGTGAGTGTTCAGTTCTCATATCATTTACCATTACCCGCTTTCTGAGTATTAGGTGATATTTTATTGACTTTCTGACTGATTGTAAGGTAAGCTGGTTGATGAAATAATCTTTTCTCTATGAGATTGCAAATATAGTAGCCAAAAGGACGTGTTCTATTATATGAACAAGGTATACGTTTATTCTTTTTAAACCTAATGTTAAGAAATTAAAATTTCATAAAAGGTTATTGAAATGACAATAAGATAATAACCAATTATTAAAAACTGTCTTCGTTATTTTAGAAATGAAGAGATATGATAAAAATTTAATACTCCTGCACGAATGATACTAAGTCATTAGAAAAGTAACACTTTTATAAAAAAAAATTAAGTGAACCAACAGATGCTCATCTCGGTATTCGGTACATAATCTGGGAAGTGTTGCAGTACAGATTTATAAGGTACGATATCATATTGACAAAATATTGATAAAAAAATATTAATTATTATTATGATCTTAAAGTTCTTACAGATATAATTCAGGGAATATGATGATAAATCTGCGACGTTTAATAAATAGGTAACAGTTAATTTTAAGATAATATTTTTAGTTATAGACTTTATTAAATATTAAAAGAAAAACAGAGATAGATCTGTTAAGATTATATTCCATTAAATACCTAACCTAAATTTGACATTGCGTAATACTCCTTAGACACCACTGACATATGTAGCTTTTCTATCGTTATGTGTCAATCGGGAAAGTTGAGCCAAATGGCACGAGCACACTGGCAATATTTTAGAAATATCTTTACTAAATTATACTACACTTCCCACGAATAATGTATATGTATTTGAAGGAAAATACAATTAGTCTACTTTACACACATCAACTGTTTAACGCCGTGCACGGACCCGAAAGTATGTGTTATGCATTGTTCAATTTTCATTCCCAATAATGCCATACTATGTTGTATATTGTTCAGAACCTGACATCAGACAACACATTTGACACCAAACAACATATATGTATACAATATAGTTGTAAAATTCCTATCGACGTACTATCCCTGTTCTCTTCTGTCAGATATTTTTGTATCTATAATTAATTGTAATTTCTTTAAATTCATTTCTGAAGTAATAGCTTGACGTATGGGACTTTGTTTTGTCTACTTATGCAAGAAAGTATATGTATATATATATATATACATCGTATAAGTATTTTTTTTATTTTAAACTTTAAACGAATAACCAATTATATATATTTTACATAAAATTTCTATTTTTATATTGTTGTCATTCCATTGTTGTAATCTAATTTGTTGTTGCATTCATTGTTATTTTATTAATAAACAATCAAGAACAATCCACTGCATCCATATATAATACAAAAAATACTATTTAAATGCATTTGACAAAATTTTCTTGTCATAATTGGGATGCGTACTGCTAACAATCTATATAATATTCAATATCTTCTAAACGAATAAAGATATAAAAAAAACTTTCAAATATAAGTTGTTTCCCATTAAATTCCCTATAATCGGTATTTGAACAAATTTTCTCTATCTAAATCGGTTTTACAGATATTTTAAATTCAAAATTTCTTTTTGCTATAACTTCTAAACTAGAAACATTTTTTATGTCAAAAGTACCATCAATCGATGCGCCTAAAAATTCTCAACAATTTATATTTTAATAAATTTTTTCTAGCTTGCTTGGTTCAAAAGTTATTTACAATTGAAAAATTACACATTTTTTTTTTATTTTCAAAAATTCATTATATGTTAATTGAAAGACGATAAATACACTCGTCTAAACCGCATTTTAATATCTTTTTTAGTTTCGAAGATATTTTTAATTAAAAATATTTCATTTCGTTATAACTTCTAAACCGTAAACATTTTGTGGTCCCATGTATACCCTATAACTCTTATATGAACAATTTTTTTTCTAGTTTACTTGGTTTAAGTTATTGACCAACCAGCACACATATTAGTAATAACAATGAGTACCACTATGACAACTCATTATTAATTGTAATTATTTCGTAACGATAGTAATAAAACAGTTCGTTTTGTAAATGTCCACATAGAAGAATGTAGTGAGTGTTCAGTTCTCATATCATTTACCATTACCCGCTTTCTGAGTATTAGGTGATATTTTATTGACTTTCTGACTGATTGTAAGGTAAGCTGGTTGATGAAATAATCTTTTCTCTATGAGATTGCAAATATAGTAGCCAAAAGGACGTGTTCTATTATATGAACAAGGTATACGTTTATTCTTTTTAAACCTAATGTTAAGAAATTAAAATTTCATAAAAGGTTATTGAAATGACAATAAGATAATAACCAATTATTAAAAACTGTCTTCGTTATTTTAGAAATGAAGAGATATGATAAAAATTTAATACTCCTGCACGAATGATACTAAGTCATTAGAAAAGTAACACTTTTATAAAAAAAAATTAAGTGAACCAACAGATGCTCATCTCGGCATTCGGTACATAATCTGGGAAGTGTTGCTGTACAGATTTATAAGGTACGATATCATATTGACAAAATATTGATAAAAAAATATTAATTATTATTATGATCTTAAAGTTCTTACAGATATAATTCAGGGAATATGATGATAAATCTGCGACGTTTAATAAATAGGTAACAGTTAATTTTAAGATAATATTTTTAGTTATAGACTTTATTAAATATTAAAAGAAAAACAGAGATAGATCTGTTAAGATTATATTCCATTAAATACCTAACCTAAATTTGACATTGCGTAATACTCCTTAGACACCACTGACATATGTAGCTTTTCTATCGTTATGTGTCAATCGGGAAAGTTGAGCCAAATGGCACGAGCACACTGGCAATATTTTAGAAATATCTTTACTAAATTATACTACACTTCCCACGAATAATGTATATGTATTTGAAGGAAAATACAATTAGTCTACTTTACACACATCAACTGTTTAACGCCGTGCACGGACCCGAAAGTATGTGTTATGCATTGTTCAATTTTCATTCCCAATAATGCCATACTATGTTGTATATTGTTCAGAACCTGACATCAGACAACACATTTGACACCAAACAACATATATGTATACAATATAGTTGTAAAATTCCTATCGACGTACTATCCCTGTTCTCTTCTGTCAGATATTTTTGTATCTATAATTAATTGTAATTTCTTTAAATTCATTTCTGAAGTAATAGCTTGACGTATGGGACTTTGTTTTGTCTACTTATGCAAGAAAGTATATGTATATATATATATATACATCGTATAAGTATTTTTTTTATTTTAAACTTTAAACGAATAACCAATTATATATATTTTACATAAAATTTCTATTTTTATATTGTTGTCATTCCATTGTTGTAATCTAATTTGTTGTTGCATTCATTGTTATTTTATTAATAAACAATCAAGAACAATCCACTGCATCCATATATAATACAAAAAATACTATTTAAATGCATTTGACAAAATTTTCTTGTCATAATTGGGATGCGTACTGCTAACAATCTATATAATATTCAATATCTTCTAAACGAATAAAGATATAAAAAAAACTTTCAAATATAAGTTGTTTCCCATTAAATTCCCTATAATCGGTATTTGAACAAATTTTCTCTATCTAAATCGGTTTTACAGATATTTTAAATTCAAAATTTCTTTTTGCTATAACTTCTAAACTAGAAACATTTTTTATGTCAAAAGTACCATCAATCGATGCGCCTAAAAATTCTCAACAATTTATATTTTAATAAATTTTTTCTAGCTTGCTTGGTTCAAAAGTTATTTACAATTGAAAAATTACACATTTTTTTTTTATTTTCAAAAATTCATTATATGTTAATTGAAAGACGATAAATACACTCGTCTAAACCGCATTTTAATATCTTTTTTAGTTTCGAAGATATTTTTAATTAAAAATATTTCATTTCGTTATAACTTCTAAACCGTAAACATTTTGTGGTCCCATGTATACCCTATAACTCTTATATGAACAATTTTTTTTCTAGTTTACTTGGTTTAAGTTATTGACCAACCAGCACACATATTAGTAATAACAATGAGTACCACTATGACAACTCATTATTAATTGTAATTATTTCGTAACGATAGTAATAAAACAGTTCGTTTTGTAAATGTCCACATAGAAGAATGTAGTGAGTGTTCAGTTCTCATATCATTTACCATTACCCGCTTTCTGAGTATTAGGTGATATTTTATTGACTTTCTGACTGATTGTAAGGTAAGCTGGTTGATGAAATAATCTTTTCTCTATGAGATTGCAAATATAGTAGCCAAAAGGACGTGTTCTATTATATGAACAAGGTATACGTTTATTCTTTTTAAACCTAATGTTAAGAAATTAAAATTTCATAAAAGGTTATTGAAATGACAATAAGATAATAACCAATTATTAAAAACTGTCTTCGTTATTTTAGAAATGAAGAGATATGATAAAAATTTAATACTCCTGCACGAATGATACTAAGTCATTAGAAAAGTAACACTTTTATAAAAAAAAAATAAGTGAACCAACAGATGCTCATCTCGGCATTCGGTACATAATCTGGGAAGTGTTGCTGTACAGATTTATAAGGTACGATATCATATTGACAAAATATTGATAAAAAAATATTAATTATTATTATGATCTTAAAGTTCTTACAGATATAATTCAGGGAATATGATGATAAATCTGCGACGTTTAATAAATAGGTAACAGTTAATTTTAAGATAATATTTTTAGTTACAGACTTTATTAAATATTAAAAGAAAAACAGAGATAGATCTGTTAAGATTATATTCCATTAAATACCTAACCTAAATTTGACATTGCGTAATACTCCTTAGACACCACTGACATATGTAGCTTTTCTATCGTTATGTGTCAATCGGGAAAGTTGAGCCAAATGGCACGAGCACACTGGCAATATTTTAGAAATATCTTTACTAAATTATACTACACTTCCCACGAATAATGTATATGTATTTGAAGGAAAATACAATTAGTCTACTTTACACACATCAACTGTTTAACGCCGTGCACGGACCCGAAAGTATGTGTTATGCATTGTTCAATTTTCATTCCCAATAATGCCATACTATGTTGTATATTGTTCAGAACCTGACATCAGACAACACATTTGACACCAAACAACATATATGTATACAATATAGTTGTAAAATTCCTATCGACGTACTATCCCTGTTCTCTTCTGTCAGATATTTTTGTATCTATAATTAATTGTAATTTCTTTAAATTCATTTCTGAAGTAATAGCTTGACGTATGGGACTTTGTTTTGTCTACTTATGCAAGAAAGTATATGTATATATATATATATATACATCGTATAAGTATTTTTTTTATTTTAAACTTTAAACGAATAACCAATTATATATATTTTACATAAAATTTCTATTTTTATATTGTTGTCATTCCATTGTTGTAATCTAATTTATTGTTGCATTCATTGTTATTTTATTAATAAACAGTCAAGAACAATCCACTGCATCCATATATAATACAAAAATTACTATTTAAATGCATTTGACAAAATTTTCTTGTCATAATTGGGATGCGTACTGCTAACAATCTATATAATATTCAATATCTTCTAAACGAATAAAGATATAAAAAAAACTTTCAAATATAAGTTGTTTCCCATTAAATTCCCTATAATCGGTATTTGAACAAATTTTCTCTATCTCAATCGGTTTTACAGATATTTTAAATTCAAAATTTCTTTTTGCTATAACTTCTAAACTAGAAACATTTTTTATGTCAAAATTACCATCAGTCGATGCGCCTAAAAATTCTCAACAATTTATATTTTAATAAATTTTTTCTAGCTTGCTTGGTTCAAAAGTTATTTACAATTGAAAAATTACACATTTTTTTTTTATTTTCTAAAATTCATTATATGTTAATTGAAAGACGAGAAATACACTCGTCTAAACCGCATTTTAATATCTTTTTTAGTTTCGAAGATATTTTTAATTAAAAATATTTCATTTCGTTATAACTTCTAAACCGTAAACATTTTGTGGTCCCATGTATACCCTATAACTCTTATATGAACAATTTTTTTTCTAGTTTACTTGGTTTAAGTTATTGACCAACCAGCACACATATTAGTAATAACAATGAGTACCACTATGACAACTCATTATTAATTGTAATTATTTCGTAACGATAGTAATAAAACAGTTCGTTTTGTAAATGTCCACATAGAAGAATGTAGTGAGTGTTCAGTTCTCATATCATTTACCATTACCCGCTTTCTGAGTATTAGGTGATATTTTATTGACTTTCTGACTGATTGTAAGGTAAGCTGGTTGATGAAATAATCTTTTCTCTATGAGATTGCAAATATAGTAGCCAAAAGGACGTGTTCTATTATATGAACAAGGTATACGTTTATTCTTTTTAAACCTAATGTTAAGAAATTAAAATTTCATAAAAGGTTATTGAAATGACAATAAGATAATAACCAATTATTAAAAACTGTCTTCGTTATTTTAGAAATGAAGAGATATGATAAAAATTTAATACTCCTGCACGAATGATACTAAGTCATTAGAAAAGTAACACTTTTATAAAAAAAAAATAAGTGAACCAACAGATGCTCATCTCGGCATTCGGTACATAATCTGGGAAGTGTTGCTGTACAGATTTATAAGGTACGATATCATATTGACAAAATATTGATAAAAAAATATTAATTATTATTATGATCTTAAAGTTCTTACAGATATAATTCAGGGAATATGATGATAAATCTGCGACGTTTAATAAATAGGTAACAGTTAATTTTAAGATAATATTTTTAGTTATAGACTTTATTAAATATTAAAAGAAAAACAGAGATAGATCTGTTAAGATTATATTCCATTAAATACCTAACCTAAATTTGACATTGCGTAATACTCCTTAGACACCACTGACATATGTAGCTTTTCTATCGTTATGTGTCAATCGGGAAAGTTGAGCCAAATGGCACGAGCACACTGGCAATATTTTAGAAATATCTTTACTAAATTATACTACACTTCCCACGAATAATGTATATGTATTTGAAGGAAAATACAATTAGTCTACTTTACACACATCAACTGTTTAACGCCGTGCACGGACCCGAAAGTATGTGTTATGCATTGTTCAATTTTCATTCCCAATAATGCCATACTATGTTGTATATTGTTCAGAACCTGACATCAGACAACACATTTGACACCAAACAACATATATGTATACAATATAGTTGTAAAATTCCTATCGACGTACCTGTTGTCTTCTGTCAGATATTTTTGTATCTATAATTAATTGTAATTTCTTTAAATTCATTTCTGAAGTAATAGCTTGACGTATGGGACTTTGTTTTGTCTACTTATGCAAGAAAGTATATGTATATATATATATATATACATCGTATAAGTATTTTTTTTATTTTAAACTTTAAACGAATAACCAATTATATATATTTTACATAAAATTTCTATTTTTATATTGTTGTCATTCCATTGTTGTAATCTAATATATTGTTGCATTCATTGTTATTTTATTAATAAACAATCAAGAACAATCCACTGCATCCATATATAATACAAAAATTACTATTTAAATGCATTTGACAAAATTTTCTTGTCATAATTGGGATGCGTACTGCTAACAATCTATATAATATTCAATATCTTCTAAACGAATAAAGATATAAAAAAAACTTTCAAATATAAGTTGTTTCCCATTAAATTCCCTATAATCGGTATTTGAACAAATTTTCTCTATCTCAATCGGTTTTACAGATATTTTAAATTCAAAATTTCTTTTTGCTATAACTTCTAAACTAGAAACATTTTTTATGTCAAAATTACCATCAATCGATGCGCCTAAAAATTCTCAACAATTTATATTTTAATAAATTTTTTCTAGCTTGCTTGGTTCAAAAGTTATTTACAATTGAAAAATTACACATTTTTTTTTTATTTTCAAAAATTCATTATATGTTAATTGAAAGACGAGAAATACACTCGTCTAAACCGCATTTTAATATCTTTTTTAGTTTCGAAGATATTTTTAATTAAAAATATTTCATTTCGTTATAACTTCTAAACCGTAAACATTTTGTGGTCCCATGTATACCCTATAACTCTTATATGAACAATTTTTTTTCTAGTTTACTTGGTTTAAGTTATTGACCAACCAGCACACATATTAGTAATAACAATGAGTACCACTATGACAACTCATTATTAATTGTAATTATTTCGTAACGATAGTAATAAAACAGTTCGTTTTGTAAATGTCCACATAGAAGAATGTAGTGAGTGTTCAGTTCTCATATCATTTACCATTACCCGCTTTCTGAGTATTAGGTGATATTTTATTGACTTTCTGACTGATTGTAAGGTAAGCTGGTTGATGAAATAATCTTTTCTCTATGAGATTGCAAATATAGTAGCCAAAAGGACGTGTTCTATTATATGAACAAGGTATACGTTTATTCTTTTTAAACCTAATGTTAAGAAATTAAAATTTCATAAAAGGTTATTGAAATGACAATAAGATAATAACCAATTATTAAAAACTGTCTTCGTTATTTTAGAAATGAAGAGATATGATAAAAATTTAATACTCCTGCACGAATGATACTAAGTCATTAGAAAAGTAACACTTTTATAAAAAAAAAATAAGTGAACCAACAGATGCTCATCTCGGCATTCGGTACATAATCTGGGAAGTGTTGCAGTACAGATTTATAAGGTACGATATCATATTGACAAAATATTGATAAAAAAATATTAATTATTATTATGATCTTAAAGTTCTTACAGATATAATTCAGGGAATATGATGATAAATCTGCGACGTTTAATAAATAGGTAACAGTTAATTTTAAGATAATATTTTTAGTTATAGACTTTATTAAATATTAAAAGAAAAACAGAGATAGATCTGTTAAGATTATATTCCATTAAATACCTAACCTAAATTTGACATTGCGTAATACTCCTTAGACACCACTGACATATGTAGCTTTTCTATCGTTATGTGTCAATCGGGAAAGTTGAGCCAAATGGCACGAGCACACTGGCAATATTTTAGAAATATCTTTACTAAATTATACTACACTTCCCACGAATAATGTATATGTATTTGAAGGAAAATACAATTAGTCTACTTTACACACATCAACTGTTTAACGCCGTGCACGGACCCGAAAGTATGTGTTATGCATTGTTCAATTTTCATTCCCAATAATGCCATACTATGTTGTATATTGTTCAGAACCTGACATCAGACAACACATTTGACACCAAACAACATATATGTATACAATATAGTTGTAAAATTCCTATCGACGTACTATCCCTGTTCTCTTCTGTCAGATATTTTTGTATCTATAATTAATTGTAATTTCTTTAAATTCATTTCTGAAGTAATAGCTTGACGTATGGGACTTTGTTTTGTCTACTTATGCAAGAAAGTATATGTATATATATATATATACATCGTATAAGTATTTTTTTTATTTTAAACTTTAAACGAATAACCAATTATATATATTTTACATAAAATTTCTATTTTTATATTGTTGTCATTCCATTGTTGTAATCTAATTTGTTGTTGCATTCATTGTTATTTTATTAATAAACAATCAAGAACAATCCACTGCATCCATATATAATACAAAAAATACTATTTAAATGCATTTGACAAAATTTTCTTGTCATAATTGGGATGCGTACTGCTAACAATCTATATAATATTCAATATCTTCTAAACGAATAAAGATATAAAAAAAACTTTCAAATATAAGTTGTTTCCCATTAAATTCCCTATAATCGGTATTTGAACAAATTTTCTCTATCTAAATCGGTTTTACAGATATTTTAAATTCAAAATTTCTTTTTGCTATAACTTCTAAACTAGAAACATTTTTTATGTCAAAAGTACCATCAATCGATGCGCCTAAAAATTCTCAACAATTTATATTTTAATAAATTTTTTCTAGCTTGCTTGGTTCAAAAGTTATTTACAATTGAAAAATTACACATTTTTTTTTTATTTTCAAAAATTCATTATATGTTAATTGAAAGACGAGAAATACACTCGTCTAAACCGCATTTTAATATCTTTTTTAGTTTCGAAGATATTTTTAATTAAAAATATTTCATTTCGTTATAACTTCTAAACCGTAAACATTTTGTGGTCCCATGTATACCCTATAACTCTTATATGAACAATTTTTTTTCTAGTTTACTTGGTTTAAGTTATTGACCAACCAGCACACATATTAGTAATAACAATGAGTACCACTATGACAACTCATTATTAATTGTAATTATTTCGTAACGATAGTAATAAAACAGTTCGTTTTGTAAATGTCCACATAGAAGAATGTAGTGAGTGTTCAGTTCTCATATCATTTACCATTACCCGCTTTCTGAGTATTAGATGATATTTTATTGACTTTCTGACTGATTGTAAGGTAAGCTGGTTGATGAAATAATCTTTTCTCTATGAGATTGCAAATATAGTAGCCAAAAGGACGTGTTCTATTATATGAACAAGGTATACGTTTATTCTTTTTAAACCTAATGTTAAGAAATTAAAATTTCATAAAAGGTTATTGAAATGACAATAAGATAATAACCAATTATTAAAAACTGTCTTCGTTATTTTAGAAATGAAGAGATATGATAAAAATTTAATACTCCTGCACGAATGATACTAAGTCATTAGAAAAGTAACACTTTTATAAAAAAAAAATAAGTGAACCAACAGATGCTCATCTCGGCATTCGGTACATAATCTGGGAAGTGTTGCTGTACAGATTTATAAGGTACGATATCATATTGACAAAATATTGATAAAAAAATATTAATTATTATTATGATCTTAAAGTTCTTACAGATATAATTCAGGGAATATGATGATAAATCTGCGACGTTTAATAAATAGGTAACAGTTAATTTTAAGATAATATTTTTAGTTACAGACTTTATTAAATATTAAAAGAAAAACAGAGATAGATCTGTTAAGATTATATTCCATTAAATACCTAACCTAAATTTGACATTGCGTAATACTCCTTAGACACCACTGACATATGTAGCTTTTCTATCGTTATGTGTCAATCGGGAAAGTTGAGCCAAATGGCACGAGCACACTGGCAATATTTTAGAAATATCTTTACTAAATTATACTACACTTCCCACGAATAATGTATATGTATTTGAAGGAAAATACAATTAGTCTACTTTACACACATCAACTGTTTAACGCCGTGCACGGACCCGAAAGTATGTGTTATGCATTGTTCAATTTTCATTCCCAATAATGCCATACTATGTTGTATATTGTTCAGAACCTGACATCAGACAACACATTTGACACCAAACAACATATATGTATACAATATAGTTGTAAAATTCCTATCGACGTACTATCCCTGTTCTCTTCTGTCAGATATTTTTGTATCTATAATTAATTGTAATTTCTTTAAATTCATTTCTGAAGTAATAGCTTGACGTATGGGACTTTGTTTTGTCTACTTATGCAAGAAAGTATATGTAAATATATATATATATACATCGTATAAGTATTTTTTTTATTTTAAACTTTAAACGAATAACCAATTATATATATTTTACATAAAATTTCTATTTTTATATTGTTGTCATTCCATTGTTGTAATCTAATATATTGTTGCATTCATTGTTATTTTATTAATAAACAATCAAGAACAATCCACTGCATCCATATATAATACAAAAATTACTATTTAAATGCATTTGACAAAATTTTCTTGTCATAATTGGGATGCGTACTGCTAACAATCTATATAATATTCAATATCTTCTAAACGAATAAAGATATAAAAAAAACTTTCAAATATAAGTTGTTTCCCATTAAATTCCCTATAATCGGTATTTGAACAAATTTTCTCTATCTCAATCGGTTTTACAGATATTTTAAATTCAAAATTTCTTTTTGCTATAACTTCTAAACTAGAAACATTTTTTATGTCAAAATTACCATCAATCGATGCGCCTAAAAATTCTCAACAATTTATATTTTAATAAATTTTTTTTAGCTTGCTTGGTTCAAAAGTTATTTACAATTGAAAAATTACACATTTTTTTTTTATTTTCTAAAATTCATTATATGTTAATTGAAAGACGAGAAATACACTCGTCTAAACCGCATTTTAATATCTTTTTTAGTTTCGAAGATATTTTTAATTAAAAATATTTCATTTCGTTATAACTTCTAAACCGTAAACATTTTGTGGTCCCATGTATACCCTATAACTCTTATATGAACAATTTTTTTTCTAGTTTACTTGGTTTAAGTTATTGACCAACCAGCACACATATTAGTAATAACAATGAGTACCACTATGACAACTCATTATTAATTGTAATTATTTCGTAACGATAGTAATAAAACAGTTCGTTTTGTAAATGTCCACATAGAAGAATGTAGTGAGTGTTCAGTTCTCATATCATTTACCATTACCCGCTTTCTGAGTATTAGGTGATATTTTATTGACTTTCTGACTGATTGTAAGGTAAGCTGGTTGATGAAATAATCTTTTCTCTATGAGATTGCAAATATAGTAGCCAAAAGGACGTGTTCTATTATATGAACAAGGTATACGTTTATTCTTTTTAAACCTAATGTTAAGAAATTAAAATTTCATAAAAGGTTATTGAAATGACAATAAGATAATAACCAATTATTAAAAACTGTCTTCGTTATTTTAGAAATGAAGAGATATGATAAAAATTTAATACTCCTGCACGAATGATACTAAGTCATTAGAAAAGTAACACTTTTATAAAAAAAAAATAAGTGAACCAACAGATGCTCATCTCGGCATTCGGTACATAATCTGGGAAGTGTTGCTGTACAGATTTATAAGGTACGATATCATATTGACAAAATATTGATAAAAAAATATTAATTATTATTATGATCTTAAAGTTCTTACAGATATAATTCAGGGAATATGATGATAAATCTGCGACGTTTAATAAATAGGTAACAGTTAATTTTAAGATAATATTTTTAGTTATAGACTTTATTAAATATTAAAAGAAAAACAGAGATAGATCTGTTAAGATTATATTCCATTAAATACCTAACCTAAATTTGACATTGCGTAATACTCCTTAGACACCACTGACATATGTAGCTTTTCTATCGTTATGTGTCAATCGGGAAAGTTGAGCCAAATGGCACGAGCACACTGGCAATATTTTAGAAATATCTTTACTAAATTATACTACACTTCCCACGAATAATGTATATGTATTTGAAGGAAAATACAATTAGTCTACTTTACACACATCAACTGTTTAACGCCGTGCACGGACCCGAAAGTATGTGTTATGCATTGTTCAATTTTCATTCCCAATAATGCCATACTATGTTGTATATTGTTCAGAACCTGACATCAGACAACACATTTGACACCAAACAACATATATGTATACAATATAGTTGTAAAATTCCTATCGACGTACCTGTTCTCTTCTGTCAGATATTTTTGTATCTATAATTAATTGTAATTTCTTTAAATTCATTTCTGAAGTAATAGCTTGACGTATGGGACTTTGTTTTGTCTACTTATGCAAGAAAGTATATGTATATATATATATATATATACATCGTATAAGTATTTTTTTTATTTTAAACTTTAAACGAATAACCAATTATATATATTTTACATAAAATTTCTATTTTTATATTGTTGTCATTCCATTGTTGTAATCTAATATATTGTTGCATTCATTGTTATTTTATTAATAAACAATCAAGAACAATCCACTGCATCCATATATAATACAAAAATTACTATTTAAATGCATTTGACAAAATTTTCTTGTCATAATTGGGATGCGTACTGCTAACAATCTATATAATATTCAATATCTTCTAAACGAATAAAGATATAAAAAAAACTTTCAAATATAAGTTGTTTCCCATTAAATTCCCTATAATCGGTATTTGAACAAATTTTCTCTATCTCAATCGGTTTTACAGATATTTTAAATTCAAAATTTCTTTTTGCTATAACTTCTAAACTAGAAACATTTTTTATGTCAAAATTACCATCAGTCGATGCGCCTAAAAATTCTCAACAATTTATATTTTAATAAATTTTTTCTAGCTTGCTTGGTTCAAAAGTTATTTACAATTGAAAAATTACACATTTTTTTTTTATTTTCAAAAATTCATTATATGTTAATTGAAAGACGAGAAATACACTCGTCTAAACCGCATTTTAATATCTTTTTTAGTTTCGAAGATATTTTTAATTAAAAATATTTCATTTCGTTATAACTTCTAAACCGTAAACATTTTGTGGTCCCATGTATACCCTATAACTCTTATATGAACAATTTTTTTTCTAGTTTACTTGGTTTAAGTTACTGACCAACCAGCACACATATTAGTAATAACAATGAGTACCACTATGACAACTCATTATTAATTGTAATTATTTCGTAACGATAGTAATAAAACAGTTCGTTTTGTAAATGTCCACATAGAAGAATGTAGTGAGTGTTCAGTTCTCATATCATTTACCATTACCCGCTTTCTGAGTATTAGATGATATTTTATTGACTTTCTGACTGATTGTAAGGTAAGCTGGTTGATGAAATAATCTTTTCTCTATGAGATTGCAAATATCGTAGCCAAAAGGACGTGTTCTATTATATGAACAAGGTATACGTTTATTCTTTTTAAACCTAATGTTAAGAAATTAAAATTTCATAAAAGGTTATTGAAATGACAATAAGATAATAACCAATTATTAAAAACTGTCTTCGTTATTTTAGAAATGAAGAGATATGATAAAAATTTAATACTCCTGCACGAATGATACTAAGTCATTAGAAAAGTAACACTTTTATAAAAAAAAAATAAGTGAACCAACAGATGCTCATCTCGGCATTCGGTACATAATCTGGGAAGTGTTGCAGTACAGATTTATAAGGTACGATATCATATTGACAAAATATTGATAAAAAAATATTAATTATTATTATGATCTTAAAGTTCTTACAGATATAATTCAGGGAATATGATGATAAATCTGCGACGTTTAATAAATAGGTAACAGTTAATTTTAAGATAATATTTTTAGTTATAGACTTTATTAAATATTAAAAGAAAAACAGAGATAGATCTGTTAAGATTATATTCCATTAAATACCTAACCTAAATTTGACATTGCGTAATACTCCTTAGACACCACTGACATATGTAGCTTTTCTATCGTTATGTGTCAATCGGGAAAGTTGAGCCAAATGGCACGAGCACACTGGCAATATTTTAGAAATATCTTTACTAAATTATACTACACTTCCCACGAATAATGTATATGTATTTGAAGGAAAATACAATTAGTCTACTTTACACACATCAACTGTTTAACGCCGTGCACGGACCCGAAAGTATGTGTTATGCATTGTTCAATTTTCATTCCCAATAATGCCATACTATGTTGTATATTGTTCAGAACCTGACATCAGACAACACATTTGACACCAAACAACATATATGTATACAATATAGTTGTAAAATTCCTATCGACGTACTATCCCTGTTCTCTTCTGTCAGATATTTTTGTATCTATAATTAATTGTAATTTCTTTAAATTCATTTCTGAAGTAATAGCTTGACGTATGGGACTTTGTTTTGTCTACTTATGCAAGAAAGTATATGTATATATATATATATATATATATACATCGTATAAGTATTTTTTTTATTTTAAACTTTAAACGAATAACCAATTATATATATTTTACATAAAATTTCTATTTTTATATTGTTGTCATTCCATTGTTGTAATCTAATATATTGTTGCATTCATTGTTATTTTATTAATAAACAATCAAGAACAATCCACTGCATCCATATATAATACAAAAATTACTATTTAAATGCATTTGACAAAATTTTCTTGTCATAATTGGGATGCGTACTGCTAACAATCTATATAATATTCAATATCTTCTAAACGAATAAAGATATAAAAAAAACTTTCAAATATAAGTTGTTTCCCATTAAATTCCCTATAATCGGTATTTGAACAAATTTTCTCTATCTCAATCGGTTTTACAGATATTTTAAATTCAAAATTTCTTTTTGCTATAACTTCTAAACTAGAAACATTTTTTATGTCAAAATTACCATCAATCGATGCGCCTAAAAATTCTCAACAATTTATATTTTAATAAATTTTTTCTAGCTTGCTTGGTTCAAAAGTTATTTACAATTGAAAAATTACACATTTTTTTTTTATTTTCAAAAATTCATTATATGTTAATTGAAAGACGAGAAATACACTCGTCTAAACCGCATTTTAATATCTTTTTTAGTTTTGAAGATATTTTTAATTAAAAATATTTCATTTCGTTATAACTTCTAAACCGTAAACATTTTGTGGTCCCATGTATACCCTATAACTCTTATATGAACAATTTTTTTTCTAGTTTACTTGGTTTAAGTTACTGACCAACCAGCACACATATTAGTAATAACAATGAGTACCACTATGACAACTCATTATTAATTGTAATTATTTCGTAACGATAGTAATAAAACAGTTCGTTTTGTAAATGTCCACATAGAAGAATGTAGTGAGTGTTCAGTTCTCATATCATTTACCATTACCCGCTTTCTGAGTATTAGATGATATTTTATTGACTTTCTGACTGATTGTAAGGTAAGCTGGTTGATGAAATAATCTTTTCTCTATGAGATTGCAAATATAGTAGCCAAAAGGACGTGTTCTATTATATGAACAAGGTATACGTTTATTCTTTTTAAACCTAATGTTAAGAAATTAAAATTTCATAAAAGGTTATTGAAATGACAATAAGATAATAACCAATTATTAAAAACTGTCTTCGTTATTTTAGAAATGAAGAGATATGATAAAAATTTAATACTCCTGCACGAATGATACTAAGTCATTAGAAAAGTAACACTTTTATAAAAAAAAAATAAGTGAACCAACAGATGCTCATCTCGGCATTCGGTACATAATCTGGGAAGTGTTGCAGTACAGATTTATAAGGTACGATATCATATTGACAAAATATTGATAAAAAAATATTAATTATTATTATGATCTTAAAGTTCTTACAGATATAATTCAGGGAATATGATGATAAATCTGCGACGTTTAATAAATAGGTAACAGTTAATTTTAAGATAATATTTTTAGTTATAGACTTTATTAAATATTAAAAGAAAAACAGAGATAGATCTGTTAAGATTATATTCCATTAAATACCTAACCTAAATTTGACATTGCGTAATACTCCTTAGACACCACTGACATATGTAGCTTTTATATCGTTATGTGTCAATCGGGAAAGTTGAGCCAAATGGCACGAGCACACTGGCAATATTTTAGAAATATCTTTACTAAATTATACTACACTTCCCACGAATAATGTATATGTATTTGAAGGAAAATACAATTAGTCTACTTTACACACATCAACTGTTTAACGCCGTGCACGGACCCGAAAGTATGTGTTATGCATTGTTCAATTTTCATTCCCAATAATGCCATACTATGTTGTATATTGTTCAGAACCTGACATCAGACAACACATTTGACACCAAACAACATATATGTATACAATATAGTTGTAAAATTCCTATCGACGTACTATCCCTGTTCTCTTCTGTCAGATATTTTTGTATCTATAATTAATTGTAATTTCTTTAAATTCATTTCTGAAGTAATAGCTTGACGTATGGGACTTTGTTTTGTCTACTTATGCAAGAAAGTATATGTATATATATATATATACATCGTATAAGTATTTTTTTTATTTTAAACTTTAAACGAATAACCAATTATATATATATTTTACATAAAATTTCTATTTTTATATTGTTGTCATTCCATTGTTGTAATCTAATATATTGTTGCATTCATTGTTATTTTATTAATAAACAATCAAGAACAATCTACTGCATCCATATATAATACAAAAATTACTATTTAAATGCATTTGACAAAATTTTCTTGTCATAATTGGGATGCGTACTGCTAACAATCTATATAATATTCAATATCTTCTAAACGAATAAAGATATAAAAAAAACTTTCAAATATAAGTTGTTTCCCATTAAATTCCCTATAATCGGTATTTGAACAAATTTTCTCTATCTCAATCGGTTTTACAGATATTTTAAATTCAAAATTTCTTTTTGCTATAACTTCTAAACTAGAAACATTTTTTATGTCAAAATTACCATCAATCGATGCGCCTAAAAATTCTCAACAATTTATATTTTAATAAATTTTTTCTAGCTTGCTTGGTTCAAAAGTTATTTACAATTGAAAAATTACACATTTTTTTTTTATTTTCTAAAATTCATTATATGTTAATTGAAAGACGAGAAATACACTCGTCTAAACCGCATTTTAATATCTTTTTTAGTTTCGAAGATATTTTTAATTAAAAATATTTCATTTCGTTATAACTTCTAAACCGTAAACATTTTGTGGTCCCATGTATACCCTATAACTCTTATATGAACAATTTTTTTTCTAGTTTACTTGGTTTAAGTTATTGACCTGAGGACGTGTTCTATTATATGAACAAGGTATACGTTTATTCTTTTTAAACCTAATGTTAAGAAATTAAAATTTCATAAAAGGTTATTGAAATGACAATAAGATAATAACCAATTATTAAAAACTGTCTTCGTTATTTTAGAAATGAAGAGATATGATAAAAATTTAATACTCCTGCACGAATGATACTAAGTCATTAGAAAAGTAACACTTTTATAAAAATGCCGAGATGAGCATCTGTTGGTTCACTTAACACTCGGCATTCGGTACATAATCTGGGAAGTGTTGCTGTACAGATTAATAAGGTACGATATCATATTGACAAAATATTGATAAAAAAATATTAATTATTATTATGATCTTAAAGTTCTTACAGATATAATTCAGGGAATATGATGATAAATCTGCGACGTTTAATAAATAGGTAACAGTTAATTTTAAGATAATATTTTTAGTTATAGACTTTATTAAATATTAAAAGAAAAACAGAGATAGATCTGTTAAGATTATATTCCATTAAATACCTAACCTAAATTTGACATTGCGTAATACTCCTTAGACACCACTGACATATGTAGCTTTTCTATCGTTATGTGTCAATCGGGAAAGTTGAGCCAAATGGCACGAGCACACTGGCAATATTTTAGAAATATCTTTACTAAATTATACTACACTTCCCACGAATAATGTATATGTATTTGAAGGAAAATACAATTAGTCTACTTTACACACATCAACTGTTTAACGCCGTGCACGGACCCGAAAGTATGTGTTATGCATTGTTCAATTTTCATTCCCAATAATGCCATACTATGTTGTATATTGTTCAGAACCTGACATCAGACAACACATTTGACACCAAACAACATATATGTATACAATATAGTTGTAAAATTCCTATCGACGTACTATCCCTGTTCTCTTCTGTCAGATATTTTTGTATCTATAATTAATTGTAATTTCTTTAAATTCATTTCTGAAGTAATAGCTTGACGTATGGGACTTTGTTTTGTCTACTTATGCAAGAAAGTATATGTATATATATATATATACATCGTATAAATATTTTTTTTATTTTAAACTTTAAACGAATAACCAATTATATATATATTTTACATAAAATTTCTATTTTTATATTGTTGTCATTCCATTGTTGTAATCTAATATATTGTTGCATTCATTGTTATTTTATTAATAAACAATCAAGAACAATCTACTGCATCCATATATAATACAAAAATTACTATTTAAATGCATTTGACAAAATTTTCTTGTCATAATTGGGATGCGTACTGCTAACAATCTATATAATATTCAATATCTTCTAAACGAATAAAGATATAAAAAAAACTTTCAAATATAAGTTGTTTCCCATTAAATTCCCTATAATCGGTATTTGAACAAATTTTCTCTATCTAAATCGGTTTTACAGATATTTTAAATTCAAAATTTCTTTTTGCTATAACTTCTAAACTAGAAACAATTTTTATGTCAAAATTACCATCAGTCGATGCGCCTAAAAATTCTCAACAATTTATATTTTAATAAATTTTTTCTAGCTTGCTTGGTTCAAAAGTTATTTACAATTGAAAAATTACACATTTTTTTTTTATTTTCAAAAATTCATTATATGTTAATTGAAAGACGAGAAATACACTCGTCTAAACCGCATTTTAATATCTTTTTTAGTTTCGAAGATATTTTTAATTAAAAATATTTCATTTCGTTATAACTTCTAAACCGTAAACATTTTGTGGTCCCATGTATACCCTATAACTCTTATATGAACAATTTTTTTTCTAGTTTACTTGGTTTAAGTTATTGACCAACCAGCACACATATTAGTAATAACAATGAGTACCACTATGACAACTCATTATTAATTGTAATTATTTCGTAACGATAGTAATAAAACAGTTCGTTTTGTAAATGTCCACATAGAAGAATGTAGTGAGTGTTCAGTTCTCATATCATTTACCATTACCCGCTTTCTGAGTATTAGGTGATATTTTATTGACTTTCTGACTGATTGTAAGGTAAGCTGGTTGATGAAATAATCTTTTCTCTATGAGATTGCAAATATAGTAGCCAAAAGGACGTGTTCTATTATATGAACAAGGTATACGTTTATTCTTTTTAAACCTAATGTTAAGAAATTAAAATTTCATAAAAGGTTATTGAAATGACAATAAGATAATAACCAATTATTAAAAACTGTCTTCGTTATTTTAGAAATGAAGAGATATGATAAAAATTTAATACTCCTGCACGAATGATACTAAGTCATAAGAAAAGTAACACTTTTATAAAAAAAAAATTAAGTGAACCAACAGATGCTCATCTCGGTATTCGGTACATAATCTGGGAAGTGTTGCAGTACAGATTTATAAGGTACGATATCATATTGACAAAATATTTATAAAAAAATATTAATTATTATTATGATCTTAAAGTTCTTACAGATATAATTCAGGGAATATGATGATAAATCTGCGACGTTTAATAAATAGGTAACAGTTAATTTTAAGATAATATTTTTAGTTATAGACTTTCTTAAATATTAAAAGAAAAACAGAGATAGATCTGTTAAGATTATATTCCATTAAATACCTAACCTAAATTTGACATTGCGTAATACTCCTTAGACACCACTGACATATGTAGCTTTTCTATCGTTATGTGTCAATCGGGAAAGTTGAGCCAAATGGCACGAGCACACTGGCAATATTTTAGAAATATCTTTACTAAATTATACTACACTTCCCACGAATAATGTATATGTATTTGAAGGAAAATACAATTAGTCTACTTTACACACATCAACTGTTTAACGCCGTGCACGGACCCGAAAGTATGTGTTATGCATTGTTCAATTTTCATTCCCAATAATGCCATACTATGTTGTATATTGTTCAGAACCTGACATCAGACAACACATTTGACACCAAACAACATATATGTATACAATATAGTTGTAAAATTCCTATCGACGTACTATCCCTGTTCTCTTCTGTCAGATATTTTTGTATCTATAATTAATTGTAATTTCTTTAAATTCATTTCTGAAGTAATAGCTTGACGTATGGGACTTTGTTTTGTCTACTTATGCAAGAAAGTATATGTATATATATATATATACATCGTATAAGTATTTTTTTTATTTTAAACTTTAAACGAATAACCAATTATATATATATTTTACATAAAATTTCTATTTTTATATTGTTGTCATTCCATTGTTGTAATCTAATATATTGTTGCATTCATTGTTATTTTATTAATAAACAATCAAGAACAATCTACTGCATCCATATATAATACAAAAATTACTATTTAAATGCATTTGACAAAATTTTCTTGTCATAATTGGGATGCGTACTGCTAACAATCTATATAATATTCAATATCTTCTAAACGAATAAAGATATAAAAAAAACTTTCAAATATAAGTTGTTTCCCATTAAATTCCCTATAATCGGTATTTGAACAAATTTTCTCTATCTAAATCGGTTTTACAGATATTTTAAATTCAAAATTTCTTTTTGCTATAACTTCTAAACTAGAAACAATTTTTATGTCAAAATTACCATCAGTCGATGCGCCTAAAAATTCTCAACAATTTATATTTTAATAAATTTTTTCTAGCTTGCTTGGTTCAAAAGTTATTTACAATTGAAAAATTACACATTTTTTTTTTATTTTCAAAAATTCTTTATATGTTAATTGAAAGACGAGAAATACACTCGTCTAAACCGCATTTTAATATCTTTTTTAGTTTCGAAGATATTTTTAATTAAAAATATTTCATTTCGTTATAACTTCTAAACCGTAAACATTTTGTGGTCCCATGTATACCCTATAACTCTTATATGAACAATTTTTTTTCTAGTTTACTTGGTTTAAGTTATTGACCAACCAGCACACATATTAGTAATAACAATGAGTACCACTATGACAACTCATTATTAATTGTAATTATTTCGTAACGATAGTAATAAAACAGTTCGTTTTGTAAATGTCCACATAGAAGAATGTAGTGAGTGTTCAGTTCTCATATCATTTACCATTACCCGCTTTCTGAGTATTAGGTGATATTTTATTGACTTTCTGACTGATTGTAAGGTAAGCTGGTTGATGAAATAATCTTTTCTCTATGAGATTGCAAATATAGTAGCCAAAAGGACGTGTTCTATTATATGAACAAGGTATACGTTTATTCTTTTTAAACCTAATGTTAAGAAATTAAAATTTCATAAAAGGTTATTGAAATGACAATAAGATAATAACCAATTATTAAAAACTGTCTTCGTTATTTTAGAAATGAAGAGATATGATAAAAATTTAATACTCCTGCACGAATGATACTAAGTCATAAGAAAAGTAACACTTTTATAAAAAAAAAATTAAGTGAACCAACAGATGCTCATCTCGGTATTCGGTACATAATCTGGGAAGTGTTGCAGTACAGATTTATAAGGTACGATATCATATTGACAAAATATTTATAAAAAAATATTAATTATTATTATGATCTTAAAGTTCTTACAGATATAATTCAGGGAATATGATGATAAATCTGCGACGTTTAATAAATAGGTAACAGTTAATTTTAAGATAATATTTTTAGTTATAGACTTTATTAAATATTAAAAGAAAAACAGAGATAGATCTGTTAAGATTATATTCCATTAAATACCTAACCTAAATTTGACATTGCGTAATACTCCTTAGACACCACTGACATATGTAGCTTTTCTATCGTTATGTGTCAATCGGGAAAGTTGAGCCAAATGGCACGAGCACACTGGCAATATTTTAGAAATATCTTTACTAAATTATACTACACTTCCCACGAATAATGTATATGTATTTGAAGGAAAATACAATTAGTCTACTTTACACACATCAACTGTTTAACGCCGTGCACGGACCCGAAAGTATGTGTTATGCATTGTTCAATTTTCATTCCCAATAATGCCATACTATGTTGTATATTGTTCAGAACCTGACATCAGACAACACATTTGACACCAAACAACATATATGTATACAATATAGTTGTAAAATTCCTATCGACGTACTATCCCTGTTCTCTTCTGTCAGATATTTTTGTATCTATAATTAATTGTAATTTCTTTAAATTCATTTCTGAAGTAATAGCTTGACGTATGGGACTTTGTTTTGTCTACTTATGCAAGAAAGTATATGTATATATATATATATACATCGTATAAGTATTTTTTTTATTTTAAACTTTAAACGAATAACCAATTATATATATATTTTACATAAAATTTCTATTTTTATATTGTTGTCATTCCATTGTTGTAATCTAATATATTGTTGCATTCATTGTTATTTTATTAATAAACAATCAAGAACAATCTACTGCATCCATATATAATACAAAAATTACTATTTAAATGCATTTGACAAAATTTTCTTGTCATAATTGGGATGCGTACTGCTAACAATCTATATAATATTCAATATCTTCTAAACGAATAAAGATATAAAAAAAACTTTCAAATATAAGTTGTTTCCCATTAAATTCCCTATAATCGGTATTTGAACAAATTTTCTCTATCTAAATCGGTTTTACAGATATTTTAAATTCAAAATTTCTTTTTGCTATAACTTCTAAACTAGAAACAATTTTTATGTCAAAATTACCATCAGTCGATGCGCCTAAAAATTCTCAACAATTTATATTTTAATAAATTTTTTCTAGCTTGCTTGGTTCAAAAGTTATTTACAATTGAAAAATTACACATTTTTTTTTTATTTTCAAAAATTCATTATATGTTAATTGAAAGACGAGAAATACACTCGTCTAAACCGAATTTTAATATCTTTTTTAGTTTCGAAGATATTTTTAATTAAAAATATTTCATTTCGTTATAACTTCTAAACCGTAAACATTTTGTGGTCCCATGTATACCCTATAACTCTTATATGAACAATTTTTTTTCTAGTTTACTTGGTTTAAGTTATTGACCAACCAGCACACATATTAGTAATAACAATGAGTACCACTATGACAACTCATTATTAATTGTAATTATTTCGTAACGATAGTAATAAAACAGTTCGTTTTGTAAATGTCCACATAGAAGAATGTAGTGAGTGTTCAGTTCTCATATCATTTACCATTACCCGCTTTCTGAGTATTAGGTGATATTTTATTGACTTTCTGACTGATTGTAAGGTAAGCTGGTTGATGAAATAATCTTTTCTCTATGAGATTGCAAATATAGTAGCCAAAAGGACGTGTTCTATTATATGAACAAGGTATACGTTTATTCTTTTTAAACCTAATGTTAAGAAATTAAAATTTCATAAAAGGTTATTGAAATGACAATAAGATAATAACCAATTATTAAAAACTGTCTTCGTTATTTTAGAAATGAAGAGATATGATAAAAATTTAATACTCCTGCACGAATGATACTAAGTCATAAGAAAAGTAACACTTTTATAAAAAAAAAATTAAGTGAACCAACAGATGCTCATCTCGGTATTCGGTACATAATCTGGGAAGTGTTGCAGTACAGATTTATAAGGTACGATATCATATTGACAAAATATTTATAAAAAAATATTAATTATTATTATGATCTTAAAGTTCTTACAGATATAATTCAGGGAATATGATGATAAATCTGCGACGTTTAATAAATAGGTAACAGTTAATTTTAAGATAATATTTTTAGTTATAGACTTTATTAAATATTAAAAGAAAAACAGAGATAGATCTGTTAAGATTATATTCCATTAAATACCTAACCTAAATTTGACATTGCGTAATACTCCTTAGACACCACTGACATATGTAGCTTTTCTATCGTTATGTGTCAATCGGGAAAGTTGAGCCAAATGGCACGAGCACACTGGCAATATTTTAGAA
Organism: Pterostichus madidus; assembly: GCA_911728475.2. Classification (NCBI taxonomy): domain Eukaryota; kingdom Metazoa; phylum Arthropoda; class Insecta; order Coleoptera; family Carabidae; genus Pterostichus; species Pterostichus madidus. Next base: position 15,693,986 of record OU452312.1, read on the forward strand.
ATATCTTTACTAAATTATACTACACTTCCCACGAATAATGTATATGTATTTGAAGGAAAATACAATTAGTCTACTTTACACACATCAACTGTTTAACGCCGTGCACGGACCCGAAAGTATGTGTTATGCATTGTTCAATTTTCATTCCCAATAATGCCATACTATGTTGTATATTGTTCAGAACCTGACATCAGACAACACATTTGACACCAAACAACATATATGTATACAATATAGTTGTAAAATTCCTATCGACGTACTATCCCTGTTCTCTTCTGTCAGATATTTTTGTATCTATAATTAATTGTAATTTCTTTAAATTCATTTCTGAAGTAATAGCTTGACGTATGGGACTTTGTTTTGTCTACTTATGCAAGAAAGTATATGTATATATATATATATATATATATACATCGTATAAGTATTTTTTTTATTTTAAACTTTAAACGAATAACCAATTATATATATATTTTACATAAAATTTCTATTTTTATATTGTTGTCATTCCATTGTTGTAATCTAATATATTGTTGCATTCATTGTTATTTTATTAATAAACAATCAAGAACAATCTACTGCATCCATATATAATACAAAAATTACTATTTAAATGCATTTGACAAAATTTTCTTGTCATAATTGGGATGCGTACTGCTAACAATCTATATAATATTCAATATCTTCTAAACGAATAAAGATATAAAAAAAACTTTCAAATATAAGTTGTTTCCCATTAAATTCCCTATAATCGGTATTTGAACAAATTTTCTCTATCTAAATCGGTTTTACAGATATTTTAAATTCAAAATTTCTTTTTGCTATAACTTCTAAACTAGAAACAATTTTTATGTCAAAATTACCATCAGTCGATGCGCCTAAAAATTCTCAACAATTTATATTTTAATAAATTTTTTCTAGCTTGCTTGGTTCAAAAGTTATTTACAATTGAAAAATTACACATTTTTTTTTTATTTTCAAAAATTCATTATATGTTAATTGAAAGACGAGAAATACACTCGTCTAAACCGAATTTTAATATCTTTTTTAGTTTCGAAGATATTTTTAATTAAAAATATTTCATTTCGTTATAACTTCTAAACCGTAAACATTTTGTGGTCCCATGTATACCCTATAACTCTTATATGAACAATTTTTTTTCTAGTTTACTTGGTTTAAGTTATTGACCAACCAGCACACATATTAGTAATAACAATGAGTACCACTATGACAACTCATTATTAATTGTAATTATTTCGTAACGATAGTAATAAAACAGTTCGTTTTGTAAATGTCCACATAGAAGAATGTAGTGAGTGTTCAGTTCTCATATCATTTACCATTACCCGCTTTCTGAGTATTAGGTGATATTTTATTGACTTTCTGACTGATTGTAAGGTAAGCTGGTTGATGAAATAATCTTTTCTCTATGAGATTGCAAATATAGTAGCCAAAAGGACGTGTTCTATTATATGAACAAGGTATACGTTTATTCTTTTTAAACCTAATGTTAAGAAATTAAAATTTCATAAAAGGTTATTGAAATGACAATAAGATAATAACCAATTATTAAAAACTGTCTTCGTTATTTTAGAAATGAAGAGATATGATAAAAATTTAATACTCCTGCACGAATGATACTAAGTCATAAGAAAAGTAACACTTTTATAAAAAAAAAATTAAGTGAACCAACAGATGCTCATCTCGGTATTCGGTACATAATCTGGGAAGTGTTGCAGTACAGATTTATAAGGTACGATATCATATTGACAAAATATTTATAAAAAAATATTAATTATTATTATGATCTTAAAGTTCTTACAGATATAATTCAGGGAATATGATGATAAATCTGCGACGTTTAATAAATAGGTAACAGTTAATTTTAAGATAATATTTTTAGTTATAGACTTTATTAAATATTAAAAGAAAAACAGAGATAGATCTGTTAAGATTATATTCCATTAAATACCTAACCTAAATTTGACATTGCGTAATACTCCTTAGACACCACTGACATATGTAGCTTTTCTATCGTTATGTGTCAATCGGGAAAGTTGAGCCAAATGGCACGAGCACACTGGCAATATTTTAGAAATATCTTTACTAAATTATACTACACTTCCCACGAATAATGTATATGTATTTGAAGGAAAATACAATTAGTCTACTTTACACACATCAACTGTTTAACGCCGTGCACGGACCCGAAAGTATGTGTTATGCATTGTTCAATTTTCATTCCCAATAATGCCATACTATGTTGTATATTGTTCAGAACCTGACATCAGACAACACATTTGACACCAAACAACATATATGTATACAATATAGTTGTAAAATTCCTATCGACGTACTATCCCTGTTCTCTTCTGTCAGATATTTTTGTATCTATAATTAATTGTAATTTCTTTAAATTCATTTCTGAAGTAATAGCTTGACGTATGGGACTTTGTTTTGTCTACTTATGCAAGAAAGTATATGTATATATATATATATACATCGTATAAGTATTTTTTTTATTTTAAACTTTAAACGAATAACCAATTATATATATATTTTACATAAAATTTCTATTTTTATATTGTTGTCATTCCATTGTTGTAATCTAATATATTGTTGCATTCATTGTTATTTTATTAATAAACAATCAAGAACAATCTACTGCATCCATATATAATACAAAAATTACTATTTAAATGCATTTGACAAAATTTTCTTGTCATAATTGGGATGCGTACTGCTAACAATCTATATAATATTTAATATCTTCTAAACGAATAAAGATATAAAAAAAACTTTCAAATATAAGTTGTTTCCCATTAAATTCCCTATAATCGGTATTTGAACAAATTTTCTCTATCTAAATCGGTTTTACAGATATTTTAAATTCAAAATTTCTTTTTGCTATAACTTCTAAACTAGAAACAATTTTTATGTCAAAATTACCATCAGTCGATGCGCCTAAAAATTCTCAACAATTTATATTTTAATAAATTTTTTCTAGCTTGCTTGGTTCAAAAGTTATTTACAATTGAAAAATTACACATTTTTTTTTTATTTTCAAAAATTCATTATATGTTAATTGAAAGACGAGAAATACACTCGTCTAAACCGAATTTTAATATCTTTTTTAGTTTCGAAGATATTTTTAATTAAAAATATTTCATTTCGTTATAACTTCTAAACCGTAAACATTTTGTGGTCCCATGTATACCCTATAACTCTTATATGAACAATTTTTTTTCTAGTTTACTTGGTTTAAGTTATTGACCAACCAGCACACATATTAGTAATAACAATGAGTACCACTATGACAACTCATTATTAATTGTAATTATTTCGTAACGATAGTAATAAAACAGTTCGTTTTGTAAATGTCCACATAGAAGAATGTAGTGAGTGTTCAGTTCTCATATCATTTACCATTACCCGCTTTCTGAGTATTAGGTGATATTTTATTGACTTTCTGACTGATTGTAAGGTAAGCTGGTTGATGAAATAATCTTTTCTCTATGAGATTGCAAATATAGTAGCCAAAAGGACGTGTTCTATTATATGAACAAGGTATACGTTTATTCTTTTTAAACCTAATGTTAAGAAATTAAAATTTCATAAAAGGTTATTGAAATGACAATAAGATAATAACCAATTATTAAAAACTGTCTTCGTTATTTTAGAAATGAAGAGATATGATAAAAATTTAATACTCCTGCACGAATGATACTAAGTCATAAGAAAAGTAACACTTTTATAAAAAAAAATTAAGTGAACCAACAGATGCTCATCTCGGTATTCGGTACATAATCTGGGAAGTGTTGCAGTACAGATTTATAAGGTACGATATCATATTGACAAAATATTTATAAAAAAATATTAATTATTATTATGATCTTAAAGTTCTTACAGATATAATTCAGGGAATATGATGATAAATCTGCGACGTTTAATAAATAGGTAACAGTTAATTTTAAGATAATATTTTTAGTTATAGACTTTATTAAATATTAAAAGAAAAACAGAGATAGATCTGTTAAGATTATATTCCATTAAATACCTAACCTAAATTTGACATTGCGTAATACTCCTTAGACACCACTGACATATGTAGCTTTTCTATCGTTATGTGTCAATCGGGAAAGTTGAGCCAAATGGCACGAGCACACTGGCAATATTTTAGAAATATCTTTACTAAATTATACTACACTTCCCACGAATAATGTATATGTATTTGAAGGAAAATACAATTAGTCTACTTTACACACATCAACTGTTTAACGCCGTGCACGGACCCGAAAGTATGTGTTATGCATTGTTCAATTTTCATTCCCAATAATGCCATACTATGTTGTATATTGTTCAGAACCTGACATCAGACAACACATTTGACACCAAACAACATATATGTATACAATATAGTTGTAAAATTCCTATCGACGTACTATCCCTGTTCTCTTCTGTCAGATATTTTTGTATCTATAATTAATTGTAATTTCTTTAAATTCATTTCTGAAGTAATAGCTTGAAGTATGGGACTTTGTTTTGTCTACTTATGCAAGAAAGTATATGTATATATATATATATATACATCGTATAAGTATTTTTTTTATTTTAAACTTTAAACGAATAACCAATTATATATATATTTTACATAAAATTTCTATTTTTATATTGTTGTCATTCCATTGTTGTAATCTAATATATTGTTGCATTCATTGTTATTTTATTAATAAACAATCAAGAACAATCTACTGCATCCATATATAATACAAAAATTACTATTTAAATGCATTTGACAAAATTTTCTTGTCATAATTGGGATGCGTACTGCTAACAATCTATATAATATTCAATATCTTCTAAACGAATAAAGATATAAAAAAAACTTTCAAATATAAGTTGTTTCCCATTAAATTCCCTATAATCGGTATTTGAACAAATTTTCTCTATCTAAATCGGTTTTACAGATATTTTAAATTCAAAATTTCTTTTTGCTATAACTTCTAAACTAGAAACAATTTTTATGTCAAAATTACCATCAGTCGATGCGCCTAAAAATTCTCAACAATTTATATTTTAATAAATTTTTTCTAGCTTGCTTGGTTCAAAAGTTATTTACAATTGAAAAATTACACATTTTTTTTTTATTTTCAAAAATTCATTATATGTTAATTGAAAGACGAGAAATACACTCGTCTAAACCGAATTTTAATATCTTTTTTAGTTTCGAAGATATTTTTAATTAAAAATATTTCATTTCGTTATAACTTCTAAACCGTAAACATTTTGTGGTCCCATGTATACCCTATAACTCTTATATGAACAATTTTTTTTCTAGTTTACTTGGTTTAAGTTATTGACCAACCAGCACACATATTAGTAATAACAATGAGTACCACTATGACAACTCATTATTAATTGTAATTATTTCGTAACGATAGTAATAAAACAGTTCGTTTTGTAAATGTCCACATAGAAGAATGTAGTGAGTGTTCAGTTCTCATATCATTTACCATTACCCGCTTTCTGAGTATTAGGTGATATTTTATTGACTTTCTGACTGATTGTAAGGTAAGCTGGTTGATGAAATAATCTTTTCTCTATGAGATTGCAAATATAGTAGCCAAAAGGACGTGTTCTATTATATGAACAAGGTATACGTTTATTCTTTTTAAACCTAATGTTAAGAAATTAAAATTTCATAAAAGGTTATTGAAATGACAATAAGATAATAACCAATTATTAAAAACTGTCTTCGTTATTTTAGAAATGAAGAGATATGATAAAAATTTAATACTCCTGCACGAATGATACTAAGTCATAAGAAAAGTAACACTTTTATAAAAAAAAAATTAAGTGAACCAACAGATGCTCATCTCGGTATTCGGTACATAATCTGGGAAGTGTTGCAGTACAGATTTATAAGGTACGATATCATATTGACAAAATATTTATAAAAAAATATTAATTATTATTATGATCTTAAAGTTCTTACAGATATAATTCAGGGAATATGATGATAAATCTGCGACGTTTAATAAATAGGTAACAGTTAATTTTAAGATAATATTTTTAGTTATAGACTTTATTAAATATTAAAAGAAAAACAGAGATAGATCTGTTAAGATTATATTCCATTAAATACCTAACCTAAATTTGACATTGCGTAATACTCCTTAGACACCACTGACATATGTAGCTTTTCTATCGTTATGTGTCAATCGGGAAAGTTGAGCCAAATGGCACGAGCACACTGGCAATATTTTAGAAATATCTTTACTAAATTATACTACACTTCCCACGAATAATGTATATGTATTTGAAGGAAAATACAATTAGTCTACTTTACACACATCAACTGTTTAACGCCGTGCACGGACCCGAAAGTATGTGTTATACATTGTTCAATTTTCATTCCCAATAATGCCATACTATGTTGTATATTGTTCAGAACCTGACATCAGACAACACATTTGACACCAAACAACATATATGTATACAATATAGTTGTAAAATTCCTATCGACGTACTATCCCTGTTCTCTTCTGTCAGATATTTTTGTATCTATAATTAATTGTAATTTCTTTAAATTCATTTCTGAAGTAATAGCTTGACGTATGGGACTTTGTTTTGTCTACTTATGCAAGAAAGTATATGTATATATATATATATACATCGTATAAGTATTTTTTTTATTTTAAACTTTAAACGAATAACCAATTATATATATATTTTACATAAAATTTCTATTTTTATATTGTTGTCATTCCATTGTTGTAATCTAATATATTGTTGCATTCATTGTTATTTTATTAATAAACAATCAAGAACAATCTACTGCATCCATATATAATACAAAAATTACTATTTAAATGCATTTGACAAAATTTTCTTGTCATAATTGGGATGCGTACTGCTAACAATCTATATAATATTCAATATCTTCTAAACGAATAAAGATATAAAAAAAACTTTCAAATATAAGTTGTTTCCCATTAAATTCCCTATAATCGGTATTTGAACAAATTTTCTCTATCTAAATCGGTTTTACAGATATTTTAAATTCAAAATTTCTTTTTGCTATAACTTCTAAACTAGAAACAATTTTTATGTCAAAATTACCATCAGTCGATGCGCCTAAAAATTCTCAACAATTTATATTTTAATAAATTTTTTCTAGCTTGCTTGGTTCAAAAGTTATTTACAATTGAAAAATTACACATTTTTTTTTTATTTTCAAAAATTCATTATATGTTAATTGAAAGACGATAAATACACTCGTCTAAACCGCATTTTAATATCTTTTTTAGTTTCGAAGATATTTTTAATTAAAAATATTTCATTTCGTTATAACTTCTAAACCGTAAACATTTTGTGGTCCCATGTATACCCTATAACTCTTATATGAACAATTTTTTTTCTAGTTTACTTGGTTTAAGTTATTGACCAACCAGCACACATATTAGTAATAACAATGAGTACCACTATGACAACTCATTATTAATTGTAATTATTTCGTAACGATAGTAATAAAACAGTTCGTTTTGTAAATGTCCACATAGAAGAATGTAGTGAGTGTTCAGTTCTCATATCATTTACCATTACCCGCTTTCTGAGTATTAGGTGATATTTTATTGACTTTCTGACTGATTGTAAGGTAAGCTGGTTGATGAAATAATCTTTTCTCTATGAGATTGCAAATATAGTAGCCAAAAGGACGTGTTCTATTATATGAACAAGGTATACGTTTATTCTTTTTAAACCTAATGTTAAGAAATTAAAATTTCATAAAAGGTTATTGAAATGACAATAAGATAATAACCAATTATTAAAAACTGTCTTCGTTATTTTAGAAATGAAGAGATATGATAAAAATTTAATACTCCTGCACGAATGATACTAAGTCATTAGAAAAGTAACACTTTTATAAAAAAAAATTAAGTGAACCAACAGATGCTCATCTCGGCATTCGGTACATAATCTGGGAAGTGTTGCTGTACAGATTTATAAGGTACGATATCATATTGACAAAATATTGATAAAAAAATATTAATTATTATTATGATCTTAAAGTTCTTACAGATATAATTCAGGGAATATGATGATAAATCTGCGACGTTTAATAAATAGGTAACAGTTAATTTTAAGATAATATTTTTAGTTATAGACTTTATTAAATATTAAAAGAAAAACAGAGATAGATCTGTTAAGATTATATTCCATTAAATACCTAACCTAAATTTGACATTGCGTAATACTCCTTAGACACCACTGACATATGTAGCTTTTCTATCGTTATGTGTCAATCGGGAAAGTTGAGCCAAATGGCACGAGCACACTGGCAATATTTTAGAAATATCTTTACTAAATTATACTACACTTCCCACGAATAATGTATATGTATTTGAAGGAAAATACAATTAGTCTACTTTACACACATCAACTGTTTAACGCCGTGCACGGACCCGAAAGTATGTGTTATGCATTGTTCAATTTTCATTCCCAATAATGCCATACTATGTTGTATATTGTTCAGAACCTGACATCAGACAACACATTTGACACCAAACAACATATATGTATACAATATAGTTGTAAAATTCCTATCGACGTACTATCCCTGTTCTCTTCTGTCAGATATTTTTGTATCTATAATTAATTGTAATTTCTTTAAATTCATTTCTGAAGTAATAGCTTGACGTATGGGACTTTGTTTTGTCTACTTATGCAAGAAAGTATATGTATATATATATATATACATCGTATAAGTATTTTTTTTATTTTAAACTTTAAACGAATAACCAATTATATATATTTTACATAAAATTTCTATTTTTATATTGTTGTCATTCCATTGTTGTAATCTAATTTGTTGTTGCATTCATTGTTATTTTATTAATAAACAATCAAGAACAATCCACTGCATCCATATATAATACAAAAAATACTATTTAAATGCATTTGACAAAATTTTCTTGTCATAATTGGGATGCGTACTGCTAACAATCTATATAATATTCAATATCTTCTAAACGAATAAAGATATAAAAAAAACTTTCAAATATAAGTTGTTTCCCATTAAATTCCCTATAATCGGTATTTGAACAAATTTTCTCTATCTAAATCGGTTTTACAGATATTTTAAATTCAAAATTTCTTTTTGCTATAACTTCTAAACTAGAAACATTTTTTATGTCAAAAGTACCATCAATCGATGCGCCTAAAAATTCTCAACAATTTATATTTTAATAAATTTTTTCTAGCTTGCTTGGTTCAAAAGTTATTTACAATTGAAAAATTACACATTTTTTTTTTATTTTCAAAAATTCATTATATGTTAATTGAAAGACGATAAATACACTCGTCTAAACCGCATTTTAATATCTTTTTTAGTTTCGAAGATATTTTTAATTAAAAATATTTCATTTCGTTATAACTTCTAAACCGTAAACATTTTGTGGTCCCATGTATACCCTATAACTCTTATATGAACAATTTTTTTTCTAGTTTACTTGGTTTAAGTTATTGACCAACCAGCACACATATTAGTAATAACAATGAGTACCACTATGACAACTCATTATTAATTGTAATTATTTCGTAACGATAGTAATAAAACAGTTCGTTTTGTAAATGTCCACATAGAAGAATGTAGTGAGTGTTCAGTTCTCATATCATTTACCATTACCCGCTTTCTGAGTATTAGGTGATATTTTATTGACTTTCTGACTGATTGTAAGGTAAGCTGGTTGATGAAATAATCTTTTCTCTATGAGATTGCAAATATAGTAGCCAAAAGGACGTGTTCTATTATATGAACAAGGTATACGTTTATTCTTTTTAAACCTAATGTTAAGAAATTAAAATTTCATAAAAGGTTATTGAAATGACAATAAGATAATAACCAATTATTAAAAACTGTCTTCGTTATTTTAGAAATGAAGAGATATGATAAAAATTTAATACTCCTGCACGAATGATACTAAGTCATTAGAAAAGTAACACTTTTATAAAAAAAAATTAAGTGAACCAACAGATGCTCATCTCGGCATTCGGTACATAATCTGGGAAGTGTTGCTGTACAGATTTATAAGGTACGATATCATATTGACAAAATATTGATAAAAAAATATTAATTATTATTATGATCTTAAAGTTCTTACAGATATAATTCAGGGAATATGATGATAAATCTGCGACGTTTAATAAATAGGTAACAGTTAATTTTAAGATAATATTTTTAGTTATAGACTTTATTAAATATTAAAAGAAAAACAGAGATAGATCTGTTAAGATTATATTCCATTAAATACCTAACCTAAATTTGACATTGCGTAATACTCCTTAGACACCACTGACATATGTAGCTTTTCTATCGTTATGTGTCAATCGGGAAAGTTGAGCCAAATGGCACGAGCACACTGGCAATATTTTAGAAATATCTTTACTAAATTATACTACACTTCCCACGAATAATGTATATGTATTTGAAGGAAAATACAATTAGTCTACTTTACACACATCAACTGTTTAACGCCGTGCACGGACCCGAAAGTATGTGTTATGCATTGTTCAATTTTCATTCCCAATAATGCCATACTATGTTGTATATTGTTCAGAACCTGACATCAGACAACACATTTGACACCAAACAACATATATGTATACAATATAGTTGTAAAATTCCTATCGACGTACTATCCCTGTTCTCTTCTGTCAGATATTTTTGTATCTATAATTAATTGTAATTTCTTTAAATTCATTTCTGAAGTAATAGCTTGACGTATGGGACTTTGTTTTGTCTACTTATGCAAGAAAGTATATGTATATATATATATATACATCGTATAAGTATTTTTTTTATTTTAAACTTTAAACGAATAACCAATTATATATATTTTACATAAAATTTCTATTTTTATATTGTTGTCATTCCATTGTTGTAATCTAATTTGTTGTTGCATTCATTGTTATTTTATTAATAAACAATCAAGAACAATCCACTGCATCCATATATAATACAAAAAATACTATTTAAATGCATTTGACAAAATTTTCTTGTCATAATTGGGATGCGTACTGCTAACAATCTATATAATATTTAATATCTTCTAAACGAATAAAGATATAAAAAAAACTTTCAAATATAAGTTGTTTCCCATTAAATTCCCTATAATCGGTATTTGAACAAATTTTCTCTATCTAAATCGGTTTTACAGATATTTTAAATTCAAAATTTCTTTTTGCTATAACTTCTAAACTAGAAACAATTTTTATGTCAAAATTACCATCAGTCGATGCGCCTAAAAATTCTCAATAATTTATATTTTAATAAATTTTTTCTAGCTTGCTTGGTTCAAAAGTTATTTACAATTGAAAAATTACACATTTTTTTTTTATTTTCAAAAATTCATTATATGTTAATTGAAAGACGAGAAATACACTCGTCTAAACCGAATTTTAATATCTTTTTTAGTTTCGAAGATATTTTTAATTAAAAATATTTCATTTCGTTATAACTTCTAAACCGTAAACATTTTGTGGTCCCATGTATACCCTATAACTCTTATATGAACAATTTTTTTTCTAGTTTACTTGGTTTAAGTTATTGACCAACCAGCACACATATTAGTAATAACAATGAGTACCACTATGACAACTCATTATTAATTGTAATTATTTCGTAACGATAGTAATAAAACAGTTCGTTTTGTAAATGTCCACATAGAAGAATGTAGTGAGTGTTCAGTTCTCATATCATTTACCATTACCCGCTTTCTGAGTATTAGGTGATATTTTATTGACTTTCTGACTGATTGTAAGGTAAGCTGGTTGATGAAATAATCTTTTCTCTATGAGATTGCAAATATAGTAGCCAAAAGGACGTGTTCTATTATATGAACAAGGTATACGTTTATTCTTTTTAAACCTAATGTTAAGAAATTAAAATTTCATAAAAGGTTATTGAAATGACAATAAGATAATAACCAATTATTAAAAACTGTCTTCGTTATTTTAGAAATGAAGAGATATGATAAAAATTTAATACTCCTGCACGAATGATACTAAGTCATAAGAAAAGTAACACTTTTATAAAAAAAAAATTAAGTGAACCAACAGATGCTCATCTCGGTATTCGGTACATAATCTGGGAAGTGTTGCAGTACAGATTTATAAGGTACGATATCATATTGACAAAATATTTATAAAAAAATATTAATTATTATTATGATCTTAAAGTTCTTACAGATATAATTCAGGGAATATGATGATAAATCTGCGACGTTTAATAAATAGGTAACAGTTAATTTTAAGATAATATTTTTAGTTATAGACTTTATTAAATATTAAAAGAAAAACAGAGATAGATCTGTTAAGATTATATTCCATTAAATACCTAACCTAAATTTGACATTGCGTAATACTCCTTAGACACCACTGACATATGTAGCTTTTCTATCGTTATGTGTCAATCGGGAAAGTTGAGCCAAATGGCACGAGCACACTGGCAATATTTTAGAAATATCTTTACTAAATTATACTACACTTCCCACGAATAATGTATATGTATTTGAAGGAAAATACAATTAGTCTACTTTACACACATCAACTGTTTAACGCCGTGCACGGACCCGAAAGTATGTGTTATGCATTGTTCAATTTTCATTCCCAATAATGCCATACTATGTTGTATATTGTTCAGAACCTGACATCAGACAACACATTTGACACCAAACAACATATATGTATACAATATAGTTGTAAAATTCCTATCGACGTACTATCCCTGTTCTCTTCTGTCAGATATTTTTGTATCTATAATTAATTGTAATTTCTTTAAATTCATTTCTGAAGTAATAGCTTGACGTATGGGACTTTGTTTTGTCTACTTATGCAAGAAAGTATATGTATATATATATATATACATCGTATAAGTATTTTTTTTATTTTAAACTTTAAACGAATAACCAATTATATATATATTTTACATAAAATTTCTATTTTTATATTGTTGTCATTCCATTGTTGTAATCTAATATATTGTTGCATTCATTGTTATTTTATTAATAAACAATCAAGAACAATCTACTGCATCCATATATAATACAAAAATTACTATTTAAATGCATTTGACAAAATTTTCTTGTCATAATTGGGATGCGTACTGCTAACAATCTATATAATATTCAATATCTTCTAAACGAATAAAGATATAAAAAAAACTTTCAAATATAAGTTGTTTCCCATTAAATTCCCTATAATCGGTATTTGAACAAATTTTCTCTATCTAAATCGGTTTTACAGATATTTTAAATTCAAAATTTCTTTTTGCTATAACTTCTAAACTAGAAACATTTTTTATGTCAAAAGTACCATCAATCGATGCGCCTAAAAATTCTCAACAATTTATATTTTAATAAATTTTTTCTAGCTTGCTTGGTTCAAAAGTTATTTACAATTGAAAAATTACACATTTTTTTTTTATTTTCAAAAATTCATTATATGTTAATTGAAAGACGATAAATACACTCGTCTAAACCGCATTTTAATATCTTTTTTAGTTTCGAAGATATTTTTAATTAAAAATATTTCATTTCGTTATAACTTCTAAACCGTAAACATTTTGTGGTCCCATGTATACCCTATAACTCTTATATGAACAATTTTTTTTCTAGTTTACTTGGTTTAAGTTATTGACCAACCAGCACACATATTAGTAATAACAATGAGTACCACTATGACAACTCATTATTAATTGTAATTATTTCGTAACGATAGTAATAAAACAGTTCGTTTTGTAAATGTCCACATAGAAGAATGTAGTGAGTGTTCAGTTCTCATATCATTTACCATTACCCGCTTTCTGAGTATTAGGTGATATTTTATTGACTTTCTGACTGATTGTAAGGTAAGCTGGTTGATGAAATAATCTTTTCTCTATGAGATTGCAAATATAGTAGCCAAAAGGACGTGTTCTATTATATGAACAAGGTATACGTTTATTCTTTTTAAACCTAATGTTAAGAAATTAAAATTTCATAAAAGGTTATTGAAATGACAATAAGATAATAACCAATTATTAAAAACTGTCTTCGTTATTTTAGAAATGAAGAGATATGATAAAAATTTAATACTCCTGCACGAATGATACTAAGTCATTAGAAAAGTAACACTTTTATAAAAAAAAATTAAGTGAACCAACAGATGCTCATCTCGGCATTCGGTACATAATCTGGGAAGTGTTGCTGTACAGATTTATAAGGTACGATATCATATTGACAAAATATTGATAAAAAAATATTAATTATTATTATGATCTTAAAGTTCTTACAGATATAATTCAGGGAATATGATGATAAATCTGCGACGTTTAATAAATAGGTAACAGTTAATTTTAAGATAATATTTTTAGTTATAGACTTTATTAAATATTAAAAGAAAAACAGAGATAGATCTGTTAAGATTATATTCCATTAAATACCTAACCTAAATTTGACATTGCGTAATACTCCTTAGACACCACTGACATATGTAGCTTTTCTATCGTTATGTGTCAATCGGGAAAGTTGAGCCAAATGGCACGAGCACACTGGCAATATTTTAGAAATATCTTTACTAAATTATACTACACTTCCCACGAATAATGTATATGTATTTGAAGGAAAATACAATTAGTCTACTTTACACACATCAACTGTTTAACGCCGTGCACGGACCCGAAAGTATGTGTTATGCATTGTTCAATTTTCATTCCCAATAATGCCATACTATGTTGTATATTGTTCAGAACCTGACATCAGACAACACATTTGACACCAAACAACATATATGTATACAATATAGTTGTAAAATTCCTATCGACGTACTATCCCTGTTCTCTTCTGTCAGATATTTTTGTATCTATAATTAATTGTAATTTCTTTAAATTCATTTCTGAAGTAATAGCTTGACGTATGGGACTTTGTTTTGTCTACTTATGCAAGAAAGTATATGTATATATATATATATACATCGTATAAGTATTTTTTTTATTTTAAACTTTAAACGAATAACCAATTATATATATTTTACATAAAATTTCTATTTTTATATTGTTGTCATTCCATTGTTGTAATCTAATTTGTTGTTGCATTCATTGTTATTTTATTAATAAACAATCAAGAACAATCCACTGCATCCATATATAATACAAAAAATACTATTTAAATGCATTTGACAAAATTTTCTTGTCATAATTGGGATGCGTACTGCTAACAATCTATATAATATTCAATATCTTCTAAACGAATAAAGATATAAAAAAAACTTTCAAATATAAGTTGTTTCCCATTAAATTCCCTATAATCGGTATTTGAACAAATTTTCTCTATCTAAATCGGTTTTACAGATATTTTAAATTCAAAATTTCTTTTTGCTATAACTTCTAAACTAGAAACATTTTTTATGTCAAAAGTACCATCAATCGATGCGCCTAAAAATTCTCAACAATTTATATTTTAATAAATTTTTTCTAGCTTGCTTGGTTCAAAAGTTATTTACAATTGAAAAATTACACATTTTTTTTTTATTTTCAAAAATTCATTATATGTTAATTGAAAGACGATAAATACACTCGTCTAAACCGCATTTTAATATCTTTTTTAGTTTCGAAGATATTTTTAATTAAAAATATTTCATTTCGTTATAACTTCTAAACCGTAAACATTTTGTGGTCCCATGTATACCCTATAACTCTTATATGAACAATTTTTTTTCTAGTTTACTTGGTTTAAGTTATTGACCAACCAGCACACATATTAGTAATAACAATGAGTACCACTATGACAACTCATTATTAATTGTAATTATTTCGTAACGATAGTAATAAAACAGTTCGTTTTGTAAATGTCCACATAGAAGAATGTAGTGAGTGTTCAGTTCTCATATCATTTACCATTACCCGCTTTCTGAGTATTAGGTGATATTTTATTGACTTTCTGACTGATTGTAAGGTAAGCTGGTTGATGAAATAATCTTTTCTCTATGAGATTGCAAATATAGTAGCCAAAAGGACGTGTTCTATTATATGAACAAGGTATACGTTTATTCTTTTTAAACCTAATGTTAAGAAATTAAAATTTCATAAAAGGTTATTGAAATGACAATAAGATAATAACCAATTATTAAAAACTGTCTTCGTTATTTTAGAAATGAAGAGATATGATAAAAATTTAATACTCCTGCACGAATGATACTAAGTCATTAGAAAAGTAACACTTTTATAAAAAAAAATTAAGTGAACCAACAGATGCTCATCTCGGCATTCGGTACATAATCTGGGAAGTGTTGCTGTACAGATTTATAAGGTACGATATCATATTGACAAAATATTGATAAAAAAATATTAATTATTATTATGATCTTAAAGTTCTTACAGATATAATTCAGGGAATATGATGATAAATCTGCGACGTTTAATAAATAGGTAACAGTTAATTTTAAGATAATATTTTTAGTTATAGACTTTATTAAATATTAAAAGAAAAACAGAGATAGATCTGTTAAGATTATATTCCATTAAATACCTAACCTAAATTTGACATTGCGTAATACTCCTTAGACACCACTGACATATGTAGCTTTTCTATCGTTATGTGTCAATCGGGAAAGTTGAGCCAAATGGCACGAGCACACTGGCAATATTTTAGAAATATCTTTACTAAATTATACTACACTTCCCACGAATAATGTATATGTATTTGAAGGAAAATACAATTAGTCTACTTTACACACATCAACTGTTTAACGCCGTGCACGGACCCGAAAGTATGTGTTATGCATTGTTCAATTTTCATTCCCAATAATGCCATACTATGTTGTATATTGTTCAGAACCTGACATCAGACAACACATTTGACACCAAACAACATATATGTATACAATATAGTTGTAAAATTCCTATCGACGTACTATCCCTGTTCTCTTCTGTCAGATATTTTTGTATCTATAATTAATTGTAATTTCTTTAAATTCATTTCTGAAGTAATAGCTTGACGTATGGGACTTTGTTTTGTCTACTTATGCAAGAAAGTATATGTATATATATATATATACATCGTATAAGTATTTTTTTTATTTTAAACTTTAAACGAATAACCAATTATATATATTTTACATAAAATTTCTATTTTTATATTGTTGTCATTCCATTGTTGTAATCTAATTTGTTGTTGCATTCATTGTTATTTTATTAATAAACAATCAAGAACAATCCACTGCATCCATATATAATACAAAAAATACTATTTAAATGCATTTGACAAAATTTTCTTGTCATAATTGGGATGCGTACTGCTAACAATCTATATAATATTCAATATCTTCTAAACGAATAAAGATATAAAAAAAACTTTCAAATATAAGTTGTTTCCCATTAAATTCCCTATAATCGGTATTTGAACAAATTTTCTCTATCTAAATCGGTTTTACAGATATTTTAAATTCAAAATTTCTTTTTGCTATAACTTCTAAACTAGAAACATTTTTTATGTCAAAAGTACCATCAATCGATGCGCCTAAAAATTCTCAACAATTTATATTTTAATAAATTTTTTCTAGCTTGCTTGGTTCAAAAGTTATTTACAATTGAAAAATTACACATTTTTTTTTTATTTTCAAAAATTCATTATATGTTAATTGAAAGACGAGAAATACACTCGTCTAAACCGCATTTTAATATCTTTTTTAGTTTCGAAGATATTTTTAATTAAAAATATTTCATTTCGTTATAACTTCTAAACCGTAAACATTTTGTGGTCCCATGTATACCCTATAACTCTTATATGAACAATTTTTTTTCTAGTTTACTTGGTTTAAGTTATTGACCAACCAGCACACATATTAGTAATAACAATGAGTACCACTATGACAACTCATTATTAATTGTAATTATTTCGTAACGATAGTAATAAAACAGTTCGTTTTGTAAATGTCCACATAGAAGAATGTAGTGAGTGTTCAGTTCTCATATCATTTACCATTACCCGCTTTCTGAGTATTAGATGATATTTTATTGACTTTCTGACTGATTGTAAGGTAAGCTGGTTGATGAAATAATCTTTTCTCTATGAGATTGCAAATATAGTAGCCAAAAGGACGTGTTCTATTATATGAACAAGGTATACGTTTATTCTTTTTAAACCTAATGTTAAGAAATTAAAATTTCATAAAAGGTTATTGAAATGACAATAAGATAATAACCAATTATTAAAAACTGTCTTCGTTATTTTAGAAATGAAGAGATATGATAAAAATTTAATACTCCTGCACGAATGATACTAAGTCATTAGAAAAGTAACACTTTTATAAAAAAAAAATAAGTGAACCAACAGATGCTCATCTCGGCATTCGGTACATAATCTGGGAAGTGTTGCTGTACAGATTTATAAGGTACGATATCATATTGACAAAATATTGATAAAAAAATATTAATTATTATTATGATCTTAAAGTTCTTACAGATATAATTCAGGGAATATGATGATAAATCTGCGACGTTTAATAAATAGGTAACAGTTAATTTTAAGATAATATTTTTAGTTACAGACTTTATTAAATATTAAAAGAAAAACAGAGATAGATCTGTTAAGATTATATTCCATTAAATACCTAACCTAAATTTGACATTGCGTAATACTCCTTAGACACCACTGACATATGTAGCTTTTCTATCGTTATGTGTCAATCGGGAAAGTTGAGCCAAATGGCACGAGCACACTGGCAATATTTTAGAAATATCTTTACTAAATTATACTACACTTCCCACGAATAATGTATATGTATTTGAAGGAAAATACAATTAGTCTACTTTACACACATCAACTGTTTAACGCCGTGCACGGACCCGAAAGTATGTGTTATGCATTGTTCAATTTTCATTCCCAATAATGCCATACTATGTTGTATATTGTTCAGAACCTGACATCAGACAACACATTTGACACCAAACAACATATATGTATACAATATAGTTGTAAAATTCCTATCGACGTACTATCCCTGTTCTCTTCTGTCAGATATTTTTGTATCTATAATTAATTGTAATTTCTTTAAATTCATTTCTGAAGTAATAGCTTGACGTATGGGACTTTGTTTTGTCTACTTATGCAAGAAAGTATATGTATATATATATATATATACATCGTATAAGTATTTTTTTTATTTTAAACTTTAAACGAATAACCAATTATATATATTTTACATAAAATTTCTATTTTTATATTGTTGTCATTCCATTGTTGTAATCTAATATATTGTTGCATTCATTGTTATTTTATTAATAAACAATCAAGAACAATCCACTGCATCCATATATAATACAAAAATTACTATTTAAATGCATTTGACAAAATTTTCTTGTCATAATTGGGATGCGTACTGCTAACAATCTATATAATATTCAATATCTTCTAAACGAATAAAGATATAAAAAAAACTTTCAAATATAAGTTGTTTCCCATTAAATTCCCTATAATCGGCATTTGAACAAATTTTCTCTATCTCAATCGGTTTTACAGATATTTTAAATTCAAAATTTCTTTTTGCTATAACTTCTAAACTAGAAACATTTTTTATGTCAAAATTACCATCAATCGATGCGCCTAAAAATTCTCAACAATTTATATTTTAATAAATTTTTTCTAGCTTGCTTGGTTCAAAAGTTATTTACAATTGAAAAATTACACATTTTTTTTTTATTTTCTAAAATTCATTATATGTTAATTGAAAGACGAGAAATACACTCGTCTAAACCGCATTTTAATATCTTTTTTAGTTTCGAAGATATTTTTAATTAAAAATATTTCATTTCGTTATAACTTCTAAACCGTAAACATTTTGTGGTCCCATGTATACCCTATAACTCTTATATGAACAATTTTTTTTCTAGTTTACTTGGTTTAAGTTATTGACCAACCAGCACACATATTAGTAATAACAATGAGTACCACTATGACAACTCATTATTAATTGTAATTATTTCGTAACGATAGTAATAAAACAGTTCGTTTTGTAAATGTCCACATAGAAGAATGTAGTGAGTGTTCAGTTCTCATATCATTTACCATTACCCGCTTTCTGAGTATTAGATGATATTTTATTGACTTTCTGACTGATTGTAAGGTAAGCTGGTTGATGAAATAATCTTTTCTCTATGAGATTGCAAATATAGTAGCCAAAAGGACGTGTTCTATTATATGAACAAGGTATACGTTTATTCTTTTTAAACCTAATGTTAAGAAATTAAAATTTCATAAAAGGTTATTGAAATGACAATAAGATAATAACCAATTATTAAAAACTGTCTTCGTTATTTTAGAAATGAAGAGATATGATAAAAATTTAATACTCCTGCACGAATGATACTAAGTCATTAGAAAAGTAACACTTTTATAAAAAAAAAATAAGTGAACCAACAGATGCTCATCTCGGCATTCGGTACATAATCTGGGAAGTGTTGCTGTACAGATTTATAAGGTACGATATCATATTGACAAAATATTGATAAAAAAATATTAATTATTATTATGATCTTAAAGTTCTTACAGATATAATTCAGGGAATATGATGATAAATCTGCGACGTTTAATAAATAGGTAACAGTTAATTTTAAGATAATATTTTTAGTTATAGACTTTATTAAATATTAAAAGAAAAACAGAGATAGATCTGTTAAGATTATATTCCATTAAATACCTAACCTAAATTTGACATTGCGTAATACTCCTTAGACACCACTGACATATGTAGCTTTTCTATCGTTATGTGTCAATCGGGAAAGTTGAGCCAAATGGCACGAGCACACTGGCAATATTTTAGAAATATCTTTACTAAATTATACTACACTTCCCACGAATAATGTATATGTATTTGAAGGAAAATACAATTAGTCTACTTTACACACATCAACTGTTTAACGCCGTGCACGGACCCGAAAGTATGTGTTATGCATTGTTCAATTTTCATTCCCAATAATGCCATACTATGTTGTATATTGTTCAGAACCTGACATCAGACAACACATTTGACACCAAACAACATATATGTATACAATATAGTTGTAAAATTCCTATCGACGTACATGTTCTCTTCTGTCAGATATTTTTGTATCTATAATTAATTGTAATTTCTTTAAATTCATTTCTGAAGTAATAGCTTGACGTATGGGACTTTGTTTTGTCTACTTATGCAAGAAAGTATATGTATATATATATATATATACATCGTATAAGTATTTTTTTTATTTTAAACTTTAAACGAATAACCAATTATATATATTTTACATAAAATTTCTATTTTTATATTGTTGTCATTCCATTGTTGTAATCTAATATATTGTTGCATTCATTGTTATTTTATTAATAAACAATCAAGAACAATCCACTGCATCCATATATAATACAAAAATTACTATTTAAATGCATTTGACAAAATTTTCTTGTCATAATTGGGATGCGTACTGCTAACAATCTATATAATATTCAATATCTTCTAAACGAATAAAGATATAAAAAAAACTTTCAAATATAAGTTGTTTCCCATTAAATTCCCTATAATCGGTATTTGAACAAATTTTCTCTATCTCAATCGGTTTTACAGATATTTTAAATTCAAAATTTCTTTTTGCTATAACTTCTAAACTAGAAACATTTTTTATGTCAAAATTACCATCAATCGATGCGCCTAAAAATTCTCAACAATTTATATTTTAATAAATTTTTTCTAGCTTGCTTGGTTCAAAAGTTATTTACAATTGAAAAATTACACATTTTTTTTTTATTTTCAAAAATTCATTATATGTTAATTGAAAGACGAGAAATACACTCGTCTAAACCGCATTTTAATATCTTTTTTAGTTTCGAAGATATTTTTAATTAAAAATATTTCATTTCGTTATAACTTCTAAACCGTAAACATTTTGTGGTCCCATGTATACCCTATAACTCTTATATGAACAATTTTTTTTCTAGTTTACTTGGTTTAAGTTACTGACCAACCAGCACACATATTAGTAATAACAATGAGTACCACTATGACAACTCATTATTAATTGTAATTATTTCGTAACGATAGTAATAAAACAGTTCGTTTTGTAAATGTCCACATAGAAGAATGTAGTGAGTGTTCAGTTCTCATATCATTTACCATTACCCGCTTTCTGAGTATTAGATGATATTTTATTGACTTTCTGACTGATTGTAAGGTAAGCTGGTTGATGAAATAATCTTTTCTCTATGAGATTGCAAATATAGTAGCCAAAAGGACGTGTTCTATTATATGAACAAGGTATACGTTTATTCTTTTTAAACCTAATGTTAAGAAATTAAAATTTCATAAAAGGTTATTGAAATGACAATAAGATAATAACCAATTATTAAAAACTGTCTTCGTTATTTTAGAAATGAAGAGATATGATAAAAATTTAATACTCCTGCACGAATGATACTAAGTCATTAGAAAAGTAACACTTTTATAAAAAAAAAATAAGTGAACCAACAGATGCTCATCTCGGCATTCGGTACATAATCTGGGAAGTGTTGCAGTACAGATTTATAAGGTACGATATCATATTGACAAAATATTGATAAAAAAATATTAATTATTATTATGATCTTAAAGTTCTTACAGATATAATTCAGGGAATATGATGATAAATCTGCGACGTTTAATAAATAGGTAACAGTTAATTTTAAGATAATATTTTTAGTTATAGACTTTATTAAATATTAAAAGAAAAACAGAGATAGATCTGTTAAGATTATATTCCATTAAATACCTAACCTAAATTTGACATTGCGTAATACTCCTTAGACACCACTGACATATGTAGCTTTTCTATCGTTATGTGTCAATCGGGAAAGTTGAGCCAAATGGCACGAGCACACTGGCAATATTTTAGAAATATCTTTACTAAATTATACTACACTTCCCACGAATAATGTATATGTATTTGAAGGAAAATACAATTAGTCTACTTTACACACATCAACTGTTTAACGCCGTGCACGGACCCGAAAGTATGTGTTATGCATTGTTCAATTTTCATTCCCAATAATGCCATACTATGTTGTATATTGTTCAGAACCTGACATCAGACAACACATTTGACACCAAACAACATATATGTATACAATATAGTTGTAAAATTCCTATCGACGTACTATCCCTGTTCTCTTCTGTCAGATATTTTTGTATCTATAATTAATTGTAATTTCTTTAAATTCATTTCTGAAGTAATAGCTTGACGTATGGGACTTTGTTTTGTCTACTTATGCAAGAAAGTATATGTATATATATATATATATATATACATCGTATAAGTATTTTTTTTATTTTAAACTTTAAACGAATAACCAATTATATATATTTTACATAAAATTTCTATTTTTATATTGTTGTCATTCCATTGTTGTAATCTAATATATTGTTGCATTCATTGTTATTTTATTAATAAACAATCAAGAACAATCCACTGCATCCATATATAATACAAAAATTACTATTTAAATGCATTTGACAAAATTTTCTTGTCATAATTGGGATGCGTACTGCTAACAATCTATATAATATTCAATATCTTCTAAACGAATAAAGATATAAAAAAAACTTTCAAATATAAGTTGTTTCCCATTAAATTCCCTATAATCGGTATTTGAACAAATTTTCTCTATCTCAATCGGTTTTACAGATATTTTAAATTCAAAATTTCTTTTTGCTATAACTTCTAAACTAGAAACATTTTTTATGTCAAAATTACCATCAATCGATGCGCCTAAAAATTCTCAACAATTTATATTTTAATAAATTTTTTCTAGCTTGCTTGGTTCAAAAGTTATTTACAATTGAAAAATTACACATTTTTTTTTTATTTTCAAAAATTCATTATATGTTAATTGAAAGACGAGAAATACACTCGTCTAAACCGCATTTTAATATCTTTTTTAGTTTCGAAGATATTTTTAATTAAAAATATTTCATTTCGTTATAACTTCTAAACCGTAAACATTTTGTGGTCCCATGTATACCCTATAACTCTTATATGAACAATTTTTTTTCTAGTTTACTTGGTTTAAGTTACTGACCAACCAGCACACATATTAGTAATAACAATGAGTACCACTATGACAACTCATTATTAATTGTAATTATTTCGTAACGATAGTAATAAAACAGTTCGTTTTGTAAATGTCCACATAGAAGAATGTAGTGAGTGTTCAGTTCTCATATCATTTACCATTACCCGCTTTCTGAGTATTAGGTGATATTTTATTGACTTTCTGACTGATTGTAAGGTAAGCTGGTTGATGAAATAATCTTTTCTCTATGAGATTGCAAATATAGTAGCCAAAAGGACGTGTTCTATTATATGAACAAGGTATACGTTTATTCTTTTTAAACCTAATGTTAAGAAATTAAAATTTCATAAAAGGTTATTGAAATGACAATAAGATAATAACCAATTATTAAAAACTGTCTTCGTTATTTTAGAAATGAAGAGATATGATAAAAATTTAATACTCCTGCACGAATGATACTAAGTCATTAGAAAAGTAACACTTTTATAAAAAAAAAATAAGTGAACCAACAGATGCTCATCTCGGTATTCGGTACATAATCTGGGAAGTGTTGCAGTACAGATTTATAAGGTACGATATCATATTGACAAAATATTGATAAAAAAATATTAATTATTATTATGATCTTAAAGTTCTTACAGATATAATTCAGGGAATATGATGATAAATCTGCGACGTTTAATAAATAGGTAACAGTTAATTTTAAGATAATATTTTTAGTTATAGACTTTATTAAATATTAAAAGAAAAACAGAGATAGATCTGTTAAGATTATATTCCATTAAATACCTAACCTAAATTTGACATTGCGTAATACTCCTTAGACACCACTGACATATGTAGCTTTTCTATCGTTATGTGTCAATCGGGAAAGTTGAGCCAAATGGCACGAGCACACTGGCAATATTTTAGAAATATCTTTACTAAATTATACTACACTTCCCACGAATAATGTATATGTATTTGAAGGAAAATACAATTAGTCTACTTTACACACATCAACTGTTTAACGCCGTGCACGGACCCGAAAGTATGTGTTATGCATTGTTCAATTTTCATTCCCAATAATGCCATACTATGTTGTATATTGTTCAGAACCTGACATCAGACAACACATTTGACACCAAACAACATATATGTATACAATATAGTTGTAAAATTCCTATCGACGTACTATCCCTGTTCTCTTCTGTCAGATATTTTTGTATCTATAATTAATTGTAATTTCTTTAAATTCATTTCTGAAGTAATAGCTTGACGTATGGGACTTTGTTTTGTCTACTTATGCAAGAAAGTATATGTATATATATATATATACATCGTATAAGTATTTTTTTTATTTTAAACTTTAAACGAATAACCAATTATATATATATTTTACATAAAATTTCTATTTTTATATTGTTGTCATTCCATTGTTGTAATCTAATATATTGTTGCATTCATTGTTATTTTATTAATAAACAATCAAGAACAATCTACTGCATCCATATATAATACAAAAATTACTATTTAAATGCATTTGACAAAATTTTCTTGTCATAATTGGGATGCGTACTGCTAACAATCTATATAATATTCAATATCTTCTAAACGAATAAAGATATAAAAAAAACTTTCAAATATAAGTTGTTTCCCATTAAATTCCCTATAATCGGTATTTGAACAAATTTTCTCTATCTCAATCGGTTTTACAGATATTTTAAATTCAAAATTTCTTTTTGCTATAACTTCTAAACTAGAAACATTTTTTATGTCAAAATTACCATCAATCGATGCGCCTAAAAATTCTCAATAATTTATATTTTAATAAATTTTTTTTAGCTTGCTTGGTTCAAAAGTTATTTACAATTGAAAAATTACACATTTTTTTTTTATTTTCTAAAATTCATTATATGTTAATTGAAAGACGAGAAATACACTCGTCTAAACCGCATTTTAATATCTTTTTTAGTTTCGAAGATATTTTTAATTAAAAATATTTCATTTCGTTATAACTTCTAAACCGTAAACATTTTGTGGTCCCATGTATACCCTATAACTCTTATATGAACAATTTTTTTTCTAGTTTACTTGGTTTAAGTTATTGACCTGAGGACGTGTTCTATTATATGAACAAGGTATACGTTTATTCTTTTTAAACCTAATGTTAAGAAATTAAAATTTCATAAAAGGTTATTGAAATGACAATAAGATAATAACCAATTATTAAAAACTGTCTTCGTTATTTTAGAAATGAAGAGATATGATAAAAATTTAATACTCCTGCACGAATGATACTAAGTCATTAGAAAAGTAACACTTCCCAGATTATGTACCGAATACCGAGATGAGCATCTGTTGGTTCACTTAACACTCGGCATTCGGTACATAATCTGGGAAGTGTTGCTGTACAGATTAATAAGGTACGATATCATATTGACAAAATATTGATAAAAAAATATTAATTATTATTATGATCTTAAAGTTCTTACAGATATAATTCAGGGAATATGATGATAAATCTGCGACGTTTAATAAATAGGTAACAGTTAATTTTAAGATAATATTTTTAGTTATAGACTTTATTAAATATTAAAAGAAAAACAGAGATAGATCTGTTAAGATTATATTCCATTAAATACCTAACCTAAATTTGACATTGCGTAATACTCCTTAGACACCACTGACATATGTAGCTTTTCTATCGTTATGTGTCAATCGGGAAAGTTGAGCCAAATGGCACGAGCACACTGGCAATATTTTAGAAATATCTTTACTAAATTATACTACACTTCCCACGAATAATGTATATGTATTTGAAGGAAAATACAATTAGTCTACTTTACACACATCAACTGTTTAACGCCGTGCACGGACCCGAAAGTATGTGTTATGCATTGTTCAATTTTCATTCCCAATAATGCCATACTATGTTGTATATTGTTCAGAACCTGACATCAGACAACACATTTGACACCAAACAACATATATGTATACAATATAGTTGTAAAATTCCTATCGACGTACTATCCCTGTTCTCTTCTGTCAGATATTTTTGTATCTATAATTAATTGTAATTTCTTTAAATTCATTTCTGAAGTAATAGCTTGACGTATGGGACTTTGTTTTGTCTACTTATGCAAGAAAGTATATGTATATATATATATATACATCGTATAAATATTTTTTTTATTTTAAACTTTAAACGAATAACCAATTATATATATATTTTACATAAAATTTCTATTTTTATATTGTTGTCATTCCATTGTTGTAATCTAATATATTGTTGCATTCATTGTTATTTTATTAATAAACAATCAAGAACAATCTACTGCATCCATATATAATACAAAAATTACTATTTAAATGCATTTGACAAAATTTTCTTGTCATAATTGGGATGCGTACTGCTAACAATCTATATAATATTCAATATCTTCTAAACGAATAAAGATATAAAAAAAACTTTCAAATATAAGTTGTTTCCCATTAAATTCCCTATAATCGGTATTTGAACAAATTTTCTCTATCTAAATCGGTTTTACAGATATTTTAAATTCAAAATTTCTTTTTGCTATAACTTCTAAACTAGAAACAATTTTTATGTCAAAATTACCATCAGTCGATGCGCCTAAAAATTCTCAACAATTTATATTTTAATAAATTTTTTCTAGCTTGCTTGGTTCAAAAGTTATTTACAATTGAAAAATTACACATTTTTTTTTTATTTTCAAAAATTCTTTATATGTTAATTGAAAGACGAGAAATACACTCGTCTAAACCGCATTTTAATATCTTTTTTAGTTTCGAAGATATTTTTAATTAAAAATATTTCATTTCGTTATAACTTCTAAACCGTAAACATTTTGTGGTCCCATGTATACCCTATAACTCTTATATGAACAATTTTTTTTCTAGTTTACTTGGTTTAAGTTATTGACCAACCAGCACACATATTAGTAATAACAATGAGTACCACTATGACAACTCATTGTTAATTGTAATTATTTCGTAACGATAGTAATAAAACAGTTCGTTTTGTAAATGTCCACATAGAAGAATGTAGTGAGTGTTCAGTTCTCATATCATTTACCATTACCCGCTTTCTGAGTATTAGGTGATATTTTATTGACTTTCTGACTGATTGTAAGGTAAGCTGGTTGATGAAATAATCTTTTCTCTATGAGATTGCAAATATAGTAGCCAAAAGGACGTGTTCTATTATATGAACAAGGTATACGTTTATTCTTTTTAAACCTAATGTTAAGAAATTAAAATTTCATAAAAGGTTATTGAAATGACAATAAGATAATAACCAATTATTAAAAACTGTCTTCGTTATTTTAGAAATGAAGAGATATGATAAAAATTTAATACTCCTGCACGAATGATACTAAGTCATAAGAAAAGTAACACTTTTATAAAAAAAAAATTAAGTGAACCAACAGATGCTCATCTCGGTATTCGGTACATAATCTGGGAAGTGTTGCAGTACAGATTTATAAGGTACGATATCATATTGACAAAATATTTATAAAAAAATATTAATTATTATTATGATCTTAAAGTTCTTACAGATATAATTCAGGGAATATGATGATAAATCTGCGACGTTTAATAAATAGGTAACAGTTAATTTTAAGATAATATTTTTAGTTATAGACTTTATTAAATATTAAAAGAAAAACAGAGATAGATCTGTTAAGATTATATTCCATTAAATACCTAACCTAAATTTGACATTGCGTAATACTCCTTAGACACCACTGACATATGTAGCTTTTCTATCGTTATGTGTCAATCGGGAAAGTTGAGCCAAATGGCACGAGCACACTGGCAATATTTTAGAAATATCTTTACTAAATTATACTACACTTCCCACGAATAATGTATATGTATTTGAAGGAAAATACAATTAGTCTACTTTACACACATCAACTGTTTAACGCCGTGCACGGACCCGAAAGTATGTGTTATGCATTGTTCAATTTTCATTCCCAATAATGCCATACTATGTTGTATATTGTTCAGAACCTGACATCAGACAACACATTTGACACCAAACAACATATATGTATACAATATAGTTGTAAAATTCCTATCGACGTACTATCCCTGTTCTCTTCTGTCAGATATTTTTGTATCTATAATTAATTGTAATTTCTTTAAATTCATTTCTGAAGTAATAGCTTGACGTATGGGACTTTGTTTTGTCTACTTATGCAAGAAAGTATATGTATATATATATATATACATCGTATAAGTATTTTTTTTATTTTAAACTTTAAACGAATAACCAATTATATATATATTTTACATAAAATTTCTATTTTTATATTGTTGTCATTCCATTGTTGTAATCTAATATATTGTTGCATTCATTGTTATTTTATTAATAAACAATCAAGAACAATCTACTGCATCCATATATAATACAAAAATTACTATTTAAATGCATTTGACAAAATTTTCTTGTCATAATTGGGATGCGTACTGCTAACAATCTATATAATATTCAATATCTTCTAAACGAATAAAGATATAAAAAAAACTTTCAAATATAAGTTGTTTCCCATTAAATTCCCTATAATCGGTATTTGAACAAATTTTCTCTATCTAAATCGGTTTTACAGATATTTTAAATTCAAAATTTCTTTTTGCTATAACTTCTAAACTAGAAACAATTTTTATGTCAAAATTACCATCAGTCGATGCGCCTAAAAATTCTCAACAATTTATATTTTAATAAATTTTTTCTAGCTTGCTTGGTTCAAAAGTTATTTACAATTGAAAAATTACACATTTTTTTTTTATTTTCAAAAATTCATTATATGTTAATTGAAAGACGAGAAATACACTCGTCTAAACCGAATTTTAATATCTTTTTTAGTTTCGAAGATATTTTTAATTAAAAATATTTCATTTCGTTATAACTTCTAAACCGTAAACATTTTGTGGTCCCATGTATACCCTATAACTCTTATATGAACAATTTTTTTTCTAGTTTACTTGGTTTAAGTTATTGACCAACCAGCACACATATTAGTAATAACAATGAGTACCACTATGACAACTCATTATTAATTGTAATTATTTCGTAACGATAGTAATAAAACAGTTCGTTTTGTAAATGTCCACATAGAAGAATGTAGTGAGTGTTCAGTTCTCATATCATTTACCATTACCCGCTTTCTGAGTATTAGGTGATATTTTATTGACTTTCTGACTGATTGTAAGGTAAGCTGGTTGATGAAATAATCTTTTCTCTATGAGATTGCAAATATAGTAGCCAAAAGGACGTGTTCTATTATATGAACAAGGTATACGTTTATTCTTTTTAAACCTAATGTTAAGAAATTAAAATTTCATAAAAGGTTATTGAAATGACAATAAGATAATAACCAATTATTAAAAACTGTCTTCGTTATTTTAGAAATGAAGAGATATGATAAAAATTTAATACTCCTGCACGAATGATACTAAGTCATAAGAAAAGTAACACTTTTATAAAAAAAAAATTAAGTGAACCAACAGATGCTCATCTCGGTATTCGGTACATAATCTGGGAAGTGTTGCAGTACAGATTTATAAGGTACGATATCATATTGACAAAATATTTATAAAAAAATATTAATTATTATTATGATCTTAAAGTTCTTACAGATATAATTCAGGGAATATGATGATAAATCTGCGACGTTTAATAAATAGGTAACAGTTAATTTTAAGATAATATTTTTAGTTATAGACTTTATTAAATATTAAAAGAAAAACAGAGATAGATCTGTTAAGATTATATTCCATTAAATACCTAACCTAAATTTGACATTGCGTAATACTCCTTAGACACCACTGACATATGTAGCTTTTCTATCGTTATGTGTCAATCGGGAAAGTTGAGCCAAATGGCACGAGCACACTGGCAATATTTTAGAAATATCTTTACTAAATTATACTACACTTCCCACGAATAATGTATATGTATTTGAAGGAAAATACAATTAGTCTACTTTACACACATCAACTGTTTAACGCCGTGCACGGACCCGAAAGTATGTGTTATGCATTGTTCAATTTTCATTCCCAATAATGCCATACTATGTTGTATATTGTTCAGAACCTGACATCAGACAACACATTTGACACCAAACAACATATATGTATACAATATAGTTGTAAAATTCCTATCGACGTACTATCCCTGTTCTCTTCTGTCAGATATTTTTGTATCTATAATTAATTGTAATTTCTTTAAATTCATTTCTGAAGTAATAGCTTGACGTATGGGACTTTGTTTTGTCTACTTATGCAAGAAAGTATATGTATATATATATATATATATACATCGTATAAGTATTTTTTTTATTTTAAACTTTAAACGAATAACCAATTATATATATATTTTACATAAAATTTCTATTTTTATATTGTTGTCATTCCATTGTTGTAATCTAATATATTGTTGCATTCATTGTTATTTTATTAATAAACAATCAAGAACAATCTACTGCATCCATATATAATACAAAAATTACTATTTAAATGCATTTGACAAAATTTTCTTGTCATAATTGGGATGCGTACTGCTAACAATCTATATAATATTCAATATCTTCTAAACGAATAAAGATATAAAAAAAACTTTCAAATATAAGTTGTTTCCCATTAAATTCCCTATAATCGGTATTTGAACAAATTTTCTCTATCTAAATCGGTTTTACAGATATTTTAAATTCAAAATTTCTTTTTGCTATAACTTCTAAACTAGAAACAATTTTTATGTCAAAATTACCATCAGTCGATGCGCCTAAAAATTCTCAACAATTTATATTTTAATAAATTTTTTCTAGCTTGCTTGGTTCAAAAGTTATTTACAATTGAAAAATTACACATTTTTTTTTTATTTTCAAAAATTCATTATATGTTAATTGAAAGACGAGAAATACACTCGTCTAAACCGAATTTTAATATCTTTTTTAGTTTCGAAGATATTTTTAATTAAAAATATTTCATTTCGTTATAACTTCTAAACCGTAAACATTTTGTGGTCCCATGTATACCCTATAACTCTTATATGAACAATTTTTTTTCTAGTTTACTTGGTTTAAGTTATTGACCAACCAGCACACATATTAGTAATAACAATGAGTACCACTATGACAACTCATTATTAATTGTAATTATTTCGTAACGATAGTAATAAAACAGTTCGTTTTGTAAATGTCCACATAGAAGAATGTAGTGAGTGTTCAGTTCTCATATCATTTACCATTACCCGCTTTCTGAGTATTAGGTGATATTTTATTGACTTTCTGACTGATTGTAAGGTAAGCTGGTTGATGAAATAATCTTTTCTCTATGAGATTGCAAATATAGTAGCCAAAAGGACGTGTTCTATTATATGAACAAGGTATACGTTTATTCTTTTTAAACCTAATGTTAAGAAATTAAAATTTCATAAAAGGTTATTGAAATGACAATAAGATAATAACCAATTATTAAAAACTGTCTTCGTTATTTTAGAAATGAAGAGATATGATAAAAATTTAATACTCCTGCACGAATGATACTAAGTCATAAGAAAAGTAACACTTTTATAAAAAAAAAATTAAGTGAACCAACAGATGCTCATCTCGGTATTCGGTACATAATCTGGGAAGTGTTGCAGTACAGATTTATAAGGTACGATATCATATTGACAAAATATTTATAAAAAAATATTAATTATTATTATGATCTTAAAGTTCTTACAGATATAATTCAGGGAATATGATGATAAATCTGCGACGTTTAATAAATAGGTAACAGTTAATTTTAAGATAATATTTTTAGTTATAGACTTTATTAAATATTAAAAGAAAAACAGAGATAGATCTGTTAAGATTATATTCCATTAAATACCTAACCTAAATTTGACATTGCGTAATACTCCTTAGACACCACTGACATATGTAGCTTTTCTATCGTTATGTGTCAATCGGGAAAGTTGAGCCAAATGGCACGAGCACACTGGCAATATTTTAGAAATATCTTTACTAAATTATACTACACTTCCCACGAATAATGTATATGTATTTGAAGGAAAATACAATTAGTCTACTTTACACACATCAACTGTTTAACGCCGTGCACGGACCCGAAAGTATGTGTTATGCATTGTTCAATTTTCATTCCCAATAATGCCATACTATGTTGTATATTGTTCAGAACCTGACATCAGACAACACATTTGACACCAAACAACATATATGTATACAATATAGTTGTAAAATTCCTATCGACGTACTATCCCTGTTCTCTTCTGTCAGATATTTTTGTATCTATAATTAATTGTAATTTCTTTAAATTCATTTCTGAAGTAATAGCTTGACGTATGGGACTTTGTTTTGTCTACTTATGCAAGAAAGTATATGTATATATATATATATACATCGTATAAGTATTTTTTTTATTTTAAACTTTAAACGAATAACCAATTATATATATATTTTACATAAAATTTCTATTTTTATATTGTTGTCATTCCATTGTTGTAATCTAATATATTGTTGCATTCATTGTTATTTTATTAATAAACAATCAAGAACAATCTACTGCATCCATATATAATACAAAAATTACTATTTAAATGCATTTGACAAAATTTTCTTGTCATAATTGGGATGCGTACTGCTAACAATCTATATAATATTCAATATCTTCTAAACGAATAAAGATATAAAAAAAACTTTCAAATATAAGTTGTTTCCCATTAAATTCCCTATAATCGGTATTTGAACAAATTTTCTCTATCTAAATCGGTTTTACAGATATTTTAAATTCAAAATTTCTTTTTGCTATAACTTCTAAACTAGAAACAATTTTTATGTCAAAATTACCATCAGTCGATGCGCCTAAAAATTCTCAACAATTTATATTTTAATAAATTTTTTCTAGCTTGCTTGGTTCAAAAGTTATTTACAATTGAAAAATTACACATTTTTTTTTTATTTTCAAAAATTCATTATATGTTAATTGAAAGACGAGAAATACACTCGTCTAAACCGAATTTTAATATCTTTTTTAGTTTCGAAGATATTTTTA
Source organism: Pterostichus madidus (assembly GCA_911728475.2). NCBI lineage: Eukaryota > Metazoa > Arthropoda > Insecta > Coleoptera > Carabidae > Pterostichus > Pterostichus madidus. The sequence continues at coordinate 15,728,164 of OU452312.1, forward strand.
ATTAAAAATATTTCATTTCGTTATAACTTCTAAACCGTAAACATTTTGTGGTCCCATGTATACCCTATAACTCTTATATGAACAATTTTTTTTCTAGTTTACTTGGTTTAAGTTATTGACCAACCAGCACACATATTAGTAATAACAATGAGTACCACTATGACAACTCATTATTAATTGTAATTATTTCGTAACGATAGTAATAAAACAGTTCGTTTTGTAAATGTCCACATAGAAGAATGTAGTGAGTGTTCAGTTCTCATATCATTTACCATTACCCGCTTTCTGAGTATTAGGTGATATTTTATTGACTTTCTGACTGATTGTAAGGTAAGCTGGTTGATGAAATAATCTTTTCTCTATGAGATTGCAAATATAGTAGCCAAAAGGACGTGTTCTATTATATGAACAAGGTATACGTTTATTCTTTTTAAACCTAATGTTAAGAAATTAAAATTTCATAAAAGGTTATTGAAATGACAATAAGATAATAACCAATTATTAAAAACTGTCTTCGTTATTTTAGAAATGAAGAGATATGATAAAAATTTAATACTCCTGCACGAATGATACTAAGTCATAAGAAAAGTAACACTTTTATAAAAAAAAATTAAGTGAACCAACAGATGCTCATCTCGGTATTCGGTACATAATCTGGGAAGTGTTGCAGTACAGATTTATAAGGTACGATATCATATTGACAAAATATTTATAAAAAAATATTA